>CM029021.1:91207960-91857959 GCA_016801055.1 Panax notoginseng | reverse complement strand
ATGAGATTTTTAGTTCTCAGATACTAGGGGATGTGCAAGAATGAAGTATGAACACATAGTTCACGTAATGTAACACTTAGTCAAGTATTTTAAACCTTTAGCAAAGGTTGAACGAAAAGATTAAACGAGAATAAAAGACAAAGAATGTAAATGTGGGTTACGGAACCGATGTCCGGGGACCGTAGTCGCGATAAACGAACGTGAGGGATTGCTATGGTTGTGATTCCTTAGACGTTGGTTGACGATGTTAATGTATAACATTTTGATGTTATGACATGGCATTGAGAGATTAATGTAAAGCGTATAGACGCTATGAACGCAACGTAGTTACAATAAACGAACGGTATTGCTTCGACATTAAGAAAGAATAATGAACATGGGGTTCATGGGATGGATAACGATCGAAAACAATTAAAACCTTGAGTAAAGGTTGAATGAGAGATTAAGAGACGAACAACGTGAACGTTGAATACGTAAACGATCCTCGTGAATCGTATTTGCGTTTGACGAACGTTCTAAGTATACCGTGGTTGTATGACATAGACGTTGATGAAGGTAGTAAGTAAGATACGAATGGTATCAAGAGAGCCGTAACGAACGGTAATAAGATTATTGAAAGCCGAATATAAGTCGGGTGAGAATGATAGAATGAAAAGTAAACGTTGAACACTTTAACCAGCATAAGGGTTGAGTGTAAGCGAGTGTTAAACGGGCAGAACCTACACCCTGTGTATGGTTTAACCGTAATATAATGAAGAATGTTGATTAACCGTGAATGGTGAAGGAACTAAATTAAAGACAATAACGTATAACGTTAAGAAGCCGAGTTAATAAGTATAACTTGGACAATGTTCCGAGTTGAGGGAACCGGACGTTGTAAGATATGAATAAGTTCATATGAAATGTTTAACGCTATGGTCTCATAGTATTGAAATTGAATGATCGTTCCGAGTATACAAAAGATTGTATGACTTAGACGATAAAGAATGAATCCTGAGGTATGGCATTTAGTTGCCAGAAAGCCATAAGGAATAAGAAGTTGACTTAACGAACATTATAGTTTAATGGTTCGGATAAGTTAAGGTAAGTTAGGTTGTAGAACAATCGTAACCTTTGATGGTTGACATATGGGAGTTGGGCTAAACAATTCCTTCAGAGAGCGAAGGTATAAACAAAACTGGCAACCAATCTAACTCACTGTGTGGGCAGTGTAGATGAGACGGGAACTTGTTTGTTGGTTGTTTGTGGGAAACCACTCAGAGTACCATATGGACTACTAGCATAAAAGCGATGTGTGCTGAGTCCTAGAGAAGTATAAGAAGAAGATAAGAATGTGAATCATCAAAGATGATGAACGTGTTGAGTAAGACATCTCAGTATGTCATAAAGCCATAATCTGGTAATGAAAGTTAGTCGCGTAAGCTTAAATTTCAAGAACGCGAACCTTAAGAAGTAAAGTTAAGTAAACCAACGCGTAAGTCAAGTATATGACTAATTGGTGTACATGTTATTTTCGTATGTGCTACATAGGAATGGGAATGAGCAATTCAGTGTAAGCTGTAGCTGTGCGTAAGGCAAGTTTCCTAACTTCATTCATATTTTAAATGAATGCTAGTTTCTAAAACTTCTCAGATGTTGAACTTGAGAGGTTCTGTCTATGTGTGTGTGCGATATTTGTACAAGATGGTAGTATGTATGAGGCCTTGAGCCACAATGTGAGCATTTCGGTGTTTTTATGAGATGGACTGTTTTGTGATCGAACTGTTCAATACAAGTATGTTCGGTTTATACATGAACCGTTATTGTTAAGTCTGTGCTATTGATTCTAGCCAGACCCGATTGTTCATGAAAGAAAGTAGAGAATGAAAGTATTTCAATGTGCGTGTGACTAATGTTTTAAAATGATAGGAATCAAGACTATTCCTATTATTCAAGCTGCTTCATAATCTTTGTTCGGTTATTGAAGTTTGAAGTTTGAAGAATGTTTACACTCTTGAAGTTGTTTGTTCAACTGTTATGACTTGCTGGGCAATTGAATGCTCACACTTGCTTTAAATGAAAAATATTTTCAGCGAACGATGTTAAAAAAGAACTTAAGGATCCCGTAAAGATCAAGCTGAGCGGTATTCAGACGAAGTGCCATTCATTATATGAATGTGCATGAAGAGCAAGTGAAGACTTGTAATATAGAATGACAGAATTAAACTATAGACTAGTTTAATGAACAGTTATGAATCCTTTGTGGCGGATGAAAGTCACTCGTGTAAGATGTAAAGTATAATGTAATTACCATTATTTGTAATGAAAGAGGTTTTGTGGTTATAGAACCTGGGATTTTAGAATATATGTTATTATATTTTAGTATATAATGATGTATGTTTGGAAGAAAATGGGATAGTGACGTACGGGATCGAGATGTGAAAATAGACCGGATTTCGGGGCATTACATGTAGCGCCCCCAAATCCGGGTATCTTCCAACCCGACAGATGGTGCTATACTGTACAACATTCATACATTCATTCAATTGAAAAGTCTCGAAGAACGAACATAACTTCTATGTATTTAAAGTAATATTTACATTTCCCAAGTTCTAAACCCGTTACAAAAGGTTCTTTGTCATAATATCAGTTAAATTACAACAATAGACCTATACTATTACAAGACAGCTTAGTAATCTGCCTTAGCTTTTCCTTTATCCTTTTTTGATCCTTCGGGACGTTCAATCTTAGCTGCATTCATATGGTTCAAGCAAGAGTGAGCATAACTAGCTCAGCAAGTATAACAATTTAATAACAACATGTTTGACACATACAAATCGTATATCTTCGATAACTAAATAATAGTTATGAAGTACTATTGATAATTCAAAATAGCACTTCATCCTTTCTTTCAAAATGTTTTACAATAACAACAATATTTATTAAAACATTCACTCTGGTTAGAGACCTCGAGTATTCATTCGTTATTGGAAAAGGACAACCCGGAAGCAAGTCTGTAAGCCCGATATCACTTACGAGCACTTCTAGGTGATCAGCCTATTGTACTATATGTTGATCAACACTACATCTATTAAACGTATGCACGTTTAAGCATTTGGAAACCTCACGTGCCTGTCGTTTTACCGACAAAATATTTGTTTAACATTTCTGTCTTCTTTTGAAAACCATTTCAAGTAGTTGACAAAAGATAACAACATTTGATAATACATGAATAGATTATCAATTCATCAAGTCTAGCCAAATGAATTGGCTTCAACTTCACCATACTTCAATTCATGCGAAAGAATACATGAATCTCAAAAACTTGTTCAGATTGAACTGAGACAAGAGTTAGAATACTTGCCTTTAGCGTCTGCTACGGTAAATTAACTTTATGTTCAAGTCGTTCAAGTCTCTACAATACATGATCACATAATGCCTTACATTAGGTCACATATAATCAAGTATGTATATAACTATATCATACTCTTTATTTCAATCTAATTATGTATTAGATTTATTTAATATTCATTCCGGTTTATCATTATGCTTGCATTATACTTGACTAGGTTATCTCAACCTTTATACATCATCCTTAAGGTTTACCAATGTTTAATCAATGTTACATTACATTCCTTAAGTTATGTTTACTTCCATTTCTTTTCTTTGTACTTAGAAAATTTCATTACTATCTTCGCTCTGAGACTGGCGCTGCGGCGCCAGTTTATACCTACATCTCGCGCTGCGGCGCGAGCTTAATGTATAATTGTCCCGGACTTGGCGCTGCAGCGCGAGTCGTTACTTAATGGGCCGCGCTACGGCGCCACACTCCAAAGAATTTTGTCACTGTTCATGGCGTTGCGGGGCCACTTATTGAACTAAGGTTCGCGCTGCGGTGAACTCTTGCAGTAGGCTCGGTTACTATTCCGCGCCGCGGCACGGGTCTTTTGCATAGGGTTGGCGCCAACCCTATGCACCAGATATCAATTTCAGTTTTAAAATTTTGTGAACTTCCCGGACGCATAACTTCTTCGTTATAAGTCCGAATTGGCTCGTTCAAAAGCCTACGGTTCACAAATTACGTACTATACATGACCATTCAAGAATTTTATCTATTTGACTTCATTTGCTAAAAATTCACCTATTGGTTCATTTTTAACGTAAACGATAAACGTTCGTGAACGTTCAACGCTCGTTTCTTCGTTCTAAGACGGAATCTGGTCATTTTTGAGTCCGCAACTTTTAAATGCCAATTATGACTTGTCTTTATTGGAAAACAATGGTTTCATGATCAAACATAAAATTTAACTTCCATTCCGAGAATTTTACGTATTCGACGATTATCGTCCAATCGTGCAAATTCCGACAATTCTTCCTTCTTATGATTTGTTCAACACTACAACTGAACTTTATTCATCATGTGAACATTTTAACATCCTTAATACAACAACTTATATTCATGGTTGGATTTTTTTGGACTTATTCTTCAAGAGCTTATAACTTGTCATTTATAAACTACTTAAGATTTCATCGTTAATGACTTATGACAAGTTAAAGTTTCTTAAATATCATTTCTTATATGTTCTTAACATATAACTTAACTTGGGTATACATGATACATATGATCATATAAATTCTTTTACCTTCATATCATTTCTCTTAATAAACTTCTTACAAGTTCATATTATTTTCACATAAATTTATAACTTATGCTAGCTTAAATAACTTATTACCAACTTAATTGGCTTAAGTTCATTACTTACTCGTTCATGTTTCTTAATCCAACTTTTCTTATCATCCTATCATGAATAGAGATAGAAGATAATTGGAGAAGAAGTCTTACTCTTTTGTTGTCTTGGTAAGTAGCTCGCTTCTTCTTCTTAGCTTAGGGAAATGACTTATCGCTGGCTTATTCTCTCTAACACTTAAGAACTTTAGAAGTGTTGGATTATTTGATCAACCAATAAATGACTAGCAAAGCTCTTCTATTTATAGACTTTCCAAGGTTAGGGTAGTTTGGTCTTTAAATCCCACCTCCTTAAGCCACCTCCTTACTATTCATTACTTGCTAGCCACTCTCTTATCTCTTACTTGCCCATTAATTCAAAGTCTTGGTCAATACTCCTAACTTGGTCACCACATATCTTGGTCATCACACATTACATGGTCATTACATTACTTGGTCACCACATTCAACCATATTAATATGGTTTTCCCCATGGATCATACCACTCATGGATTCCATCTTGGGTTTACATTAATTAATCCTTGGGCTTTACTTTAACAAACACTAATTGGTTCATTAATTCATTAGTTGGGGTTCTCTCTCTAATTCACTTGGACTTGTATATAATTGTTTACCAATCATCCAAGTCCATTAACATTTCTTAATACATATTGTTGATGTATTATTTTCGTATTCTAATTCTTATAGAATTTATATACGGTATTTCATCCTTCTTACAAACTCGTATAATACTTCATATTATACTCGTTTTCATTACTTCGTACAATACCAAGTATCATACAATTATTACTTATTCTTTAACACTTCGCTTTACTTAACGTTTATAATTTAAGCCCACAAGCGAATTATTACTTTTTCCATAACTAGATTTTTATTACATAATCCATCTTACCTTGTTATTCCATCATTGCGTATTTCTCGGAATCTCAAAATTATATCCCAAGCAAATACCGATGAATAGTGTTTTTTAGAAAATTTCTCGAAAAACTTTTATTTTCGTCTTGAAAATTCAAACACTTTAATTCATCCACGTAGCCCAAATACTACGATATTCTAACATCAATAGGTTATACAATGACAACCATCTTGATAACACATGGAATATGATTTTATTATTATTTAACTTAATAAAAATCATTTTAAATAAGATCTGTATTTCTTGGTCGTTACATTCTTCCCCCCTTATAAAGATTCTGTCCCCAGAATATCGTCTTACTTTAATCAAATAGCTAAGGAAAATTTTTCTTCATCTTTTCTTCTAGTTCCCACGTTGCTTCTTCAGCATCGTGGTTCTTCCATAATACTTTTACTGATGGTATTACCTTGTTCCTCAGAACTTTTTCCTTTCTATCAATGATCTGCATCGGCGACTCTTCATATGATAAGTCTTTCTCGATATGAATCGGCTCATACTCGATTACATGCTTATAGTCCGGCTTATATGGACGTAATACAGATACGTGAAACACGTTATGTACTCGTTCTAGGTCTGGAGGTAATGCTATCATATACGCTACCTCTCCCACCCGTTTTAATACTTCAAAAGGTCCTAAAAACCTTGGACTTAACTTTCCCTTCTTTCCAAAGCGTATCTTTCCTTTCCAGGGAGATACCTTTAGAAACACATACGAGCCCACCTCAAACTCTCGACTTAGTCTATGTGAGTCCGCATACTTCTTCTGTCTGTCCTGAGTTGTGACGAGACGCATCCGAATTAACTTTATCACATCCGCTGTCTGTTGTACCAATTCTGGTCCTAGCATCCGGCGTTCTCCCACCTCATCCCAACATAAAGGTGTTCTGCACTTTCTTCCATACAGAGCTTCATAAGGCAGCATACCTATGCTTGCATGATAACTGTTGTTATACGCAAACTCTACTAGTGGTAGGTGATCATCTCAACTCCCCTTGAAATCCATGACGCAAGACCTCAACATGTCTTCTAACGTCTGAATTGTTCTCTCGCTCTGCCCATCGGTTTGTGGATGATAAGTTGTGCTTAACTTCAGCTGTGTTCCCAACTGTTCTTGCAAACTCCTCCAAAAGTTCAATGTGAATCGTGGATCACGATCTGACACAATCGATACAGGTACTCCATGTCTGGAAATGATTTTCTTAACATAAAGTTTAGCTAACTGGTCTAAGTTATACTTGACCCTAATTGGCAAAAAGTGAGCCGACTTCGTCAACTGATCCACTATTACCCAAATCGAATCGTACCCTTTATTCGTCATCGGAAGTCCCACCACGAAGTCCATCGTGATATGCTCCCACTTCCATTCTGGAATCTCCAATGACTGTAATAAGCCACTGGGTCGTTGATGTTCGGCCTTAACATTTTAACAAGTCAAGCACCTACTCACACACTCTGTTTCTCTCTTCATGTTTGGCCACCAAAAACTCTGTTGAAGGTCTTGATACATCTTAGTGCTAGTAGGATGTATCGAGTACCTCGAACTATGAGCTTCTTGTAACACTTTCTCCTTTAATTTCGTCTCATTCGGAACCCAAATTCTTCCTTCAAATCTTAATAATCCCTCATTATCAAGACTATACTTAGTATCTTCCTTCTCAGATAACCGCTTCTTCCTTTGGTTACACTCGTCAATCTTGAGTTGTACCTCTTTTGACTCTCTCTATGATGGTAGATTGCATCTCCGTCGCAAAGAGTATCTGCCTCGTATCACTCGGCATCTTTACTTCTATTTCCATCTTAGCCATCTCTGTTATTAACTCATTTTGGGCCGTTAACATAGAAAACTTTTCCCGACCCTTCCTACTTAAGGCGTCGGCAACTACATTGGCCTTTCCAGGGAGATACAGGATTTCACAATCATAATCATTTATCAACTCTAGCCATCTTCTCTGTTTCATATTCAACTCCTTCTGAGTGAAGATATACTTTAGACTTTTATGGTCCGTATATATCTCACATTTTTCCCTATAAAGATAATATCTCCATATCTTTAGAGCAAACACTATCGCGGCCAGTTCCAGATCATGAGTAGGGTAAATTTTCTCATAATCCTTCAACTGTCGAGATGCATACGCAATGACTTTGCCATGCTAAATAAGCACACAACCAAGTCCTCTATGCGAAGCATCACTATACACTACAAAATTTCTCGTGTCATCTAGCAATGAAAAAATAGGAGCTTCACTTAATCTCTTCTTCAGTTCTTGAAAACTGTCTTCACATTTATCCGTCCGTATTTCACTGTCTTCCTTGTTAAGTTAGTCAACGAGGTAGATATCTTTGAAAAATCTTGGATAAATCTTCGATAGTACCCTGCTAACCCTAGGAAACTCCGCACCTCAGTCGGCGTTTTCGGTTGTTCCCAATTCATTACTGCTTCCACCTTCGTTGGATCCACTGAAATCCCCTCTTGGTTAATGCATCACCTAAAAACTGCACCTTTTCCAGCCAAAATTCACATTTGGAGAATTTTGCATATAACTTCTCCTTTCTTAGTGTCTCCAACACTAATCTTAAGTGTTCGTCATGATCTTCTGGCGTCTTAGAATAGACTAGGATATCATCGATAAACACCACGACGAACTTGTCCAAATATAGTTTGAACACTCTATTCATCATATCCATAAATGCAGCTGGTGCATTCGTCAACCCAAATGACATCACCAGAAACTCGTAATAACCATAACGAGTCCTGAATGCAGTCTTTGGTACATCTTCCTTCCTAACCTTCAACTGATGATACCCCGTCCGTAAATCTATTTTAGAAAAATACTTTTCCCCTTTCAATTGATCAAAGAGATCATCGATCCTAGGTAATGGGTATTTATTCTTTATCGTTAACTTGTTCAACTCCCGATAGTCGATACAAAGGCTTAACGATCCGTCTTTCTTCTTGACAAACAACACCGGTGCTCCTCACGGAGAAACACTTGGTTGAATGTACTTCTTGTCCAATAGTTCCTGTAGCTGAAGTATTAGTTCTTTCAATTCCACCGGCGCCATACGGTACGGTGCCCTTGAGACTGCCTGCCGTTCCTGGCACAGTGTCTATCATAAATTCGATCTCCCTATCCGGCGGTAAACCCGGTAACTCACTTGGAAATACCTCCATGATTTCGTTTACTATAGGTATTTGTTCCATGGTTGCTCCCACTCTCTGGGTATCAACAACATGGCATAGGTAGCCTACACAACCCTTTCTTAAAAGTTTTCTAGTTTATGTCATCGTAAGGCAACACGGACGTCCCGGCAATTTACTACTGTAAAATACTACAGGAGGTTACTTCAACGTCATGATGCTCACACATTTCTTTTGGCAATCAATAATTGCCCCATGGTTAATCAACCAATCCATCCCGAGAATTACGTCGAATTCTCCTAACTTTACCGGTATTAAATCTACTGATAACTTACAACCACGTACTTCTATGCAACAACTCCTATGAATATCTTCAACAAGAATTATCTCTTCGTTTGCTACCTTAATGTTTAAAGGTACATGCAATTTTTCGGGAAATAATTCTTATCGTCTAGAAAAATCGCATACTACAAACGAACAAGTAGCACCCGAATCAAATAGCACGTATGCATTCATATTGTTGACCGGAATAATACCTGCAACTACATCCCCTGATGTCACCGCATCTTGGACAGTCATATTAAAAGTGTGGGCCATTGATTTCCCCGGTTGACCTAGACCACTAATAGCTAACTTCCCGCTATTAGGTCCCTTATTTCCTTCTATCCCCTTCTTCGGGCAGTTCATTGCTATGTGGTCAGTTGATCCACATATAAAGCATCCGTGATTCTTCTTCGGATTTGGACAGTTAGGCGAAATGTCCCCTTCCTATCCACAATTATAACATACCGCCTTACCTTTGAGACAGACTCCTAAGTGAGTCTTCCCGCAGGTTTTACAGGCCTCCATCCTCCTCTTGGAGTCCCCTTGTTTCGCTCCGATATTCCCAGAGTTAAAGCCCTTCCTCTTCTGACCGTCGCCACTTCCACTGGCTCCCTCGGTCTTGATTCCTCCATCAACCCTGCCTTTGGTCTTCTTATCTTTCTGGTACTGGCTAAGAGCCTCATTCCCACCTTCGGCAATTATTGCCTTTTCTAGTATGGTTCCAAAGGAAGTACTTTGGAACACAGAGATTCGGCTATAGATCCAGGGTTTCAAGCCCTGCTCGAACCTTTTAGCCTTTCTCACTTCAGTGTCCACTTGATGTGGAGCGAATCGTGCCAGTTCATTAAACTTGGCAGCATACTGGGGATCTGTCATATCCCCTTGTCTCAATTCTAGAAACCTCATCTCCATCCTCCATTGCATACTCGTGGGAAAATAGTTCTCGAAGAAAATCTCCTTGAACCTCTCCCACGTTAGGTTCCCTATATCGGCCCTAGCCTGGTTTGCCTCCCACCAGAAGTTGGCATCTCCCTTCATCAAATAGGTTACAAGGGCAACCTTTTGACCCTCCTCAACATTTGCTATTACAAATGCTTTCTCGATTTCTTTTACCCATGTCTGGGCTTCTATAGGGTCCGTAGTTCCCTGGAACTCCGGCGGACCTACACTTTTGAAATCCTTAAAAGTAGTAGCTCGTACTACTCCAGGAATTACGGGTACATTAGCCCCTGTTCTATTAATTGCAGCCGTTAAAAGATTAACGAACTCCTGCATTGGATTAACCGGACCACCCTCCGGTTGGTTAACATTAGCGCCCTGATTTCGTTGTCTCCTTCTTGGCGGCATTTTGCTGTTAAGAAAATAACGCATCATTATTACTTTATTCTTGTTGGTTTGTTATCGTTTGTAATAAAACAATAACTCATACTCATTACTCAACATATTCCATAAAAAGATTTATATTGATTCATTACTTATAGTATAATACTACATTGTTTACATTACTCAGCCTTAGCTGATTATATTTCCATCCCGCAATTACTTTCCAAAAATTGGGATTTACAAAAGACTACCCTTTGTTATACTAAAGAGGGTTTTATGTCACTACTAGATACATAATATTTACATATCTATTCTACTCTAGCTATTGCTAGATTACATCTGCCGTAAGGCATTCTCAAAATCTACTCTGGCCAAACCGGCAATAACATCTCTACTGATGGTATGACGGGTCTGTCCTGCTTCTACCTGATATCCAGCTATCTGCTGCTGGAAATCTACATGAGAACTCCTATGAATATAGGACATCCTCTCCAACTTCCGCTTCTTAGTCTTTAGCTCCTGTTTGAGCTCAAAGACTTCTCCTCTCAAATCTCGGACTTTGTCCATAGCTAGGACTATATCATCGTGCTCCTCTTCCCACATTCCTTCCATACTAGTCTTGTCCTCACGGATAACTCGGAGTTCCTCTTTCAACTCCTTAACCTCTTGGCAGTAATGGACATTCCTATCCAATACTGACATAAACAGTGCCTTCATTGATTCCCCCGTAGACATTTCCTCTGTAGGTGAAACCTGGGTTTTGTAGGTGGAACCTGGTTAAAGGACATCACGTCCACCTCGTCCTCCAACATGCCATCAAATATGGACATGTAGTCTAAGTCGTCTGAGTCTCCCGACTCGATGGTCACCAACTCTGGTTCTACGGCTACGGGATTTGGTAGTATCTCTACCCGATTAACTGAATCCTCGCTTACTACATGTATATCTCTATACATATCATTTTCTCCTGACATCAACAATAAAACAATATAGTTTGATTAGTACACGTCAGTAAAATAATAAAAATACATGACATAATATAATGCATTTTTTGTAAGGTTACTTTCCGTCTTTTACTTCTTTATTCTTTCATAAGGTTATGACTTAAGGTTCTACTTTCCCCCCTTAAGTTTTATAACCTAGGCATCGACACCAACTTATAGCGCCCCCAAATCCGGGTATCTTTCAACCCGACAGATGGTGATGTACTATACAACATTCATACATTCATTCAATTGAAAAGTCTCAAAGAACGAACATAACTTCTATATATTTAAAGTAATATTTACATTTTCCAAGTTCTAAACCCATTACAAAAGGTTCTTTGTCATAATATCAGTTAAATTACAACAATAGACCTATACTATTACAAGACAGCTTAGTAATCTGCCTTAGCCTTTCCTTTATCCTTTTTTGATCCTTCGGGACGTTCAGTCTTAACTGCATTCATATGGTTCAAGCAAGAGGGAGCATAACTAGCTCGGCAAGTATAACAATTTAATAACAACATGCTTGACACATACAAATCGTATATCTTCGATAACTAAACAATAGTTATGAAGTACTATTGATAATTAAAAATAGCACTTCATCTTTTCTTTCAAAATATTTTACAATAACAACAGTATTTAGTAAAACATTCACTCAGGTCAGAGACCTCGAATATTCATTCGTTATTGGAAAAGGACAACCCGAAAGCAAGTCCGTAAGCCCGATATCACTTACGAGCACTTCTAAGTGATCAACCTATTGTACTCTATGTTGATCAACACTACATCCATTAAACGTATGCACGTTTAAGCATTTGGCAACCTCACGTGCCTGTCGTTTTACCGACAAAATATTTGTTTAATATTTTCGTCTTCTTTTGAAAACCATATCAAGTAGTTGACAAAAGATAGCAACATTTGATAATACATGAATAGATTATCAATTCATCAAGTCTAGCCAAATGAATTGGCTTCAACTTTATCATACTTCAATTCATGCGAAAGAATACATGAATCTCAAAAACTTGTTCAGATTGAACTGAGACAAGAGTTAGAATACTTGCCTTTAGCGTCTGCTACGGTAAATTAACTTTATGTTCAAGTCGTTCAAGTCTCTACAATACATTTTGTCACTGTAGCAGACGCTAAATTTTGTCACTGTTCATGGCTTTGCGGCGCCACTTATTGAACTAAGGTTCGTGCTGCGGCGAACTCTTGCAGTAGGCTCGGTTACTGTTCCGCGCCGCGGGGCCAACTCTGTGCACCAGATATCAATTTCAATTTCAGTTTTAAAATTTTGTGAACTTCCCGGACGCATAATTTCTTCGTTATAAGTCCGAATTGGCTCGTTCAAAAGCCTACGGTTCACAAATTACGTACTATACATGACCATTCAAGAATTTTATCTATTTGACTTCATTTGCTAAAAATTCACCTATTGGTTCATTTTTAACGTAAATGATAAACGTTCGTGAACGTTTAACGCTCGTTTCTTCGTTCTAAGTCGGAATCTGGTCATTTTCGAGTCCATAACTTTTAAATGCCAATTATGACTTGTCTTTATTGGAAAACAATGGTTTCATGATCAAACATAAAATTTGACTTCCATTCCGAGAATTTTACGTATTCGACGATTATCGTCCAATCGTGCAAATTCCGGCAATTCTTCCTTTTTAGGATTTGTTCAACATTACAAATGAACTTCATTCATCATGTGAACATTTTAACATCCTTAATACAACAACTTATATTCATGGTTGGATTTTTTTGGACTTATTCTTCAAGAGCTTATAACTTGTCATTTATAAATTGCTTAAGATTTCATCGTTAATGACTTATGACAAGTTAAAGTTTCTTAAACATCATTTCTTATATGTTCTTAACATATAACTTAACTTGGGTATACATGATACATATGATCATATAAATTCTTTTACCTTCATATCATTTCTCTTAATAAACTTCTTACAAGTTCATATTATTTTCACATAAGTTTATAACTTATGCTAGCTTAAATGACTTATTACCAACTTAATTGGCTTAAGTTCATTACTTACTCATTCATGTTTCTTAATCCAACTTTTCTTATCATCCTATCATGAATAGAGATAGAAGATAATTGGAGAATAAGTCTTACTCTTTTGTTGTCTTGTAAAGTAGCTTGCTTCTTCTTCTTAGCTTATGGAAATGACTTATTGCTAGTTTATTCTCTCTAACACTTACGCACTTTAGAAGTGTTGGATTATTTGATCAACCAACAAATGACTAGCAAAGCTCTTTTATTTATAGACTTTCCAAGGTTAGGGTAGTTTGGTCTTTAAAACATCCCACCTCCTTAAGTCACCTCCTTACTATTCATTACTTGCTAGCCACTCTCTTATCTCTTACTTGGCCATTAATTCAAAGTCTTGGTCAATACTCCTAACTTGGTCACCACATCACTTGGAAACCATATATCTTGGTCATCACACATTACTTGGTCATTACATTACTTGGTCACCACATTCAACCATATTAATATGGTTTTCCCCAAGGATCATACCACTCATTGATTTTATCTTGGGCTTACATTAATTAATCCTTGGGCTTTACTTTAACAAACACTAATTGGTTCATTAATTCCTTAGTTTGGCTTCTCTCTCTAATTCACTTGGACTTGTATATAATTGTTTACCAATCATCCAAGTCCATTAACATTTCTTAATACATATTGTTGATGTATTATTTTCGTATTCTAATTCTTATAGAATTTATATACGGTATTTCATCCTTCATACAAACTCGTATAATACTTCATATTATACTCGTTTTCATTACTTCGTACAATACCAAGTATCATACAATTATTACTTATTCTTTAACACTTCGCTTTACTTAACGTTTATAATTTAAGTCCACAACCGAATTATTACTTTTTCCATAACTAGATTTTTATTACATAATCCATCTTACCTTGTTATTCCATCATTGCGTATTTCTCGGAATCTCAAAATTATATCCCAAACAAATACCGATGAATAGTGTTTTTCAAAAAATTTCTCAGAAAACTTTTATTTTCGTCTTGGAAATTCAAACACTTTAATTCATCCACGTAGCCCAAATACTACGATATTCTAACATCAATAGGTTATACAATGACAATCATCTTGATAACACATGGAATATGATTTTATTATTATTTAACTTAATAAAAATTATTTTATAATAAGATCCATATTTCTCGGTCGTTACAGCAGCCCTTCTAACTTAGGATGCCAAGGTGGTCCTAAGATTTTTACAAAGAATTATTTTTACAAAGTTTGGGACTCCAAGGGCTATCATTAGTGATGAAGGCAGTCATTTCTGCAGTTTTCTTCTCAGACCTAAGTGTAATTGGTTGACATTGTTCCTTCCCTTCCCTTCTTGGATTAGCCTCTATTGTACTTGGCAGTGAACCCTGATAGACGTGCAGAAATGGGAACTAATAATGCGAGTACATGACCAGGAAGTTACTTTCAATGTATTTAAGGAAAAGAAATTTCCGACAGATGAAGAGGAATGCTTCAGGGTGGATTTGGTGGAAAAGGTACTAAATGGTGAAGTAGAGAACTTGGTGGATCATGAACCTTTGAGAAATGTTATTGTGGGAAATTCAGAAATAGATGATGAGGAGATTGAATAAATTATTCATATACTTGACACAACTCCACAGTTCAGGAAGTTCAAGACTCCTGTTGAGCCATTAAAGAAAGCTGGAGAGTCATCAGTGAAATTAAAGCCATCTCTTAAAACACCTCCAGAACTTGAGTTGAAACCACTTCCAGACCATTTGAGGTATGCGTTTTTAAATGAAAATTCAAAATTACTTGTGATTATTTCTTCTGCACTAACATCTTTTCAGGAAGAAAAACTGCTAAGAGTCCTCAGGGAGTTCAAGTCAGCAATTGGGTGGACTATATCAGATATATAAGGGATCAACCCGTCTTTTTGCATGCATAAGATCCTCCTGGAAGATGATAGCAAGCCTTCAGTGGAACATCAAAGAAGACTTAATCCAATTATGAAGGAAGTGGTCAAGAAGGAAGTGTTGAAATGGCTGGATGCATATATTATTTATTCGATTTCAGATAAGTCGTGGGTGAGCCCGGTATAGTGTGTACCGAAGAAGGGTGGTATGACTGTAGTATCTAATAAAAACAATGAGTTGATTCCGACAAGAACCGTAACGGGGTGGAGAGTCTGCATGGATTACCGCAGACTTAACAAAGCTACAAGGAAAGATCACTTCCCATTGCCGTTTATCGATCAGATGTTTGATAGACTAGCGGGTCATGAGTTTTATTGCCTTCTGTATGGGTATTCAGGCTATAATCAGATTGTTATAGCTCCAGAAGACCATGACAAGACAACCTTTATATGTCTGTATGGTACTTTTGCCTTTAGGAGGATATCTTTTGGTCTGTGCAATGCCCCAGCCACTTTTCAGAGATGTATGATGGCTATCTTTTTGGATATGGTAGAGCATAATGTGGAGGTGTTTATGGATAATTTTTCAGTATTTGGTGATTCTTTTGATTTGTGTCTGGAAAATTTAGTGATGGTTTTGAGAAGATGTGTTGAGACGAACTTGGTGTTGAATTGGGAAAAGTGTCATTCTATGGTACAAGAAGGAATAATTCTGGGACATAAGGTGTCGATGAAAGGATTTGAGGTGGATAGGGCCAAATTAGAGACCATTGAGAATTTTTCACCACCAACTTCAGTAAAAGGTTTTCGAAGTTTTCTAGGACATGCAGGCTTTTACCGCAAATTCATCAAAGATTTCTCCAAGATAACAAAGCCACTTTGCAGCTTATTGGAGAAGGATGCATATTGATGAGTATGAAATATATTATATTTTTATCCGTTAATGCTTAATCTTTTATATTTATTTTGTGCATAAATACACTTATTATTTTTATATTTTTATTTTAGGTACAATTGATGGGCTCTTTGATTTTGGAAATAATTTGAATACAAATTGAACATTATTGGACAAAGTGGGCCACGTGTTGGTTTTGAAATGTAGCAAACTTGTAATCCTTACATTTATTCACGTGGGCCTTCATTATTCACCAAATATGAAACAAGTCAACTAGTCAAGTGATTTCCTTATATATATATTAGCTTATTACATCAAGTGGGCCACGAAAATTATGTGGGATTACATGAGAAGGATTTAATATATTTTCTAACATAATCCTATGTCAACCTACTATGCAAAACTTGTATACGACAATTAGCTTCCAATTCGGTTCATGCAAAACACGGAAATTTATTCACGCGACATTGAAGAATCCGAACGCGGCATGGAAAGTTTTTACACAACGATTGTATTAAAATTAGGATTTCTTTTAGACTGAGATTTATTTTCAAATTGAATTCTATTTCTTTATGGAAATTAGGGTAATTTGTAATTCCTTTTAGAATTTGGATTCCTATTTCCTATAGGATTTAGGACTTTGTCTAACACTATAAATAGAGGATGAGAGTCAGGGTTTTATTCATTCAATTATCAACTATCATCTATTGGAGTGCAAACTCAAGAGCATGTCAGGCTAGTTCTTTTTATTCAGTTCTAAAGGGAGGTGAATCCTTGTTACAAGTAATTGATTAATTGAGTATTATTATTTATTTCTTTTTGTGTGAAATTTCTTCTGATAATCTGTTTTCATTGATTGCATGCTAATTGATTTAATTAATTTAATATGGCCAATTGAATTAGTTTGATCATTATCATATGCTAGATTAAGATTGATATTACGTGTAATTGATATTTGTCTTCATCATAAGTAGCAACTTGGTAATACTAATTGTGGACAAGCTTTTGTGTATTACTAAGATTATCAGAAAACAAGTTAAACAAATCGAGCTTATGTGTTTGTTGCTTGGATTAGCCTAATTCTCTATTCCTTAATGCTTCTATCATATTAAATCTAGAGAGCTTATTCTAGGTTGTATGTTAGTTAGAATCTGGTAGAGAGCTTGTTTCATACACTGATAATCTACGGAGAATTTCGGATAACAGAACTTATTGTTATCTAGGGCTAATAATTTCATTGGAGGAAAAATAATAATAACTTGATTAATTGCTTATTGTACTTGGTGAAACTGAACTGCAGAACTGAAGTTTTTACATATTTGGTTAATTTCATCATTAATTCTTGTTCTCTTAATTTAAAAATAATTTTCAAAAACCCCCGTCTTTATTTTCTGTTGAAATAGTAGAATAATTCTAAAACAACTTTACTCTCTGTGGGATCGATCCTTACTTGCTACTGTGCAATTATTATAAATTGTGAAGTGAAAGTGAGGTTAATTTAGGAGTATCAACGACAACTCCCAAATTTTGGCGTCGTTGCCAGGGAGTAATTTGGCATTTTGTTTTTATTCTATTATATTTATTTTTATTTTTTTTGTTCTTGTTTTATGACTCAATCTTCTCAGGCTACTATATTAGATTTTGATCCAGAGATTGAGAAAACTGCAAGGAGGCGAAGGAAGGAAAAACTTAAAGTTCAACAGTCTTCTACATATATAGACGAGGCTTCTGCATCATCATCAGGCCTCAACTTAGCTTTGGAATTATTATCCAACAAATCATCCACCGAATCCGATAAATAAGAAGAGATGGCAATTCAAAATAACAATAGAACTCTCAAGGAGTTGGCAACTCCTAATTTAAATCAACAACATTTGTGCATTGAATATCATAATTTAGATGCTCCATTTGAACTTAAATCAGGACTAATCCATTTACTACCTACTTTTCGTGGTCTTACAGGTGAGGACCCCTACAAACATCTAAAATAATTTCATGTGGTGTGCTCCACCATGAAACCACACAGAATCACCGAAGAACAAATCAAGCTGGGAGCAGTCCCGTTCTCCCTGGCAGATTTGGCAAAGAATTGGTTGCACTACCTACCCTCAGGTTCAATACAGTCTTGGAATGACATGAAGCAGTTGTTCTTGGAGAGATACTTTCCAGCCTCAAGAGTAGCCAATATAAGGAAGGAGATATGTGGGATTAGACAATTCAGTGGGGAGACACTATACGAGTATTGGAAAAGATTCAAAAAGCTTTGTTCCAGCTGTCCACAGCATCAAATAGATGAACAACACCTGATCCAGTATTTCTACGAAGGGTTGGTACCGATGGATAGAAGCATGATCGATGCAGCAAGCGGAGGAGCACTAGTTGACAAAACCCCAGAGGTTCCAAGGACTTTAATTGCAAACATGGCAGCAAACTCGCAACAATATGGCACTAGAACAAATCATGCACCAGTAAGGGTAAGCGAGGTAAGCACTTGTGATTATGGTCAACAAATTTCTGAATTAACTGCTATGGTTAGATAATTAGCTACAGGTCAACTGCTAATTGCAAAGGTTTGTGGAATATGTCTACAACCAAATCACAATACAGATGAATGTCCAACATTACAAGATGATGAGGCTGTGCAACATGCTAATGCAATGGGAAATTATCAGTCACAACCTCAGAAAAAGTATGATCCGTACTCAAACACGTATAACCCAGGATAGAGGGATCATCCAAATCTGAGTTATGGGAGCAAGCAAGCGGCACCACCTAAATTTCCACCTAGGCAGCAGGGCTTCCAACTAGCCCAACCTCAATATCAACCGAAGAAAGCAGTCCCTGCACCTACTGGAACATCATTGGAGGATATGTTCAAAGCATTCATGGGACAGACACAACAATTCATGGGACAAACACAACAGTTCATGAATCAGACACAGCAGTTCCAGCAAGAGACAAAAACTTCAGTTCAAGATTTGAGTAACCAAGTAGGACAACTGGCTACAACTGTGGGGATAATAGAATCCAGAGGCTCAGGAAAATTACCATCTCAAACAATAGTCAACCCAAGGGAGAATGCAAGGGCCATAACTTTTCGGAATGGAACACAATTGGATACACCACCGACCCCTGTAGAGTTTGAGGAGGAAGCAGCTAAGGAGAAAACAGAAAAATCTAAGGTAAAACCTAACCCTTCTAATAAGCTTAAAAACATTCCTCTTCCCTTTCCTCCCAGAAATTCTAAAACCTCAAAGAGAGATGAAAAAGAAAAAGAAATTTTGGAAACTTTTAGAAAAGTAGAAGTGAACATCCCTCTCCTTGATGCAATTAAACAAGTGCCACGGTATGCTAAATTTTTAAAAGAATTATGCACTAATAAAAGAAAATTGCAAAATGATGAAAGAATCACAGTTGGAGAACATGTATCTGCTGTTCTTCAAAGAAAAATGACTCCTAAATGTAAAGATCCAGGAATGTTCACAATCCCATGTAAAATAGCAAACACCAGATTTGAAAAAGTCATGCTAGATTTAGGAGCTTCAATTAATGTTATACCTTTATCTGTTTATGCTTCCTTAAATCTAGGCCCTTTGAAAAATACTGGTGTGATTATACAATTGGCATATCGTACTAACACTTACCCCCGAGGGGTAATTGAAGATGTCTTAGTGCAGGTGAACGAACTAATCTTTCCTGTAGATTTTTACATTGTGGATATGGAAGATGATACATCACCAAACCCTTCCCACATCTTGTTAGGAAGACCCTTCCTGAAAACAACAAGAACCAAGATCGTGTGCATAATAGAACCTTGACTATGGAGTTTGATGGCGAGAAGATTCAGTTTAACATCTATGATGCCATGAGGTACCCTAGTGATATAGGACAGGTTTTTGCTATCGATGTGAGAGACTCCTTGGTGCATAGAGTTTTTGAACAACTACATAGGGACAGTTTGGAGATTGCAATCACCAACAGTTTGGACATGGACAGGGAAGATGAGATTGAGCAAACCCAGGAATTGAAGGAGAATGTAGCTGCATTACATTCATTGCCGAAATTCTCTAATAATTCAACAGTATATTCTATTCAGTTTCCCGTTTCTCATCAAAAGTTATTACCTTCTATTGTACAAGCCCCAACTATGACGCCCCAAAAATTAGGTATACATCACCCATTCTGAGTCGCCAGATACATGGTACAGAATTCAAATACAACTTAATAATACAACTGTCGTGTACAATACGACAAAACATAAACTGTGAGTTTGAATACAAATATTGCATACTAGAGAGTATACAAACTCAAAAGGAGTCCTCATTACAATTATTATCACACTATTTCATAGAATAGTGAGGACTACTAATGCACCATCTAGGACCATCACTCTGTTCCCCGACTAGTCCTAGCTATATTCTCAATTCTTGAAGAGAACAGTGAAAGAAAGGGTGAGCTCAACTAGCCCAGTAAGAAATATTATGACTAAGATAATGCAGAATAAATTATCATTAGCCTTAAACAGTGTCAAACTGATACAATATAACAAACATCAAGTTTAAATGTAGTGGAAACAAGCAATCCATTAGAAGAGTCAAGTAGAGAATAAAATCTACTATCTTCTATGATTTAAAAGGTTTTTCATGACTTTTATCGCTGAGACTCAGCTTAATAAATAATCCACATCATCGAATCACCCCTGCACTACGGCCAAGGATATTCTTTAGTATCACGACCACAATTATCCATGCACTACGGGCCAAGAATATTTGTGTATTCATTAATGGTCATGATCATGCCAACAACTGTCCATCAATGCACTACGGGCCAATGAGGACTTTTACCACATCATTTGTAACATTACAGTCATGATTACACCGAATAATCCCTGGTCATAATCATACCAAGTCCATCCATTCACTACAGGCCACAAATGACTTTCAACAAAATATAAACATGAGGATGATGACAATGATATAAGAATTCAATAAAACAAGTTCAAGAATTAATTTATCCAGGAACTAATAACGTCAAGATTGTCAACATGATACTGCTTTGTAGAGTAAAATTCAAGAATGCTCAGAAGAATATTTCTATGAAAAGATACTGGATGAAGCGCAAATATAAAGGATATTCCACTAATTTTATGGAGTATAGAAATCAAAACTTTAACCAACTGAGTATAATAACGAATTGAATAACAAAAGAAATCACCATGCATGCGGTACTTCGCATAGACAGGTTATTCCAATAGATTAATAAGTAACGGAACCAGGTCAGGTAAAATTCGCACCGACAAGATGTTCCAACAGAATAATAGAACACCAGGCCGATGTAAACGCACAGACAGGATATTCCACAAGGATATTAAAGATGGAATCAGGTCCGTCCGGCGTAAACGCACAGACATGATATTCCAATAGAATAATAATAAAGACGGAACTAAGTCCGGCGTAAACGCACAGACAGGATATTCCAACAGAATAATAATAAAGATGAAATATTAGAAGAATGTCACCAAGTATAGGGTAGCCCGCGTATACAGGTTATTCCAACAGAATAACAAAGAATGGAATAACAGAAGTTCTCTTCATGAATACAATAGAAATAATACTCCCTACGAGTATAACAAATAATATTCCCTACCTTAAGAAGAAGAGTACTGGATATATAAGTAATGAAGTAGCAGAACACTTTTCTTCTTTCTCTTTATAGTTTTTCTATCTAGAGTTTCAGTGAATTCGTAAGAAAATAATGAAGAAATGAGCTTCTATTTATAGAAAAATGGACTGCATAGTAACTAACTTATGAACGGTCCAGATTGATTTACTTTAATCTGACAGTCCATATTTAAAGTAAAATCTTTTAAATAAAATATAATATATTCTATTTATAATCTAATAAAACGAATAAATTTATAAAAGATTTTACTATGCAAATACTATGCAGGCACTATACAAATACTATGCATAATAAAATATAATATATTCTATTTATAGAATAACTTTATAAAAGTATTCTGTTTTATTACATTAATAATACTAATAAAATAAAACTGAGTGACTTATCACGTAAGTATCAATAATCAATACCGTGTGCTACTATGTAACCACGCGTATTACTGTACTTTTAACACCGGGTGTTTCAACAATTAACAGTAAAACTTCCGCCGTTATTTTCATAAAATATTTTTTGTCGTTTTCTCAATCCGACAATAATTCCGTTGTGGGGTCCACCAATGATTGTGTCACTGTACGAATATTCCCTGCTAAAACAAATATTCCCCGACCAATCGAATAGTATACAACAACTTGTGTACTTTGCAAAATTTATAAATATTACCCACAACTATAACATTATATCAATTTCACTTTATAATATTCAAAAATAATATTTATAGAAAATTCATCTTTATTCAAAAAGTTGGGGTCTTACACCAACTCTAAAATTGAAATAATTACCTGCTCATTTGAAATATGCATATTTGGGGACTAATGACACTTTGCCAGTAATTATTACTAGTAATCTAACCAATGTGCAGGAAGAAAAATTGTTGAGAATCCTAAGGGACCATATTACAATTTTTGGTTGGACAATAGCAGATATCAAGGGTATTAGTCCTGCCATGTGCATGCATCGGATATTGTTAGAGGATGGAGCTAAGCCTACAAGAGATGCGCAAAGGAGATTGAATCCACCCATGATGGAGGTGGTGAAAAAAGAAGTGCTCAAATTACTTGATGCCGGTATCATGTATCCCATTTCAGATAGTCGATGGGTGAGTCCAGTGTAGGTATCCCAAAGAAATTTGGAATCACCGTTGTCAAGAACGATGATAATGAGTTGGTGCCCACACGAATACAAACTGGGTGGAGAGTGTGTATAGATTATAGAAAATTAAATGCTGTAACAAGAAAAGATCACTTTCCTCTTCCTTTTATTGATCAAATGTTGGAGAGATTAGCTGGGCACACTTATTATTGTTTTCTAGATGGTTTTTCAAGATATAACTAGATTGTGATTGCACCCGAGGATCAAGAGAAGACCACATTCATTCACATGTCCTTTTGGTACTTTTGCCTAACGACGGATGTCTTTTGGACTATGTAATGCCCCATGTACTTTTTAGTGATGCATGGTAAGCATTTTTTCCGACATTTTAGAAGACTACATCGAGGTTTTTATGGATGATTTCACAATTCATGGTGATTCTTTGGATGCATGCTTAGATAATTTAAATCGTGTTCTAGATAGATGCATTGAAACTAATCTTGTTCTAAATTGGGAAAAATGTCATTTCACTGTAGAACAGGGAATAGTACTTGGTCATGTTGTGTCATCTAAAGGTCTTGAAGTTGATAAAGCTAGGATAGATGTTATATATGCTTTGCCTTACCCTGTCAGCGTGCGGGAGATTCGCTCTTTTCTTGGTCATGCAGGATTTTATCAAAGATTTATCAAGGACTTCTCGAAGATTTCATTACCCTTATGTAAGTTGCTGCAAAAAGATGTGGACTTTTAGTTTGATGATGAATGCAAGGAGGCTTTTGACACTTTAAAAAAATTATTAACTTCTGCTCCTATCATTCAACTGCCCTCAAAATTGAAGTTGCCATTTTAGATCATGTGTGACGCAAGCAACTATGCAGTGGGGGCTGTTTTGGGACAAAGGATTGACAAAGCCGTTCATGCCATATGCTATGCTTCGAGGACTTTGAATGAGGCTCAGATAAACTATTCCACAACTGAAAAAAAACTTTTATCTGTGGTTTTTGCGTTAGATAAATTTCGATCATATTTGTTTGGTACTAAAATTATAGTTTATTTTGACCATGCTGCTCTCCGGTATTTGCTCACAAAGAAGGATTTTAAACCAAGGATTATTCGATGGATTCTGCTCCTACAACAGTTCGACTTAGAGATCAAGGATAAGAAAGGTGCAAAAAACTTAGTAGCGGATCACTTGAGTAGGCTACTTAGAGACGAGGAGGAGCTACCATTACATGATTCTTTCCCGGATGAGCAGCTACTTTCCATCCATACTGAGAGTCCCTGGTATGCAGATACGGTGAATTATTTGGTAAGTGCATATTTTCCTAAAGAATTTTCCAAATTCCAAAAGGAAAAATTAAAAAGTGATGCTAGACACTATGTTTGGGATGATCCATACTTATGGAAATTTTGTGCTGACCAGATAGTTAGACGATGTGTGCCTAACAGTGAATTTCAATCTATTCTTTCCTTTTGTCATTCTTATGCTTGTGGAGGACATTTCGGTCCAAAAAGAACTGCTAACAAAGTTTTAGAAAATGGTTTTTATTGGCCATCACTTTTTAAAGATTCCTATCTGTTTTGTAAAACATGTGTTAATTGCCAAAGGACGGGAAATATTTCTCAACGAAATCAAATGCCCCAAACTCCTATATTAGTTGTTGAGATTTTTGATGTTTGGGGTATAGATTTTATAAGACCTTTCCCTTCAACCTTTGGGAATTTATATATTCTTTTGGCTGTTGATTATGTCTCAAAATGGGTGAAAGCTAAAGCCACCAGGACTGATGATTCTAAAGTTGTTGCAGATTTTGTTAGGACTAACATATTTGTCAGGTTTGGAACACCACGAGCCATCATTAGTGATCGCGGAACCCACTTTTGCAATAGGGTGTTAGCGGCTTTGTTCAAGAAATACAATGTTATACACAAGGTTTCTACATCCTACCATCCGCAGAGTAATGGTCAAGCTGAGGTGTCTAATCGAGAGATCAAATCCATTTTAGAGAAGGTAGTCAACCCGAGCAGAAAGGATTGGAGTCTGAGATTAAATGATGCACTTTGGGCCTATAGAACTGCGTACAAAACACCTATTAGGATGTCACCATACAGGATTGTGTTTGGAAAACCATGCCACTTACCTGTTGAGTTGGAGCATAGGGCTTTTTGGGCAATCAAGCACTGCAACATGAGTTTGGAGACAGCTAGAGTACACAGAAAATTGCAGTTACAAGAGTTGGAAGAATTAAGGAATGAAGCCTATGAGAGTTCAAAGATTTACAAGGAAAAGACCAAAGCTTTTCATGATAAGCAGATTATGCGGAAAACTTTTATTATGGGCCAAAAAGTTTTGTTATATCATTCTCGGCTTAAGTTATTTCCAGGTAAATTGAGATCTAGATGGGTTGGTCCTTTTGTTATCACTAACGTGTTTCCTCATGGTGCAGTTGAGATTCAAAGTCCTAGTACAAATAAGATCCTTAAGGTGAATGGACATAGATTAAACCCTTTCTATGAGGGGCATCAGGTGGAAAATATTGAGATGGTGGAGCTAGACGATCCAATCTATGAAAGCTGAGAAGAGAGGCATGACGTCGAGCCGAAGACATTAAACACGGGCAGCTGCTTGGGAGGCAAACCATGATCTCAGATTTGATTTTTCTATCCCTTTAATTTTTAGTTTTTTTATTTTATTTTTTATTATTATTATTGCATGTTTGGTAGTAGTATTTTCTTCGTTGCATAATTGTCTTACATTGGGGACAATGTACGGTTTGAGTGTGGGGGGGAGAGATTTAGGTTTTATTTTATGTAGGAATAAATAATCCAATTTTGATGGAAAATTGAAAAAAAATATGAAAATTTGGGTTCTATGGTTCTATTTGCCTATGTATTCGAGGGTTAAAGTCAAAGATTGAAAATTAATGCTAAATTTTAGAATCTGTTTGATGTTTAATTTGTTAATGATTGATGACAACTAAGCCATGATCCATAGTAATTGATTTCAATTGAATTTGTGATACATGAGTACTTGAATATGAGAAGCATGTTTATTTGGCTAAATTATTTGTAGAGTTGTCTATGTGCACTGATTTCACGACTTAGAACTGTTTCACTTGCTTATGTTGTTGCAGAACCATGTGAAAAAAAATGATGAATGAAAAAAAAATTGAAAATTGAAAATCTGCTTCAATGTCCATTATGCGAAATAACTTGGTATCTCAGCCTCGGGAAGCATCGGTATTCACGCTGAAAAGTGCGATAGATAAAAGCAGCTTGACTAGTTGACTTTTGTGGCCTTTGTTACTTGAACAAGTAAGCCCTTAGGGGTGTCTCTACACCTAGCGTCCTAAGATCATCTGGTTTGGGAGTCGTTGGTGGAAAGTTCGCTAATGGGTAACTCTGAAAAGCCTAAGAAAAGGAGACATTGCACATGTCAAGAAGAAAAAAAAATATACAAAAAAAAAGAAAAAGCATAAAAAAACATTCATCTGTGCTAAAAAGAAGGTTCTATGAAAAAAAAGCAAGAAAAATTTGTTCTCGGTTGTGAGTCAGTGTGCACGGTTTTTGTTCTATGGTAACTAAGTTGAGTAAGTATGGTGATTTTGGGAAAGTTACGTATGTGGCTACATTTTGATTTAATAAAATTCATTGGTGAAATGGTAAGGTTGGAAATTGTGAGTTGATTGATGAGACGTTGATTAGATTTCTGCAAATTTAGTGTTGATAGTCATGACTTGCACCTTGAAATCTTTTGACATAATGGTTGAATAGAATTTTTTTGAAATCAAACTTTTGGTTCACACGAGGACGTGTAAAAAGATAAGTGTGGGGGAATTTGATGAGTATAAAATATATTATATTTTTATCCCTTAATGCTTAATCTTTTATATTTATTTTGTGCCTAAATACACTTATTATTTTTATATTTTTATTATAGGTACAATTGATGGGCTCTGTGATTTTAGAAATAATTTGAAGACAAATTGAACATTATTGGACCAAGTGGGCCACATGTTGGTTTTGAAATGCAGCAAACTTCCAATCCTTAAATTTATTCACGTGGGCCTTCATTATTCACCAAATATAAAACAAGTCAACTAGTCAAGTGATTTCCTTATATTTATTAGCTTATTACATCAAGTGGGCCACGGATATTATGTGGGATTACATGAGAAGGATTGAATATATTTTCTAACATAATCCTATGTCAACCTACTATGCAAAACTTGTATACGACATTTAGCTTCCAATTCGGTTCATTCAAAACACGAAAATTGATTCACGCGACATTGAAGAATCTGAACGCGGCATGGAAAGTTTTTACACGACAATTGTATTAAAATTAGGATTTCTTTTAGACTAAGATTTATTTTCAAATGAATTCTATTTCTTTATGAAAATTAGGGTAATTTGTAATTCCTTTTAGAATTTGGATTCCTATTTCGTATAGGATTTAGGACTTTGTCTAGCACTATAAATAGAGGATGAGAGTCAGGGTTTTATTCATTCAATTATCAACTATCATCTATTGGAGTGCAGACTCAAGAGCATGTCAGGCTAGTTCTTTTTATTCAGTTCTAAAGGGATGTGAATCCTTGCTACAAGTAATTGATTAATTGAGTATTATTATTTATTTCTTCTTGTGTGAAATTTCTTCTGATAATCTGTTTTCATTGATTGCATGCTAATTGATTTAATTAATTTAATATGGCCAATTGAATTAGTTTGATCATTATCATATGCTAGATTAAGATTGATATTACGTGTAATTGATATTTGTCTTCATTATAAGTAGCAACTTGGTAATACTAATTGTGGACAAGCTTTTGTGTATTACTAAGATTATCAGAAAACAAGTTAAACAAATAGAGCTTATGTGTTTGTTGCTTGGATTAGCCTAATTCTCTATTCCTTAATGCTTCTATCATATTAAATCTAGAGAGCTTGTTCTAGGTTGTATGTTAGTTAGAATCTGGCGGAGAGCTTGTTTCATACAGTGATAATCTACGGAGAATTTCGGATAACAGAGCTTATTGTTATCAAGGGCTAATAATTTCATTGAAGGAAAAATAATAATAACTTGATTAATTGCTTATTGTACTTGGTCAAACTGAACTGCAGAACTGAAGTTTTTACATATTTGGTTAATTTCATCATTAATTCTTGTTCTCATAGTTTAAAAATAATTTTTAAAAGCCCTCATCTTTATTTTCTGTTGAAATAGAAAAATAATTCTAAAATAACTTTACTCTCTGTTGGATCGATCCTTACTTGCTACTGACAGCCCCCACACATTTCAAGTTTGATGAAGATTGCGTGTCTGTATTTGAGCAATTGAAGAGGAGGTTAACTCCAGCACCAGTAATTAAAGCACCAGATTGGGACTTACCATTCGAGTTGATGTGTGATGCCAATGATTATGTTGTGGGGGCTGTTTTGGGCTAGAGAAGGGAAAAGATTTTTCATGTGATATACTATGCGAGTAAGACCCTTACTGATGCTCAGTTGAACTATACCACCACATAGAAGGAATTACTGGCAGTTGTGTATGCTTTTGACAAGTTTCGAGCTTATCTGATTGGGACAAGGGTGATAGTGTACATAGATCATGCGGCAATTCGATATTTGGTGTGTAGACACTCGAAATTTTCTGTACTACTGTCACTAACATTGCAGGAGGATAGATTCGTCGTTTAAGAAAGAACCCTGAAAGATAATCCGTATCGGATACTATCGGAAGTTCAACATCAACCCCGGATCACACTCTGGGAGTAACAATTCCAACCTCGGAGATAACCCCGAGGCGTGCAGATCCAATACCGGAACACACAACGGAGAAAACTGATTAATCTCGGAGATAACCCCGAGGTATCCAGTCTCAGTCCCAACCATGGGAATAGCCACAAACCTTGGTGATAACCCCAAGGAATGAAGTTTCGGCGATAACCCCAGAAATGTTTGTTTCAAATGCAACCAGCTTCAATCTCGGCGCTCACAACGAGATACACTGTACCAACCTGACGATTACATCGGGAAGATAGGCGTACCTCAAAGATAACAAGGACCTTCAACAATTAAAGCAGTCCAATCTCAGCGAAGTCTGAGCAACGTCTGCTTTATCAGCCCAATCCGGCGATAACACCGGTGAGGGGCAACATCGTTATCTAGCCAACGCGATGCCACACCACGTCGTCTCTACATCTCTACGCGACGATGTCCCACAAGACTAACCAATCCTGAGTGACTATTGTGTGGGGTAACGGATGAAAGTTGAAGCTTGAAGACCGGAGGGCATCGTCCCATCTTCAATGACTTCGTACAAACTCTAATCTCATGCCATCGTACAACTCTCGACAACGGCGGTCCGAAATAGGTCCCATATACCTCAAACGGTTGCCCGGATTGCACTTCTGAAAGTTTAAGTGGACATTATAATGCCCGAGTGCACGTACTTCGAGATGACCCGACCCGAAAACCCCAGGCCCACCCGGGTTGCCTCTGGTACACCTGCAGCTCAGCCATAGGTACACCTGTGGCTAAATTACCTATAAATAGAGGGCTTAGGCTGCCCATTTTGCAAGAGAAAAAGGCGAGGAAGCACTGCCCAATTCGCTCTGCACTCACCCCATGCAGTGTACTTTCTCATTTTAAACACCTGTGAGCTCATATAAAGCCTTTTGTACCTACAAAAGTCAGTGTTTACCCATTTTAAAGATATAGAAGTCTTTTTTGGCAGTCAGCTGTAAGCCTTCTCACACACTTTAGAGTCTTTCTCTTCATCTCTGCACACACCCTTCTACAAGTTGAGAGTCGTGTTCGATGAGCCTAGACTTCGGTCTGGTGTGTTTATTGCTTTAATATACCTTTATATATATTATTTATATATATATATATATATATATATATTTCGTCCCACCTGGAGTTTACTTCGTGGTGGTTGATCGCTTTTACAGCTTTCTTTACGTTTCATCCTGCCTGGAGTTTACTTCGTGGCAGTTGATCGCTTTGTACAGCTTTATTTATATTTTATCCCGCCTAGAGTTTCCTTCATGGCGGTTGACCATATTTACAGCTTTATTTACGTTTTGTACTCACCCCATGCAGTGTACTTTCTCATTTTAAACATCTGTGAGCTCATATAAAGCCTTTTGTACCTACAAAAGTCAGTGTTTACCCATTTTAAAGATATAGAAGTCTTTTTTGGCAGTCAGCTGTAAGCCTTCTCACACACTTTAGAGTCTTTCTCTTCATCTCTGCACACACCCTTCTACAAGTTGAGAGTCGTGTTCGATGAGCCTAGACTTCGGTCTGGTGTGTTTATTGCTTTAATATACCTTTATATATATATATATATATATTTCATCCCACCTGGAGTTTACTTCGTGGTGGTTGATCGCTTTTACAGCTTTCTTTACGTTTCATCCTGCCTGGAGTTTACTTCGTGGCAGTTGATCGCTTTGTACAGCTTTATTTATATTTTATCCCGCCTGGAGTTTCCTTCATGGCGGTTGACCGTATTTACAGCTTTATTTACGTTTTGTCCCGCTTGGGGTTTCCTCTGTGGCGGTTGATAGCTTTTAACATCTTTATTTACATTTCTGATCCCCCATGGAGGTGCTTCGTGGTTGGTGATCATGTCTGTATATATATATTTACAGCTTTTATATATATACCTGCTTACTGCTTTCATACAAATTGCAGTATTTTGTGCGCCTATGAATTATGTGATCACAGATCCATCCCATTGAATCTAGATTCGGTTCTCGTGATGGACATTTTCAGCTGTAAGCAGCTTGTAAATTATTCTGCGGTGTCTGAATTTCCTCAGATAGTTTCCATACCCACGAGGAAGTCGGCATTATTTTTGTACATTATTTTAGTACGGATGCCTCGCATTCGTAAAAATAAAATCAATCAAGCCGGACACTTAATAAAATGGGAGTGTAAAAGGTCTCAATTACTATTGAGCAACAGGGTTTGAAAAACCTTTTTATAAAACATCATTGTTGTATCTTGCTAAAAACTGAATGTTTACATAAATTCAAATCCTGTGTATATAGGTTCAAACGAGGCCTCGCACTACTTCCAAATAACAGCACATTGACCCACACACATATTCAGATAATAGTTTCTTGAAAAGAGGCGGTCACCGTGGTAACATAGATGTCGGGGGGTGCCTAACACCTTCCCTCCGCAAAATCAAGTCCCCGGACCCTAATGAATCTCGGTTTCACCGACCCCTTTAGCAGTGTCACATCACTGCGTCAATGTGCAAACCTTTTCTTGGTTGTGTTGGTACAACCATTTAAAAAAACCAACTGGCGACTCTTAACAGTCCATCGTCGACATTATACATGTCAGACCTTTTTCACTTGTTTTTTCATCTCATCTAAAATGAGAACACCAAAGAACAAGTAACGGAAAGGGACATCTAAAAGTTTCGACGTCGACAGGTGGCGACTCTGCTGGGGATTCCAGTAAGAGGACTTAAGCCGCTATTTCAATCTTTTCAAAATTGTTATCTGCTTCTGTGTGGATGTTGCATTTACATTTTGATGAATCTGTACGAATGCATTTCCTTATTGCACTTAGTGCTTCGCACCATAACTGGCTGTGATATTAGTGCTTCGCACCATATCTACTTGTGATATTAGTGCTTTGCACATGTCATCATTTTCATATGGTGAGACGCGATGTATATGAATGTATGTTGTGTGGTTCCTCCACCAGGAGGTTATCCCGTTGGTGTTTGATTACTGGACTCGTGAAAAGACTAATTCTCTGAGGCTCAGGAAAGGCACCACCCAAATTCGCTCCAGTTGGGAACCTTCCCGTCAAGTAGATTGCGATGACTTGGGAACCTTCATGCCAAAAAGCCGCGAGAGTAACCTAAGATAGGTCAGCCTCTGATAAACCCAAAACAGAGGAAAGTCTTTTCATGCTCTCATTTCAAATTACTTGTAAACATAATTACTTGTAATTACATTCCATATCTATCTCCAGCTAATGAGAAATATGAAGAAATGTGTACACATACATATAAACATGCTACGAACAACAAACATCCTTTTTGCAGGATAAAATTCCTAAAATGGACACATCACATAGCATGTTATTATATATATTCCCTAAAGACTAAACTATGCAAGTCTTTCGCAGGGAACCAATTGGACCTACTACCCGTTCAAAGTCCAAAAAGGCAACAGGCCTATAGTCAATCATGTCGTCATCCGACCAGACTGCACTTAATCCAGTTTCTCGCAAAGAATTCGACGGATTAAGCAAACAAATTACAGATTTGGCTGTTCTAGTCAAAGAATTACACCAGTCTACACAGGGTCAGAAAATACCCGTACATGCTGAATCCTCCACACAAGGAGGAACCCAGGTCATTACAATACCTGAAATGCAGTTGGATACGACCAACAAAACTCATGATGCTGCTCATCCCACTGAAGATCCAGACACTGGTGACATCAAAAAGAAAGTCCTCCAAATGGAAGAGACCCTTCGTGCTATTAAAGGAATTGGAACACACGGGAGTGTTTCATATGTTGATCTGTGTATTTTCCCTGGTGTTCATTATCCAGAAAAATGTAAAACCCCTGAATTTGAAAAATATGACGGGTTAGGAGATCCTTATACACATTTAAAGGTGTTTATAGGGGAACTTGGATCTTATGCAGAGGACGAAAAGCTTAGAATGCAATTATTCCAAAAGAGTCTAACTGGAGAAGCCCAGTCGTGGTACACAAGATTAGACAATTCAAAGATCCATAGCTGGGAAGAGCTAGCACATGCTTTCCTCACTTAATACAACTTCCAAACTCAGATGGCTCCTGATCGGTATCAAATTACCAAGATCAAGAAACAGTCTAAACGAGTCTTTTAGAGAGTATGCTCAGAGGTGGAGACGCCTGGCTGCCCCAAGTTAGTCCTTCCATGACAGAATCAGAAATGGTCATGACTTTCATAGATATACAAGAAGTTCCTTTCTATGAGAGAGTTTTAGCCGGCATCGGCAAACCATTTTCTGAAATGGTCAAACATGGGGAGATGGTTGAGATGGGATTGAAGTCCGAAAAGATTCAAGACCTATCTATACTCAAAGCTGTTGCTGATCACATCCAATCTGGAAATTATGGGAACAACCCTCGAAGGGTCCATAAAAAGAAAGAGGAAGATGTTTCCGTGATACTACAGGGGCAAAAAGGCAATCAGAACATGCCTATTCAAAGGAGAAACTACCCTCCCTTTCAAGCACAGCCTATGAACCCTCCAATGCCAAAAGGTGGAGAAGTCAAACGCCCTCGAGTGTTTACACCCTTAGGGGACACCCTCGAGAATATTCTCAATCTTCTGACAACACAAAAGAAAATTACACATCTTCTTCCACCAGCTAGCCCTAATGGACGGGGTTTCAATGCTGCTCAGAAATGTGCTTACCATGCACGGGCACCTGGACATGATACTCAGGATTGTTGGGCCTTGAAACACAAGATCCAGGACCTGATAGACAACGGAGAGATCGTGGTCACTAAACCAGATCAGCCTAACGTTCAAGACAACCCTCTTCCTCAACACAAAGAAGAAGAGGTTAACATGATAAATTGGAGTAATGGACAGAATTCCAATTTCAACTATGAATCCTCCCAAACCCTCAAAGATGGTGATGACAAATGGGATTATGCCAAGTTCCAGTTCACAATGGAACGAAAGATGAAAGCACTATGCAAACAAATTGAGCAATTGGCAGAACTGGTGACTGATCAGCATCAAGTGACTCGTCAGTTAATCAGCCAGGAGCATGCTAGTCTCCTACCTATTGTCATGAATATTCCCTCGTCACTTTCAGAAAATGAAATGCTGGAAGACAAAGTGACAAAGAGAGCAAATGCCAAAGTCCGTCTGGATTTCGCCAACAAAAGGGAATTCACCTATCTGGGCCAACCTATGGAAGAAATCCTTCATATGTTAATCAATGAAGGAAGGATCAGTTCCCTTATACCTCCAATCAATCCCCGTTCAGGGCGATACAACTCTGATGGAGTATGTCAATATCACTCCCAGTCTTATGATCACAGCACAGAAGAATGCTGGGCACTCCGCCACCTTATCCAAAATCTAATTGACAGTGGTGTCCTGCGCCTAGTAGACGACGATACTGTGTTACGTGCAAGTGAGAATGCAGGCCCTACTAAGTGGAAAAGTGTGGTAGCAGTCATATCCACTGAAACCGATGGGATTAACACATTACTCACAACGCCAATAATTCAACTCAAGGGGATCAACAATCCTTTGAAAGTGGCCGCTCCCGAGCCAATCAACTTGCCGTGCAGAGCACAATATCCTGTTGTTAGCTTGCGCACAGTTCGGTTGAATTATGGAGAAGGTGAAGGATCCACCTCACATACAACTGCTACAGTGTCGAAGAAAAAATCCACTGTATCTTCCCCAACGGGTGATGAAGTCTACCATCAAATCAAAAGGGAAAATACCCATAGAGAAAATTGAAAAATTCCTCCGCGCTATGGGTCATAACGAAGCCACGGTGGTTTTAAGCTTAAAGGAAGCTCCACAACAGATATCAATTTTGGACTTGGTCTTAACTTCTGAAGATCACCGGAAGGTCTTGTTGAAGGTTTTAGAAGAAGCCTATCTCCCGACATCAGTGGATACGGAAAAATTTGAACATCTTGTTGATCACATTTTCAACAACAATGTGATATCCTTCACTGATGATGACATACCGCCCGAAGGGACTGGTCATTGCAAGCCCTTGCACATTGCGGTCTTGTCCTCCGAATATATGGTAGCTGGAGTCTTAATAGATGGAGGTTTCTCTCTAAATATATGTCCATACGCTACCTTGGTGAAGATGAATATCAATCTCAACCGAATTCGGAGTAGCCATACCGTCATCAAAGCTTTTGATGGAGCCCACCGTAATTCGGTCGGAGTAATTGAGCTGCCAATCGAAATTGGTCCTCACACATTCTGCGTATCTATCCATGTACTCAAAATAGATTCGGGATACAACCTGCTCTTGGGACGACCATGGATTCATATGGTTGGGGCAGTCCCCTCCACTCTTCACCAACAGTTGAAATACATTATCAACAATAGCCTGGTCACAGTCAACGCTGAACTGGAGATTCCTCAGCACGGAGACATGCCATTCATCAATGCCAATGCAGATGTTGAACCAGTCAGTTTTCATGCTTTGGAAATAAGCAATACCCAATACCATGCTATTGGAACGCCATTGCCCGAACCCAAGATTTCTGCCGAGGTAATGTCGGCTACTCAAGAAATGATGTCATTAGGTCATAAGCCGGGACACGGGTTGGGGAAAGATTGCCAGGGTATCAAATATCCAATTCGATTAACCAAGCAAGCTGGAACAGCTGGGCTAGGCTATTCTGCCAGTTCTAGTCACAGGAATCCTCATAAGCATCAGCAGATTCCTTCAGCTTCAACTATGCGGAGTTCATCTTCGCCTTAAAACTCTGAGTCTGCACAACCTTTGGTAAAGGTGCCAGCCAATGTAATGGCTATGTTATTTCCCAAGTCGATACCGGTCAAGGAGAAAGAAGTCTTTGTTCCAAATCCCGCAGTGGAAGAGGAGGAACGAAGAATCAAGCAAGACGTCATCTGGATGATGTTAGGCATACGCATCATCGTTCATGACGAACATACCAACATTTATACCCCAGACGATGATTGCCCAGACGTAATGGCCATCATTCGGGATAGGGAGGATGATGACAATCCCTCCATCACTGTGGTCCACCCGGTCTTTGCCCTTGCCAATTGGAACAACATTCCTTGCATTGGTCGACAAGGGTAAAACGGGCAGAACTCTTTCTGCCCTGTAGATATAATAACTGCTTACTTTTTTGTACAGTATTAGCAGTTTATTTTGCCAGTACATGCTAACAGTATGTATGATCAACACATTTCATATATACTAAGTGAAAGCATATTTTGTTTCAGGACTCTGAATTTAGATGTGTCTGTACTTGCTGATAAAGTGCCTCTTCTCCACAAGGATTGTACCTTTGATGTAGAGATGAATTCAGCCTTGATGGATATACCGGATGACATTGAGGTGCCTCCAGAAATTCAAGAATGGGTCAAATACAAACCTAAACCCAACCTTGATCAAACCACTTCTTTTAATCTCGGAACCTTAGAAAGCCCTATGTTAATCCAGATTGGTTCAGACCTTACCCCAAACTAACGGAATGACATGGTTACACTACTAACCCAGTTCTAGGATGTGTTTGCATGGTCTCATGAAGACATGGTGCGTTTGCCCACTGACATTGTCCTTCATCGCATTCCCATTAAAGAGGGATTTAAGCCAGTCAAGCAAAAGCTCAGGTGATTAAAACCTGAATGGAGTTTAAAGGTGAAAGAAGAAATTGTGAAATAATTTCAAGCTGGCATCATCATGGTGTCTACATATCTTGAGTGGATATCCAACATCGTGCCCGTACCTAAACCTGGAGGGAAGGTGCGAGTTTGTATGGATTACCGGGACTTGAACAAAGCTTGCTTAAAAGATAGTTTTCCCGTGCCATTTATCCAAATTCTCATTGATAATACTGCGCAATACGACATGTACTCCTTTGTCGATTGCTTTGCGGGGTATCATCACGCCTTGGGGAACCTTTTGCTATAGACGGTTGTCATTCGGCCTCATCAATGCCGGAGCCACCTATCAACGAGCTATGATGGCTCTTTTCCATGCCTTAATGCACAAAGAGATCGAGATCTATGTGGATGACATCATTGTTAAGTCCCGAAATGAGGATGACCATCTAGACCATCTCAGAAAATTGTTCAACAGGTTGCGTAAGTACAACTTGAAGTTGAATCCAGCTAAATGAGCCTTTGGCGTTAAATCGGGCAAGTTGCTAGGATTTCTAGTCAGCCACAAGGGGATTGAGCTGGATCCTGCCAAAATCCATACCATCAAGGAAATGCACATTCCTCAGACAGAAAAGGAAATACAGGGATTTTTGAGAAGAATCAACTTCATTAGCAGGTTTATCTCCCAACTCACAGCAACCTGTGAGCCAATCTTCAAGCTATTAAGGAAGAACTCCTCCATAAAATGGAATGATAAGTGTTAAAAGGCCTTCCTTACAATCAAGGAACAGCTAGTCAAAGCTATCATTTTGGTACCACCTAGGGATGATATTCCCCTATTTATGTACCTGTCCATAAGTGACAGTGCCATGGACTACATGCTGGGAGAGAAGGACGATAGAGGCCGAGAACGAGCTATCTATTACCTCAGCAAAAGGTTCAACGCAGTGAACACAAGTATACTCTGATCGAAAAGACGTGTTGTGCTTTAGCATGGGCTTCCATGAGGTTACAGCATTACCTCCATGGTCACACAACCCATCTCATATCCCGCGTGGATCCTCTCAAGTACGTGTTCAATATACCCATGTTAAATTGCCGACTGTCCAGATGGCAGTTGATCCTACAACAATTTGACATCGTATATGTGACGCAAAAGTCCATCAAAGGTCAATGAATTACGGATCAACTGGCCACCGCACCTTCAGGGGATTTCAAACCCTTGGAAACATATTTCCCCGATAAAGGAGTAATGACAGTGCAGCAACACAATCAGTACGATACGCGCCAATCATGGAAGATGTATTTTGATAGAGCTGTTAATCTGGAAGGTTCTGGAGCTGGTGCAGTTCTAGTATCTGGTACGGGGGAGCAGTATCCCGTTGCCGTCAAATTACGGTTTGTCAGCACCAACAATACGGTTGAGTATGAAGGTTGTCTCATGGGGCTAAAACTTGCCCGTTCAATGGGCATCAGGCGGTTAACTTTCTTTGGAGATTCAGAGTTGGTAATCAGACAATCCACCAGAATCTATCAAACCAAAGAGCTACATTTGCTGCCTTACCATCAGCAAGTTTTAAAGATGGTTTTAGATTTCGAAGAAATCTCCTTTCTACACATTCCTCGTAATAGGAATGACTTTGAAAACACATTAGCAACTTTGGCTTCCTTGATTCGCATATCAGACAAGGAACACTTGCCAAGCGTCACAATTTCCCTGCACAAGGCCCCAGCCTATGGGAATTACATTGGAGAAGTAACGGATGAGCTACCTCCCATCCAACATCCTTGGTATCAACATATCAAGGAATATCTACGAGATGGATCTACACCCGCTGAGGCGAGCCTGATTGAGAAAAGGCGGATCCATCGACTTGCTATGAAATTCTACCTGAGTGGAGATGCGCTCTACAAAAGAGATGCATGACTAGGTCTCCTTAGATGTTTAGACAAAGATCAAGCCCAAAGGCTTATGGATGAAATCCATGGCAGAGTCTATGGCCCCCACATGAGTGGCTCCCTCCTTGTCAAAAAAGTCCTTAGGACAGGACATTATTGGCTATCTCTCAAAGCTGATTGCAATGATCACGTTAGGAGATGCTATCAGTGCCAAATTCATGGGAATGTTATACATGCCCCTCCACGGGTACTCCATAATATGAGTTCACCTTGGCCCTTCTCAATGTGGGGAATAGATGTTATCGGGCCCATCGAGCCTAAAGCCAGTAATGGTCATCAGTTTATCTTCACCATGATCGACTACTTCACCAAGTGGGTAGAAGCAGCCTCCTTCCCCAGGGTTACTAAAGAAGTCATCATTGCTTTCATCAGAAACAATGTCATTTTTCGATATGGACAACCAGAGGTGATTGTGTCAGACAATGCCAAGAACCTCAACAAAAAATGATGGAGGAATTATGCAGTAAATTCCACATCAAACATCTTAACTCTGTCATCTATCGTCCGAAGATGAACGGTGCTGTTGAAGCGGCTATCAAAAACATCAAGAAGATTATGCAAAAGATGTCCGCCAACCATAAAGATTGGCCTGACCTATTGCCTCTGACTCTGTTAGCCTACAGAACCACAATGCGCACTTCCACTGGGGCAACCCCCTACGCATTAACCTATGGGATGGAAGCAGTACTCCCCATAGAAGTTGAAATGAAATCCCTCAGAGTGTTGATATACGCTCAGCTGGATGAAGACCAATGGGTACAAGACAGGTATCACCAATTGTCTCTAATAGACGAAAGGCGTACTGCGGCTATCTTACATGGTCAGTTATTTCAACAAAGGATCGCTAGATCCTACAACAAAAAAGTCTGGCTACGGCAGTTTAAACAACATGACTTGATTTTGAAAAAAATCCTTGACAACCAAGATCAATCTAAGGGAAAATTCGCTCCTAACTGAGAAGGCCCGTTTGTTGTCAAAGAAGTATTGCCAGGAGACACTCTCAGATTGCAAGAAATGGATGGCGATGAGTTTCCACAACTCATCAACTCAGACGCCGTGAAACGGTACTATGTCTGAAGTAATTCGCAAACACCCTGATGCAAAATCATCAGGTCACCAGTCATTCCGGTTCTTTAACCCTTTACTACCTATAACTTTCTTACATTTTGCCCCTCAGGGAAACCTACACTTCAAGCCAGCAGCCTGGTTCTTCTCTGCGTTCCTACAACTTAGGTCATCCCACCGCGAATTGAACCTCTCGCACTTGAAGACATGGGATCAAACTTCTCATACCTGCAGTTTATCCTCAACCTAGGATTAAACTTTCTCCTCCCTACACTCTGACCTGCACATGGGATTACGCTTATCATCTCGCCCTGAGGGGCGAACTACGCCGACCTGATCTCCTCTTCAATAGGAGTACGTAGGAAACCATGTCACATGGCACGGTCGCAATAAAAAAAACAACAAAAACATTTCTACCCTTACAAAAACAAAAACAACAAAAACATTTCTACCCTTACAAAAACAAAAACAACCAACAACATTCCTACACCATTTTCTGCCATATACAGCGTTGAACCTTTTACACCAAGTTCAAACTATGCAGACCTGATCTCCTCTTTAATAGGAGTACGTGGGCAGCCATTCATGGTGTGATCTCACCCCCGACCAAAATAAAAACCCTTGTCAGTTGGTACTGGGATCATCCTTCAATCCACCACATTTCATTGGCTTCAGACCAAAGGGATGGAATTACCTGAACTCCTCCCAAATAGGAGATTCAGCGACCATCTAAGTTGCGGTCATACCTTGAAGAGCAACACCAATCCATAAGAGATAGAATTAACTAGGCTTCTCCTAAATAGAAGTACTGGCGACCATCTATGGTGCGGTCAATCTCAGAGAGGAAAGCCACACTCCTCTCCACATTTCCATACAGAAACCAGTCCCAAGACACCAAAGATAGTAGGGATACATAGAGATCGATGATCCATTCTGAACTATCCAGAGACAACTCAATGTCCATCCACCCAAGAGAAATTCAGAATACATCAAGACCACAAGCCCTGAAGCAGCAGGAAAAATATCAAGCAAATAGCAAGGCATATCTAAAAGGGAAGTGATCCAAAAATATATTTTCCTATCATATATAATGTTGTTTGATATATATACAATGTAAACTGTACATGACAAAATGGCTAAGCTAGTCTGTGCAAGTAAATACAAGCTCATCTACAAGTCAGGGTATATGCGAGCTAACAAGCCCAACATGGCGTCCCTCTCAAAAGAAGGAGGCGAAGCTATGGTCTTCTATACGAGAATATCCACACTACCCAACAGATCTGCAACTATCTACATGATGACCATATGATCATGAATATATGCGCTCATCTCTGCGATCATGCCAGTGGTAAGGGACCTCACAGCAGTACTATATGTGACAGCTACATCCCGGGCAGATGTCGACGTCGAGATTTTTGGGTGTCCCTTTCCGTTACTTGTTCTTTGGTGTTCCCATTTTAGGTGAGATTTGTGTGAAAAAATAAGTGAAAAAGGTCTGACATGTATAATGTCAACGATGGGACTGTTAAGAGTCGCCAGTTGGTTTTTTAAATGGTTGTACCAACACAACCGAGAAAAGGTTTGCACCAGTGATGTGACACTGATATACGGGTCAGCAAAACTGAGATTCATTTTAGGGTCCGGGGACTTGGTTATGCGGGGAGAAGGTGTTAGGCACCCCCCGACATCCGTGTTACCACGGTGACCGCCTCTTTTCAAGAAACTGTTATTTAAATGTGTATGTGTGTGTGTGTGTGGGTCAATGTGCTGTTATATGAAAGATGTGCGAGGCCTGATTGAACCTATATACACAGGATTTGAATTTATGTAAAAATTCAGTTTTAGCAAGATATAGCAATGATGTTTTATAAAAGAGGTTTTTCAAACCTTGATGCTCAATAGGAATTGAGGCCTTTTACACTTCCATTTTTATTAAATGGGCGGCTGGATTGATTTTATTTGACGAATGCGAGGCATCCGTATGAAAATAATGTACAATAATAATGCCGACTTCCTCGTGGGTATGAAAACCATCTGAGAAAAATCAGACATCGCAGAATAATTTACAAGCTGCTTACAGCTGAAAATGTCCATCACGGAAACCGAATCTAGATCCAATGGGATGAATCTGTGATCACATGATTCCTAGGCGCACAAGATATTGCAATTTGTATGAAAGCAATAAGCAGGTATATATATATATATATATATATATATATATATATATATATATATATATAGCATATATATATATACAGACAGGATCACCAACCACGAAGTATATCCATGGGGGATCAGAAATGTAAATAAAGCTGTAAATGTAGTCAACTGCCACGAAGTAAACTCCAGGCAGGACGGAATGTAAATAAAGCAATAAATGCGGTCAACTGCCACGAAGTAAACTCCAGGAAGAACGGAATGTAAATAATATATATATATATATATATATATATATATATATATATATATATATAAGCGAGTAAACGCGCCGGATGTAAAATACAGGCTCATCAAACAGAGTCCGACAACAGTTCATATATATAAGTATATATATATATACATATATATATATATACATATATATATATATATATATAAAAGCGAGTAAACGCACCGAATGTAAAATCCAGGCTCATCGAACAGAGTCCGACAACAGTTCATATATATAGTATATATATATATATATATATATATATATATATATATATATATATATATATATATATATATATATATATAAAAGCAGGTAAACGCACCAGACCGAAGTCTAGGCTCATCGAACAAAGTCCGACACGCAGTTGATATATATATATATATATAAGCAAGTAATACGCTCCAGACCGAAGTCTAGGCTCAATCGAGGCATAACTCGATAATGCTAGTCAATATATATATAAATATATAGATATATAATATATATATATATATATATATATATTTACAGACTGGAAATAAACCGCGAACCGAAGTCCGGGCAAAAGCAAGCAACACGACTCTCAACGTGTAGAAGGGTGTGTGCAAAGATGAAGAGAAAGACTCTAAAGTGTGTGAGAAAGCTTACAGCTGACTGATAAAAGGGCTTCTATATCTTTAGAGTGGATAAACACTGAGCTTTTGTGGGTACAAAAGGGCTATATATGAGCTCACAGGTGTTTGAAAGTGGGAAAATACACTGTATAGCGAGTGCAGAGCAAATTGTGCAGGGTTTCCCCGTCTTTTTTCTCTTAAAAATCAGCACCCCAAGCCTCTTATTTATAGGCAAAGGGTGTCGCAGGTGTACATGCGGCTCAGCCGCAGGTGTACCAGAGGCGGGTCGGGTCGGCCCTGTCCCGTCGAGTCGGGTCGTCTCGAAGTACGTGCACTCAGGCAATGTAATGTCCACTCAAATTTTGAGAAGTGCAATCCGGGCATCCGTTCGGAGGTATTCTGTACCTATTGCGGACCGCCGTTGTCGAGAGTTGTACGATGGTATGGGATTAGAGTTTGTACGAAGTCTTTGAAGATGGGACGATGCCCTCCGGTCTTCAAGCTTTCACTTTCATCCATTACCTCGCACAATAGTCACTCAGGATTGGTTATCCTTGTGGGACATCGTTGTGTAGAGACGAGACGTGGCATCGTGTTGGATGAGATGGCGATGTTGCCCCTCACCGGTGTTACTGCCGGCTTGGGCGGGTAAGCAGTTGTTGCTCAGGCTTCGCTGAGGTTGGACTGCTGCATTTGTTGAAGGTCCTCATTGTCATCTTTGAGGTGTGCCTGTCTTCCCAATTTTATTGCCGGGTTAGTACAGTGTATCTCGTTCTGAGCACCGAGATTGAAGCTGATCGCACTTGTAACAAGCATTTCCAGAGTTAGTGCCGAAATTGCATTCCTTGGGGTTATTGCCAAGGTTGGTAGCTATTCCCATGGTTAGGGCTGAGACTAGATACCTCGGGGGTTACTCTCCGAGATCAATCGGTCTTCTCCGGTGTATGTTCTGGTATTGTATCTGCAGGTCTCGGGGTTAGATTCGAGGTTCAAATTGTTACTCCCAGATTGGGATCCGGGGTTGATGCTGAACTTCCGGTAGTATCCGGTGTGGATTTGGATTGTCTTTCAGGGTTCTCTCATAAAAGACGAATTTGTCCTCCTGCAATGTTAGTAACAGTGGTACAGAAAATTTCTAGTGTCTACAGATGCCCCTCTTTATCATACTCATGCGTGGCGATGCATGGATAGGATAAAGAATCCTAGACACTTGAAACGCAATAAGATAAACATAGTGCTAAGGGTAGCAACATGATGCAAATGTATGATGCATGTGTACGGGGTCGTGGCCCAACATGCTGAGGATGATTGTTGGTTCCCTGTTGTTTCAATTGGGGATTGGCAATATTGACCAGATCTGATGTGCAAGCCGAATCTGTTAGGATATTAGAGTTGGAGTTATCACCAAATTCCTGTGTTCTTGATAACGACTTGATGCTGAAGGGGTGTCTCTTATGTGAAAGAGATCTGTAGGGATAAAGCTTGATCTGTTTGAGGATGTGTATAACATATTCCATCATCTATCCTCTTTGATAATGTTGGCCTCTTCTGGTTAGTATCTTCAGAATACGCCATGATTTTGTTGGATTTACTGCCAACATCAAATGCTGTCAGGGATGTCTGACCTCGTTGACTTGTGAATCAACGGCTAAAACTCTGTGAAGAGACCGTCAAGGTTACTTGACATTTACTGATGTGTAAATCAACGGAGCATTGCGTTGTGACCCCCACCGGGGATCCGCTGGGGAATATGAGCAGCTGGGTATAAGAACCTCGAACAACTCCGTAGCTCTGATAGGTTTAAACGCTATCGGCTGTAATGATGTCAAGGCTGCTTGACCTTCGTTGACATGTGTGTTAACGGACAAATGTGTTGTAACCCCCACCGGGGATATACGTTGTAACCCCCGTCGGGGACTCACTGGGGACGCATGAATACAGATGTAACTATCGAACGGTCCTCAATGCTTCGACGGGTTTACTTGTCGTCGACTGAACTAAAGTCAAGGCTGCTTGACCTTCGTCGATGGACATGTCAATGGATGAACGTGTTGTAACCCCCACCGGGGATATACGTTGTAACCCCCATCGAGGACTCATGTTGTAACCCCCGTCGGGGACTCACGTTGTAACCCCCGTCGGGGACTCACGTAGGGTAGCGACCCGGAGTTAGTGGCATCGGACCTAGATAAGGTATTGCCGAATGTGATTCACAACAACTGAGGTCATTGGCAGGGTATATCTTGTGTTCAGGTGACTACCAATGAGTGATGCGCAGATGCAAAGTCTCTTCTGAGAAGACCAGGATTGTATGCTGTTTTGCTCAATCGCGTGGCATTTTTATTCCCGATTTGACCTTTTTAGCCTATGGGAACTCAGTTTTAACTCGAACTGGACCGAGCCGGAGGGGTGGGACCCACATAGAGGAGCCGTAGGTACACCTGCTGCAGCCGCAGGTAGGCCTACGGCCAAGCGTGGATGAATAAATCCAGCAGGCTGCCTTTCATAAGTCACTTTCAACTTGTTTCTCTTTAGAAAAATCGTGAGCCACTTCCAGATCTGCTGAGTTCGGGCTGGTTTCTGCAAATTCTGTCACCGCACGAGTGTTCTACACTATCCTGGTAACGTATGCATGTATTTTTTCTAGTTTCTGTCCGTTGGATTGTGAGATATCGCACGAAATGCATCTAAACACATAGTAGTGATTATGTATGCACAAATGATTTGATAAAAAATATTCAACATAGTAAATGTTAGTATTAAACCATGCTAAACATAATGATGTGAAAAAAAATTAACTTCTGAGATAGTCAAATTGGTACCTTTTTCTGCTATTTTTTGTCCTATTTGAGGTCCAATGAGCAAAAGGTAGAAAGGCATAATACTCCTAGCATTGAGGTTGGCCTTATGCATGATGCTTTTGTTTTTAATGCATATATTATGGATATGACTTTGGGGTAGGTGTGCTACTGAATGGCCACCTAGACATGCCTGTACGCATGTGGATAGTCCTATTTTCAAAGGGGACTATGGCAAAAAATTTCCAAATGTAAGCATTGGGTAGTCATGCATTCTAACTCTATCATGTATGAAAGTAAATGCATGCATGCATATAGTCATATAATGCATTAAAGGAAGCTCCAGATAAGACATTACCACACCCTTTCTGAGGTGATTTGGAGATTTGTTGTCCAGATATTATGGATCCGGATCAGCCGAGCAGTTCTTATAGGACTGCCTCTGGCGTACGGGGGAGGGCTTTTGAAGTGCCTCGTCCCCGTTCTGTCAGACAGCCTCGTCGGTTGGTAGAGGATGTGATTCGTCCCGTCTAGGTAGAGGTTCCAGACGTTGAGGACGAGGAGGTGGATATTGAGGATCCCGCTCCTGCTGCACCTGTCCTTCGCAGGGAGCTTCCGAGCATCCAGGTAGTGAACTCGGAGTTGCTAGGTGATTTGGGTAGACACCCATCGATGTACTTGCATGCTAACGAGGTATAACGTTAGACTTTATCTTCCTTCCTTCCTATTGATGAGGGTTGAAAGGGTCCTGGTGTTGATCTGTGCTTTATGCAGGTTCCAGGTTTTACACAGCCTCGGGGGAACTGGTTTAGCATCCACTCCATGTACCAGGCGCTTCATCCTGATTACAGAGTAGTAGTGCATGAGTGGGGATTTGAGGCATTTTTCTCCATCCTTCTCCGTCGTGGTCCCTGGGGTTATCTCAGGGCATTGTCTGAGAGATGGTTTCATCAGACTCAGTCACTCCACCTGCTGGACTGCGAGGTGATGATGACGCCTATGGATTGGCATTTTATCACAGGTATGGAGTTTGGAGGGAGCCAGTGCCTTGCATGGCGAATATCACCCCTACTACCGTCCGGTCCTTGTAAGGAGTTCCGGCGGGTGCGCTCAAAAGTAGGACTGTCCGTTCAAGTCCTTTGAGCGTAGATGTTATGAGCAGGCTATTGAGTGAGCCCAAGCCTGATGATGTCAGGATCAGTGATCGCGCTCTGTGGCGATTGTTCCTGATAATCATTCGAGGCTGCTTCATAGCAAACAACTCTTCTACGGTATCTTTTGCTCTGGTCAGCGCCACACGCGATGTGGGCCGTATAGGAGAGTACGATTGGGGTTCTTACACCTTTGCCTATTTCCTCCGGGGCATGCGTTTGCGCTCACAGGGATTGACTTAGGCTTGGCTGGGATTCTACCCATTTCTGCTGGTAAGTACTTCTCTTATCTTTTCCTTTTACAGGTTAAGAGTGTTTACTGATAGCAGGTGTTTTGCCATTGTGTTGGCAGTTTTGGGCCTATGAGAGGCTTCCATGTTTGCGTCCTATAAGTGTGTTACGCTTAGATACCTATCCACGAGGACGACGATGGCACCACTCCATCTTGCCAGAGGTCCCTGTATCTGAGGGCTTCGCTCATTGCCGTATGCAGCTGGAGTTGCTAACGGCCGACGCCATCACATGGCTTCCATACTCAGGGGATCATTTGATCATTGGTTTTGAGGATGGGTACCCTACTGGGGTAGAGTATTTGATTTCCACCAGGAGATTTCCTCTTTTCACTGATGGAGGTTGGGAGCTCTATTTAAGAGAGCGTGCTATTAGGAGCACCACAGGGGAGATTCGTATACCGATCTTGCCTCCTGTCAGGCATGATTGGCCTATATCACAGTCACCAGCCATTGATATTCCATTGCTGGAAGTTGACAGTTTTGATTTATCAGAGGGTCCATGTACTCAGGAGATATTCCAGCGCTGGTGGCTCCCTCGCACTATTGGGGTCCAGTCCCGTGCCACACAGTTCATGGGGGACATGGTTCCTGGATCATTGATGATGACTGATTGGGTAGCTTGTGTTCGAGCTCTGACCCATATGACTAAGATTGATAGCCTGACCCAGCAGTTAGATCGGGCACAGATATTTATACGGCATTTGGGCAGAGATCCAGCAGAGGCGGAGACATTTGTTCCTTCCAGCTTAGGTGTTGGCCCCTCAGACGACCCGTTTGGTTTTTCCAGCGCAGATCCTCCCCTTTATAGGCCTAACATCCATGTTGATAGAGATCCAGTGACTCAAGAGGAGTTACATCAGATGGACAGGATTGAGGATGTGGACATCGAGACCATTGTCTTCTTCTGATATGTATTCTCGCTATATCTTTTGATAGGCCTCTGTTAGATACTGGGTGGTTGTTCCCCATTCTTGCTATATCTTTAGATAGGCCTCTGTTAGTAGTAGGGCGTTTGTGCCCCATTTCCATGTATTTGTATCTGTGTAGAGCTGATGTATTAGATGATGATATATTTAAGAATGTATGCACTATTTTTTTTTTCATTCCCTATATCATATTGCCATCCATTATCTGTTATGCATGTATCATGTTATGCATATGTATGTATGTCCAGAGATACTCGGTGTTGACCCTTGGATGGTCTTATGTCACGGCCCGCACAGATGTTTTCTTCGATAGTTAGCCGTATAGATCATACCCCACCGTCAGTGGTGGTAATGGGTATGCGCTCGTGGTATGATAGGTTGTCACCACCAGATAGGGTGACTGTAGATCTATTATTACAGCATACCATGACCCTTTTGGCATTTCAGGTTCCTGCAGGATTCATAGATGGGATGCTAGAGCACTGGCGACCTGATAGGCAGGTATTTCGCTTTGGCACCCATGAGTTGACTCCTACTCTGGAGGAGTATGCACGTTTGACGATGCTGCCGCTGGACAGACCTTGCGTGCATATAGTTCTGGGAGACATGAGTAGACGATTCATGACTCTCACAGGATTGAGGCGCAGAGTAGTGCAGGATGATCTGACATCTGGCCATGTGATCTCTCAGCATTTTCTGTATGACAGATTTGGCGCGGAGGACAGCTACTCACGACATTTCGGGGATTTCACCGGGCCGGAGGATCATTGGCGATTAGCCAGAGTTGATGTGCTGATGCTATGTGTACTGTCATATGTGTATATGCCAAGGTATATGGATGAGATTGATATAGGTGTTATCATGGCAGTGAGACCTCTTAGGGAGGGTCATACCATTGTGCCTATGATCGTGGCAGAGACATTGCGATCAGCATCCTATTGCAGCACTTATCCGTCGGGAGTGTTTACTGGGAGCTCAGTCCTTCTGTATGTGTGGTTCATGTCACACTTGAGACCGATTGGTACCCTTAGGTGGCATGTATATTGGTTTACCCACGATGTGGCCATGTCATACTCTTTTCAGCCATCGGAGTGTATAGATGTTCAGTCCTGGTCCGCATTTTTGGCAGACATTAGAGATCCATTTAGTATACTGCTGTTCGGGGCTTTGCTCACCATACAGCTTCATTACTCATGCTCCGGGCATGGATTTCCTCCCTCTGGCTGGCTTGAGGGGTGTGACTACTTATCACCCATTGGCCGTGATGTCACAATTCGACTAGTTCCAGGATTTCCATCCTTTTACGGGGCGACAGGTCAGCGTTCAGCTGCCCGATATCTTTCAGCAGAGGACCAATCTCGCGTATACGCTTGTTGGGATCATCAGGAGGTAGCTGCTTTTTCAGTGAGCAGTCCTGGTTATTTTGCAGAGTACTCCGCCTGGATAGAGACAGATGTGTTATCGGATGCAGCAGTATTTACATTGCCGGATATTGACGCAGAGGGTGTGGAGCCTGTGGAGGCCATCGATACCCACTTAGAGGAGGAGCCCACTGTTGGATTGCCGATATTTCTTTCGGATTCTCCTAGTACCAGTACCTTTGTGATTCAGCACTCAGCACAGCATTTGGAGCAGAGTCTTCAGTTGATGACCTTCGAGAGAGATCAGATTCGATCTATGATGTTGACTGCTCTTGATGTGAGGGACATTGCTCTATCAGAGAGAGATGAGGCGTTAGATCGCAGAGATGCCGCTGTTGTTGAGCCGAATGAGGCCGTATTAGCCCTAGATGCAGTGATAGCTGAGCGGGACCTTGCCATATCTGCCCGGGATGTAGCCGTCACAGACAGTGTCGCAGCTAGGTCCTCTACCACTGATATGATTGCAGAGATGAGTGCTTACATTGATGAGCATATGGTCATCATGCAGACGACTTCTGATCTATTAGGTCGTGTGGATACTCTCATGCAGGAGATCACAGCTTTACCTCATTCTTCTGAGAGGGATGCCATGTTGGGCTTGCTAGCTCGCATATATCCGGATTTATAGATGATCTTGTATTTACCTGCACAGACTAGCTTAGCTATTTTGTCATGTACAGTTTACATTGTATATATATCAAAAAGCATTATATATGACAGGGAAATATATTTTTTGAATCACTTCCCCCTTTAGATATGCCTTGCTATTTGTTTGATATTTTGCCTGCTGCTTCAGGGCTTGTGATCTTGATGAATTTCGAATTCTTCCTTGGTGGATAGACATCGAGCTGTCTTTGGAAAGTTCAGAATGGATCATCGATCTATGTATCCCTACCATCTTTGGTGTCTTGGGACTTGTTTTGGGATATCAATGTGGAGAGGAATGTGGCTTTCCTCTCTGAGATTTACCACCCCACAGATGGTTGCCAGCACTTCTATTCAGGAGAAACCTAGTTAATTCCACCTCTTATGGTTTAGTATTGCTCTTCGAGGTATGACCGTAGCTTAGATGGTCGCCAAATCTCCTATTTGGGAGGAGTTCAGGAAATTCGTGTATAGAAGAAGCTAAGGAAAGGACTGCATACTTGCTTAAAACACCTTTTCAAGTGTTAGGTGAGATAGCAGTCTGCTAAGTCAGTGGGATAGACGATATAACAGCAGATTTCTAGGAAGTCAACATCAGTGCTTAGAAATGTCTGAAGCCTTAAATGCTACAACGGATGCCTTCAACGGAAACATTTCAAAAGCTCCTTCATAAGCAAATCAGACAGAGATTCAACCAAAAAGAAAACAAGAACGAAAAAGCTCAAGAACACTCAAAGTCCAAACTCTACGATCAAGAATGAGAAAAGCTTGCACAACTACTCAGTTATTTCGAACGTATGCTTAACCTGCAACTGAGTAGCACAACCCAAGAACTCAACTCTCATCAAGTGTATTCTAAGTCTGTTGGACTTGAAGAGTTCTAAGTGAACTAAGAAGTTCCAAGACTGCTGGTCTTGAAGGAATCTAAGTGATTCAAAGATTGTAAAGATATCCTTAGTGGATTTCCTACTCGTGGAGTAGAAGAGTGGACTAGGAGCCTTGAATGCTCTGAACCACTTAAAATCACTATTCTTGATATATCTGCTATAACTTCTATATCTGTCATACCTGCTTATTATCTATAACCTCAATTTATCTTAAAGAGGAACAAACAAATCATATATTTCGTTGTGGTTCATTTATTAACAAATCTGATAAGTATTTTGAAAAGGGAAAAGTTTTTATAATATCTATTCAAACCCCCCTCCCCCCTTCAGATAACTGTTGTGCCTCTGGGAACTAAGAATTGATATCAGAACAGGTTCTCTTAACCAGCATGCAAAGCTTGAGTAGATCTAATGGCACAACTGATAAGCGAGTCCAAGACCGGTGGAGGCAACAAGCCACCAATGTGCAACAAAGACAAATTTGCCAACTGGAAAGTTAGTATACAAGCCTACATGGATTCAATAGATGAAGAGCTATTTGAAACAGTTATGAATGGGCCCTATATACCAACAAAGCTTTCACCAATTCCAAATGATCCAAACAGAATTCAGATCAAGATCAAATCGGAATGGATTGACACCGAAAAAGAAAGTTGTCCAACTAGACAAAAAGGCCAAGAATATTTTGTTCCGGTCTTTAGAAGATGATCTGTTCGAAAACATGGTCAACAACAAAATTTCCAAGCAAGTTTGGGAGGCATTGCTCATTATTCACAAAGGAACATAAGAAGTCAGAGAAAACAAACAATCTCTTCTGACTCAACAGTATGAGATATTCGCTCATGTTCCTGGAGAAAACGTCACTTCTAACTATGAGAGATTCAATGTCCTGCTCAACTCTCTTCGAGCTTTTGGAAAGATCTATCCAAATAAAGATCTTATCATAAAGTTCATGAGGTCTTTACCGAACAAGTGGGATGCCAAAATCACTGCCATTAGAGAATCAAATTATCTCCATGAAATGATAGTTCAACAACTCTATTGCAGCCTTCTTACCTACGAACTAGTGCTGACCCAATGAGCATAGACTCTATCTGAAGGAAGAAAGAAGGACAAAAGAGTTGCTCTCAAGGCAACAGAGACCACCTCTAAAGCTCATACTGAACATGAATCTAACTCTAAGGAAAATAATGATGACAACGTTACAATGTTGGTCAGAAGACTCAAAAGGTTTATGCGCAATTGCAGAAGCAGCATGCCTAAGAGATTCAACAACAATAGAAGCTGATGAGTAGGTTTTTAACCTTCGATTTATCTTCATTTAGCTTGTTATATTGTTATTTTTTGAAATATTTAATGTCACTTTTATGGGTTTTTGTTTTTGTGATAGGATAATAAGGGAGCTTATCAAGATGCTAGCATTGGAAGGAAATTCAAGAAATTTTAGACATTCTGCATGACCGGCGCGGGGCGCGCCATGATGACAAGCAAAGTGGCGCGAGGCGCGTTGCAATGTGAGAAGTTTCTGCATGAACAGCGCGGGCCTCGTTGTCCTAATACTAAACCCGGCGCGGGGCGCGTCGGTCGGGGAAAAAACTGTGTTTTGGTTAGTTGCTGGAATTTGAGTTGTGATGGGAGAGTTAACGTCTTTATGTAATAAGTATGTAATAGGAGTTTGTTAAGGAGTTTATTCTAAGTTAATTGGGAGTGTTATGTTCAAAAACTTGTTGGGTAAAATCAAATTACGCACAACACGCAAGTATACGTGGTCAACAAGTAATAATATAGTAAGTAGAGCAAAAACTTGTTGGGTAAAATCTAATTACGCACAACACGCGAGTATACGTGGTCAACAAGTAATATAATTGTAAGTAGAGTATCGTTCTCACAGAGACTTTAGTAAGAAATTAACCCTCACAATTACCAGCTTCCTATTAATCCTAATTTTATTAAACTAGCCAAATTAAGAATTATAATTATAAAAAACAAAATTATTAAAAATACTACGATCACAAAACAATCACAAAACTTAAAAACTGAAATTTCAAACAAATATTGGAGAATTAGGCTTACAACTTCACCCTAAGCTTCACTCTGATTATTATCCTTTATTACAGTTTAATTTACTATCCCAATTTATTAATCAAGAACACAAAAGTAGAATTAGCCACCTCTCGATGCACTAACACTGTATTAACTCAATTCCACAATTTAGATAGAATTAACTCAAACACCTTAATTAATTAACTCACATTATCTCTATGTGAGTTACAATCAAAGAAGGTTTAAGTTCAAGTTCTCTATTCGAATACATGCGATGTTAAGCATATCTCTACCCTAACATTCATCAAGATTCCATTCATTCAAGAAATTCAAGAACACATGCTATATTAACCAAGTCTAGATTTGTATTTCCTCTCTCGAATTCATACAAGTCCACAAAGAATTGTTGACTAGACAATTCATAAATTCAAGCATAATTTAATATAGATAAACTGGATAATAGCTCATTAAACTGAAAATCAAAGTTACATAATCATTATTCCACTTAAAGATCCATCATAAGCCTAAAAAGTAATTTAGTTCATTAGAAATGAAATAAAACTGAATAAATTAAAGATATCATCCATACAATTACAAATATAAAACTAAAGAAGAAAAGAATAAACTCAGAACCACCCTTCTCTTTAGTCCAATCTGCAACTGTTATGAAATTTCTTCAAAATCTTCTCTCCAATGCTTGCTCTGAAAAATCTGTATTCTTCCAAGTGTGTCCCCCTTCCTCTCTAGAATCCCAATACTTAACATAAGTCAATTTACTCTAGCTCCATCACTTCAATTCTAATCCATCTCAAACTCATCACATATGAATTCTAATAAAAATCAAACTCTTAATCAAACACAATAAGTTTTTAAACATAACACTCCCAATTAACTTAGAATAACTTCCTTAACAAACTCCTATTACATACTTATTACATAAAGAAGTTAACTCTCCCATCACAACTCAAATTCCAGCAACTAACCAAAACACAGCTTTTGCCCCAACCGACCGATGCGCCCCGCGCCGGGTTTAGTATTAGGACAACGCGACCCGCACCGTTCATGCAGAAACTTCTCACGTTGCAGCGCGCCCTGCACGACTTTGCTTGTCATCATGGCGCTCCCCGTGCCGGTCATGCAGAATGTCTAAAATTGCTTGAATTTCCTTCCAATGCTAGTAACTTGATAAGCTCCCTTATTATCCTATCACAAAAACAAAAACCCATAAAAGTAACATGAAATATTTCAAAAACTAACAATATAACAAGCTAAATAAAGATAAATCGAAGGTTAAAAACCTACTCATCAAATTCTCCCAAACTTGAAACATTGCTTGTCCTCAAGCAAAATGCAATGCAATGTAACTAACTACTAACAACTACGAATCCAGTATTAAGACAGTATATAGTTTACTCATACAGCCTCAGAAAAATTAAGTAACCATGTCAACACTTCATATCAGAACCAATCAAGAATTCCTTATCAATCCTCGAATCTTAACCCATTATTACTGGTATAATGTGTGTATACTTCACATCAATGCTAACTGATACAAACTCAAATTTAATACATAACAAGTTTCTTATAAGGCATCATACAATTTAAACTTCAAAATTTTGAAAACATATAAGATCCAACTAAAATCAAGCAATCACCAATATTAAAGAATCATCTAGGGTACTTATACTTCTTTTTTTTTCTCACGGGGGCTTTTTGCTCTTTTTTCCCGTTTTATTTCTCTTTATTATTTTATTTTTTTTATTTACCTTGACTGTGAAATGTCTCATTCCATTAGGCTATCAATGCTACCCCTTAACGAGCTTTCAACCAAAGACTCTCATACCATAAAAGACCTTAGGGCGCTAGGTGTAGAGACACTCTCTCAGGCGTACTTGCTCAAGTAACAAAGTCCCCGAAATAAGACTAACCACGATATTTTTTTTATATATATTTTTAAACTGAAGCTTATATACCCCAAAATTTCCCACAAACTTAAGTTCTTGCCTAATTTTTGCCTTCACTGCCTATTCTCGTCATTCTTTCATTTAAACTAGCATTATCCTTTAGAAATTCCTTATGTATTAATTTGAACTAATCAGTTCACATAGGTGTTATTAACATGCTACCATTTTTATACTAGTTTCAAACAGTCAAAGATCCAATTCATAACAAAAATTACATCAAAGTTCTCATATTTGGTACTGTACTTGACTGCATAATTCTAATCTCATCATTGGCCAAGAATAAACTTTTACAATCTAATAACTGGATTCATGAAATTTAAAGTACATGCATTTTTTTATTACACTTACGAATATATTAAACGAAATGCCATGAACACGAACAATTATAAAAACCAAACAAACTAACTAACATGATTTTTTAAAATTTTCACAAATTAACACAAATTAACAAGGCAGAAAACATAATCCCCCCAAACTTAAAGCAAGTAATGTCCTCATTACGAAAAAATAAATCAAATGAAAACATGAGGACTTCCATGAAAGACGAGTTACTACTCGTCGTCGTTCGAAGGAGGATATACTGGAAGGACATGAAGAACAGGCATGACCACCGGATGTGCATTAGGATTGTAACGAGAAAATGCATCAGCAAGCGTGTTGAATGCATTTGCATTGTACTGATGCATTAAGTCTTGGCGTTGAGCCAACCATAAAAATTGATTCCTTGAGGCACGAGGTGGTTGCTTTTGCATTGGTTCCGCTGCAACTGGGGGTGAGGTTTGGCGAATCATAATATAGCCTTCTCCTCTTGGATGTGATCTCGCCCCTTCCCATGCCTTGTACCTCTCAATTGTAGCACGATCGATTATAGCCATAGGTTGTTAGAAAGGTTCAGAGGGATGCCATTTCACCCCAGCTTTGCGGCAAAAATTGGTTATGAGAAATCCGTGCAAAAGCCCCCCTGTAGTACTTCCCCTTAGCAGTAGATCAACGGACTCCTGAAAACACTCACCCATGTCCATGTTGTAGAATGCAATGGTATTATTCACATGATAGTGGTGGTGCACAATTCCATAAAGTAGTCGTGCCCTTTCCTTAGTGACATCATTTTGGTGACGTGTGGGCATCAGTCGGGCACAAAGGAATACATACCATGCTTTACCTTACCGACTTAGCGCTAAGTAAAGAAAACTTATCTTTTCATCCGTGCCGGTTCGGGTAACCCATTGTGTTCCTGGTTTGCACAATCTTACAATTAACTCATCAAAGTCTGGCAAACTATCTTCATAACGTCCGTCATTCGGTGTTTCCAGCCCAAAAAACTCATTAATGGCATCAACATGAAAGGACACCGGTTTACCCCGCACCATGACTACGTGATTGACATGCTCCATTGCATTGGCATAAAACTCTTTCACTATGTTGATCACTACTAGACGTGGTTGCTCCACTAATTGAAACCAATTTTGCTCCACAATCATTAGAGCCATATCACCATCCAAGTTAACATCCGACTTCAATCCTCGTTCTAACACCAAAGTCTTCTTGTCGATGGATGACTTGAACCTTGCCTCGGCCCCTTCACTAATGAATTTTGTATGATCATACTGAGCCCGAGCAGTTGAGATGGATGGACGTTATCTCTTGTGTGAAGACATGGAGTTTCTGGTGAAGTTTAGGCTAAAATTTTGGTTCAGGAATTTTGTCGAACAGTTGGTGGGCGTAAGGGTTAATTCCCCCAAACTTGGTTTATTGGTACTATCTCTCTAGCCAAAGTGTGAATTAAGACACCACACTCCTTGGGCAACCAATTCCCAAGGTTTTCCAACCAATAATTACCAATAAAAGAGAAGATGTGTGACGCCCCCAAATTCGGGTATCTTACAACCCGACAGATGGTGCTCCACTGTACTAACATCCATACAATCATTCCATTGAAATACAACAAAATGAGAGTAATTACTATATTCTTATTACAATCAAAGTACAATCCTTCCCAGGTTCATAAACCGTTCACATCGTTCATTGTTCATAATGTATAATACATACAAACTTACTAAACTATTACACAATGCCTAAGCATCCATCTTAGCTTTGCCCTTATCTTTCTTGGCATTCTCAATACGTTTATCTTTAACTGCAGTTATATAATTCAAGCAAGAAGTGAGCATGACAGCCCAGCAAGTTTAATCAAGGATAACAGGAATACCACATTCGTGAATTATATAACAATTCCAACATAACTGAACAATAGTTATGAAGTATTATGAATCAATAATACCATAACAGTCTATAACATCAATTCCCAAAGTATAGAATAGATTGAGGAATTCTGAACCGGTCAATAGACCATGAACAGTAAATTTAAGTTTTCATACTTGAAAAGGAGTCCACAGCACTAAGGCTATTCATCCGTATAACTTACGAGTACGTCTAGGTGATCAGCCTATAGTACCCTATGTTGATCAACACTACATTCATTAAACGTATTTACGTTTAATATTTTTGGCAAACTAGCGTGCCCATCAAGATATCGATGAAAAATACTTTTGTTTGTTTATAAACAAACCTTACCTTCACATCCGTACCAATTTCTTGGCATAGGATAGCGTTAACATTTCTATATAGAATGACATGTATGATAATCAATCTATATATTACGAATAGTCTAGCTGAGTTAAAATCTAGCATCGACCTTTTCTTTAAAACAAGTCTTGCAATTCAGTTCAACGAATCACATAAAACTTGGCTAACATGGAAGTTAGACAAGCGTTAAGAAAACTTGCCTTTCAGTGTCTTCAAATAACTTACTCGACTGACCACAGCTTTTACAAAATCTACATGATATATTCACACAGCACACTGTAATTAGCTATCAAACAATTATTCACATTGTTCTTACCAGCTTCTTTCTCTTCTATGTCTGTGTTAACTTAATATCTTTATTAAAGTCAACATGACTCATTACCCTTCGTCCCGGTGCATCACTCTATTGACGTTTGTTAACCGGACTGAACATCGTTGATAAAGTACCAACTTGTTCCTTTTACATATCTTGTTTATATGCATTTCATTCCTAAGTTTCACACCCTATACCTTAGTATAGGTCGTATAGGATTAGTCTTCGTACATTCATTGAGTATATAAACTCAACTCAAGTAAGTCTCTAAACAATTGAAGTTTAAAACCTAACTTGGTCAACTTTTTCCTACTTCTGGCGCTGCGGCGCGACACCCTGTGTATTTTAGTGGTGCTGCGACGCGAGTTTGCATGGGACTCGGACGAGTCTGGCGCTGCGGCGCCACCATTTTCTACTGGTTTTGGCGCTGCGGCGCCGAGTCTGTGCACCAGTTGCCAAACAAGTTTTGGTTTTCTAACGAAACTCCCGGCTTCCTAATTTGTTCGTTTTACATCCAAATTGACCCATTCGAATTCCTACAAGTCAGGAATTACAACCTTTACGCGTTCATATAAGAATTCAACACTTTCAAATCTGTTAACTCATAATTCACTATTGAGTTCATTTTATATACGTTCGTAAACGTTAATGAGCGTTCAATGCTCGCTTTCTTCGTTCTGAGTCGAAATTCGACGATTCTGGAAACCCACAACTCTTAAACACCATATCTCACGTGTTGACATTGAAAACCAACGTTTTCAAGTCTCACAGCAACTTTCGACTACAAATCCGAAATTTCTACGTTTTCGACGTTTAACGTCTATTTTCGTAAAATTCGCCGTAACTTTGTTACTAAGGTTCTCTAAGCCAAATCGCATGGAATACTCCATGGATTTCATATCTATATTCTAACCAAACAAGATGCAAATACTAACGGATTGATAGAGTCCAATCGTTTATAAACGATCAATCTCAACTATCCAAAATTCATGGTTCAAAACTATATTAAACCTTATTATTTTTATGATCTCATGACTTATAGAGATTGAATCTATGGTAAGTCATCTTTCATCTCTCATACAAGCCATACCCCACCCATTTGTGATTCTCCATGATAAAAGAAAACCAAAAGAGATGGAGAATGAAGAACAAGAAGTATTACCTCAAGTTTCTTAAGAAAATCTCTTAGAAGAATAAATGTCAAAGCTTCCCAAGTGAAGGACATATAAGTCTAGCTCTCTTTTCTCTCTCAATATAATCTAGGTTGGCAAATTTGAAAACTCTCAAATGAAACAAACTAGCCTCATATTTATAGGAAATAGAATGGAGGGCAATTTAGGCATTAATGTTCCACCTCCTTACTATTCATGTGTGGTCACCAAGTAAAGTACTTGGTGACCAAGCCTTATGCTTGGAGTCCACCCCAAGGTGGCCGGCCCACCTCCCTTTTGTGACATCCCATGGGTTGCCCCATGGGTTTTACCCATTGGGTGACCCACCGGTTTGACCCACGGTTCGGTTTTAATGAATTGGGTTTAACTAATAACCATTGGGCCTTGACTTGGATTTAACCCATCCATCTCCTTGGGCTTAGTCTTTCAATTGATTGGGCTACTTATAATCCAATACAAATGAATTACTCCATGATACATAGATTAATACTATGATACGCATCGTATTCTACACGCACAATTCACGTATTCCTTTCGTATACCATACTTACAATAATCGTATTGTACCTCGTATTTATTCAACGTATTAAACATAGGTACTAACTAGCACCACCAATTGTATAACACTTGAATTAAACCTAACGCCATTCCTTCTACGCATATTATTTCCTTCTCGGAAATCAATATACTCAACCCTTAGGTTTTAAGCCCGCAGGCGAAAACTGCGTTTGCCATAAATGAAATATTATCAGATATTCCATCTTCTCACGATATTCTATCATTACGCGTTTCTCAGAATTTCAAAATAATTCCCCGAACAGAAACGAATGAATAGTGTTTTTACGGAAATTTCTCAAAAAATAATTATTATTGTCTTGGAAATTCCAAACAACTATTTCTAACACGTAGCCAGAATACTAACCACGTTAGCACATTTTAGGTCATAGAACGACCTTCACATAGCTTACTCACAAAGAAATTAATTAAATTCATTTAATTCACATAATCAAATAAAAATTTTAATTGTCATAAAAATTCGATTTTCTCGGGCGTTACATTCTCTCCCCCTTATAAGGATTCTGTCCCCAGAATCTTAGCTTATAATTACATAAACAAATGAGGAAAATCTTCCTTCATTTTACTTTCGAGCTCCCATGTTGCTTCTTCAGTATTGTGATTTTTCCATAACACCTTCACTGAAGGTATTACCTTATTTCTTAAAACTTGTTCCTTCCTATCAATAATTTGAATTGGAAGTTCTTCATAGGACAAGTCCTTTTCTATCTGAATAGATTCATATTCTATTACGTGCTTATAGTCCGGTTTATAAGGACGCAATAGTGACACATGAAACACATTATGAACACGTTCCATCTCTAGAGGTAAGGCTACTACGTAAGCTACCTCCCCTATCCTTTTTAAAATCTCAAAAGGTCCTACAAACCTTGGACTTAACTTCCCTTTCTTTCCAAAACGTATCTTCCCCTTCCAAGGTGATACTTTCAGAAAAACAAAAGATCCTACATCGAATTCTCTATTCTCACTGTGAGGATCTGCATACTTCCTCTACCGGTCTTGAGCCGCAACTAATCGAGTACGTATTAACTCTACCATGTCCGCAGTCTGCTGAACCATTTCAGGTCCCAACATCCGACGTTCACCCACCTCATCCCAACACAATGGAGTTCGGCACTTCCTCCCATACAATGCTTTGTAAGGTGGCATGCCTATACTAGCGTGAAAACAATTGTTGTACAAAAATTCTACCAACGGTAGAAATTCGTCCCAACTCCCTTTGAAATCCATAACGCAAGATCTTAACATATCTTCAAGCGTTTGAATTATTCGTTCACTCTGACCATCCCTCTGAGGATGATACGCCGTACTCAATCTTAACTGCGTTCCCATTTGCTCTTGCAAACTTCTCTAAAAGTTCGATGTGAATCGTGGATCGCGATCTGACACAATCGAAACATGTATTCCATGTCTGGAAATAATTTCCTTGACATACAGCTTAGCTAACTGATCTAAATTATACCTAACTCCTATTGGTAGAAAATGAGCCGATTTCGTTAATCGATCCACTATCACCCAAATAGCATCGTATCCATTTCTGGTTGTTGGAAGTCCCACCACAAAGTCCATCGTGATGTGCTCCCACTTCCACTCTGGAATTTCTAGCAGTTGTAATAATCCGCTCAGTCGTTGATGTTCAACCTTAACTGACAAGTTAAGCACCTACTAACATATTCTGCTATCTCCCTCTTCATATTCGGCCACCAAAAGTTCTGACGAAGGTCTTGATACATCTTCGTACTAACGGGATGTATCGAGTACCTCGAACTATGGGCCTCCATTAAAATTTCTTCTTTTAATTCGGGATCATTAGGAACCCAAATTCTTCCCTTAAAACGAAGTAATCCCTCCTTATCGAGGTTATACTCAGTCTTTTCTTCGTCTTCTATCTTCTTCAGCATCTTCTTGCACTCCTCATTGCTTAGTTGTACTCCCCTAACCCGTTCCACTATGGAAGGTTGGGTTTCCATGAAAAATAACATCTCTACCACTTCCTTCGGTAACTTAACTTCTAGCTCCATTTTTGCCATTGCTGTTACCAACTCATCCCGAGTTGTTAACATTGATAATTTTTCTCTACCCTTCCTACTTAGCGCATCGGCTACTACATTTGCTTTTCCCGGATGATATAAAATATCACAATCATAATCTTTTATTAACTCTAGTCACCTTCTCTGTCTCATGTTCAACTCCTTTTGTGTGAAGATATATTTCAGACTTTTGTGGTCCGTGTATATCTCACATTTCTCACCATAAAGATAATGCCTCCATATCTTTAGGGTAAAAACTACAGCTGCCAATTCCAGGTCATGAGTAGGATAGACCTTCTCATAATCCTTCAATTGACGTGACGCATATGCAATGACCTTGCCATGCTGCATAAGCACGCAACCCAGTCCTTTATGCGAAGCATCGCTATACACTACAAAATTCCTGGTATCATCTGGTAAAGACAATACCGGTGCCTCACTTAACCTCTTCTTTAACTCTTAAAAATTTTTCTCACATATTTCAGTCCACACATACTTCACTGACTTTCTTGTCAGATTTGTTAACGGAGTAGCTAATTTAGAAAAGTCCGGAATGAACCTTCTATACTATCCCGCTAACCCCAGAAAACTCCGAATCTCAGTTGGCGTCTTCGGTTGCTCCCATTCGTTAACTGCTTCTACTTTTTCCGGATCTACAGAAATGCCATCCTTATCAATAACATGCCCTAGAAACTGCACTTTCTCAAGCCAAAATTCACACTTTGTGAATTTCGCATACAACTTCTCCTTCCGTAGTGTCTCCAACACTATTCTTAAATGTTCCGAATGATCTTCTGGCGTCTTTGAATAGACTAGAATATCATCAATGAACACTACGACAAACTTGTCCAAATGTTGTTTGAACACTCTGTTCATCATATCTATAAATGCGGCTGGCGCATTACTCAACCCAAACGACATTACCAGAAACTCGTAGTGCCCATAACGAGTTCTGAATGCTGTCTTAGGTACATCTTCCTTCCTCACCGTTAACTAATGATACCCCGTGTGCAAATCTATTTTAAAAAAATACCTTGCCTCTTTCAACTGATCAAATAGATCATCGATCCTGGCCAAAGGGTATCTATTCTTAATCGTTAACTTGTTCAACTCTCGATAGTCGATACAAAGTCTTAACGACCCATCCTTCTTCTTTACAAACAACACCGGTGCTCCCCAAGGAGACACGCTCGGTTGAATTTACTTCCTATCTAACAGTTCTTGTAATTGAACCATTAACTCCTTCATTTCAACTGGCGCCATTCGATATGGTGCCCTTGAAACTAGTGCCGTTCCCGGTAATAGATCAATTACAAACTCCACCTCCCTATCTGGTGGAATACCTGGTAACTCATCCGGAAATACATCTGCGAATTCTTGAACAACAGGTATCTGATCCAAGGATGTCCCCACTCTTTGGGTATCCACCACATGGCATAGATAACCTACACACCCTTTTCTCAACATCTTACTAGCTTGTTTCATAGATAGACAACAAGAGCGTCTCGGTGAATTACTACCAAAGAACACTACCTTGGTTTTCTTAGAAAGCCTAAGGTTTACACTTTTTCTATAGCAATCTATAATCGCCTCATGGTTCACCAACCAATCCATACCAAGAATTACGTCAAATTCTTTTAGCCTTATCGGTACTAAATCTGCCGATAACTTATTCCCTCTAATTTCCACTCAACAATCCTTATGAATATGTTCAATGGGGATTATCTCCTCGTTTGCTACCTTAACGTCTAAAGGTATAGGTAACTTCTCAGGGATTAAACCTAATCGTTTAGCAAATTCAAATGATATAAAAGAACAAGTAGCACCCGAGTCAAATAGCACATAAGCATTTATCTCATTGACCGGAATGATACCTGCTACCACATCTGTTGATGCAACTACATCTTGAACAGTCATATTAAACGTACGAGCTGAGGGTCTACCCACTGATGGTGTTGGTCCAGTAATGGCTAATTTACCACTACCAGAACCCTTATTCCCCTCTAAACCCTTCTTCGGGCAATTTCTTGTCATGTGGTCCATTGACCCACAGACAAAACACCCCTGGTTTTTCTTAGGGTTAGGACAGTTGGGTGACAAATGCCCCTCCTGCCCATAGTTGTAGCATACTGCTTTCCCCTTTAAACAGACTCCCATGTGAGATTTTTCGCATGTCTTACATGCTTCCGTTCTCCTTTTGGGATCTCCCTGCTTTACCCCGGTATTCCCGGGATTAAAACCCTTTCTCTTTGGCAAGTTGCCGCTTCCGCTGGCAACTTCAGCCTTATTACCTTCTTCTATCTTACTCTTTATCTTCCGCTCTTTGTGGTATTGAGACAAAGCCTCACCACCACCTTCCGCTATTATCGCCTTCTCCAAAATGGTCCCGTAGGAAGCACTCTGGAAAACCGATATCCTACTATAGAGCCAAGGTTTTAAGCCCTGCTGAAATCTACGCGCCTTCCTTTTCTCTGTATCCACCTGATGTGGAGCAAATCTCGCCAATTCGTTAAACTTGGCGGCATACTGGGGAACAGTCATATCCCCCTATTTAAGTTCTAGAAACTTAATTTCCATCCTACCCTGCATGCTAGTAGGGAAATAGTTCTCGAAGAAAACCTTCTTAAACTGTTCCCACGTAACAGCCTCTGTCCTAGCCCCACCCTGGTGAGCTTCCCACCAGTAGTTGGCTTCTCCCTTCATCATGTAAGTCGCAAAAGAAGTCTTTTGCGCCTCACCTACGTTTGTTATTACAAACGCCTTCTCAATCTCTCTAATCCATGTTTGGGCTTCTAGTGGGTCTGTCGTTCCTCGGAACTCGGGAGGACCCACACTTTTAAAGTCCTTAAAGGTAGTTGTTCTTACTACCCCAGGAGCTACAAGAATCCCACCCCCCACTTGGTTAAATGCAGCCGTAATTAAATTAACGAACTCTTGCATAGGGTTGTTAGGACCCCCTTGATTTTCATTATGAGACTCGTCCTCTTGGTTCCGTTGTCTCCTTCTCGGCGACATAATACTGTTTAAATAAATAAAGCTTCGTTATTATCTATTTAACTACTCGGTTATCATTTTAAATTAACAACAACCATTCATACCACACAAGCATGTTAAATAAAAACTTTATTATATAATATGCTTTCATAGTCAAAACTATTTACATCATGTTCTCTTAGCCAAAAACTATAACATACTATCCCGCGATTTCCTTCTACAAAAGTTGGGATTTACAAAAAGACTACCCTTAGTTATACAAAAGAGGGTTTTACGTCACTACTTATATACAAAAAGATCTAGCGATCTACTAACACTGTCGAACGGCATTTTCATACTTCTGATTTGCCAGAATCGACACTATATCTAGACTTATGGTATGTCGAGTCTGCCCGGACTCAATTGAATAACAAGCAATTTTCAGCTTGAAATCCTTATGAGCACATTCATGGATGTATGACATCCTAGCTATTTTCTGGTCTTTCTCAACCAATTTCTGTTGTAGCTCAAGGATCTCATCCTTATAGTTATGAGCCTTATCAGTCATAAGCACTTTTTCATCGTGCTCTGACTCAAAGTCTGCCTCTGCAGATTCTTTCGCCTCATGTAAGGCAGTTATCTCCTCAATCTGTGCCTCTACTTTTGTACGTAGGTGCACATTCCTATCCAACACTGCTAGATACAGTGCTCTAATTGCATCCAGAGATGCTGGCTCCAAAGTAGGTAACACCGTATTAATCGATGTCACCTCCATTTTCTCCTCCACATCTAGCATCTCGTTAAGGTATGATGCTAATCCCATGGTCTCCTCAGAGTATTCCTCCTCAGAGATGTACTCCTCAATGTCTGAGTCTTCTAGTACAACTATCGGTACCTCTTCCACTGGCATTGGTATAATCTCAACTTGGTTAACTGAGTCCTCACTTATCATTTCCACGTTTCTAAACATCAAGCTATCGATTGACATCTACAAACACATAACACGTTGATTAGTACATAATACACAATAGTATAAGCACAAATCACATTTAATATATTTAAGATTAATTTTCATTTTTTAATTCTTTCGACACTGAGTTATCTCAATATCTTCTTAATTCAATGGACTAGAATTTTATTCCTCGGACTTTACCTTCCTTACGAGGTTATGACACTAAGGTTTTCCTACCCTTAAGTTTTATAACCTAATGCTTTGATACCAACCTGTGACGCCCCCAAATCCGGGTATCTTACAACCCGACAGATGGTGCTCCACTGTACTAACATCCATACAATCATTCCATTGAAATACAACAAAATGAGAGTAATTACTATATTCTTATTACAATCAAAATACAATCCTTCCCAAGTTCATAAACCGTTCACATCGTTCATTGTTCATAATGTATAATACATAAAAACTTACTAAACTATTACACAATGCCTAAGCATCCATCTTAGCTTTGCCCTTATCTTTCTTGGCATTCTCAGTACGTTCATCTTTAACTGTAGTTATATAATTCACGCAAGAAGTGAGCATGACAGCCCAGCAAGTTTAATCAAGGATAACAGGAATACCACATTCGTGAATTATATAACAATTCCAACATAACTGAACAATAGTTATGAAGTATTATGAATCAATAATACCATAACAGTCTATAACATCTATTCCCAAAGTATAGAATAGATTGAGGAATTCTGAACTGGTCAATAGACCATGAACAGTAAATTTAAGTTTTAATACTTGAAAAGGAGTCCACAGCACTAAGGTTGTTCATCCGTATAACTTACGAGTACGTCTAGGTGATCAGCCTATAGTACCCTATGTTGATCAACACTACATTCATTAAACGTATTTACGTTTAATATTTTTGGCAAACTCGCGTGCCCATCGAGATATCGACGAAAAATACTTTTGTTTGTTTATAAACAAACCTTACCTTCACATCCGTACCAATTTCTTGGCATAGGATAGCGTTAACATTTCTATATAGAATGACATGTATGATAATCAATCTATATATTACGAATAATCTAGCCGAGTTAAAATCTGGCATCGACCTTTTCTTTAAAACAAGTCTTGCAATTCAGTTCAACGAATCACATAAAACTTGGCTAACATGGAAGTTAGACAAGCGTTAAGAAAAACTTGCCTTTCAGCGTCTTCAAATAACTTACTCGACTGACCACAGCTTTTACAGAATCTACATGATATATTCACACAGCACACTGTAATTAGCTATCAAACAATTATTCACATTGTTCTTACCAGCTTCTTTCTCTTCTATGTCTGTGTTAACTTAATATCTTTATTAAAGTCAACATGACTCATTACCCTTCGTCCCGGTGCATCACTCTATTGACGTTTGTTAACCGGACTCAACATCGTTGATAAAGTACCAACTTGTTCCTTTTACATATCTTGTTTATATGCATTTCATTCCTAAGTTTCACACCCTATACCTTAGTATAGGTCGTATAGGATTAGTCTTCGTACATTCATTGAGTATATAAACTCAACTCAAGTAAGTCTCTAAACAATTGAAGTTTAAAACCTAACTTGGTCAACTTTTTCCTACTTCTGGCGCTGCGGCGCGACACCCTGTGTATTTTAGTGGTGCTGCGGCGCGAGTTTGCATGGGACTCGGACGAGTCTGGAGCTGCGGCGCCACCATTTTCTACTGGTTTTGGCGCTGCGGCACCGAGTCTGTGCACCAGTTGCCAAACAAGTTTTGGTTTTCTAACGAAACTCCCGGCTTCCTAATTTGTTCGTTTTACATCCGAATTGACCCATTCGAATTCCTACAAGTCAGGAATTACATCCTTTACGCGTTCATATAAGAATTCAACACTTTCAAATCCGTTAACTCATAATTCACTATTGAGTTCATTTTATATACGTTCGTAAACGTTAATGAGCGTTCAATGCTCACTTTCTTCGTTCTGAGTCGAAATTCGACGATTCTAGAAACCCACAACTCTTAAACACCCTATCTCACGTGTTGACATTAAAAACCAACGTTTTCAAGTCTCACAGCAACTTTCGACTACAAATCCGAAATTTCTACGTTTTCGACGTTTAACGTCTATTTCCGTAAAATTCGCCGTAACTTTGTTACTAAGGTTCTCTAAGCCAAATCACATGGAATACTCCATGGATTTCATATCTATATTCTAACCAAACAAGATGCAAATACTAACGGATTGATAGAGTCCAATCGTTTATAAACGATCAATCTCAAATATCCAAAATTCATGGTTCAAAACTATATTAAACCTTATTATTTTTATGATCTCATGACTTATAGAGATTGAATCTATGGTAAGTCATCTTTCATCTCTCATACAAGCCATACCCCACCCATTTGTGATTCTCCATGATAAAAGAAAACCAAAAGAGATGGAGAATGAAGAACAAGAAGTATTACCTCAAGTTTCTTAAGAAAAATCTCTTAGAAGAATAAATGTCAAAGCTTCCCAAGTGAAGGACATATAAGTCTAGCTCTCTTTTCTCTCTCAATATAATCTAGGTTGGCAAATTTGAAAACTCTCAAATGAAACAAACTAGCCTCATATTTATAGGAAATAGAATGGAGGGCAATTTAGGCATTAATGTTCCACCTCCTTACTATTCATGTGTGGTCACCAAGTAAAGTACTTGGTGACCAAGCCTTATGCTTGGAGTCCACCCCAAGGTGGCCGGCCCACCTCCCTTTTGTGACATCCCATGGGTTGCCCCATGGGTTTTACCCATTAGGTGACCCACCGGTTCGACCCACGGTTCGGTTTTAATGAATTGGGTTTAACTAATAACCATTGGGCCTTGACTTGGATTTAACCCATCCATCTCCTTGGGCTTAGTCTTTCAATTGATTGGGCTACTTATAATCCAATACAAATGAATTACTCCATGATACATAGATTAATACTATGATACGCATCGTATTCTACACGCACAATTCACGTATTCCTTTCGTATACCATACTTACAATAATCGTATTGTACCTCGTATTTATTCAACGTATTAAACATAGGTACTAACTAGCACCACCAATTGTATAACACTTGAATTAAACCTAACACCATTCCTTCTACGCATATTATTTCCTTCTCGGAAATCAATATACTCAACCCTTAGGTTTTAAGCCCGCGGGCGAAAACTGCGTTTGCCATAAATGAAATATTATCAGATATTCCATCTTCTCACGATATTCTATCATTACGCGTTTCTCGAAATTTCAAAATAATTCCCCGAACAGAAACGGATGAATAGTGTTTTTACGGAAATTTCTCAGAAAATAATTATTATCGTCTTGGAAATTCCAAACAACTATTTCTAACACGTAGCCAGAATACTAACCACGTTAGCACATTTTAGGTCATAGAACGACCTTCACATAGCTTACTCACAAAGAAATTAATTAAATTTATTTAATTCACATAATCAAATAAAAATTTTAATTGTCATAAAAATCCGATTTTCTCAGGCGTTGCAAGATGAACGAGAATTAAGCAAATTTGTGCTTACCTTCAATGGAATTTTTTGTGTTTCTCCCTTTGTAAAGATGCCCCAATTTGAATGACTTTGTGTAGGAGAGGAATTAGATTTATTGTTGGAGTGTATTGTTTATATCTTTTATGAATTTGGCTACTTGCATGGGTAGAGTTCATATAGGAGATGAAAAACCAACGGGTGTTGGGAGTTGTAGAATTTATGGGTTTAATGGAAGAAGAAGTTGGAAAGGAGAAGTGGTGTAGTAGGAGTTGTAGAAGTTAAAGGAGTTATGGGGTAGTGTGGGAGTTGAGTTGTAAGAGAAGTGGGAAGTTTGGGTGTAATAAGGATTTATTAGATGGTTATTGCCAAGGACAATGCAATTAGAACACTTTTAGCACCTGGGGTTTCTGAGCGGCGCAGCCCGCGCCGTGTGTAGGCCTTAGGCGGCGCGCCCCACGCTATGGGGTCAGTAGGTTCTGATGTGCTAGTGTGCCCCGCACCATGTTTACCCCTCTTGCAGTGCACCCCGTGCTAGGATGGCAGTATGTTTGATGGTAGACGGCGCGGCCCGTGCCATTTCACTTTGTCCTGTAGCGTGCCTGTGACGAACGAGATTTTTGTAATTTAATTTTAATATTTATTGAAGTAAATAAATATTTTCGATGATTTAATTATTAGATTAAATAATTAATTGATGCAATTGTGATAGATTAATTTAATTATATGTGTTATATTAATTAAATTAATGTGGAGAATAATTATTATTCAAGTATGTAATTATTTGAGCTTATTGAATTAAAAGAAATATTTAATAAGCCTAATGTTATTTTAATTAATTTAATAATTAATTAGAGATTTAATAATTTGATATAATTAATTAATGAGAAATTTAATTATATGATTATGTGAATTTATGATAAATTATTATATTTTATTTAAAATAAATTAAATAAGATATTTGAATTGGGTTTGACATGATTTAAACTATAAGATAAAAGAGCTATTAAATTAAATGGGAATAAGCCTATTAAGGCTAGCCAAACATGGCACTAGTGGAGGTTGAGGGCAGTTAACCCATGATTGGGTAACTGACCTCCACAACGCGTCAGTTTAATTGATATACGACGTCTTCTTTAGTTCTTCATTTTACTAAGTCTAATAAAACTAGTTAGAGAGAAATTGAGAAATTCAAGAGAGAATTCAGAGGAGTTGTGAAAAACTCTGTGATTGAAGAAGTTTTTGAAAAAGAGTTGTTATCTTTATACTCTACACTTTATACTCTGGGTAAATTCTCCAAACTCAAATTCTCTTTTTACGTCATTTAGTTTTCATGAAAATGGCTTTCAAAGCTTTTGTAAAGTCTCTGTAATTGGGAAAGGGTATGATAATGAGTTTATGTATGTGTTAAATGTTACCATATCGTATTTGATTATATATATATTATGTAGACCATATCATCAGTTTCATAATATTAACGTATATATGGCCTCAAAATTTACAGAGTATGGAATATGGCTGTCGACGTCGGGATTTTTGGGTGTCCCTTTCCGTTACTTGTTCTTTGGTGTTCTCATTTTAGGTGAGATTTTTTTGAAAAAACAAGTGAAAAAGGTCCGACATGTATGATGTCGACGATGGGACTGTTAAGAGTCGCCAGTTGGTTTTTTAAATGGTTGTACCAACACAACCGATAAAAGGTTTGCACATTGACCCAGTGATGTGACATTGATATACGGGTCGGCGAAACCGAGATTCGTTTAGGGTCCGGGGACTTGGTTATGCGGGGGGAAGGTGGTAGGCACCCCCCGACATCCGTGTTACCACGGTGACAACCTCTTTTTAAAAAACTATTATCTGAGTGTGTGTGTGTGTGTGTGGGTCAATGTGTTGTTATAAGAAAGTTGTGCGACGCCTCGTTCTAACCTATATACACAGGGTTTGAATTTATGTAGAAATTCATTTTTTAACAAAATATGGCAGCGATGTTTTATAAAAGAGGTTTTTCAAACCCTGATGCTCAATAGGAATTGAGACCTTTTACACTCCAATTTTTATTAAGTGAGCGGCTGAATACGAAAATAATATACAAAATAATGCCGACTTTCTCGTGGGTATGGAAACCATCTCAGGAAATTCAGACACCGCAGAATAATTTACAAGTTGCTTATAGCTGAAAATGTCCATCACGGGAACCGAATCTAGATTCAATGGGATGAATCTGTGATCACATGATTCTTAGGCTCACAGAATGCTGCAATTTGTATGGAAGCAGTAAGCAGGTATATATATAAAAGCGGTAAATATATATATACAGACATGGTCACCAACCACGAAGCACCTCCATGGGGGATCAGAAATGTAAATAAAGCTGTTAAAAGCTATCAACCGCCACGGAGGAAACTCCAGGCGGGACAAAACGTAAATAAAGCTGTAAATACGATCAACCGCCACGAAAGAAACTCCAGGCGGGACGAAAATAAATAAATATATATGTATATATATAAGCATTAAACGCACCGGATGTAAAATCCAGGCTCATCGAACATAGTTCGACCACAGTTCACATATATATAAGTATAAATATATATATATAAAAGCGAATAAATGCCGGATATAAAATCCAGGCTCATCGAACAGAGTTCGACACACAGTTAATATATATATATATATATATATATATATAATATATATATATTATATATATATATATATATATATATATATATATATATATATTAAAGCAGTAAACGCTCCAGACCGAAGTCTAGGCTCATCGAACAAGGTTCGACACACAGTTCATATATATAAATGTATATATATAGAAAAGCAAGTAAACGCTCCAGACCTAAGTCTAGGCTCAATCGAGGCATAACTCGATAATGTTAGTCAATATATCAATATATATATATATATATATATATATATATAGACTGGAATGAAACCACGGACCGAAGTCCGGGCAAAAGCAAGCAACATGACTCTCAATGTGTAGAAGGGTGTGTGCAAAGATGAAGAGAAAGACTCTAAAGTGTGTGAGAAGGCTTACAGCTGACTGCTAAAAAAGGCTTCTATATCTTTAGAGTGGGTAAACACTGGCTTTTGTGGGTACAAAAGAGGCTATATATGAGCTCACAGATGTTTAAAAGTGGGAAAATACACTGTATGGCGAGTGCAGAGCAAATTGTGCAGGGTTTCCCCGTCTTTTTCTCTTAGAAAATCAGCACCACAAGCCCTCTATTTATTGGCAATATGAGCCGCAGGTGTACCAGAGGCAACCCGGGTTGGCCTGGGTTTGTCGGGTCGGGTCGTCTCGAAGTACGTGCACTCAGGCACTGTAATGTCCACTTGGATTTTTAGAAGTGCAATCTGGGCATCCGTTTGAGGTATACAGGACCTATTTCGGACCGCCGTTGTCGAGAGTTGTACGATGGCATGGGATTAGAGTTTGTGCGAAGATATTAAAGATGGAACGATGCCCTTCGGTCTTCAAGCTTCAACTTTCATCCATTACCCCGCACAATAGTCACTCGGGATTGGTTTGCCTTGTGGGACATTGTTGCATAGATACGTGACGTGGCATCATGTTTAACGAGATGACGATGTTGCCCCTCACCGGTGTTATCGCCGGATTGGGCCGATAAAGCAGACGTTGCTCAGACTTCGCTGAGATTGGACTGCTGCAATTGTTGAAGGTCCTCATTGCCATCTTTGAGGTGTGCATGTCTTCCCGATGTTATTGCCGGGTTGGTGCAGTGTATTTTGTTGTGAGCGCCCAGATTGAAGCTGGTCGCATTTGAAACAAGCATTTTCGACGTTATCGCCGAAACTGCATTCCTTGGGGTTATCACCAAGGTTGGTGGCTATTCCCATGGTTGAGACTGGATACCTCGGGGCTATCTCCGAGATTAATCGGTCTTCTTCGGTGTGTGTTCCGGTATTGTTTCTGCAGGTCTCGGGGTTATCTCCGAGGTTTGATTTGGTTACTCCCAGACTGCGATCCGGGGTTTGATGCTGAATTTTCGGTAGTATCCCGTATGGATTTGGATTGTCTTTCAGGGTTCTCTCTTAAAAGACAAATCTGTCCTCCTGCAATGTTAGTAACAGTAGTATAGAAAATTTTAAGTGTCAACAATGGCCATATGGCCTTATATATGATTTTAATATGTCAAACATAAATGTTTTGTAAGATTTCCCACTCTTATTTGATTATGCATGTTGATACGAAGAGACCAAACCTTAAATGAACGGATTCGGTGTTATAACGAATCTGTAGTATTAATTTTCATGATTTATGTTCAAAACCTTGAAGAACATCAAGAACAATGAAATTTACATATTTTAATTCTGTAATTATGTGTTTTAATGGGTTAAAATCATTTTATAAATGTTGGGTAATGATTATGTATGAATTATATCACGTGGGTATGTCTAAATTCGTGTAGAAAATAAGAAATTGGTAGAAATTGGCATGTTCTGCGATTTTTTGCAAACTGCAAATTCTGCAACTGGTACGCCGTGCCGCAGCACCAGCTGCCTGCCTAATTCCCGCGCCGCAGCGCCACTGCATCTCAGCGCGAAGACCAAGTACAACAGTGGCGCCGCAGCGCCACTCTCCAGAATGTTCATAAATGAATTATTTTTTTTAAATGTTCAAGTCTAGCAATGTGATAACAACTTAATTTAAAGAACATAGAGATATGTTAGAAATATAATGAGATGTTAAAATAGATTCTTAACATGCAAATAACATAATTGCATGTGGACTGAATTATTAAATGCATAGTTAGCTTATTATTCGTGAAGTGCTTATTATGTGACAATAAGTGTGATAATTTGACTAAGTATAGTCATAACCAAAGTTAAACAAAAAGAATGAAGTTGCTATGATTAATTATGTTATAATTGACTGGTATTGTGAACGTAAATGATATGTAGGATTTAAATCAAGGAACGAGTTTAATTAACGTGTAATCTACGCACGAGGCAAGTTTCCTAACCCTACTTGTTATCATTATTCAAGTTATAAATCAAGTTCATTAGTTATGTTAAAGATTTACTATCTTTTTAAAGTATGATTCTGTTATACAATAATTGTTCTATTGTATACCTATGGAGATTGTTATTCATTATAAATATCATTTATTGTTGAACCTTGTTAGACTAGCAAATCCTTATTGATTCAACTAGTCCTTAGTTAATGAACGTTCTATATTCATAATCCTTATTGATTTATCCAAACCAAACTTCCTTTGGTGCGGACTCTAATGTCAAACTGAGATGAACAACCCTATATAGGGATTTCTTATGCGTTAGCGTTAAGATATTGTGCACAGTATGGTACTAAGGGATGATCCCCCTAAGTACGAGTAGAAAGGTCCATAGTCTTATGACTGTTAAAGGTTTCAAGTATAACCCTTGCTAACCTAGGACATAGTTCAAGGTCTTATGACCCTCAGAAATCTTTTGATTCTTGTTATTCATTCCTGATTCAAAAGTTGAGCTTTTATTTCAGAAGTCTTTGATTCCCTCGCATGTTATTATACATTGTTATTTCATTATTTTATTTGTGGGAAATCATGCTCACTCTTGCTTAATAATAACATTGCAGTTAAGAACGAAAAGCACGACGAGCCTTCTACTAGTAAAGGCAAGGGCAAGATTAACAAATGTTGAAGACTTGTATTTATGAGATGTTGAATTTATGTGTTAAGACTTAATGTTGTTAAGACTTATTAATTGTTTATGTTTCCGCACAGATGTTTAAGGTTAGTTTGACCTGGGATTGTATTTACTATTCGGATGTTGTAACCCCATAAGGGGAGGATTTTATTTCTATCTATTGCATGGTTTGCATTTATTTTGGGTAGATAGATAGATGATATTTGTGCAGTGAACACCAAATCCCGTGGAATTGATGTATCCGGATTTGGGGATGTCACAGTGCCCCGCGCTGGCTGAGCAGGAAGTCATCGGCAAATTGGCGCGCCCCGCGCTAGATCTATGCCTTGTGTGGCGCGGACCGCGCCTGTTGTGCAGTGTCTTGGAGACTTTATTTTTCCATTATTCCCTACAAACATATAAACATGAAGTTATTATTCTAAGAAAAAGAATTATCTAAGATATAGTCTAAGCTAAAAAAATGTACGTAACTAATAAAATAGAAAAAGATTAGAGCATGGGTTGCCTCCCAAGTAGCGCTAGTTTTAACGTCGTAAGCCCGACGGTGCCTCTTGTGTCACTGTGCATTGGCAAGTGTAATTACGATGACATCCTAATTGGAATCGCCACCCAAATAATGCTTCAACCGTTGACCGTTCACCTTGAACGTCTCTAATGGATTTCTACTGTATAGTTCAACGGCGCCATGTGTGAAAACCCTCTTTATAGTGAATGGACCCGACCACCTTGATTTTAGCTTTCCTGGGAACAACCTTAACCTTGAGTTGAACAGTAGTACTAATTGCCCCGGCTCGAATGTTCTTTGCATGATTTTCTTGTCGTGCCATTTTTTGACTTTTTCTTTGTATAACTTAGAGTTCTCTTAAGCTTGAAGGTGGAATTCATCGTTAACTGGAGTAGCCTCTTTTCACCTGCTGCTGCTTGATCGAAGTTGTGTTTCTGAATTGCCTAATAGGCCATATGTTGTAACTCGACAGGTAGGTGACATGATTTCCCGTATAGCAACTGATATGGTGACATCCCAATTGGTGTCTTGTAAGTAGTTCTGTATGCCCATAATGCATCATCCAATTTGAGAGCCCAGTCTTTTCTGTTCGGGTTTACGACCTTCTCTAAGATCTTCTTTACCTCCCTGTTTGAAACCTCAGCTTGCCCACTTGTTTGGGGATGATATGATGTAGCTACCTTATGGTTGACCCCATATTTTGCCAAAAGAGCTGTGAACGATTTGTTGCAGAAGTGACTTCCCTCATCACTTGTTGCATGGTTTGCATTTATTATGAGCAGATAGATAGATGATATTTGTGCAGTGAACACCAAATCCCGTGGAATTGAAGTACCCTGATTTGGGGATGTCACAAGTTGGTATCAAAGACGTAGGTTATGAACCTTAGGTGGGGGTAACAACCTTAGGTAATAGCCTTATAGAAAGAACATAGTGATGGAAAACTCTTATCGAGTTCTAGGAAATGAATTTTTGCAATTCATTGAAGATAATAAAAGACTTTATGTGCTTATGTGTTAAATTATGTGCTCACTAGTACGACTTAGTAACTAAAACTCAAAATTTTGTTGTCAGGATGTCTGACATTGGAGGAACTAGTCGAGTTGGGGAGGAGGAACCCCGAGTACCTATAGTACCTACAGAGGAGGAACCCCGAGACATTCATGTCGTTAGGGAACAGTTGGTACAGAGGGAGTCATCTCCGTTGATCACCGTTGTTGGTCAGGAGCATGAACTTGAGACTGATCCTGAGGAGGATCCTAAGGAGGAATTTGAAGAGGAATAGGAAGAAGAGGAGTTTCCACAGCACTCCATTGATGCTGAGATGTACGACACATTATACGACCGTAACGTGGAGTTACGAGATGAGGTGCAGAATTTGACTGAGCGGGCGATTATTCAGTAGATTACTCTCGAGCAGAAGGAGAGGGAGATTTTGACTCTTCACTCACGACTGGGAAATGTAGAATGGGATTTGGTCCACGAGAAGGGTCAAACCGAAGATAAGACCGCAGAGATAGAAAAGTTAAAGAAGGAACTGAAGGAAAGCTCTGAAAGGCTGATCATAGCAGAGGAAGGTTGTGTAAGAGAGTCACGTCGTGCTGATCTTGCGGAAGAGGATGGTCGTGCAAAGAAGGCGAAGCTTGGGGAGACATACTCTACACTTAATCATGCAATGGATGAGGCCCAGGATCGAGTTTTAAGGTACCCCATCCAGTTTGAAGGACTTTCATCGTACATGCTGGATCGCAGGACGATGTCTCGCATCATGGAAGAGGAGCATAGGAAGGCTATTCAGCGCCTTAACAGACAGTGATAGAATTTGTTTACTTATGTGATAAACTTGTCTATTATTTAGATGTAAATTCTGATGTAGTTATGAACAAAGGAATATTTTAATATTTAAATCTTGTGGATTCTTTATCTCAGGATAGTTGATGTAAATAGCAGTGATGCTATCGTCTGATGTTAAAACTTTTGATTTGAATGAATATATATATCAAGTTGTTTGAGATAATGTGTTAATAATTATATTAAATTGTTGAGTTAAGTCTTAACTATTTAGAGAATTTAATAGAGATTTAATAAGCATACATTTTAACAGAATTATGCCGCCAAGAAGAAGACAACAACGTCAGCCAGCTCAGGAAGAGTCTACGAATAACAACAATAACGCCAATGCTAATCCTGTTCAGCAATTGGTTAACGTGCTAGCTGGAGCAATGAATAATCAACCTCAAGCTCCACCAAATACTACGTTTAAAGACTTCAAGGCGGTGGGACCGCCAGAGTTTAAAGGTTCCATGAACCCGATCGAGGCTCAAACGTGGGTTATGGAGATGGAGAAGGTTTTCGATGTTGCTAGAGTTAGAGAAGACCAGAAGACCGCGTTCGCAATATTTATGCTGAAGTCTGAAGCCAGTTACTGGTGGCAAGAAAACAAAGTCCGGGGAGGTGAAGGTATGATTACTTGGGAGAGATTCAAAGAGATATTTTTCGAGATGTATTTCCCGACAAGCTCGCAGAACCAAATGGAGGTTCAGTTTCTGGAGTTGAAGAAGTGGAATATGAGCGTACCTGATTATGCGGCTAGATTCAACGAGTTGGCGAGGTTTGCCCCGTACCAAGTACACACGGATGAGAGAAAAGCCAGAAGATTTGAACAAAGACTAATGCCCTGGGTATATAGTAAAGTAACAATGTTTCAGATAAACACATTTGCCGGAGTACTGGAAAAGGCCATCCTCGCTGAAGGTGGAAGCGATGCGGTGACCAAGTACAATCAAGATCAGAAGAAGAAGAAGAAGAAGAAGAAGAAGAAGAAGAAGAAGAAGAATGAAAGTGAAGGAAATAACAAGGCTAGTGGAAGTGGCACAGGAAATGGAAATTTTAATTAGAAGAAAAGGTGGAATGACAACTCATCATCGGGGAATCAACAAGGAAGTCAGAAGAAAAGAATTGAAGCATGCCCGACCTGCGGGAAAGCTCATCTGGGATTTTGTATGAAGGGAAAAAGAGTGTGCTATAATTGTGGTCAGGAAGGCCACATAGCACCTAACTGTCCTAACCCAAAGAAGGGTGCTTGCTTCACTTGTGGTTCAAAGGACCACCTGGCAAGAGACTGTCCTAAGAAGGGATCTAGAGGGGCAGGATCAGGAGGAAACAAGGGAAACAGTAGTGGAAACGCCTTGACTATCACAGGACCAACCACAACCAACCGACCGACCACCAGGACTTTCAACATGACGGTGCAGGATGCAGTTCAGTCTCGTGGTGTGGTGTTAGGTATCATTCCGATCAATAAAATTAATGCTTATGTATTATTTGATTCGGGTGCTACTTGTTCCTTTATATCCGATGACTTTGCTAATAGTTTAGATTTGCTTAAGGATAAGTTGGAATATCCCATAAACATAGAAATTATGAATAGAGAGATAATCCATGTTAAGTACGTGTATAAGAACTGTAGAGTGGATATTAAGGGAAATATCATGAACGTAGATCTTATCCTTATTCGACTTGGGGAATTTGACATTATATTGGGAATGGACTGGTTATTTAATTACGGGGCTGTAATTGATTGCCAAAAGAAGCGTATTAACCTTATGACTCCGTCAAAGGTTGTGTTTTATGGAAGCAAGTCGCCTAGACAATCGAGTTATCTGACGATGATGCAGGCCAGGAAGTTATTAAGACAAGGTTGTATAGGATACTTAGCTTACATAGTCGACAGTCGAAAAGAGAATCCGAAGGTAGAAGAAATACCGATTGTGAGGGACTTCGTCGACGTATTTTCAGATGATTTGCCAGGACATCAACCAGATAGAGAGGTAGATTTCGTGATCGATTTGGCGCCCGAAACTGCTCCAATATCGAAGGCACCATACCGAATGGTACTAGTAGAGATGAAAGAACTAATGGTACAACTACAAGAATTACTGGACAAGAAGTACATTCAACCGAGCGTATCGCCGTGGGGAGCGCTGGTGTTCTTTGTGAAAAAGAGGGATGGATCGATGCGGCTCTGCATTGACTACAGAGAACTGAATAAGGTCACGATTAAGAACATATATCCATTATCGAGGATCGATGACCTGTTTGATCAATTGAAGGGAGCGAGATACTTTTCCAAGATAGACTTGAGAAGCGGTTATCATCAACTGAAGGTGAGGCCAGAGGATATACCGAAGACAGCGTTCAGAACGCGATATGGTCACTACAAATTTTTGATAATGTCATTTGGTCTAACGAATGCTCCTGCAACATTTATGGGACTAATGAATGGTGTATTCAAGCCGTTTTTGGACAAATTCGTAGTGGTATTTATAGACGACATTTTGGTATATTCAAAAACTAAAGAAGAACACGAAGTGCATTTGAGATTAACGTTGGAGGTATTGAGAAGGGAGAAGTTGTATGTTAAGTTTTTGAAATGTGAATTTTGGATTGAGCGAGTACAATTTCTTGGTCACGTGATCGATAAAAACAGAATTTCGGTAGATGCATCAAAAGTCGAAGCCGTGATTAACTGGGATCAGCCGAGAACGCGATCGGAAGTAAGAAGTTTTCTTGGATTGGCAGGATATTATAGAAGATTCATTCAAGACTTTTCCAAGATCGCAACTCCGCTAACGAATTTAACTCGAAAAGCTATGAAATTTGTTTGGACGGATAAGTGTGAGGAAGGTTTTCAAGAATTGAAGAAGAGGTTGAGTACGGCACATGTGTTATCTCTCCCGGATGATACAGGAAACTTTGTTATTTTTAGTGATGCGTCGCATAAAGGACTTGGCTATGTGCGTATGCAAAACGGCAGAGTCATTGCGTATGCATCACGACAATTGAAGGATTACGAGAAGGGATATCCAACCCACGACTTGGAGTTAGCTGCAGTAGTTTTTGCTTTGAAAATTTGGAGGCACTATCTCTACGGGGAGAAGTCTGAAATATATACAGACCACAAGAGTCTGAAATATATATTTACACAGAAGGACTTGAATATGCTTCAAAGAAGGTGGTTGGAGTTAATTAAGGACTACGACTGTGAGATTTTATACCATCCGGGTAAGGCGAATGTCGTTGCCGATGCCTTAAGTAGAAAGGGTCGGGAGAAGTTGATGATGTTGACCGCTCAAGAGGAGCTAATTTTAGAAATAGAGAAATTAGAGTTGGAAGTGAAGTATCCTATGGAAATTGATGAGAAGCTATTTCAGATGCAATCTGGTACAACCCTACTGGATAAAGTTAAGGAGGCTCAACTTCAGGACGAGGAATGCAAAAAGGTGATAAGGAAGATATTTGAAGGAACCGAACAAAGATTTAAGATGGATAAGGAAGGAATACTGAGATTTGAGAACAGAATTTGGGTACCGCCAGTACAAGAGATTAAGGAAGACATTTTGAGCGAGGCTAATAGTTCACGATATTCGATTCACCCTAGTAGTACCTAGATGTACCAAGATCTTCGTCAACATTTCTGGTGGCCGAATTTGAAACGTGATGGTGCAGAATGTGTTGCCAAATGTCTGACCTAGTCAGAAAGTGCAAGCAGAACATCAGAGACCGAGTGGATTGCTACAACCGTTTGAGATCCCAGAATGGAAATGGGAACATATTACAATGGACTTCGTGGTTGGCCTTCTGACGACTCAGAAAGGCTACGACGCAATATGGGTTATCGTTGACCTACTGACGAAATTCGCACACTTTCTTTCGATAAAAATCAGATTCAATTTAGATCAGTTGGCGAGGTTATACGTAAAAGAGATTGTTTCGAGGCGCGGAGTGCCGGTGTCAATTGTTTCTGATAGAGATCCGCGCTTTACATCAAATTTTTGGAAACATCTACAGGAATGCATGGGAACGCAATTGCGAATGAGTACAGTATACCACCCTCAAACAGACGGACAGAGTGAGAGAACGATTCAGACATCAGAAGATATGCTAAGAGCCTATGTAATGGACTTTAAAGGAAATTGGGATGATCACCTACCGTTAGTAGAGTTCGGCTACAACAACAGTTACCACGCTAGTATAGGCATGCCGCCTTACGAAGCGTTATACGGCAGAAAGTGCAGAACTCTACTTTATTGGGATGAAGTTGGCAAAAAATAATTGCTAGGCCCAGAATTGGTACATCAGACAGCATAAGTAGTCAAAGTGATCCGAGCACGACTAGTAGCAGCTCAAGATAGACAGAAGAAATACGCTGATCCACATCATAAGAATATGGAATTTGAACTGGGTAGTTACGTGTTCTTAAAGGTCTCTCCCTGGAAGGGAAAGATTAGGTTCGGAAAGAAAGGAAAATTGAGCCCAAGATTCATTGGACCCTTTGAAGTACTACGAAGAATCGGAGAAGTAGCGTACGAGGTAGCCCTACCTCCAGCACTCGAGAATGTCCACAACGTCTTCCATGTTTCTATTTTACGACCCTACAAAGCCGATTACAAGCATGTAATTGAATACGAACCCTTACATTTTGAAAAAGACTTATCTTACGAAGAAATTCCTGTTCAAATTGTCGACAGAAAAGAACAAGTTCTCAAAAATAAAGTAATACCTTCTATTAAGGTAATTTGGAGGAACTAAAACGCTGAAGAAGCTACGTGGGAACTTGAAGAGAATATGATGAAGAATTACCCTCATTTATTTACTTAAATTATGCGTAAGCGATTCTGGGGACAGAATCTTTGTAAGGGGGGAAAATGTAATAGGTTGAATTTATTGAGTCGTGATTCTGGGGACAGAATCCTTTTAAGGGGGGAAAGATGTGACGAACGAGATTTTTATAATTTAATGTTATTATTTATTGAAGTAAATAAATAATTTTGATGATTTAATTATTAGATTAAATAATTAATTGATGCAATTGTGATAGATTAACTTAATTATATGTGTTATATTAATTAAATTAATGTGGAGAATAATTATTATTCAAGTATGTAATTATTTGAGCTTATTGAATTAAAAGAAATATTTAATAAGCCTAATGTTATTTTAATTAATTTAATAATTAATTAGAGATTTAATAATTTGATATAATTAATTAATGAGAAAATTAATTATATGATTATGTGAATTTATGATAAATTATTATATTTTATTTAAAATAAATTAAATAAGATATTTGAATTGGGTGTGACATGATTTAAACTATAAGATAAAAGAACTATTAAACTAAATGGGAATAAGCCTATTAAGGCTAGCCAAACATGGCACTAGTGGAGGTTGAGGGCAGTTAACCCATGATTGTGTAACTGACCTCCACAACGCGTCAGTTTAATTGATATACGACGTCTTCTTTATTTCTTCATTTTACTAAGTCTGATAAAACTAGTTAGAGAGAAATTGAGAAATTCAAGAGAGAATTCAGAGGAGTTGTGAGAAACTCTGTGATTGAAGAAGCTTTTGAAAAAGAGTTGTTATCTTTATACTCTACACTTTATACTCTGGGTAAATTCTCCAACCCCAAATTCTCTTTTTACGTCATTTAGTTTTCATAAAAATGACTTTCAAAGCTTTTGTAAAGTCTCTGTAATTGGGAAATGGTATGATTATGAGTTTATGTATGTGTTAAATGTTACCATATCGTATTTGATTTTATATATATATATATATTATATATATATATATATATATATATATATATATATTATGTAGACCATATCATCAGTTTCATAATATTAACGTATATATGGCCTCAAAATTTACAGAGTATGGAATATGGCCACATGGCCTTATACGTGATTTTAATATGTCAAACATAAATGTTTTGTAAAATTTCCCACTCTTATTTGATTATGCATGTTGATACGAAGAAACCAAACCTTAAATGAACGGATTCGGTGTTATAACGAATCCGAAGTATTAATTTTCATGATTTATGTTCAAAACCTTCAAGAATATCAAGAACAATGAAATTTACATATTTTAATTCTGTAATTATGTGTTTTAATGGGTTAAAATCATTTTATAAATGTTGGGTAATGATTATGTATGAATTATATCATGTGGGTATGTCTAAATTCGTGTAGAAAATAAGAAATTGGCATTTTCTACGATTTTTCGCGAACTGCAAATTCTTCAACTGGTACGCCGCGCCGCAGCGCCGGCTGCCTGCCTAATTCCTGTGCCGAAGCGCCAGGTCTCAAGCCGCAGCGCCACGGCGCTGCAGCGCGAAGACCAAATACAACAGTGGCGCCGCAGCGCCACTCTCCAGAATGTTCAGAAATGAATTATTTTTTTTAAATGTTCAAGTCTAGCAATGTGATAGCAACTTAATTTAAAGAACATAGAGATATGTTAGAAATATAATGAGATGTTAAAATAGATTCTTAACATGCAAATAAATAATTGCATGTGGACTGAATTATTAAATGCATAGTTAGCTTATTATTCGTGAAGTGCTTATTATGTGACAATAAGTGTGATAATTTGACTAAGTATAGTCATAACCAAAGTTAGACAAAAAGAATGAAGTTGTTATGATTAATTACGTTATAATTGACTGGTATTGTGAACGTAAATGATATTAGGATTTAAATCAAGGAACGAGTTTAATTAACGTGTAATCTACGCACGAGGCAAGTTTCCTAACCCTACTTGTTATCATTATTAAATTATAAATCAAGTTCATTAGTTATGTTAAAGATTTACTATCTTTTCAAAGTATGATTCTGTTATACAATAATTGTTCTATTGTATACCTATTGAGATTCTTATTCATTATAAATATCATTTATTGTTGAACCTTGTTAGACTAGCGAATCCTTATTGATTCAACTAGTCCTTAGTTGATGAACGTTCTAAATTCAGAACCCTTATTAATTTATCCAAACCAAACTTCCTTTGGTGCGGACTCTAATGTCAAATTGAGATGAACAACCCTATATAGGGATTTCTTATGCGTTAGCGTTAAGATATTGTGCACAGTATGGTACTAAGGGCTGATCCCCCTAAGTACGAGTAGAAATGTCTGTAGTCTTATGACTGTTAAAGGTTTCAAGTATAACCCTTACTAACCTAGGACATAGTTCAAAGTCTTATGACCCTCAGAAATCTTTTAATTCTTGTTATTCATTCTTGATTCAAAAGTTGAGCTTTTATTTCAGAAGTCTTTAATTCCCTCGCATGTTATTATACATTGTTATTTCATTATTTTATTTGTGGGCAATCATGCTCACTCTTGCTTAATAATAACATTGCAGTTAAGAACAAAAAGTACGACGAGCCTTCTATTAGTAAAGGCAAGGGCAAGGTTAACAAATGTTGAAGACTTGTATTTATGAGATGTTGAATTTATGTGTTAAGACTTAATGTTGTTAAGACTTATTAATTGTTTATGTTTCCGCACAGATGTTTAAGGTTAGTTTGACCTGGGATTGTATTTACTATTCGGATGTTGTAACCCCATAAGGGGAGGATTTTATTTCTATCTATTGCATGGTTTGCATTTATTATGGGTAGATAGATAGATGATATTTGTGCAGTGAACACCAAATCCCGTGGAATTGATGTACCCGGATTTGGGGATGTCACAGTGCCCCGTACTGGCTGAGCAGGAAGTTATCGGCAAATTGGCGCGCCCCGCGCTGGATCAATGCCTTGTGTGGCGCGGACCGCGCCTGTTGTGCAGTGTCTTGGAGACTTTTTTTTTTCATTATTCCCTACAAACATATAAACATGAAGTTATTATTCTAAGAAAAAGAATTATCTAAGCTATAGTCTAAGCTAAAAAAATGTACGTAACTAATAAAATAGAAAAAGATTAGAGCATGGGTTGCCTCCCAAGTAGCGCTAGTTTTAACGTCGTAAGCCCGACGGTGCCTCTTGTGTCACTGTGCATTGGCAAGTGTAATTGCGATGACATCCCAATTGGAATTGCCACCCAAATAATGCTTCAACCGTTGACCGTTCACCTTGAACGTCTCTAATGGATTTCTACTGTATAGTTCAACGGCACCATTTGTGAAAACCTTCTTTATAGTGAATGGACCCGACCACCTCGATTTTAGCTTTCCTGGGAACAGCCTCAACCTTGAGTTGAACAGTAGTACTAATTGCCCCGGCTCGAATGTTCTTTGCATGATTTTCTTGTCGTGCCATTTTTTGACTTTTTCTTTGTATAACTTAGAGTTCTCTTAAGCTTGAAGGCGGAATTCATCGTTAACTGGAGTAGCCTCTTTTCACCTGTTGCTGCTTGATCGAAGTTGAGTTTCTGAATTGCCCAATAGGCCTTATGCTGTAACTCGACAGGTAGGTGACATGCTTTCCCGTATAGCAACTGATATGGTGACATCCCAATTGTTGTCTTGTAAGTAGTTCTGTATGCCCATAATGCATCATCCAATTTGAGAGCCCAGTCTTTTCTGTTCGGGTTTACGACCTTCTCTAAGATCTTCTTTACCTCCCTGTTTGAAACTTCAGCTTGCCCACTTGTTTGGGGATGATATGATGTAGCTACCTTATGGTTGACCCCATATTTTGCCAAAAGAGCTGTGAACGATTTGTTGCAGAAGTGACTTCCCTCATCACTTATTATAGCTATAGGCGTGCCAAATCTTGTAAAAATATTCTTTTGCATGAACTTAAGAACCACTTTGGCATCATTAGTGGGGAGTGCGACGACTTTAACCCATTTTGATACATAGTCAACCGCAAGCAAGATATACTGATTACTGAACGATGATGGAAATGGCCCCATAAAATCAATGCCCCAAACGTCAAAAATTTCAACTTCCAAGATTGTTTGTAGTGGCATCTCATTCCTTTTCGATATGTTGCCCACCCTTTGACATCTATCACAACTTTTAACAAAGTAGTGGGCGTCCTTAAATAATGTAGGCCAATAACACCCGGCTTGAAGCACTTTTTCTGTTGTTCTCTCACTACCATAATGTCCCCCATACGCAGATGAGTGACATTCATACAATATGTTCTTCACTTCGCTGTATGGTACACACCTTCTAATCATCTTATCGGTGCACTATTTGAATAGGTATGGCTCATCCCACATGTACCACTTGACGTCATGTAGGAATTTCTGTTTCTGTTGGCGTGTAAGATCTGGTGGAAGGATGTTGCTCACTAGATAATTAGCAAAGTCTGCGTACCATGGAAATTTCGTATTGATCCCAAACAGCTGCTCATTCGAAAATGACTCATTAATTACACATCCGTCCTCTTCCTTTTTACCCTGATTTTCCAGCCTAGATAATGGTCTTCAACTTGATTCTCCGTACCCTTTCTATCTTTTATTTCCAAATCAAATTCTTGTAGAAGGAGAATCCATCTGATAAGGCGTGGCTTAGCATCTCTGTTTGAGATTAGGTATCGAATGGCCGAGTGGTCTGTATAAACTACTACCTTTGTCCCAATCAAGTATGCCCGAAATTTATCGAATGCATATACCACTGCAAGTAATTCCTTTTTCGTAGTTGTGTAATTCATTTGGGTCTCCGTAAGTGTCTTACTTGCATAGTATATGGCATAGAATACCTTCTCTCAGCGTTGACCCAAGACAGCCCCAACCGCATAGTCGCTTGCATCACACATTAACTCAAAGGCCATATTCCAATCCGGTGTGACGATTACTGGAGTTGTAGTCAATTTCTTCTTCAATAGCTCGAATGCCAACTTACAATCCTCATCAAACTTAAAAACAGACTCCTTCTCTAAAAGACTGCACAATGGTCTTGCAATTTTAGAGAAGTATTTTATAAATCTCCTGTAGAACCCAACATGTCCCAGAAAACTGCGAATTCCCTTAACTGAAGTTGGTGGTGGAAGCTTTTCAATCGTTTCCAGCTTTGCTTTATCAACCTCTAATCCTTTAGCCGAGATCTTGTGCCCCAAAATTATTCTTTCTTCAACCATGAAATGTCACTTTTTCCAGTTAAGTACCAAATTCGTGTATGTGCATCTCTGTAAAACCATAACCAAATTCTCTAGACAAGCATCAAAATCATCCCCATGGACAGAAAAGTCGTCCATGAAGACTTTCACATTTTTCTCCACCATGTCTGAGAAGATAACCATCATACACCTTTGGAAGGTAGCTGTAACGACCCCAAAATTCATACAATTCAACTATCGACTTCGGTCGTTAACAATACATTCAACCTCTAATTTTACATCATTAAACGATAATAAAACCACTGAAATTTGAGGAATAATTAAAATTTTCTATTATAAACTATTATCGTTCCCAAAACTTTCAACCTTTACATATAACTGTCTTAGAATCATTTTAATACTACAAGAGTTTACATCGCAAAATGATATTACAATTCAACATTAATACATTATTCGGAACCTTAAACATGGTTCAAATATTAATAACTCAGCCAAAGTATATAAATCTTCAAGTATCACATCTGATTCATATATTTCAAGTAGCACATAATTTTACCTTAAATCTTTAACCTACAAAAGTGGTTATTTGCAAAGTTGAGCTCGACAGCCCAGCAAAATCTAACAGTTTTCATGCATCACATAACATATAATAACATGCTCGATATACATCTCATAAACATTGAACTAACATAACATACATGATGTAGTTCATATAACAAGTATAAAGATTGAGTTCCTTACTCAATCAACATTCATTTCTCAATCAACGTAGCCATAAATTGACTTTAACATTTCATACTTTCAACATTAATATAACACACCATGCTATTTGCAATAAAGATTTCAGATAGTTCATCATCAAATTCACATAGTAAATAGGAACTGAAAGACTTGCCTTGATCGTTGTTTACCAATAACAGTTTAACAACTTATAGTTATCTGCACTTCACGTGCGCTACACAATTATATAATCATACACATCAACTATTAGTCACATAGCAATGCATAGTAGTTGTAATGTAAACTTTACTCTATATCTCATAAGTCCGATGACATCCAACTTTGGATATGATGTAAACATCATATTAACCAATTTTTAAAAGTTATTGGACACCCATTTTGGATAAGATAGACAGTACAAAACAGTGTTCAAAAAGGGGCGTTCACAACTGTTTTTCATTCTTTCCCAACTTTACACTCTCTCGCTAAAACAGTCATAATTTTTCCGTTTCAAAACATTTTTGAGTGATTCTTGAGCCCACGCGAAGCTAACTTCCGAGGCTAAAACTTTTATTCTTTGACATTTTCCAAATTCTAAACACAAAATTCCCGAAAATTAGTTCAAGGTGACTGTCCCGAGTTGGTTAGATATTTTTGACGCGACTACTTTGAATGGTCATAACTCTTTGCTCCGAAGTCGAAATTAGTCCGTTCCGGAGTCTATGGAAAGCTTATTCAGCGTACTATAACATACCAAAAGCCCAGAATTTTCTAAACAATCTAGCTAACTCCGAATTTTCATTTTTGGATCAGCTGTCCACAAGTTTTTCGGACTTCTCGTTTTGACATCCAAAACTCGCATCGACTCGTTCCAACCCAAATTTCTTTACAAATAAGTCTTATTTAACATAATCAGACTCGTCTAAGGACTCGGCTCCATATCTCTAATTACAATCATTATAACTCATTTACATAATCAATTCCAAGCCAAAATAAACATAGTAAACTAACTAGTTTACTAACAAAACTAACTAAATATCCAAAATTTAAACTTTAACTAATAAACTAAATACAATATTTAAAATAATAACATTACCAAAAATTAAATAAGAAATATACCCGAAAATACAAGTTCCACAAACTGAATACGTACTCGACCAAAATTTAACTAAGGAGATCTTTATAAAAAGTCCTCCCACAACAAAGTCTTTCTCACAATTGGAGGCCTTATTGTTGGTGAATGAAACAAAGGGTCAAGCCCTTTTATTTATAAGTTTAGAAAATGGGTAAAGTTCTCAATTTAGTCGATGTGGGACTTGGTTTATACTAATTCTAATTGGTTTATACTAATTTTTCATATTTTTAACATGCTAAGTGTATTCATTCATCACGAATTTGTTTCTTAACCAATTCGATCCGTTTAAGTTGCGTTATTTTAGTTTTATAGAGGAAAACAACAATCATCCATCAATTTAAAGTTTCAATCACGAATTCATCGTCAGTTTTAGTCTCAAAGTACTCTAAAACACACATTACTATCAAAACCCAAATTTCTCTTCTTTAGCATAAATACATGAATTTGATTTCTGAAAAATCATTTTTCAATGACCATTATGAAATTATAAAATCTAATAACATATATAACATCATAACCCATAAATTCATTAACCAAAACTCCTATTTTAAAAGAAACTCAAGAACACATAAACTAGAAATATAAACTAGATTATGTACCTTTAATTCCTTAAGAAATAAAATTAACCTTATCAGTAAAATTATAATTTCTATTCAATCATTATAATCATAACATTATTTAACAAATTCACACTCCTCTAATTTAATTATTTAATTAAATTAGAATATCACCATTATACTCGCGTAATAAAATACGTATAAATCTCATCTATTTTATCACACTTAAATAAACTATCCCATAACAATTTTCATCAAATATTTATTTAATAGCATAAATATTCATTTTATTCCATAAAGTTTCCAACTAAAATATTTAATGTACTTAATAAATATTTTACTCGCATTATACTAACATTTACATTTTCATGCAATATATTACCTTCTTACTTTATTAAATCAATTATACTTGTATTAATTCACTATTTTAATTAAGTGAATTATTCACACTATTTATGATACTTAACTCATAATAATTTCTATTGCCCACAAGGCATAACAATTAAAATTATATTATCTCATAACATAATTTCAACTTAATTAAATTAACTAATATTATTTAATTTCTTTAATAGTTTAATTAACTATTAAATCTCACATTTTCCAACATATAAATATATAATTCTCTTCACACCAAATCACATAATTCAAAATATATACACCTCATAATAAGATTTTTAATTATTAAATTCTTATTTTAATAACTTATAAAAATTTGGGTTGTCACAGTAGCGGGTGCATTACACAAGTCAAATGACATTCTTCTGAATGCTGACCTATTCGCCAACTGCAACGAGATGTTCGTAGGCTTTGGAGCTGGCAAACCCAATTATGTATAAACTAATAACGACATAAGGTTCACACTTGCCCCCAAATCACATAAACACTTGTTAAACGCCATGTTCGCAATCGTGCACGGAATGGTGAAACTCCCTGGATCTTACAACTTTGGTGGCAACTTTCGCTGTAAAATCGCACTACACTCCTCTGTTAATGCCACTTGTTTCGAAATCTTCCAACTTCTTTTTCTTGGATAAAATCCCTTTCATGAACTTAGCATAACTTGGCATCTGCTCAAGGGCTTGAGCAACTGGAATATTAATCTGAAGTTTCTTAAAAACTTCTAAAAATTTAGTGAATTGCTTATTCAATTTTTGTTTTTGAACTCTTTACTGAAAAGGTGGGGGAGGATAAACAATCGGTTCGTTAACTGCTTTGCTCTTTTCCACTTATTTTTCTTCCCCTTGTCTGTCCTCAACCACTTTATTTTCACTTTCTTTATCATCTTCTTTTGTAACCAAATTTTTTGTTTTCTGACCCTCAAGCTGTTTTCCACTTCTCAACATAATTGCCCGACATTGCTCATGATTTCCTTTCGGATTTTTCTTTGTATCACTTGGTAATGTTCATTGAGGCCTGTTATTCAATGCAAAAGCTATCTGTCCCATCTGATTTTCTAAATTCTTGATGGTTATTTCTTGCGATTTCATTGCGATTGCTTAGTTTTTCATGGCTACCTCATTGCTTGTTATGTACTTTGATAACAACTCCTCTAAATCTAATTTCCTCTCTTGATGTTGAGCTGGTTGTTGTTGATTCTGAAATCCTGGGGGATAAGATGGTCGTGGAGCTTGCTGATGCTGATTATTACTCCACGAAAAATTAGGATGATTCCTATTCCCCGGATTGTATGTATTCTGGTACGTATTCTGTGAAATTCTGTTGTAGCTACCCACAAAATGTACTGACGCTGGGTTAATTGCACATTGATCTGTAGGATGTTCACCCGAGCACAATTCACAAATAACTGTAACTTGCTGTGTCTGTACCCCTGACCAATCATCGAACTTCTTAGCGAGTGCTGAAATCTGCGTTGTTATTGCCGTCACTCCATCTAACTCTAACACTCCAGCTACCGTAGGTTGTGTCATTCTTACCGTGGGCCACTAATAATTGTTAGCTGCCATTGTCTCTATCAATTGATATGCCTCCTCATAATTATTTGTCATAAAAGCTCCACCCGACGCTGCATCAATACTAGTCCTGAGATTCACATGTAATTCATTCACTACTACAGAACAGTAAATAGATAACGCGTAAAAATCATTGTGGTTGATATCCCAGAAACGTCGTATTTAAGGGTGTTATCTATTTGACACCCTTTATACAACGTTTTTAAAACGTTGTAGTTTGACACATTATACAACATTTTTTTTTCTAAAAAACGTTGTAGATTTATTTTCCAAAAATTATTGGATGCTTGAAAACGTTGTAGATTGTATGATTCCACAACTTTTTCCGACTAAAAATGTTATAGTTTAATATATCAGACAACGTTTAGACACATTTACACAACGTTTAGAATGTGTCATCTATTTAGACAAATTTATATAACATTTTTAAAACGTTGTAGTGTGACTTAAAAATGTTGTAAAACATGCATATAACAACTGTTTTAAAATATAGACCACAGAAAGCAACAACAGACAACGTTTAAACTAGCTTTATACAACGTTTAGAAGGTGTCATTTATTTATACAAATGTACAATATTTTGAAAATGTTGTAGATTGACTTGAAAATATTGTACATTGACTTGAAAACGTTGTAGCTCGGCTGCATACACAACATTTTTAAAATGAAAAAAAAAGTTGTGTTTCACCTATATTACCAGTCACCTGTAATCTGCTAATGCCATGATATATAGCTAAAAAAGGTCTAAATTCTCATTTAAATTTAATGCCAAAATGTATCAACTATATATTCAAAATACATCCCAATAATATCATTCGTTTACAGTTTCAAATTACTACATCCACAAAATATATACCAAACTATCCATATATACATCTCAAATTCACTTTTCAATATAAATTACTACTATATTGAATTGTGAATTTGATTACATGTATCCACAAAATAAACCAAACAATCCATAAAATTAAGCTACTACCTAAGCATGTGCAAAAAAGCCTAGGTTCTCCCAAAATACGTACATTCATCTAACCCCGTACATATCCACCGTTAACTCGAGGCTCTACATGTAGTTGCTCACATACGCTGCCCACTCATCCTGTACTTCGTTAATTTGTTCTTGTTTGTACGTTAATCCATTTTCCTTATCCCATTGAAATAAAAGAACAACAAATTTAGTTAGAAGTAGTACAACTTTAGATGCTGGTTTTTGATACTCCATATAACTTTGGAACAGTTTTCTTGGCTAGTAATCTGAATTGATGTCTCAGGCATTGATTATGAAACAACATGAATTAAAGAATACAAGTGAAACTAAATTTCTTTCAAAGACAATGACGATGACAAATTGCGGTCCATTTTAGGTATGACAATAACTTATTGAAAGGAATGGGCATGCTCATCCCCTCCGTACAAAGAAACAGCAGAAGCAGCAACAGCAGGCGACATCACGCCCATCAGTAACAACAACATAACAAAGGCAACACATCACAACATAATAGATCAGAATCAGCAACACAACAAAGCAAAAGCAACACCAAAACTCACGAGGGGTAGGACCCAATGCATAAACAACCTCAACAACCACAAGCAACTCAAACACCCAAGCACAAAACAAAATCAGCCCATTAGCATGCCCACTACAATAAAAAGCAAAAACAACACATCAGAATCCAAGACTGCCTCCTACACGGACAACATGTAAAGACCAATTTGTGATAACAACATCATGGACTCAAAAATAAACAACATAAACGAACAGCCATCATTAAAACCAAAGAAACTAGTGCAAAAATTTTGCCAATAACAGTTAAGATGCAGGCAAGCTGAAACCTCTTACCAATAGCCACCCATGACAGAGAAAAATGCCCAAAGCAGCATTAGAAGACTTCACAACAATAAAACCCCAAGGGCATTCATTATTCAAAATAAAAACCTGTAAAAAACTGCAAAACAGAAACAGATTCTTTTGATAACACGAGGCCTTATAGATGTACAGGAGCAACAAATGAAAAAACAATGGCTAAAAGCAACAAATACCAGTCAAAATAATGAATAGTCTGCTACCACTGGGAGCCCCATACCGAGCATGCCGTGCAGGAACTTCTTGATTTGTTTCTTGCATAAGTTCAAATAATGACAGCGCCATTGAGGAATTATTCTCGGTGAAGAATGCAGTAGCAAGACCTGATTTTCCAGCTCGTCCCAGTTTGTCCTATACGGTGCACATAATCATCAATGTCATTTGGAAGGTCAAAATTGACCACGTGTGCAAATGAGGGATATCAAGACCACGTGCTGCAACATCTGTGGCAACCAAAATTGGAGTTTGACCACTTTTGAATGATCTCAGGGCTTGTTCTCTTTCCTGTAGGAAATACAAAAAAATACCAAATTTTTGTCAGTGCATCTTGATATGAGGCTACAACACATAGATTCTAAATAAATGGGCTCAAAATCGAAAAGAAACCCTAAACAAGGCCATAAGATAACACATCATATAGTAGGCATCTAATCCATATACATGTAACAAAAAACTACTAATTTCTAGAGATCAGAAGCAAATTATTTAGAGAGAAAAGCCAAATAATTTTTTTGGATGATGTTACAAGCTTTATGTCTCAAGCATGAGAATGCCAACTACTCTCTGCAAATGATCTATGAAGTTAGGTCTGTAACTAGTTAATCCTCCATCATATTGCATTTGCAGGACTGTCCTAGCAATGACCACTCTTTTAAATATTCAAATTGTAGCCTTTGCCATGTAATGTTTTCCAAATTATTCAGTGATTTTCTTGTGGCTGCTTGAAATTAATCATATTACTATATCTAAAGGACTAAAATATTCATCTGATTATAGTTCATCTTTATATGATTCCGGATCCCTCAAACTGACATTTCATGTATGACAAATCTAGCGTTTGCCACATATATTTGTATCAATAAAATGTTTTAGAGTCACGGATAAAAAAGGGCTTGTTCATATAATTACATGCATAATGATGAAAGATGTCCTTATTTCTTAATGGCTTATAATGAAAATGCATTTAAAGAATCTCATTGTTATACCTCTTTTTGCTCTAACCGTTTGTTTAATTCATGCAACTCTTTGTCCATGGAATCTTGTAAAAGAGTATGCTCCCACTCCTTTGCTGATTCTTCATCAATATTGCTAGAGTCACCTGTATACATTGGCAATCAAACCCTCAAGGATATAGAGATGAACACTAAAGGATCTCTGAGTTTATTTTTAGAGGAATAAAAAACATATAAATTAGGCCTTTTGGTTTGGAAAGGAGATATTTGCTTATAGCTATGTCAATGACTAGAAGCTACGAGTCAAGCTATTCTAAGCCAGATGGATGTTATACCGTTTTCACCCATTTGGTAATCTGCAGAGTCCATACTCTGCAAGCCCCTTTTAAGCACTTCACTTTTCACAGAAATAATGTCCCCAATGTAGAAGACAAAAAGTTGGAATATGAATGTGCAACTAATATATTATAATACTTTTATTTCAAGAGCATAGCCCACATAAGTTGATAGTCTAGGATCTTTACCTTAGCATCTGTTCCACATTGATCTATAGCAGTAGATCTGCTGCGATATCCACAAAGTTCACGACAAAGATCCTCATTAATAGCTTCGACTAAGCAATCCTATCCTTGAGAGCCTACAACATCATAAATACAAACTCAGTAATAAATCCAATGTCAATGACATTCACAGAAAAAACGTACTCCATCCCAAAATTAATGTTATCAGTTTACAATCGAACATTTAGCAAAATATTAGATTTTGAAGTTAATATTTACTTAAATGATCATATATTACCACATATACATGTTCATTAAAGAATGAGGAAATTTTTTAATAGGGGCTTATGTAAATATTTCCCAAAGGAAAGGAGTCTGAATGGGATGTAGAAAATAAACGGTATTAGTAGTTAATTTTACACTAGCAATCAACAGAGAAGATTGACAGAATTTTCCAAGTACCTGGAATTCATTAGATGATGCTCCTCCACCACGTGCACAAAGTTCTTCCTGCAAACACTCCAGTTGCTGGCGCATCTTCAAATTGGAAATTTGAAGATTGGGTCCCTGTTAACCTGATTTGCAAATTGGAAAGGACAACTACTTATACAAAAACTTAAAGTAGCAAACAGTTTCTACCAAAATGTGGCAAAAGAAAAAAAATGTAGGCCAGAAGTGAAATTTGTTCTTGAGCAGAACCAATGTATTGGAGTGCAGTTATTACAGACGCATCAATGAACTTCTCTATCTTAAAGACCCAATGTCCAACAAGGGTTGATGAACAAATTATTAGCGAAGAAGATTAAATTTGTACATACCAAGTGCCCCACCAATGCTCGCTGGCCATTAGGAAAAAAATAGAAGTGTAAGTTTCCAATCAAGAGTGAATTACAGAGTAGTTATAAGCATAAATGCATATAAATTTTACAAGATCTACCTATACCTTCAGATTATATTATGGCATAATAGCTTTATTTACTTCAAGAAAATGAACTTCTTGAGAGAAAACAAAATGGATCTATTAAGTCAAATCAACTAGGCCCAAAGAGGAAAAGAAAACATAGTACTAGTAATAGGAAATAAACATCAAATTTGAGTTGAAAGAGAGAAAATTTTATTACCTTTTCAAGGGAAATAAATCATCTATGAAAATAGTAGGGAGTTTAGAGTATATAAACAAAATGAGCACATAAATCTAAAGAATCACTGAGCAACTAAAGAAGGGAACAAAGCAACTGAGAAAACAAATTACTTATAAAGAAAAAACGATTAAACAATTCAAAGAAACGGTCTTTTAGGAAAATCCTACTATATACTCGAGGGAAACAAATAGAGAACACCAGATAAAATCAAAGAACATAGTACTTCGAAGCAGAATCAAATTAGAAAACAAAATAGAAATCAGCTGTAAATAGCCATCTCTAGAAACCCATACAAATTAAAGAGAAATAAAAAAGGAAAATTTTAAGAAAACAATTTTCACAGGAGAAAATCAACAAAACAAATGATCTACGAAAAAACTGATCTAAGAAAAATCCCAGAAAGGGAATCTAATTTCTTAACTATAGTCCACAAAAAATGGGGAAAAAACCCATACCTCCACAATTGCTAACAGAAGGGGCAAAGATTTTGCAGGCGGATGGAAGAGCAAAGGCTTTGCTGACATTTAAAGAAACACCAAACTAAGCACTGTTCTTGAAAGCCGCACATAGACACTCTGTTGACTTGGTCATATTCCAGGTTTTGATGATGATTTTTCTATTTTACTAAAATATAAACTCATGCATTTACAGTATGTTAAAAAAATTCTTGAAACTTTGATTTATTAAAAAATTGAAGATATGAAGGCTTAAAGAATTGCTTGAGTCATTAAAAAATAAATATAAGATCCTAGCTTTAATTATTTCTCAATCAAGGCTCTAGAATTTGCATTGCATTGCATCATTAATTAATTGTAGAATAAATTAAAATGATTAATTAATTAAAGATTAATTATAAAAATATTTAATTAAGCTTTCAAAATTAATAAGGATCAAATATTAATTAAATTGGAGTAATTTTTGAAAAGCTTATTTTGAAACATTCCCATAATTAAAGGAATTAATTTAAAATAGATTTTGATTTCTTATATAAATCTATATCATATATTTGGGATTGAGTTATTCATTATTTTTTCTATGATTTATTAATTAATTGAACTTTCCATAAAATTGATTAAACAAATAAATATTCATATCTTTAGAATCAATTAACATGAATCAATTAATTGGAGTAATTTTTGGAAAGCTAATTAGTGAGTGTAAATCTAAATAATTTGGGATTTTAAAATAAAAATGGAAATAGTTTTTTTTGATACTTCCCATAATTGATGGAGTTTGTTAGTAAATGAGTTTTAAAAATATCATTATCTTTCATATCTATAACAAAGATTGTTTCCATAAATATTAGGATATGGATTATCTATTATTAGGTTTCCATAATCATGAAAGTAACATATAAATTAATTGGGCTTTCAAAATTAATATGGAAATATATGCATTAAATAAAAATAATTATGAAAGTGATTAATTTATTATGGAACAAATTAATCGGGCATATAAATTAATATGGAAGTATTTTTAAATGATGAAATCTTAATTGCCATCCATTTAGTAAATGTAAATATAATTGATATCTTTATTTTATATTTAAAGGTGCTTAAATTGATTCCATAATTAAAGCTTCTAAATTGATTTAACTAAATCAATAATTGAAATTGTTAAATTAATTAATTACAGTGATTGGATTTTTTTTGGAAACTGCTAAATGTATATCATGATTAATGGTAACAAAGATTCACTGAAATCTTGAAGAAATTGATTTTACCAGATACATGGCTTGAATCAATAAAATTAATTGCCTTAAATATCTCATAGTTGATTAAGCACCATAATAGTCGGTATAGTGATTATCCTTCTTGATCCTCCATGATTATAAAGGTTTATATTATAAATAGGTGGAGCCTTGGCTTTTATAAAAAAAAAAATCAATCATGCTTAATGGGTAAACTGATTTTATGTTTAAATCCATCAAGTGATTATTTTGTTTTCCCATTGGACATCAATTCCCAACGACTATATGATCACTTAACAGATTGTTTATAAAATCATTTGACAAAATCTGTTTTGAAATTACTTAAGTATACGGGTAACAGCTATATGGCCTTAACGACCGAGAATATCAAGGTTGATTCTAATCTCCTGATTTCCAACGGGCAAGAGAAATACTAAAAGGCCATCATTATAAAAGGGATTGAAATTGTTAAATATCAACCACCGAACTATAGAAAATCTATATTACATACAAATAGAAGTTGCTACTTTATAATATTGATTTTCAAAATAGTTTTCTTAATACGTTCTTCAAACGATCAAGATATATTATGAAGAAATCATAGCTGATTGTGCAAAAGAATTTCTGACTATTTTTAGCTTTTGTTCTTGAAGTGTTACGGGTAATATCCTTTCATCATTGACCATTGCATTTTAGTTGAGCCTTGAATTATTGATATAATTATTGTTTTGATCATAATTTATTTTGTTGTCATATATTTGATCAATTCTCTAAACATGTGGTAGACTAAGTTGTTAGTCTAAGGTTTCTAATTCGGGTTGGATTAGGGGTTTTGCAAGAAAGTTCAAGAAAGCATAGGTTCTTAAGGGTGCATAAGTGCACGGGGAGAAAATGTGCTCGGGGAGTATAAGTACTCAAAGGTTGTGAAACTTGTCTTGAAAAGGGGTTTAATTGTAAACAAAGTTAATTAATAAAGAGAGTGTCCAATACTAGTTGGTATTGGACGTGGATTAGGCCACTAGAATAGAGGATAAAGGCTGAACCACGTAAAAATTCCTTGTGTTCATGTGATTGCTTATTGTGCTAAATTATCTCATCATTCTGCTAACTATCTAGCAGGCTGCATTCTATATCTATAAATTTACAAAACTAATTTAGCAAATTGTTTGCACATAATCACATTCTGAAAAAGGCTAAGTCTCTAAATTAAGTGTTTTAGAAAGTCTCACATCAACTCAACATCTTGTCTTAACATTTTAATCTATAAGGATTTAGAATCCAGCCTCTTGCATTAAATATCCAAAAGAATTTTTATTGAATCAAAAGTTTGACACCGTTTGTTCTCACACTTATTCAACCCCCCTTCTAAGTGTGCCTACTTAAATTTCATTTGGTATCAAAGCTTGGCTCTACTTATCTTGGTCTTAAAGGTGACTTGTAGGGAAAGATTCTAGCATGTCACAACTTTGGAACATCATTCAAGAAGGTTAATCAACTGTTAGACCTCCACTACTTTATGGAGCTAAAAATTACAATTTCTGGAAGTTTCGAATGACGATATTTCTTAAAAGCGACCCTTGGGAATGGTGGGTCGTGGAGAATGGTGCTGTTATTCCAAGAAAAAAAGATGGTACTCAAAAGACCTTAATGGAAATGGACTCAACCGAAACTCACATGGTCTCCTATGATTCAAAATCAATGAACACACTCCTTAGTGGATTGGTGCAATCCGAAAGTGACAAAGTTTCCTCATGCAACACGGCTAAGGAGATTTGGGATACTTTAAAAGTAAGCCATGAAGGTACATCGAAAGTAAGAGAAGTCAAGCTCAGTATGCTCATGCATGGTAATGAAACGTTCAAGCTTGAGAAAGATGAAACTATCAACGAGGCACAAGCAAGGTTCCTAGTAATAATGAATTCCATGAAGCTTCTTGATAAATCAATTCCGCAAAGTGAGATTAACCGTAAGTTACTTCGGGCTATGCCCAATAGGTTTGCTTCTAAAGTTACAACTCTTCAAGATTCTCCTAATACTTCTTCTATGAATACATTAACTCTATTTGGTGAATTAGAAGAATTTGAACATCAATTAAGGAGATATGATGACGAGGAGGATACTCCTCGAAAAAAGGTTCTAGCTCTTATTGCATGTAATGAAGAGGAGATAGAGGATGATTCGGATGAGGAAATTGCAAAACTTTCAAAAAGGCTCAAAGGATTGTTACAAAGAAAGATTAAGAGAAAAAAATGCAATCACTTCAAACAAATTCAAGGGAAAGCAAAATGAAGACACTTGCTTTGAATGCCGACGCCCGGGCCATTTCAAAAAAGGATTGCTTCAAAATAACGAACAAAGGCAAACCAAGCTACAATGATAACAAAAGGAACAAAGCATTTATTACTTGGAGTGATGATGAGTCCGAAGTGAAAGTTGATGCAAACGAAGAAATAGCCTAAGTATGCTTAATGGGAGTTGGCAATGAATCAAGTGCTGAATCGAGTGAGGTAACCATTTCTGAGTATAATCTTTTGAAACATGAAAATGAAAAACTAAGAGAAAAGAATGTATACTTAAAAGATTTAGTAAATACTTTAATGAATGAGGTTGATATATTAATTGATGAAAAGAAAGAAGTTAAACAAGATACATCATCACAAGAAGAAAATATTTTAATTGCTAAAAATGATTTTTTAGAAAATCATAACAAATTTCTTTCCAACAAGGTTAATGATTTAAATAAAGAAGCTGAAAAATTAAATAACGAAATAGCAATGAGAGATGTTTGTAGTGATGCTTTTAATGATGATTTTTATATTAAAAATCCTTCAACGAATGAACTACAAAAAGAAATAAACTCACTAAAATCATCTTTGGCTAAATTTGTCCAAGGGGAAGAAAACTTAACTGTTATGTTGGGTAAACAAAGACCTAGCTTTGAAAAAAAAGGAATTGGCTATAATCCAACACATAAAAAGAGTGATGTAAACATTTTAAAATCTAGATCACATTTAAAATTAAATTATTGCTCTGTTTTCACTACTTGTAAAACATGTGACTTAAAGGGACATTTAGATTGTTCATCAAATAAAAGGAATATGAAAGTTAAAAGTGTGTGGATTAAGAAAAGTGATTTGTATGTGACTAACCCAAAAGGAACCAAAACGATATGGGTACCAAAAGGATGAATTTTTTTATATGTACATCTCAAAGCCAAAGGTCCTTCTCAAAATAAACATATTGAGTAAGCCAAAGGAGCAAACTGAATTCGTTAGTAAAAAGAAACAACAGACTGGATTCGACAAACAGAATATAACATCGTCTAATTATCTATCAAGCAAACCATATTCTTAGAAAAGAAAATTGAAATGCCGAAAGCTGCAAAGTATCTAAAAAGTCATCCACCTGAGAATATTATTGAAGATATTGCTCCCAATTATGAGTATGAGAACTACCCAAATCATGATTACAAACTTGAACAAGCTCAAACAAGTTCCAAGGACTTGATACACGAGGTTAAGTAAGTATCTCATCTCAAATGGATTCACTCGAGGTAAAATCAATTCTACATTATTTAAGCATGAAAATAAAAATACTATCATTATGCAAATATATGTAGACGAAATAATATTTGGCGCTACTAATGAGTTTCTTTGTGAGTTATTTTCTAAGTGTATTAGAAGGAGTTCGACATGAGCTTAATGAGAGAACTTAACTATTTTTGTTTGGGACTCTAAATAAAGCAAACAAAGGATGACATATATAAATCAAACCAAATACACAAAAGAGTTGATCAAAAGGTTTGAATTTGAGAAATCTATATCAAAGGCTACACAAATGAGTACGTCAATTAAATTCACATCATATGATAAAGGTATTGACGTAGAGGTAACTAAATATGAAGGTATGATTGCTTACTTGAATCTATGTGGTTAGATTATTTTATGAAGAAAATATTTAAATCTTTTAATCACTTGGATTACTAGAAAAGATTCTTAGACTCATATTTGCCAACCATTTTTAGTCCTTAAAAGCAACCATGATTCTTTCTACGGGTATACATCATTTTTCAATGTCCTTCCTTTCTTTTTGATTAATGACAAAGGGGGAGAAAAATCATATGTTATTCTTTTTGATTGATGACAAAGGGGGAGAGAAATTATGATATGTGTTGTCTAATTACGTTGAAACAAATTGAGGTACAAGATGAGTTCATATTGAATATCTCTTGTCTAACTTTATGTTCTTATTCTATCTTGTCAAGAATATTTTAATATATGCATGGTTTTAGGGGGAGCCATAATTATTATATTGTCATCATCAAAAAGGGGGAGAATGTTGAATTGGTCATATTCCAACCTTAGGTTTTGATGATGACTTTCCTATTGTACTAAAATGTTTACTCATGCATTTACAGGATATTGAAAAAATTCTTGAAGCTTTGATTTATTAAAGGATTGAAGACATGAAGGCTTGAAGAATTGCTTGAGTCATTAGGAAATAAATGTAAGATCCTAACTTTAATTATTTCTCAATCAAGGCTCTAGGATTTGCATTGCATTGCATCATTAATTAATTGTGGAATAAATTAAAATGATTAATTAATTAAAGATTAATTATGAAAATATTTAATTAAGCTTTCAAAATTAATAAGGATCAAATATTAATTAAATTGGAGTAATTTTTGAAAAGCTTATTTTGAAACATTCCCATAATTAAAGGAATTAATTTAAAATAGATTTTGATTCTTTATATAAATCTATACCATATATCCTGGGATTGAGTTATTCATTATTTTTTCCATGATTTATTAATTAATTGAACTTTCCATAAAATTGATTAAGCAAATAAATATTCATATCTTTAGAATCAATTAGCATAGATCAATTAATTGGAGTAATTTTTGGAAAGCTAATTAGTGAGGGTAAATCTAAATAAATTGGGATTTCAAAACAAAAATGGAAATATTTTTTATTGATACTTCCCATAATTGATTGAGTTGGTTAGTAAATGAGTTTTAAAAATATCATTATCTTTCATATCTCTTACAAAGATTGTTTCCATAAATATTAGGATATGGATTATCTATTATTAGGTTTCTATAATCATGAAAGTAACATATAAATTAATCGGGCTTTCAAAATTAATATGGAAATATATGTATTAAATGAAAATAATTATGAAAGTGATTAATTTATTATGGAACAAATTAATCGGGCATATAAATTAATATGGAAGTATTTTTAAATGATGAAATCTTAAGTGCCATCCATTTAGTAAATGTAAATCTAATTGATATCTTTATTTTATGTTTAAAGGTGCTTAAATTGATTCCATAATTAAATCTTCTAAATTGATTTAACTAAATCAATAATTGAAATTGTTAAATTAATTAATTACCGTGATTGGATTTTTTTTGGAAACTGCTGAATGTATATCATGATTAGACCTGGCAAACGGGCCCAAAGCCCGTGGGCCGGCCCGGCCCGCCTGCCAAAACCCGGGCTTTGGGCCGCCATTTTTAAGCCCATGAAAACCAGGGCCGTTTTGGCCCGGCCCGTGGAGGCCTGGCCCGCGGGCGCCTGGCCCGCCTGCCAACAATTAATTTTTTTTTATTTTAAATAAAGTGTTAGGTTGTGAGGCTTGAACACAAGACTTGTAAGTAAATAAATAAGAGTTCAAACCAACTGAGCTACAACAACTATTTGTTTTTAATGTAATCTTCAATATATTTTAACTATAATTGAAAATTATAATTAAGATATGTAGTTAATTTAATTTAAACAACAGATTCAAATTGCAGTAGCAAATGCAAACAAGGAAAGAATGACATTACACACAAGACAATATGAGTTTGTTCATTACAACAAAAGCTTCAACCTTGATATTATCTAATTCATATAATTACTGACAAGTAATAATGTACAAATTAAACACTTGCTGCAAAAGATCATTCTCAATAAGTACAATCTCTACTCTCTGAGCAGCACTCTGTAACATAAATCCAAATTATCATCATAAATAATGTACGTAATTAATTAATAATACTAATTTATAATACTATTAAAATTTTAATTAATTGAGATATGTAGTTAATGTATGTAATTAATTAATCGTGTTTGTTTGTATTATTGTTTATTAATAATTATTTTATTATTTTTAATATTTATTTATTATTATTTTTATTTTTGGTGTAACAAAGAGTTTGCAAAAAAAAAAAATATAAAATAAAATTAATGGCTGATGCTCGCGGGCCGGCCCGGCCCGGCCGCCACGGGCTGGCCATTTCCAGCCCACCAAAACCCTGGCCTTTTTGGACCGGCCCCGCCGTTGGCCTTGGGCCGACCTCGACCTAGCCCGGCCCGGCCGTTTGCCAGGTCTAATCATAATCAATGGTAACAAAGTTTCACTAAAATCTTGAGGAAATTGATTTTAACAGATACATGGCTTGAATCAATTAAATTAATTACCTTAAATATCTCATAGTTGATTAAGCACCATAATAGTCAGTATAGTGATTATCATTCTTGATCCTCCATGATTATAAAGATTTATAATATAAATAGGTGGAGCCTTGGATTTTATAAAAAAAAATCAATCATGCTTAATGGGTAAAATGATTTTATGTTTAAATCCATCAAGTGATTATTTTGTTTTCTCATTGGACATCAATTCTCAACGGCTATATGATCACTTAACAGATTGTTTATAAAATCATTTGACAAAATCTGTTTTGAAATAACTTAAGTATACGGGTAGCAACTATATGGCCTTAACAACCGAGAATATCAAGGTTGGTTCTAATCTCCTGATTTCCAACGGGCAAGAGAAATACTAAAATGCCATCATCTATAAAAGTGCTTGGAATTGTTAAATATCAACCACCGAACTATAGAAAATCTATATTACATACAAATAGAAGTTGCTACTTTATAATATTGATTTTCAAAATAGTTTTCTTAATACGTTCTTCAAACGATCAAGATATATTATGAAGAAATTATAGCTGATTGTGCAAAAGAATTTCTGACTATTTTTAGCTTTTGTTCTTGAAGTGTTACGGGTAATATCCTTTCATCATTGACCATTGCATTTTAGTTGATCCTTGAATTGTTGATATAATTATTGGTTTGATCATAATTTATTTTATTGTCATATATTTGATCAATTCTCTAAAATGTGGTAGACTAAGTTGTTAGTCTAAGGTTTCTAATTCGGGTTGGATTAGAGGTTTTGCAAGCAAGTTCAAGGAAGCATAGGTGCTTATGGGTGCATAAGTGCACGGGGAGCAAATGTGCTTGGGAGTAAAGGTTCTCGGGGAGTATAAGTACTCAAAGGTTGTGAAACTTGTCTTGTAAAGGGGTTTAATTGTAAACAAAGTTAATTAATAAAGAGAGTCTCCAATACTAGTTGGTATTGGACGTGGATTAGGCCACTAGAATAGAGGATAGGGGCTAAACCACGTAAAAATTCCTTGTGTTCATGTGATTGCTTATTGTGCTAAATTATCTCATCATTCTGCTAACTATCCAGCAAGCTGCATTCTATATCTATAAATTTACAAAACTAATTTAGCAAATTGTTTTCACATATTCACATTCTGAAAAAGGCTAAGTCTCTAAATTAGGTGTTTTAGAAAGTCTCACATAAACTCAACATCTTGTCTTAACATTTTAATCTATAAGGATTTAGAATCCAGCCTCCTGCATTGAATATCTAAAAGAATTTTTATTGAATCAAAAGTTTGACACCGTTTGTTCCCACACTTATTCAACCCCCCTTCTAAGTGTGCCAACTTAAATTTCACACTCGACGTTGGATTTGAGAACGGTTTTGAGGCCAGAGCAACACATCCTTTCTGGCTTACTCACAGTGTTGCCGTTGCTGACGTAAGAGAGATAGTCCACCATGTTTAGAACGACGATGGAGCAGTCGACGACCGGAGCTGGGGCGACGTGGTGAGAAATAGAGACCACATTTGACGAGATCGAGATGAATTGGGGCCTTCATGACGTCCGATAAAGGGAGGGAGTTGGTGGCGGCGGGGCCGTCGGTGGCCATGTCGGATTGAAGGGTTTCAATCAAAACTAGGGGGCGAGCAGCGGCGTCGGCCATTTCTGATAGTTGTGGAGGTAGGGAGTGAGAGAGAAGAGAGGCTAGGGTTTTGGGCTACAAGAGAGTGCTGGCGTTTTATTTTAATTTAAATTCACTTTCGCGTTTTTTTTTGTTCCGTATTTTTTACAAAGATAACGTTTTTTAAAAGCGTTATCTATTTAAAATAAAAAATTTCCCTTATAAATACATAACGTTTTTTCATATTTATCTAAAACATTTTGTTAAAAAACATTGTAAAAAAAAATACCACAACGTTTTTGATAAAAACGTCATCTTTTAAATGTTGTCTTTTTATGGTTTTGTACCAGTGTGAGTCATGCCTTCTAGAAAAACTTTTAGCATACAAGTAAGAAAAGGGTATTTTGGACATTAAACATGCAATTTTAATGGCATTCTAGACATTTATCCCAACCCTTAGGGTTTAACCCTAAGGTTCTAACCCTTAGGTTTTACCCATTTAATTTCTAGGATTTTCTAATTAGGATTTTAAAATAAAAAATTAAGATTTCTGTATTATAATTATGGTTTTCTAATTATATTAAGGTTTCCTAATTATCACATTAGAGCTTGTTAATTAGGATTAGTGTTTCCTAATTAGGGTTTAGGATTTCCGAATTTAAAATTAGGGTTTCTCGACATTCGATTAGGGTTCCTAACTATGTGTTAGGGTTTCTAAATTTGAGTTTAGGGTTTCTAATCTCTTATTAGAGTTTACTAAATTTATACCCTATCCGATCAATCATTGATCATTAATTCTATACAGTACAAACACGTACTCATTAATACAATTGTTTTAATTGTATTTTCTACTGAATCACTATCAGTAACTAGGGTTAGGGCGTCTATTCTCTGTTAAACAAAACTCTACTCTTATTTCTCAGTCAATACACAAATTAACCACTTCTCTTAGACTCGTATCACAGATACTCAACACAATATTGATAGTCAATATCAATATTAAATAAAGTAATAATAATAAAAAATTATTCATAAAATTCGAATTATTCAAAATCCCGGGTTATCACATTCTCCACTCCTTATAAGGATTCCGTCCTCGGAATCACCGCTTTCTTATTCTCTATAATCTTTTAAAGTTGTATCATCAATTCATTCTTATCAACACAATATTAATTTGTTTCCCATATACTAACCTGTGAAGAAAAAATTCACAGTAATATCTAACTCAATATTACTCGCGTAATTAAATTTCTAAACGAAATCGTTACCTGTCGCCACGTCCTTGGCAGCCACTGCATCTTATACCTTCATATTGAATGTACGGGCCGTTGATCTTCATGGCTGTGTAGGTCCTCGAATTACCAAGGTTTCGCTTCCTGGTCCCTTGTTGACACTTCCCTTCTCCACATTCCTCTTCGGACAGTTCCGAACCAGATGATCTTTCGATCCACAAGCAAAACAATCTTGTATCTTCTTCGGACTGGGGCAATTGGGCGACATTTGTCCCTCTTATCCACAGTTATAACAAACTCCCTTCCTCTTTAAACAGACTCCAGAATGATTTTTACCATAACTCGCACATGGCTCAGCTCCCTTCCTATTCTCTTTTGTCTTGTTACCCGATTGGGTATTCTCACTCCACTTTCTCTTGTTCGGATTACTACCATCACTGCTTCATCCATCATTTGCCTTCTTCTTGAGATGCTGCTTCGCTCCTTCCTTCAACAATTATCACTTTTTCTATTAAAGCCGCAAACATATTGATCTATAATACCGCTACCTTGTTGAATATCCCTGACTTCAGTCCATTCTCAAATCTTCTATCCTTTCTTGCCTCTGTGTCCACCTGATGAGGTGCAAATCTCGCTAACTCGTTGAATTTAGCAGCGTATTCTGATATCGATATGTTCTCCTGCTTCAGTTCTAAAAATTTGACTTCCATCCGAGCTTGCATACTCGGCGAAAAACAGTTCTCAAAGAACAACTCCTTGAATCTGGTCCAAGTCACTACCGATGTACCAGCTCCAGCCTGATTAGTCTCCCACCAATAATTGGCTTCTCTCTTCATCAGATATGTAGCAAAAGTTGTCTTTTGCTCTTCCGCCACTCTGGCAATAATGAATGCCTTCTCCATCTCCTTCACCCAACTTTTGGCTTCAATCGGATCCGTGGTTCCCTTAAATTCTAGTGGTCCTACCGCTTTAAAGTCCTTAAAATTCGCCAATCTATTGGCTGGTTGTTCTCTTGCTCTGACTGCTGGAGCTCTATTTCCCATAGCTTGGGCTATCATATTTGTAAAATTTTGCATCGGGTCTGCTTGACCTCCTTCATTATTCACTGACTGCTCTTCTCTTTGATTTCAATTCTGTCGTCTAGGTGGCATTATCTGATTTAAATAAAAAATCTTACATTAATTCTCTTTCTCTACACAAATTGTTATTAACGACACAATAAGAATTTTACACAAAAAATTTCTCATATATTCGCATATTTATTTAAATAGCGCATAGTACATTTAGTACTTAACACATATTACTATCCCTTTTAAAATAAATTTTAGGATTAACCCACACAACTTTACACAAAAAGTTGCAATTGTCCAACTTTACACAAAAAGTTACAATTCTATATTCACACATAGCTATTTCCAGTTCTTCAAACTTACCACACTTTTGAGTTCAGGAACTTGCCACGATTATATGATTTTATGAACTTATCCTAGTCAGACCATTGAAGTCCATTCGCTGATGGGTTCAGAAACATTTCATATAATTATGAGTCACAAACTTACCATAAGTATGAGTTTTAAGAACTCACAACTTAATCTTATATTCATATATTGAAAATAAAGATTACATTCATACATATATATATATATATATATATATATATATATATATATATATATATATATATATACTTATATATGCTCACACATCGTTCTCGATATTACAACATTTAATATCACATCTTACTACCAAAAATATACTACCGCTTATATCTAAGTTGTCTACCGTCCACTCCCTTCACCAGTCTTCTTCTTGCTGAGACACTTGTTGAATTCGTGACTCGTTCTCCCACATGAAATACACTTCCTCATATTCGGCTTAGGACAATGTAGGGAAATATGTCCTTTCTACTTATAATTGAAGCACACGTTCTTCCACATTATGCATTCTCCCACGTGAGTCTTTCCACACTTGCCACAGACTTTCTTCTTCTTCGAGTTTGAATTTTCAGAGTTATTATCACTATTGTTGTCCCTCTTTCTCTTATTGTTTCCCTTCTTCTTCTTGACTGTTCCCTCAGACGATCCACCACCTTCAGTATTCATCCTTTAAAATAAAATCTAACTACCCATTTAATTATGAATAGTAACATACATCTCATTAACTGATATAGTAACTACCCAGGTTATCTAACCATAAATTTACAAACATACCCCTTAGATATACAAAAAGGGTTTACAAATACAACATAATAATAATGTTCATTATAACTATTCCAGCAAAATACCTTTACCTTTGTCCTTGTCAGCCCCTCCAGCTACTTCGTACCTAGATGAAATATTTTATTTAGCAAGGGTGAGCAACAATTTTTCCCCGCAAGTTAAGACATACAATGAATCTCTTACAAAGATTGTTTCCATAAATATTAGGATATGGATTATCTATTATTAGGTTTCTATAATCATGAAAGTAACATATAAATTAATTTGGCTTTCAAAATTAATATGGAAATATATGCATTAAATGAAAATAATTATGAAAGTGATTAATTTATTATGGAACAAATTAATCGGGCATATAAATTAATATGGAAGTATTTTTAAATGATGAAATCTTAAGTGCCATCCATTTAGTAAATGTAAATCTAATTGATATCTTTATTTTATGTTTAAAGGTGCTTAAATTGATTCCATAATTAAATAATCTAAATTGATTTAACTAAATCAATAATTAAAATTGTTAAATTAATTAATTACCGTGATTGGATTTTTTTGAAACTGCTGAATGTATATCATGATTAGACCTGGCAAACGGGCCCAAAGCCTGTGGGCCGGCGCGGCCCGCCTGCCAAAACCCGGGCTTTGGGCCGCCATTTTTAAGCCCATGAAAACTCGTGCCGTTTTGGCCCGGCCCGTGGAGGCCCGGCCCGCGGGCGCCCAGCCCGCCTGCCAACTATTAATTTTTTTTATTTTAAATAAAGTGTTAGGTTGTGAGGCTTGAACACAAGACTTGTAAGTAAATAAATAAGAGTTCAAACCAACTGAGCTACAACAACTATTTATTTTTAATGTAATCTTCAATATATTTTAACTATAATTGAAAATTATAATTAAGATATGTAGTTAATTTAATTTAATCAATAGATTCAAATTGCAGTAGCAAATGCAAACAAGGAAAGAATGACATTACACACAAGACAATATGAGTTTGCTCATTACAGCAAAAGCTTCAACCTTGATATTATCGAATTCATATAATTCCTGACAAGTAACAATGTACAAGTTAAACACTTGCTGCAAAAGATCATTCTCAATAAATACAATCTCTACTCTCTGAGCAGCACTCTGTAACATAAATCCAAATTATCATCATAAATAATGTACGTAATTATTTAATAATACTAATTTATAATACTATTAAAATTTTAATTAATTGAGATATGTAGTTAATGTATGTAATTAATTATTCGTGTTTGTTTGTATTATTGTTTATTATTAATTATTTTATTATTTTTAATATTTATTATTATTATTATTTTTGGTGTAACAAAGAGTTTGCAAAAAAATAAAATAAAATAAAATTAATGGCCGAAGCTCGCGGGCCGGCCCAGCCCGCCCGCCACGGGCTGGCCATTTCCAACCCACCAAAACCCTGGCCTTTTTGGACCGGCCCCGCCGTTGGCCTCGGCCCGGCCTCCACCCGGGTCGGCCTGGCCGTTTGCCAGGTCTAATCATAATCAATGGTAACAATGATTCACTGAAATCTTAAGGAAATTGATTTTAACAGATACATGGCTTGAATCAATTAAATTAATTGCCTTAAATATCTCATAGTTGATTAAGCACCATAATAGTCAGTATAGTGATTATCATTCTTGATCCTCCATGATTATAAAGATTTATATTATAAATAGGTGGAGCCTTGGCTTTTATAAAAAAAATCAATCATGCTTAATGGGTAAACTGATTTTATGTTTAAATCCATCAAGTGATTATTTTGTTTTCCCATTGGACATCAATTCTCAACGGCTATATGATCACTTAACAGATTGTTTATAAAATCATTTGACAAAATCTGTTTTGAAATTACTTAAGTATACGGGTAACAACTATATGGCCTTAACAACCGAGAATATCAAGGTTGATTCTAATCTCCTGATTTCCAATGGGCAAGAGAAATACTAAAATGCCATCATCTATAAAAGGGCTTGGAATTGTTAAATATCAACCACCGAACTATAGAAAATCTATATTACATACAAATAGAAGTTGCTACTTTATAATATTGATTTTCAAAAAAGTTTTCTTAATACGTTCTTCAAACGATCAAGATATATTATGAAGAAATTATAGTTGATTGTGCAAAAGAATTTCTCACTATTTTTAGCTTTTGTTCTGGAAGTGTTACGGGTAATATCCTTTCATCATTGACCATTGCATTTTAGTTGAGCCTTGAATTGTTGATATAATTATTGCTTTGATCATAATTTATTTTGTTGTCATATATTTGATCAATTCTCTAAAATGTGGTAGACTAAGTTGTTAGTCTAAGGTTTCTAATTCGGGTTGGATTAGAGGTTTTGCAAGCAAGTTCAAGGAAGCATTGGTGCTTATGGGTGCATAAGTGCACGGGGAGCAAATGTGCTCGGGAGTAAAGGTGCTCGGGGCGTATAAGTACTCAACGGTTGTGAAACTTATCTTGTAAAGGGGTTTAATTGTAAACAAAGTTAATTAATAAAGAGAGTCTCCAATACTAGTTGGTATTGGACGTGGATTAGGCCACTAGAATAGAGGATAGGGGCTGAACCACGTCAAAATTCCTTGTGTTCATGTGATTGCTTATTGTGCTAAATTATCTCATCATTCTGCTAACTATCCAGCAAGCTGCATTCTATATCTATAAATTTACAAAACTAATTTAGCAAATTGTTTTCACATAATCACATTCTGAAAAAGGCTAAGTCTCTAAATTAAGTGTTTTAGAAAGTCTCACATAAACTCAACATCTTGTCTTAACATTTTAATCTATAAGGATTTAGAATCCAGCCTCCTGCATTGAATATCCAAAAGAATTTTTATTGAATCAAAAGTTTGACACCGTTTGTTCCCACACTTATTCAACCCCCCTTCTAAGTGTGCCAACTTAAATTTCACACTCGACGTTGGATTTGAGAACAGTTTTGAGGCCAGAGCAGCACATCCCTTATGGCTTACTCACAGTGCTGCCGCTGCTGACGTAAGAGAGATAGTCCACCATGTTTAGAACGACGATGGAGCAGTCGACGACCGGAGCTAGGGCGACGTGGTGAGAAATAGAGACCACATTTGACGAGATCGGATGAATTGGGGCCTTCATGACGTCCGGTAAAGGGAGGGAGTTGGTGGCGGCGGGGCCGTCGGTGGCCATGTCGGATTGAAGGGTTTCAATCAAAACTAGGGGGCGAGCAGCGGCGTCGGCCATTTCTGATAGTTGTGGAGGTAGGGAGTGAGAGAGAAGAGAGGCTAGGGTTTTGGGCTACAAGAGAGTGCTGGCGTTTTATTTTAATTTAAATTCACTTTCGCGTTTTTTTTTGTTCCGTATTTTTTACAAAGATAACGTTTTTTAAAAGCGTTATCTATTTAAAATAAAAAATTTCCCTTATAAATACATAACGTTTTTTCATATTTATCTAAAACATTTTGTTAAAAAACATTGTAAAAAAAAATACCACAACGTTTTTGATAAAAACGTCATCTTTTAAATGTTGTCTTTTTATGGTTTTGTACCAGTGTGAGTCATGCCTTCTAGAAAAACTTTTAGCATACAAGTAAGAAAAGGGTATTTTGGACATTAAACATGCAATTTTAATGGCATTCTAGACATTTATCCCAACCCTTAGGGTTTAACCCTAAGGTTCTAACCCTTAGGTTTTACCCATTTAATTTCTAGGATTTTCTAATTAGGATTTTAAAATAAAAAATTAAGATTTCTGTATTATAATTATGGTTTTCTAATTATATTAAGGTTTCCTAATTATCACATTAGAGCTTGTTAATTAGGATTAGTGTTTCCTAATTAGGGTTTAGGGTTTCCGAATTTAAAATTAGGGTTTCTCGACATTCGATTAGGGTTCCTAACTATGTGTTAGGGTTTCTAAATTTGAGTTTAGGGTTTTTAATCTCTTATTAGAGTTTACTAAATTTATAGCCTATCCGATCAATCATTGATCATTAATTCTATACAGTACAAACACGTACTCATTAATACAATTGTTTTAATTGTATTTTCTACCGAATCACTATCCGTAACTAGGGTTAGGGCTTCTATTCTCTGTTAAACAAAACTCTACTCTTATTTCTCAGTCAATACACAAATTAACCACTTCTCTTAGACTCGTATCACAGATACTCAACATAATATTGATAGTCAATATCAATATTAAATAAAGTAATAATAATAAAAAATTATTCATAAAATTCGAATTATTCAAAATCCCGGGTTATCACATTCTCCACTCCTTATAAGGATTCCGTCCTCGGAATCACCGCTTTCTTATTCTCTATAATCTTTTAAAGTTGTATCATCAATTCTTTCTTATCAATACAATATTAATTTGTTACCCATATACTAACATGTGATTTGGATCTATAAAAGAAAAAATTCACAGTAATATCTAACTCAATATTACTCGCGTAATTAAATTTCTAAACGAAATCGTTACCTGTCGCCACGTCCTTGGCAGCCACTGCATCTTACACCTTCATATTGAATGTACGGGCCGTTGATCTTCATGGCTGTGTAGGTCCTCGAATTACCAAGGTTTCGCTTCCTGGTCCCTTGTTGACACTTCCCTTCTCCACATTCCTCTTCGGACAGTTCCGAACCAGATGATCTTTCGATCCACAAGCAAAACAATCTTGTATCTTCTTCGGACTGGGGCAATTGGGCGACATTTGTCCCTCTTATCCACAGTTATAACAAACTCCCTTCCTCTTTAAACAGACTCCAGAATGATTTTTACCATAACTCGCACATGGCTCAGCTCCCTTCCTATTCTCTTTTGTCTTGTTACCCGATTGGGTATTCTCACTCCACTTTCTCTTGTTCGGATTACTACCATCACTGCTTCATCCATCATTTGCCTTCTTCTTGAGATGCTGCTTCGCTCCTTCCTTCAACAATTATCACTTTTTCTATAAAGCCGCAAACATATTGATCTATAATACCGCTACCTTGTTGAATATCCCTGACTTCAGTCCATTCTCAAATCTTCTATCCTTTCTTGCCTCTGTGTCCACCTGATGAGGTGCAAATCTCGCTAACTCGTTGAATTTAGCAGCGTATTCTGATATCGATATGTTCTCCTGCTTCAGTTCTAAAAATTTGACTTCCATCCGAGCTTGCATACTCGACGAAAAACAGTTCTCAAAGAACAACTCCTTGAATCTGGTCCAAGTCACTACCGATGTACCAGCTCCAGCCTGATTAGTCTCCCACCAATAATTGGCTTCTCTCTTCATCAGATATGTAGCAAAAGTTGTCTTTTGCTCTTCCGCCACTCTGGCAATAATGAATGCCTTCTCCATCTCCTTCACCCAACTTTTGGCTTCAATCGGATCCGTGGTTCCCTTAAATTCTAGTGGTCCTACCGCTTTAAAGTCCTTAAAATTCGCCAATCTATTGGCTGGTTGTTCTCTTGCTCTGACTGCTGGAGCTCTATTTCCCATAGCTTGGGCTATCATATTTGTAAAATTTTGCATCGGGTCTGCTTGACCTCCTTCATTATTCACTGACTGCTCTTCTCTTTGATTTCAATTCTGTCGTCTAGGTGGCATTATCTGATTTAAATAAAAAATCTTACATTAATTCTCTTTCTCTACACAAATTGTTATTAACGACACAATAAGAATTTAACACAAAATTTCTCATATATTCGCATATTTATTTAAATAGCGCATAGTACATTTAGTACTTAACACATATTACTATCCCTTTTAAAATAAATTTTAGGATTAACCCACACAACTTTACACAAAAAGTTGCAATTGTCCAACTTTACACAAAAAGTTACAATTCTATATTCACACATAGCTATTTCCAGTTCTTCAAACTTACCACACTTTTGAGTTCAGGAACTTGCCACGATTATATGATTTTATGAACTTATCCTAGTCAGACCATTGAAGTCCATTCGCTGATGGGTTCAGAAACATTTCATATAATTATGAGTCACAAACTTACCATAAGTATGAGTTTTAAGAACTCACAACTTAATCTTATATTCATATATTGAAAATAAAGATTACATTCATACATATATATAATATATATAATATATATATAATATATATATTATATATATATATATATATATATATATACTTATATATGCTCACACATCGTTCTCGATATTACAACATTTAATATCACATCTTACTACCAAAAATATACTACCGCTTATATCTAAGTTGTCTACCGTCCACTCCCTTCACCAGTCTTCTTCTTGCTGAGACACTTGTTGAATTCGTGACTCGTTCTCCCACATGAAATACACTTCCTCATATTCGGCTTAGGACAATGTAGGGAAATATGTCCTTTCTACTTATAATTGAAGCACACGTTCTTCCACATTATGCATTCTCCCACGTGAGTCTTTCCACACTTGCCACAGACTTTCTTCTTCTTCGAGTTTGAATTTTCAGAGTTATTATCACTATTGTTGTCCCTCTTTCTCTTATTGTTTCCCTTCTTCTTCTTGACTGTTCCCTCAGACGATCCACCACCTTCAGTATTCATCCTTTAAAATAAAATCTAACTACCCATTTAATTATGAATAGTAACATACATCTCATTAACTGATATAGTAACTACCCAGGTTATCTAACCATAAATTTACAAACATACCCCTTAGATATACAAAAAGGGTTTACAAATACAACATAATAATAATGTTCATTATAACTATTCCAGCAAAATACCTTTACCTTTGTCCTTGTCAGCCCCTCCAGCTACTTCGTACCTAGATGAAATATTTTATTTAGCAAGGGTGAGCAACAATTTTTCCCCGCAAGTTAAGACATACAATGAATGTATAATAATCAAGAATAACAGACTATCTATTCGATAGAATGTCACCAAAGATCGGAGAAATTTGAAATAGCTAAACAAATCGTTAATCACTAATAAGTCTTCTCGCATATTATGCAAACCAATAATCTAATAATGAAAGAGTACAACACTTTCAAAGTTTCTACGATATTCTATTGAATAATCAAGAATCAATTCTACGCAATAACAAAGTGAAATGTTTTTCAGATTTATGCTGAGCGATCCATTGGATCTTGAACTTCTCTTCTTGAGTAACTATCAAAGATTTGACTTTGATATACCCAAGTGTATCAGAAAACTATATAGATTAAATTATACCCCTCAGCAAGTACTTAGAGCGGCCAACTCTTTGTACCCTATATTATGCATAATACTTAGACGCGCGCAACGATCGAATATACGACCAAAAGGTTCCCTTTATATAAAATGTTGTTCTTCTCAGTCTTATAACCAGAATTCGAATCACAACAACGAAATACAATGATTTCAATATCTAATCACTTTCTCGATCTAGCCAGAATAATTGGCTTCGATCTGTCAATAATAATTGAGTTCTCTTCTCGAACCTATCAAGTTCTAACAAATGTTCATCTAGCCAGAATAATTAGCTAAGATATTTCTCAACATAATTCGATAATAGACATGAATTATTTGTACTATTAATAATAGCTTCTACGGATGTAAGTATTCAACAACAGTTTATCTCCAAGTATATTTTCAGAATCACTAATTCAATTTGAATTAATAAATATGCACTAACTGTGAATAATCAAAAATAATTCTGAGACGTGGTCTAATTAACAATAATTAACCACCATAATATTTGAAAATATATAACTCAAGGTTGAGTTAAGGAAACTTGCCTTCCGCGTTAATTACTGCTACACAAAATACTTATTTGCGTTTGAAAGACCTATAATCACAATATTAGTCTCACAATTAGCACAATAATTCACATCACACAATACTATAATTTATAATCAATATTTCTCCTAGACACATTACCACATAGTCACATCAGTGTTTATAACATATATAAACACTCATCAAGTCTAACTAGTTCGGTCTGGTTGGACTTCAGTCTGTTCTCGGTGTCCTATCCAACAATTAACACACTTATTGTCAATTAAACTTGGTCTCAAAGCTTCAATAATATTTTAGATAAGTTAAATATCGTTCATAATATTTTTCGAAAGCTTTTAATAAATTTCAAATAATTATTATAATTTATAATAATTTTTCAAACACCGGAATCATTTTTAAATGATTTAAATACTAAATAATCCCATCATCATTAATATTTAATAATATTAAAATATTAATGACATACTTTTCAAAATATTAAAGTTAATAATAACTTAAACTATTTTTAAATCATCAATATTATCCTTAAATGATTTTTAAAATAATTAAAATCATTTTTAAACCATCACCATTAATATTTAAATATTAATGAGTTTATCATCAAAATATTAAAAGTCATTAATTATAACTTAAAATATTTTTAAATCATTTTTATCATTTTTAAATCAATAGAACCATTTTTAATTCATTTATTTAATATAATAATTAAATAAATCTAATATCATTAATATTAAATTATTAATGAAAATTCTCCAAAAATATTAAAAGTTACATTTTATAACTCAAAATATTTTTAAACACTTTATTCTTATTTAAAATGATTTTTATAATATTAAAATCAATTTTCTCTAATTTATTTAATATACTAATTAAATAAATTAAATATCATTAATATTCAAATAAATATAAATATTAATGAAAAATAACACAAATTATCAAAAGTTATTTTTCATAACTGAAAATAATTTTTAAAACTATTTTTGTAATTTTTAGAATTTATTTTCTATTTTTAAGCATTTTTTGGAAATTCAAAAAACTAAAATAATTAAATCTGTCGCTGTAGGCTATAGCGATAGTAACCGCCGCTGTTGGTGTTCTTGAGGTCAAGAACACTGACAGTCAGTGCTCAATGGATCTACTTTGACCACCTTTGATTTTTTGTCCATCATGTTTCTGGGCCAACGTAGACATTGATCTTGTAGTAAGTATGTAATACTATAATTATCAATTACTATCTAGGTCATATAACCAAACATCACGAAGATCTGGGCGGTCAAAGTTGCTGTCAGGCAGTTCTTGGGTTTTCTGGGTAACCTAGAAACCGAGGCAGTTTCATGGTACTCACTTCTTGCCTTATTTAATCCAGTCCCTGATCATGGTTAAGGTGTTTTTAAAGTTCAAACATGTAGTACTCATGTCAAGGAACACATCTGAATCAATATCTCAGTCCAAGTATTACACAATCACCAGATTTGATCTAGTCAAACCCTGTCAGAGGGCTCGTTCTAACAATTTTTGGAAATTCCAGAAACTCTACCCGTGACCGAATGGCCTAACTTGACCATCCACTACATCCAACATGTTTGTTGTTTAAGAGATCTAAAGGCATGGATCTAAAGTCCATATAGCAGGCTACAATAACATCATCAAATCTCCAAACATCTGACAGATCTTGGCCTTGCAAAATATTGTGAGACGCTGCTAATGAGTTTCTGGGTTACCCAGAAACTCCTGGTCATGCTCGGTCAACTGAGTTTGACGAAAAATAACTTGTAATCTGGACATGGAATGGCTATGATTCCACTTCTAGATTACAGTACTCACAACATACTACAAGTCTAACACATAAAACAACACAAATCAAAAACAGAGAAGAATCTATGGATTCTGACATTAGCTTGTCATGCCACTTTTTAGGGTTCATGAGAGTTTTTGAAAACTTTAAATTTTGCCCATTTTGATGCTATAGATTTATGATATAATCATAGATCACCATAAAACATCTTCTTACACTTATTAAAACACATAAACACAAACTTGGTCTTTTCATACAAGATCAAAATATGATTTAGGGTTTATACCTTTCTAGTTCAAGCTTTGATCTTAGCTCTCCAATCTGATCTTCGGGTTGCTAGGGGCTCTACTAGTGACTGAATCACTTAGTATTTTCAGAGGTTTGGAGAGAGGGAGAGAGAGTTGGTTGAGGTTGAGATAACAAAAGAACCAAAAGTGTGCACTTTCTCTCTCTTTAATCCTTATAATATGATACAATGTATGTATATCTTGCAAGGTGGCATGTAATAGATCAGATATGAGCTTGATTTCCAGCACAAAGTCATACCTAACATGGTGAGTCATGCCTTCTAGAAAAACTTTTAGCATACAAGTAAGAAAAAGGTATTTTGGACATTAAACTTGCAATTTTAATGGCATTTTAGACATTTGTCCCAACCCTTAGGGTTTAACCCTAAGGTTTTAACCCTTAGGTTTTACACATTTAATTTCTAGGATTTTCTAATTAAGGTTTTAAAATAGAAAATTAAGATTTCTAAATTATAATTAGGATTTCCTAATTATATTAAGGTTTTCTAATCACATTAGGGCTTGCTAATTAGGATTAGTGTTTCCTAATTAGGGTTTAGGGTTCTCGAATATAAAATTAGGGTTTCTCGGCATTTGATTAGGGTTCCTAACTATGCGTTAGGGTTTCTAATCTCTTATTAGGGTTTACTAAATTTATACCCTATCCAATCAATCATTGATCATTAATTCTATATAGTACAAACATGTACTCATCAATACAATTGTTATAATTGTATTTTCTACCGAATCACTATCCGTAACTAGGGTTAGGGCTTCTATTCTCTGTTAAGCACAACTCTACTCTTATTTCTCAATCAATACACAAATTGGCCACTTTTCTTAGACTCGTATCACAGATACTCAACACAATATTGATAGTCAATATCAATATTAAAAAAAGTAATAACAAAAAAAAATTATTCATAAAATTTGAATTATTCGAAATCCCGGGTTATCACATATTTACAGTTGTATATCTTTGGCCCGTAGTGCATAGATTGACTGTTGATTGGTATGATTATGACCAGGGATTATTCGGCATAATCATGACCATTGATGATAACATGAATATCCTTGGCTCGTAGTGCATGGATAATTCGTGGATGTGATACTAATAAATATCATTGGCCTGTAGTGCATGGATAATTCAATGATGTGGATTAATTATTGAGCAGAGTCTCATCGATGAAATATTAATTCAGGAATGTGATAATAACGAATATCCTTCGCCTATAGTGCATGGATAATTCAATGATGTGAATTAATTATTGAGCTCAGTCTCAGCGATGAAATATTAATTAAGGGATGTGATAATAACGAATATCCTTGGCCTGTAGTGCATGGATAATTCAGTGATGTGGATTAATTATTGAGCTGAGTCTCAACGTTGAAATATTAATTCATGGATGTGGTAATAACGAATATCCTTGGCCCGTTGTGCATGGATAATTCGTGGATGTGATAATAAAGAATATCATTGGCCCGTAGTGCATGGATAATTCATGGATTATTTGGTAGGGTTAAATAAACTCTTCCCCACTTTACTAAGGGTCGGTTTACAAATGCATTATCGAACTATTAAATTCATTAATTTAATTAACCATTTTCAGATAAAACTAAAATTATTAACCCCATCTTCAGACCTACATGCCGCCTTCTATTATTTCCCATAATGTTCATCCTCTAATGTCCCTTGGGGATTATGCTATCAAAACAAGGAATTCTAAAATGGATTCTCTATCCTTTATTATCTCCATCTTTGTCGAAAAAATCTGCGTTTAACTCTTCGAATTCTAGCCTTGAGAACTCGAATTCTCCATAAATAATCAGATTTTGGTTTGGTTTGTTGATATTATCTCCTTTTCGCCGGATTCCATGGTGGTTTGGTTTGTTGCTTCTGATTTCAAGTGCTCTGATGACGTTAATCAAATCGGATCTGACCAGATATGATTTAAGTAGACCGGATCTGGTGTTAGCAACAGAGGATGAGGTGGTGTCGGAGGTAGAAAAGGGCATAGGTGCGGTGGCGGCGGCGGCGGTGGATGGGAACGGTGGCGGGGGAACGCAGAAAGAAGAACTTGGGTATTGGGGCCTTTATGAGGGAAGATTAATGAGTCTACAGAGGCAGTTTGTAAATCATTCTATGTATTATTATTGGATTATTATGCTGTCTATTGGGTGTTGATCCATGGAAAATCACGAATCCATTACGTCAAATTAGATGGATGCATTTATTTTCTAATATGTAAGGCAATTATTGTTGTTCTGTTCAATGGGTGAGCTTGGAATTAACCTTATTGTTGTTCTGTTCAATGGGTGAGCTTGGAATTAATATTATTATTATTATTATTATTATTATTATTATTATTATTATTATTATTATTATTATTATTATTATTATTATTATTATTATTATTATTATTATTATAATAATTATAATAATAATCCCTCAATTTTAAAATATTAAATAATTTTATATTTTTTAAGTGAAATTAAAATAGTTAAAATATTTAAAAAATATGAATTAATTAATTTATATAAATACATTTGTAAAAATTATTCATTAATTTATTTTATTATTAATTAATTAATTTAAATTAATTATTTGTTATGTATATTAATTTGATTTATATTTTGTTAATTTATATAAATACATTTGTAAAAATTATTCATTAATTTATTTTATTATTAATTAATTAGTTTAATTTTATTATTTGTTATGTATATTAAATTGATTTATATTTTGTTTAACTTTTGTTATAGAATTGAGTATAATTTAATTTAATTACTTATCCAACTCAGCTTCTCTCTCTTGCCACGTATTGCCACGTCATTTTTCTGTAAAATGGTTAACATATATAGATGACAAAATCACTTTTTGTAAATAATATATAGTTCATTGAGTTGACCGCAAAAAAAATCAGTTCGATGATGCATTTGTAAATCAACCCCTAGTAGAGTGGAGAAAAGTGTATTTAACCCTTATTCGGTATAATCATGACCTGTAATGTTACAAATGATATGAATTATTTATTTAGCCGAGTCTCAACATTATTGGTTTTACAGTTTTATGTCTTAGGCTCGTATTGCAAAGATGTACTGTGACGCCCCAAAAATTAGGTATACATCACCCATCTTGAGTCGCCAGATACATGGTACAGAATTTAAATACAACTTAATAATATAACTGTCGTGTACAATACGACAAAACATAAACTGTGAGTTTGAATACAAATATTGTCTACTAGAGATTATACAAACTCAAAAGGAGTCCTCATTACAATTATTATCACACTATTTCACAGAATAGTGAGGACTACTAATGCACCATTTAGGACCATCACTCTGTTCTCCGACTAGTCCCAGCTACGTTCTCATTTCCTGAAGAGAACAGTGAAAGAAAGGGTGAGCTCAACTAGCCCAGTAAGAAATATTATGACTAAGATAATGCAGAATAATTTATCGTTAGCCTTCAACAGTGTTAAACTGATAAAATATAATAACTATCAAGTTTAACTGCAGCGGAACAAGCAATCCATTAGAAGAGTCAATTAGGGAATAAAATCTACTATCTTCTATGATTTAAAAGGTTTTCCATCACTTTTATCGCTGGGACTCAGCTTAATAAATAATCCACATCATCGAATCACCCCTGCACTACGGCCAAGGATATTCTTTAGTATCCCGACCACAAATTATCCATGCACTACGAGCCAAGGACATTCGTGTATTCATTAATGGTCATGATCATGCCAACAACTGTCCATCAATGCACTACGGGCTAATGAGGACTTTTATCACATCATTTGTAACAATACGGTCATGATTACACCGAATAATCCCTGGTCATAATCATACCAAGTCCATCTATGCACTAAAGGCCACAGATGACTTTTAACAAAATATAAACATGAGGATAATGACAATGATATAAGAATTCAATAAAACAAGTTCAAGAATTAATTTATCTAGGAACTGATAACGTCTAAATTGTCAACATGATACTGCTTTGTAGAGTAAAATTCAAGAATGCTCAAAAGAATATTTCCATGAAAAGATACTGGATGAAGCGCAAATATCAAAGATATTCCACTAATTTCATGGGTATAGAAGTCAAAGTTTTAACCAACTGAGTATAATAAAGAATGAAATAACAAAAGAAATTACCATGCATGCGATAGACCACACATGCAGGTTATTCCAACAGAATAATAAAGGATGGAACCAGGTTCGGCGTAAACGCACAGACTGGATATTCCGACAGAATAATAAATAATGGAACCAGGTCCGGCGTAAACGCACAGACAGGATATTCCGACAGAATAATAAAGAACGGAATATTAGAAGAATGTCACCATATATAGGGTAGCCCGCGTATACAGGTTATTCCAACAGAACAATAAATAATGGAATAACAGAAGTTCTCTTCATGAATACAAAAGAAATAATACCCCTTACCGTAAAAGAAACTGAATATAAGAGTAGGGAAGTAGCAGAATACTTTTCTATAGGTTCTCTTATAATTCTATCTCTAGAGTTTCAGTGAATTCGTAAGAAATAATGAAGGAATGAGCTTCTATTTATAGAAGAATGGACTGCATAGTAACTAACTTATGAACGGTCCAGATTGATTTACTTTTAAACGGACGATCCAGATTGGTTTACTATTAAAACTTAAAACAACGGTCCATACTGATTTACTATTAAAACTTTAAACCAGCGATCCATATTGATTTACTATTATATCTTCAACCAACGGTCTGAAAAATTAGCACATCTCCTCATGGAATAATATTGTACCCAAAAATGATTTAGACCGAAAATAAATATATCTTACGGGTGAATGGTACCTCGTGAATAGTAACTCGTGAATAGTAACTCGTGAATAGTAACTCGTGAATAATAACTCGTGAATAGTAACTCGTGAATAGTAACTCATGAATAGTAACTCGACACGAAAAGTGTCCCGAATACCCAATTGAACAATATATCCTCCAGACATCAATTATACTAACACACATAAGTCCAACCCAATGGAACAATAAAATTCATCTTTAATCAACACGAACTTATTCATCATTAATATTATAATTCACAATATTTAACAACCAGGTCGTTCCCAGGAAAGAGGGGGCTTTCCGATAAAGATTTCTCCTTATTGGCGCGCAATTAGGTGAACAAACCTCTCCTTGTCAGAACTTCTAGACATTGTCAATATTACAAATAATAATATGAATAACTTTGCCGTCTCAATTATTGATTTAATAATATATCACATAATGCAGATGATACTATAACAATAATTGAATCAATAATATGAGAAATATGATGCAACAATTACTGTAGCAATAATTGAGTATAGCTGAGTGACTTCTCACGTAAGCATCAATAATCAATACCGTGTGTTACTATGCAATTACGCTTATTACTCTACTTTTACTACCGGGTAGTTCCACAGTTTTAACGGTAACACCTCCGTCGTTATTTTCATAAAGTATTTTTGTTGTTTTCTCACTCCGACAATAATTCCGTTGTGGGGTCCACCAATGATTGTGTCGTTGTACGAATATTCCCTATTAAAATGAATATTCCCCGACCAATTGAATATTATATAACAACTTGCGTACTTTGCAAAATTTATAAATATTACCCACAACTATAACATTATATCAAATCAATACCATAATATTCAAAAATATAATTCGAAAAAATTATTCTTTATTCATAAAAGTTGGGGTCTTACAACCTCCCCTTCTTATGAAATTTCGTCGTCGAAATTAGGGTACATACCTGGTATATCAAAGAGATGAGGATACCTTGACTTCATCTCAGATTCTAACTCCCAAGTCATTTCCTCCACATCGTGGTTTCTCCACAAAATTTTGACTTGAGGTATAACCTTGGAGCAGAACATGATCCTTCTTATCCAAGATTTTAACAGGTAACTCTTCATACGTTAAATCTTCCTCTATCTCATCTGGTTCTAACTCAATAATGTGGTTTGAGTCTTTCACATATTTACGTAACATAGATATGTGAAAAACATTATGAACACGAGACATACTTGGCGGTAAGGCGAGTCTATAGGCCACAGTTCCCACTCGCTTAAGAATTAAAAATGGGCCAATGAACTGAAGATTGGGTTTTTTCTCTCTTTCAAAATCTCGTAACTCCTTTGGAGCAACACGTAACAACACATGATCTCCAATATCGAATTCTAGGTCCTTTCGATGAAGATCATCATAACTCTTTTGTCGATCTTGTGAAGTTTTTATACGTTGTCGGATCGTTTGAATCTTTTCTGTAGTCATACGTACCAACTCCGGTCCCAACAACGTTGCTTCACCCACCTCATCCCAGCATACTGGAGAATGACACTTTCTTCCATACAACGCCTCAAATGGAGCCATGTCAATACTTTCTTGATAACTGTTGTTGTAGGAAAACTCCACCAACGGTAAGAACTTGTCCCAACTTCCCCTGAAGTCAAGGACACAGAGTCTTAATAGATCTTCAAGAGTTTGAATAGTCCTCTCCGACTGTCCGTCCGTCTGAGGATGATATGCCGAGCTAAATCGTAAGTCTGTGCCCATAGCTTTTTGTAAACTAACCCAAAATCGTGAAGTGAATCTTGGGTCTCGATCAGAAACTATGGATACCGGCATACTATGTAGTCTTATAATCTCGTTTATATACATACGAGCAAGACATTCAAGTGTATAAGTTTCTCGTATCGGTATGAAATGAGCAGACCTGGTCAATCTATCAACAATGACCCAAATTGCATCTATGCCTTGAGAAACCTTTGGAAGACCGGTAACGAAATCTATGGTAATGTGCTCCCACTTCCATTTTGGAATTTCAAGTGGTTGCAATGGACCTTTTGGTACTTGATGCTCCGCCTTGACTCGTTGACAAGTTAAACACCTTGAGATAAACTCCGCTATCTCTCTCTTCATATTGCTCCACCAAAATGTATGTCGAAGATCATGATACATTTTGGTACTCCCAGGATGGATTGCAAACGGTGTGTTGTGTGCCTCCATCATGATTTTATACTTTAAATCAGGGTCGTTAGGAACACAAAGTCTGGAGTTGACTCGAAGTATTCCTTCTTCATCGATTCTTGGTTCTGGCATAGCACCTTTTTGCACTTTCTTCCTCATATGCATCAGCTCTGGGTCTGTAGCTTGAGCAGCTTTAACTTTATCAATTAAAGTCGGTCCTACTCGTATATTCGCCATCATCACATGGGTCCCTGGAGTTTTTAACTCTATCTCTATCCTTTGCAAGTCACACAAAATGGGTCTTTGCATTGACAATATCGCACTCGTACTTGCATATGATCTTCTACTCAATGCGTCAGCTACCACGTTCGCTTTTCCAGGATGGTAGTGGATGTTATGATCATAATCTTTCAACAGTTCAAGCCAACGTCGTTGTCGCATGTTGAGTTCCATTTGAGTGAAGAAATATTTGAGGCTTTTATGATCCGTAAAGATCTCCACTTTCACCCCATACAAGTAATGCCTCTAAATTTTAAGTGCGAAGACAACAGCTGCTAACTTTAGATCATGAGTAGGATAATTCCTCTCATATTCTTTGAGTTGTTTTGAGGCATATGCTATGACTTTCCCATGTTACATGAGAACACATCCCAACCCTTTGCCCGAAGCATCACTGTAGATGACAAATTCCTCCGAGCCAGATGGTATTGTTAAACATGTGCTGAAATGAGTCTCCTCTTGAGTTATTGAAAACTCTTCTCACATTCTTCACTCCAACCGAACTTTGTATCTTTCCAAGTTAGCTGAGTTAATGGAGTAGCGATTCAAGAAAATCCTTCCACAAATCTCTGATAATAACCAGCTAAACCGAGAAAGCTACGTACTTCAGTCAATGATTTAGGTTGCTCCCAGCTTTGAATAGCTTTAATCTTTGCCGGGTCAACAGATATTCCATGACTTGATACTACGTGCCCAAGGAATGCTACTTCCTTAAGCCAGAACTCGCATTTCTTCAACTTGGCATAAAGCTTGTATTCACGAAGCTTTTGGAGTGTCAGCCTCAAGTGTTGCTCATGATCTTCACGACTTTTGGAATAAATAAGGATGTCATCAATAAAGACGACCACAAAGTGATCCAAATATTCCCTGAATACTCGGTTCATCATACCCATGAAGGCAGCAGGAGCATTAGTCAATCCAAAGGACATGACTAGGAATTCATAATGCCCGTACCGAGTTCTGAAAGCCGTCTTTGGAATGTCATCGGTTCTAATCTTCAATTGGTGATATCCAGAATGAAGATTAATCTTTGAAAAGAATTTGGCTCCTTGCAACTGGTCAAACAGGTCATCAATACGTGGTAATGGGTACCTATTTTTGATGGTGACATAATTCAACTCTCGATAATCAATACAAAGTCGCATACTCCCATCTTTCTTCTTCACGAATAGAACAAGAGCACCCTAAGGAGACGTACTAGGATGAATGAAACCAATGTCTAACAATTCCTGCAATTGGGTCTTTAACTCCTGAAGTTCAATAGGAGCCATTCGATATGGGGCTTTGGAAATGGGTTTTATACCAGGTTCAAGGTCGATACAAAATTCAATTTCACGCTCTGGGGGTAAGCCAGGAAGTTCTTCAGGGAATGCGTCAGGAAATTTATTTACAATAGAAATATCGTTCAAAACTGACGTATTTTTGTTTAAATCTGTGATATGAGCTAAGAAAGCTTGACATCCATTTTTCAATAAACAATAGCTTTATGGCTTAAAATGACCGTGATTGATTTTAATGGTTTGGTCGCCTGAATTCGCATAATAGGTTGATTGGAAATATGAAAACTAACAACCTTACGAAAACAATCAATTTTTACATGATGAGTATTTAACCAATTAATCCCTATAATTACGTCAAACGTAAGTATTTTTAAAGAAATAAGATCGACAAGTAATGTGCGGTTACCAATTTGAACCAAACAAGACTTATAAACAGTGGATGTAATGAAGGTTTCTCCCAACGGAGTTTCCACAGATAAGTCAAAGTCTAATTTCTCCGGAGTCAAATTTAATCGTTGAGCGCAAGTAGGAGAAATAAAAGAATGGGTAGAACCGGTATCAAATAAAGTATAGACTTCGCTAGAGTTTATGATAAGCTTACCCGTGATGACCTCATTCGGGTTCCTTACTTTCTGGGAGCTCCCAATAAACGCTCTCCCTTGCACTACCGGCTTTGACTTTTCTGGGACGGCCTTTGGTGCCTCCATCCTAGCTGAACTTGTCTTCGGTGAAAGACAAAATTTTCTAAGTGACCTTCTCTTCCACAATTATAACATGCTTTAGACGGCATCGAGCAGTTTGGACTGATCTGTCCCTCCCCTCCGCATTTGAAACATATGATAGGTGGTCGTTCTCCTTCCTCAACAACGGGTGCTGGTGCTGACGTCCTTCCATCATTGTTGAATCTCCTTTTCATGAAATGTCCACTCTTATTATTTTGGCCCTAATTACCACCGAAGTGGTTACCATTTCTGGCCTGTTGATTCCCTCCACGCTTGTTGTCACCGTTTTGATGATTGCCCTCCTTTGGTTGCGTTGACTCGTTATCGCGCTCCACTAACTGAGCCATATTTACAACATCTGAATACAAATACAGTTTATGAGAAATAAGATGTTGACGTATCTTTGGCTTCAAACCTCTTAAAAACATCCGCGTCATTCTCTCTTTATTATCCACCAAGTGGGACGCAAACCGGGACAACACGGCAAACTTGGCTTCGTACTGCGACACGGTCATATTATTTTGCTCTAACTTGATGAATTCTACCCCTTTTATATGACGAATACTTTCTGGAAAGTACTTATCGTTGAATAGTTCTTGGAACTTTTCCCAAGACATCTTCAGTGCGGCGAGTTGAGTAAGCTTTATCGATTCCCACCAGTAATCTGCCTCTCCTCGCAACATAAACGCGGCAAAGGAAACCTTTTGCTCCTCGGAGCATCGCAAGACATCAAATATATTGGTGATCTGCTTTATCCATGCTTCCGCCTTAAGTGGTTTTGGCTCTCCAATAAACTCCGGTGGTCCCAGCTCCTTGAACTGTTTAGCGGTGACCGTCCGAGAGTTTCTAGTGTTTCCACCTATATTTTGGACAGGAGCCGCTCTCGCCTGCTGTTGCATGAATTGCATAAAGCCTCTGAACATTCCATCATTCATCATTTGGTCAGTGTTGTTGTTTTCATGAGGATTGTTGCCTTCCTGATGCACATTACCCTGATTATTGATATGTGGTGAATCTACGGTCGCCTGTGCTTCATTGCTATTCTCAACATTCTCAGATGTCATTTTCAGATACTGCCACAAAATGAAAGGTTAATTGACATGTAACATATTATCCCTATATTCTGACAGACCAATTAAATACCAAAAAAAACTTAGGTAGGTCATACTAGCGAAGGAATTCCCCGTCTCTCCCCTCCTAGTTCTATTCTCACATCTTAGCCACGGATCATATCCCTAAGCTTTGATACCAACTGTGACGCCCCCAAAATTAGGCATACATCACCCATCTTGAGTCGCCAGATACATGGTACAGAATTTAAATATAACTTAATAATATAACTGTCGTGTACAATACGACAAAACATAAATTGTGAGTTTGAATACAAATATTGTCTACTAGTGATTATACAAACTCAAAAGGAGTCCTCATTACAATTATTATCACACTATTTCACAGAATAGTGAGGACTACTAATGCACCATCTAGGACCATCACTCTGTTCCCTGACTAGTTCCAGCTACGTTCTCATTTTCGGAAGAGAATAGTGAAAGAAAGGGTGAGCTCAACTAGCCAGTAAGAAATATTATGACTAAGATAATGCAGAATAATTTATCGTTAGCCTTCAACAGTGTTAAACTGATAAAATATAATAACTATCAAGTTTAATTGCAGCGGAACAAGCAATCCATTAGAAGAGTCAAGTAGGGAATAAAATCTACTATCTTCTATGATTTAAAAGATTTTTCATCACTTTTATCGCTGGGACTCAGCTTAATAAATAATGCACATCATCGAATCACCCCTTCACTACGGCCAAGGATATTCTTTAGTATCCCGACCAAAAATTATCCATGCACTACGGGCCAAGGACATTTGTGTATTCATTAATGGTCATGATCATGCCAACAACTGTCCATCAATGCACTATGGGCCAATGAGGACTTTTATCACATCATTTGTAACATTACGGTCATGATTACACCGAATAATCTCTGGTCATAATCATACCAACTCCATCTATGCACTACAGGCCACAGATGACTTTTAACAAAATATAAACATGAGGATGATGACAATGATATAAGAATTCAATAAAACAAGTTCAAGAATTAATTTATCGAGGAACTGATAACGTCCAAATTGTCAACATGATACTGCTTTATAGAGTAAAATTCAAGAATGCTCAAAAGAATATTTCCATGAAAAGATACTGGATGAAGCGAAAATATCAAAGATATTCCACTAATTTCATGGGTATAGAAGTCAAAGTTTTAACCAACTGAGTATAATAAAGAATGGAATAACAAAAGAAATCACCATGCATGCGATAGACCGCACATGCAGGTTATTCCAACAGAATAATAAAGGATGGAACCAGGTTCGACATAAACGCACAGACTGGATATTTTGACAGAATAATAAATAATAGAACCAGGTCCGGCGTAAACGCACAGACATGATATTCCGACAGAATAATAAATAATGGAACCAGGTCCGGCGTAAACGCACAGACAGGATATTCCGACAGAATAATAACGAACGGAATATTAGAAGAATGTCAGCATCTATAGGGTAGCCCGCGTATAAAGGTTATTCCAACAGAATAATAAATAATAGAATAATAGAAGTTCTCTTCATGAATACAAAAGAAATAATACCCCTTACCGTAAAAGAAACTGAATATAAGAGTAGGGAAGTAGCAGAATACTTTTCTATAGGTTCTCTTATAATTCTCTCTCTAGAGTTTCAGTGAATTCGTAAGAAATAATGAAGGAATGAGCTTCTATTTATAGAAGAATGGACTGCATAGTAACTAACTTATGAACGGTCCAGATTGATTTATTTTTAACTGGACAATCCAGATTGGTTTACTATTAAAACTTAAAACAACGGTCCATACTGATTTACTATTAAAACTTTAAACCAGCGATCCATATTGATCTACTATTATATCTTCAACCAACGGTCTGAAAAATTAGCACATCTCCTCATGGAATAATATTGTACCTAAAAATGATTTGGACCGAAAAGAAATATATCTTACGGGTGAATAGTACCTCGTGAATAGTAACTCATGAATAGTAACTCATGAATAGTAACTCGACACGAAAAGTGTCCCGAATACCCAATTGAACAATATATCCTCCAGACATCAATTATACTAACACACATAAGTCCAACACAATGGAACTATAAAATTCATCTGTAATCAACACGAACTTATTCATCATTAATATTATAATTCACAATATTTAACAACCAGGTCGTTTCCAGGAAAGAGGGGGCTTTCCAATAAGGATTTCTCCATATTGGCGCGCAATTAGGTAACCAAACCTCTCCTTGTCAGAACTTCTAGACATTGTCAATATTGTAAATAATAATATGAATAACTTTACCGTCTCAATTATTGATTTAATAATATATCATATAATGCAGATGATACTATAACAATAATTGAATCAATAATATGAGAAATATGATGCAACAATTACTGTAGCAATAATTGAGTATAGCTGAGTGACTTCTCACGTAAGCATCAATAATCAATACCGTGTGCTACTGTGCAATTACGCGTATTACTGTACTTTTACTACCGGGTAGTTCTACAGTTTTAATGGTAACACCTCCGCCGTTATTTTCATAAAGTATTTTTTGTTGTTTTCTCACTCCGACAATAGTTCCGTTGTGGGGTCCATCAATGATTGTGCCGTTGTACGAATATTTCCTGTTAAAACGAATATTCCCCGACCAATCGAATATTATATAACAACTTGCGTACTTTGCAAAATTTATAAATATTACCCACAACTATAACATTATATCAAATCAATACCATAATATTCAAAAATATAATTCGAAAAAATTATTCTTTATTCATAAAAGTTGGGTTCTTACAACCTCCCCTTCTTATGAAATTTCGTCGTCGAAATTAGGGTACATACCTGGTATGTCGAAGAGATGAGGATACCTTGACTTCATCTCAGATTCTAACTCCCAAGTCATTTCCTCCACATCGTGGTTTCTCCACAAAACTTTGACTTGAGGTATAACCTTGGAGCGTAGAACATGATCCTTCTTATCCAAGATTTTAACAGGTAACTCTTCATACGTTAAATCTTCCTCTATCTCATCTGGTTCTAACTCAATAATGTGGTTTGGGTCTTTCACATATTTACGTAACATAGATATGTGAAAAATATTATGAACACGAGACATACTTGGCGGTAAGGCGAGTCTATAGGCCACAGTTCCCACTCGCTCAAGAATTAAAAATGGGCCAATGAACCGAGGATTGGGTTTTCCTCTCTTTCCAAATCTCATAACTCCTTTCCATGGAGCAACACGTAACAACACATGATCTCCACTATCGAATTCTAGGTCCTTTCGATGAAGATCAACATAACTCTTTTGTCTATCTTGTGAAGTTTTTATACATTGTCGGATCGTTTGAATCTTTTTTGTAGTCATACGTACCAACTCCGGTCCCAACAATGTTGCTTCGCCCACCTCATCCCAGCATACTGGAGAACGACACTTTCTTCCATACAACGCCTCAAATGGAGCCATGCCAATACTTGCTTGATAACTGTTGTTGTAGGAAAACTCCACCAATGGTAAGAACTTGTCCCAACTTCCCTTGAAGTCAAGGACATAGAGTCTTAATAGATCTTCAAGAGTTTGAATAGTCCTCTCCGACTGTCCGTCCGTCTGAGGATGATATGCCGAGCTAAATCGTAAGTCTGTGCCCATAGCTTTTTGTAAACTAACCCAAAATCGTGAAGTGAATCTTGGGTCTCGATCAGAAACTATGGATACCGGCATACTATGTAGTCTTATAATCTCGTTTATATACATACGAGCAAGACATTCAAGTGTATAAGTTTCTCGTATCGGTATGAAATGAGCAGACCTGGTCAATCTATCAACAATGACCCAAATTGCATCTATGCCTTGAGAAACCTTTGGAAGACCGGTAACGAAATCTATGGTAATGTGCTCCCACTTCCATTTTGGAATTTCAAGTGGTTGCAATGGACCTTTTGGTACTTGATGCTCCGCCTTGACTCGTTGACAAGTTAAACACCTTGAGATAAACTCCGCTATCTCTCTCTTCATATTGCTCCACCAAAATGTATGTCGAAGATCATGATACATTTTGGTACTCCCAGGATGGATTGCAAACGGTGTGTTGTGTGCCTCCATCATGATTTTATACTTTAAATCAGGGTCGTTAGGAACACAAAGTCTGGAGTTGACTCGAAGTATTCCTTCTTCATCGATTCTTGGTTCTGGCATAGCACCTTTTTGCACTTTCTTCCTCATATGCATCAGCTCTGGGTCTGTAGCTTGAGCAGCTTTAACTTTATCAATTAAAGTCGGTCCTACTCGTATATTCGCCATCATCACATGGGTCCCTGGAGTTTTTAACTCTATCTCTATCCTTTGCAAGTCACACAAAATGGGTCTTTGCATTGACAATATCGCACTCGTACTTGCATATGATCTTCTACTCAATGCGTCAGCTACCACGTTCGCTTTTCCAGGATGGTATTGGATGTTATGATCATAATCTTTCAACAGTTCAAGCCAACGTCGTTGTCGCATGTTGAGTTCCATTTGAGTGAAGAAATATTTGAGGCTTTTATGATCCGTAAAGATCTCCACTTTCACCCCATACAAGTAATGCCTCTAAATTTTAAGTGCGAAGACAACAGCTGCTAACTTTAGATCATGAGTAGGATAATTCCTCTCATATTCTTTGAGTTGTTTTGAGGCATATGCTATGACTTTCCCATGTTACATGAGAACACATCCCAACCCTTTGCCCGAAGCATCACTGTAGATGACAAATTCCTCCGAGCCAGATGGTATTGTTAAACATGTGCTGAAATGAGTCTCCTCTTGAGTTATTGAAAACTCTTCTCACATTCTTCACTCCAACCGAACTTTGTATCTGTGACGCCCCCAAATCCGGGTCCCTTCTAACCTCAGATCCGGTCCGCCACGATACTACTATCGTCAAACTATTTATATTTTTCATTCATAACTTAATGAATAAAACTTTACTTATTACAATTTAGAATATAAATTCATTCCATTTCCAGGATCTGCACAATGACCCCAAACTTTTATAACTTTCTAATCCTGGTTATTTACTATTCATGTATTACATCACATTCAATATTATAACAACGCGAAATAATTTAAACTTTTTCAATCTCTTGAATAAAATCTTTTATTGATTTCATAACCTTGAACCAATTACAATTCTTGAATCAACTATATAATATGGTTCAGTCTATTGGAATTACTGTATAAGATTTTACATCTTGATTCGATATCCTCTATGTATTAACTAATACAACTTTACAATACAACAAGTATTAAACATCGTAAGTATATATCAAGTACATTCCTAGAACCTAAACATGGTTCAAGTAATAATCTAAATAGTATCCTTCATTGTAAAGCTATCTACTTTGTCAACCAAGAAGAACGAAATCTTTACTGTGAGTCCTTAACCTGCAAAAGTGGTTATTTGCAAGGGTGAGCTCGATAACCCAGCAATTCTAACAGTTTTCATGCAGCACATAGCATATAATAGCATATTTAGTTCATGCATTCATAATCAATTAATATTTACTACACATGTTACTTCTCACATAACAAGCATAGAGGTTTATATCACAAGCATATCATCAAAGATCAACTTTCACATTTCATACATATCTCATATGCATTTCATATATATATACATCAACATTTGCATCACATAATATAGCTCAACTAACAGTTATCAAATTCATATAACAAATTGGAACTGAAAGACTTGCCTGATTCGTAGTTTGTCAACTACAACTTAACTGCTTAAAGCTTATCTGCACTGCGTGTATTCCTACACAGTTATATAATCATGGATTCATATCCATTAGTCATACATTTCATATGTTCTTAATATAACAATAAATATTACATCGTTTCTTAACTAGGTTTGTAAAACTTTCATTTCACTTTCTCATCGTACTTTTAGAATTTCTATGTATGTATAGGTATTCCTTAACCATCTGTACTTCTCATCAACTTCATATACATTTATCACTCACTTGACTCGCTATGTGTTCGACACATATTTAAAGTTTATAGATATGTGATCTACGTCGTTCATATTCAAACTACTTAGTTTCATAATGATTTATTTCAATCAATAAAGCTTAACAACTTTCTTTAACAAGATTCGATGATATAAGATTTTATACCATATATTGGTACTAATAAGTCTCTAATAGCATGCTTCACATGTACATAACATAGTTTATTTGAAAACGTATTTTAAACCACACTTAAAACGTCCAATTCATGCTTAGCTAAAAGATGAACATATTCGTCATGTGTAGAGGCATAAGGCATTCAAGTTCACTTTTAAAAGTTATTCTAGGCCAAGGTCAAACAACTAGGTGAACCTTTTAATCTCATTTCATAGCTAACTAATCCATGAATATATGTTATCATGTTTAGAACTTTAAGTACGCAAATTACTTTAAGTTCGTTCTTAAAGTTTTAAGTTTTCTTTAGAAATCCTTTTCAACTAAGCTATTGTAAGTTGATAATAAGTAAAGTAACTTTAAATCACTTCTCATTCTTAAGTATACTCATAACTCAACAAGATGTATGTGTTAAAATATCATAACTTCAAAGACTCAAGGTTTGTCAATATTCGTTTTTCAAAACTCTAAGTTTCTTTTCGAAACACATACTAAGCCGTGCTAAAGCATTCTATAATGAGTAAGGTAATCTTATATGTCATGTCTATTATCATGCATTTTCATGTTACATCACTTAGAATAACATATTCCATCGTCAAGAGCACTACACTTGCGCATGTGCTCGCTCGACGCCCTCCGATGGCCTTCGATTACGTAACAGTCACAAAGATGACTATTTTGACCCTTCATAATGACCTCAAATTGGAAGACTTAAATCACAAACTTTGTAGGTCTATTCGTCCTCGTTCCGGATCATCTTGAATTTCCTCAATCGGAGTTCGTATGAAAACGTTATGGCCGTTTTAGTAAAGCATGTTCTGTTAGATTTTTCTTAGCATTTGCAAGTCAGACCACCCCCGCTGGGGCGGGGGTCTTTCCCTACAAATAGCCCGCCGGGGCGGGCATAGCTACTGTAATTGCACGGATTCATGTCCTGCTTCAAAATAACAAGCCAAAAATCCTTTCTACCATCATAGTTTGAGTTATACATGTCCAAATTAGTCCGTTTTCGATTATATGGATTCGTAATTCATAGAACTACAACATATCATAATACCCATAAACTAACATCAACATTAACTAACATAAAATGAATCTATAACTCATGTTCATGTAAATGTTCATGTTTTGGACAATTTAGTGAAATCATTCACTACGAATTCGTTTCTCGACCAAATTGGTTCGTTTAACTTCCGTTGTTTTCGTATTTGACTATATTAACAATATCTAACAACAATTCATGGATTATAACAACCCTTAGCCATCAATTTTTGGACTTAAAAGTGACTATTTCATGACATTTCCAAGAAATTGCAAACTTAGGAAATCAAGAGCATGTAACTTAGAATTATTACCTCTTGATGCTTGAATACTATCGCATCGCATTTATAACCTATACATAGACTCTACTAACATGTTACCATTATCCTACATATCAATTCTTAGCTAATTCATGAAATCTCTTGAATTCATATACTCAAAACTAAGAATTTAAAGTAAGGGTTATACCTCTTGATGGCTTCAATTTGCTATCAATAGCACTCCAAACCTCTACTTGCTCTCAATACTTCTGAACTTCCATAACCAAATTCTCAGCAACTTAAAAAAACGGGAAAGAGAAGGAGAAGGTGTTCAATTTATAGACAATTCATTGACCATGCTAAGCCATCATCCAAAGAATTAAACCAAGAGATGGAAGGAGAACCCATTGGATTGAAGGAGTTTGGTGGAAAATCAAATCAACCCACTCCCCTCTTTATCATTTGGAAGATATGGATTTTGGAGAAGAAGAAACAAGCTAGCTTCTAGCCTTTTTGCATTTCACGTGAATGAAGAATGAATCTCAATTTGGGACACTACTCTTAAAACTCAGCATTTCATATTACTATTAGCATACTTAGGTTTATTTGATATTTTTCCCCAAATGTGCATACATATACACCCACTCACATATAATTATATAATCCATGTACATTTGATTATTTTCCAAATAATATTTACATTAGACTATAAGATAACCTAGTTGGGCATCAATATTGTTTTCCATAAAATTTATCATCTCAAATATACCTAATTATCATAATGATAATTAATATCAATTATTTATTAACTCCTCATTTATTTTCTCTTAATACTTCCCATTAAATCTCCCTTTAATTTAACTTCATTAGTTATGCCACACAAGACATAATTATATGAACTTAGTAATTAATAGTCCACAAGCTTATAATAATATAATCTCACAAAATAATATTATTCTCAATATTACATCTTATAACATGGTCATGGAAGTGATCTATTGCACCATGTTACATTTTATTATTTCACTTGTACATAATGCTAACATACAAGCCTTTATACATATGTATTCAAATACTTCATATATTATGTAGTTACTATTGAAGTGTCACACTTCAATTCATACCATATAGATGTAGCTACTATATAATATAAAATCATTGCACATACAAATTCATTCATTAGATTATTTAATGAATGCTATTCCATCACTTTGCCACATTAAGCATATCACATAAGCTTACATTAAGCTTATTACTTATTCTCATTACTTATTCATTTCCCAACACATTACTATAATCAAAATTATGTGCTTCTTCATAACATAAGATGTTTTTATCATGTTTTCTCTAAATATAAAAACTAATCATAATAACACGATTTACTCATTTTTGCAAGATATTATTCTTAATATAATACCTTTGTATTATTAAAATATTTACATGCACGTCACACGTACACACTATATATAAAAAATAAGTTTATTTTCTATTATGATAAATTGTTTCCATCAACTTATATAGCAAATATGTTTTAACATATTTACCACATTACTTAATCACGCGCATTTCCTCGTACAAAGCTATATAAGGTAATATCAAAATAATATTCCCCCTTTTATTAAAATAATCAATTACTAGAATTTTTTTTAATATCCTTTAGTATAAATATACTATAATTATTTCTCTTCCACCAAATCACATAATTCAAGGTATATATATAACACATATACATTCATTTAATCTTCCCTTCTCGCCGTGTATCAAATTACTCAATAATTCTCTAACCACTTTAAAGGTATATCAATTTTCTTCTCTCGTCAACAACGTACATATACACAAGTCTAAACCTAGCTCTCATCGAGTCTTTAATAGTATTCAGTATAGTACACTGAGTGGTTTCCCACAAACAACCAACAAATTTGTTTTCGTCTCGTCTACACTGTTTTCACAGTGAGTTAGATCGGTTACTAATTCGTATATACCTCCACTCTCTGAAGGAATCGTTTAGCCCAGCTCCTATACATCCACCATTAAAGAGTAAGGTTGCACTGCCTTAGACTTGATACTTACTCGTACCAATACTCAAGAAATTGGTGATTATCACATATATTTAATGTCACCAACTTACTATTATAAAATAATTTAACATAAATTATTTAATATCAATAGATAATTTTTATCCATCTTCTTACTAATTTATCTTTATAATTCATAATAAATATATAATAATGATATATTTATTAAACACATAAATCACTTATTGCATAGTTTATATTACTTTATGCAACACCATTCAACATACCTCGCAACACATATATATATTCTTAATCGAACCCTTCTCATGCCTTAAGAATTTTATTTACTAAATTCTTATTTTAATATTTTCTAAAAATTTGGGTTCATACATCCTCTCCCCCTTATAAGGATTCCGTCCTTGGAATCACCGAAACCTCATCTACTCGGTGCTATTCCGAGTATTACATATTCTTTTCGAATAATTTTATCCATTCTCTTTTCGAAAGTTTTATTATAACTTGCTCACTTGCATTCTACCACATTCTCCTTTCTAAGGAACATTCTACTCACTACATTCATCACACAGAAGATTAAGAGTCTTCCACGATTTTTCAATAATCGGTAAGTAGTATGAATAACTCAGATTCAAAATTAGGCTAAGGGGTCACAAGACCGTGAACTCTTCTCTAGGTTTACAAATGCTTCAACAAAATCCTTCACACTGCAAACCAGAGTGTTTATCAATCACAAAGACTGAAAACACCCTCCACGCGTACACTAGGTGGCTAACCTATTGTATCACTACGTTGGGCCGCAATGTAGTGTTTTGTAACGACTATATGCGTTACGCTCGGAACCATTGTCCCCGAAAACATGTCCCCTTATAGGGTTGTTCACCTCAGCTTTTCAACAACTGAATCCGCACCAGAGAAATCTGGTTTGGCATAATTACTCAAGAACGCTTGAATTCCATAAATATTTTCCAACAACCGTCTAGCCGAATCAAATAGCTTAGACTTTTATCAACAACTCGGACTTCAATCAAAATAATTTAGCTAACTTAATTGACCTTCTTCATAAATTAAAAGAAAACCAAAAATTCTTTTATGACATCATAATATCGTACTAGATTAGTAGTATGTTGAGGATTCTGCCATTATGTGACTTTGTCATACTACACCGTACCAAAATTGGCTAACGATCTTTCGATCACAACCAACACTAGGTTCAACTGCATGGATGACTCCATCGTTTACCATACACCATATCAATGATGCGCATGGTTAGAAATACATTTTGAAAATTTTCAAATCCTTTTTGTCTTAGCCGAAATAATTGGCATAGACATAAGAATAAAGGTATTGTTTTTAAACATCATTGGTTCAATCACAAGATCCAATGTTTTTCAAGAAAATAGAAGTGCGAACATTAGCACGAAGTCAATAAATTTTGAAAATCTAGCAGAGCTAGAAGATTTAGAAAATTCATGTTTCTCCATCAACTTCAATCTTTACTATACCAAAATTCTAACTTCATAACATACATATACCCGATACAGTTCATCAAACTTACCACACTTTGGAAATTCAGGAACTTGCCATAATTATATGAGTTTAAGAACTTATCCTAGTCAGATCATAGGCGTCCATTCGCTGAGGGGTTCAAAAATATTTCATATAATTATGAGTCACGAACGTATCATGTGCATGAGTTTTAAGAACTCGCGCCTAATCTTAATATTCTCTATCTTCATCTTAATAGTCTCTATCTATCAAATATGATATGAGAAAAGAATCACCTTCTCATCATAAGCATATCGATAGCGTGACACCGACATTTCATTGATTATCATTGTGAGGAACCGAGCGTGAGCACAAAGCCTCCGCCCACACAAAGGTTTGTACAACTCAACTCTCACATGAGTCCTCAACTGAAATCCCACTTAACTCTATCTCACTCTTAACTTGCTCTTTGCTCGATACGAATTCTTCGTATCCCATTATATACAACTCCTCATGAGTTCACATTGTACCATTTCATAGTACATTCACTTATAGCATCAAGTTATACACATTTAGTCGTTATAGACTATTTATCACTTCATAGCTTAATCTGATCACGTCATGATCATCAATTTACCTTAGGGTTCTTTCCCATTATCAACTAAACTCCACTCGAGTTCATCCTCATTATCTTTGTCATATTATAGACATCATCTTAATATTTTTATTACCGGAGTTAGGAACCCTTGAATTCACATTCTCTTAGATACTTCAAGATTCTTCTTTGAATCTTCACTTATATATTTTAATCTTTATCTTTCTCTCTCTAAGGTTATAGCCTAAGGTACACTTACCTAAGTTTATAACCTACAGCTTTGATACCAACCTGTGACACCCCCAAATCCGGGTCCCTTCGAACCTCAGATCCGGTCCGCCACGATACTACTATCGTCAAACTATTTATATTTTTCATTCATAACTTAATGAATAAAACTTTACTTATTACAATTTAGAATATAAATTCATTCCATTTCCAGGATCTGCACAATGACCCCAAACTTTTATAAGTTTCTAATCCTGGTTATTTACTATTCATGTATTACATCACATTCGATATTATAAAAACGCGAAATAATTTAAACTTTTTCAATCTCTTGAATAAAATCTTTTATTGATTTCATAACCTTGAACCAATTACAATTCTTGAATCAACTATATAATATGGTTCAGTCTATTGGAATTACTGTATAAGATTTTACATCTTGATTCGATATCCTCTATGTATTAACTAATATAACTTTACAATACAACAAGTATTAAATATCGTAAGTATATATCAAGTACATTCCTAGAACCTAAACATGGTTCAAGTAATAATCTAAATAGTATCCTTCATTGCAAAACTATCTACTTTGTCAACCAAGAAGCACGAAATCTTTACTGTGAGTCCTCAACCTGCAAAAGTGGTTATTTGCAAGGGTGAGCTCGACAGCCCAGCAATTCTAACAGTTTTCATGCAGTACATAGCATATAATAGCATATTCAGTTCATGCATTCATAATCAGTTAATATTTACTACACATGTTACTTCTCACATAACAAGCATATAGGTTTATATCACAAGCATATCATCAAAGATCAACTTTCACATTTCACACATATCTCATATGCATTTCATATATATACATCAACATTTGCATCACATAATATAGCTCAACTAACAGTTATCAAATTCATATAACAAATAGGAACTGAAAGACTTGCCTGATTCGTAGTTTATCAACTACAACTTAACTTCTTAAAGCTTATTTGCACTGCGTGTATTTCTACACAGTTATATAATCATGGATTCATATCCATTAGTCATACATTTCATACGTTCTTAATATAACAATAAATATTACATCGTTTCTTAACTAGGTTTGTAAAACTTTCATTTCACTTTCTCATCGTACTTTTAGAATTGCTATGTATGTATAGGAATTCCTTAACAATCTGTACTTCACATCAACTTCATATACATTTATCACTCACTTGACTCGCTATGTGTTCGACACATATTTCAAGTTTATAGATACGTGATCTACGTCGTTCATATTCAAACTACTTAGTTTCATAATGATTTATTTCAATCAATAAAGCTTAACAACTTTCTTTAACAAGATTCGATGATATAAGATTTTATACCATATATTGGTACTAATAAGTCTCTAATAGCATGCTTCACATGGACATAGCATAGTTTATTTGAAAACGTATTTTAAACCACACTTAAAACATCCAATTCATGCTTAGCTAAAAGATGAACATATTCGTCATGTGTAGAGGCATAAGGCGTTCAAGTTCACTTTTAAAAGTTATTCTAGGCCAAGGTCAAACAACTAGGTGAACTTTTTAATCTCATTTCATAGCTAACTAATCCATGAATATATGTTATCATGTTTAGAACTTTAAGTACACAAATTACTTTAAGTTCGTTCTTAAAGTTTCAAGTTTTCTTTAGAAATTCTTTTCAACTAAGCTATTGTAAGTTGATAATAAGTAAAGTAACTTTAAATCACTTCTCATTCTTAAGTATACTCATAACTCAACAAGATGTATGTGTTAAAATATCATAACTTCAAAGACTAAAGGTTCGTCAATATTTGTTTTTCAAAACTCTAAGTTTCTTTTCGAAACACATACTAAGCCATGCTAAAGCATTCTATAATGAGTAAGGTAATCTTATATGTCATGTCTATTATCATGCATTTTCATGTTACATCACTTAGAATAACATATTCCATCGTCAAGAGTACTACACTTGCGCATGTGCTCGCTCGACGCCCTCCGATGGCCTTCGATTACGTAACAGTCACAAAGATGACTATTTTGACCCTTCATAATGACCTCAAATTGGAAGACTTAAATCACAAACTTTGTAGGTCTATTCGTCCTCGTTCCGGATCATCTTGAATTTCCTCAATCGGAGTTCGTATGAAAACGTTATGGCCGTTTTAGTAAAGCATGTTTTGTCAAATTTTTCTCAGCATTTGCAAGTCAGACCACACCCGCCGGGGCGGGGGTCTTGCCCTATAAATAGCCCACCGGGGCGGGCATAGCTACTTTAATTGCACGGATTCATGTCCTGCTTCAAAATAACAAGCCAAAAATCCTTTCTACCTTCATAGTTTGAGTTATACATGTCCAAATTAGTCCGTTTTCGTTTCTATGGATTCGTAATTCATAGAACTACAACATATCATAATACCCATGAACTAACATCAACATTAACTAACCCAAAATGAATCTATAACTCATGTTCATGTAAACGTTCATGTTTTGGACAATTTAGTGAAATCATTCACTACGAATTCGTTTCTCAACCAAATTGGTTCGTTTAACTTTCGTTGTTTTCGCATTTGACTATATTAACAATATCTAACAACAATTCATGGATTATAACAACCCTTAGCTATCAATTTTTGGACTTAAAAGTGACTATTTCATGACATTTCCAAGAAATTGTAAACTTAGGAAATCAAGAGCATGTAACTTAGAATTATTACCTCTTGATGCTTGAATACTATCGCATCGCATTTATAACCTATACATAGACTCTACTAACATGTTACCATTATCCTACATATCAATTCTTAGCTAATTCATGAAATCTCTTATGAATTCATATACTCAAAACTAAGAATTTAAAGTAAGGGTTATACCTCTTGATGGCTTCAATTTTCTATCAATAGCACTCCAAACCTCTACTTGCTCTCAATACTTCTGAACTTCCATAACCAAATTCTCAGCAACTTAAAAAAACGGGAAAGAGAAGGAGAAGGTGTTCAATTTATAGGCAATTCATTGACCATGCTAAGCCATCATCCAAAGAATTAAACCAAGAGATGGAAGGAGAACCCATTGGATTGAAGGAGTTTGGTGGAAAATCAAATCAACCCACTCCACTCTTCATCATTTGGAAGCTATGGATTTTGGAGAAGAAGAAGCAAGCTAGCTTCTAGCCTTTTTGCATTTCTCGTGAATGAAGAATGACTCTCAATTTGGGACACTACTCTTAAAACTCAGCATTTCATATTACTATTAGCATACTTAGGTTTATTTGATATTTTTCCCCAAATGTGCATACATATACATCCACTCACATATAATTATATATTCCATGTACATTTGATTATTCCAAATAATATTTACATTAGACTATAAGATAACCTAGTTGGGCATCAATATTGTTTTCCATAAAATTTATCATCTCAAATATACCTAATTATCATAATGATAATTAATATCAATTATTTATTAACTCCTCATTTATTTTCTCTTAATAATCCTATTAAATCTCCCTTTAATTTAACTTCATTAGTTATGCCACACAAGACATAATTATATGAAGTTAGTAATTAATAGTCTACAAGCTTATAATAATATAATCTCACAAAATAATATTATTCTCAATATTACATCTTATAACATAGTCATGGAAGTGATCTATTGCACCATGTTACATTTTATTATTTCACTTGTACATAATGCTAACAGACAAGCCTTTATACATATGTATTCAAATACTTCATATATTATATAGTTACTATTGAAGTGTCACACTTCAATTCATACCATATAGATGTAGCTACTATATAATATAAAATCATTGCACATACAAATTCATTCCTTTAATTATTCATTCATTAGATTATTTAATGAATGCTTATTCCATCACTTTGCCACACTAAGCATATCACACAAGCTTACATTAAGCTTATTACTTATTCTCATTACTTATTCATTTCCCAACACATTACTATAATCAAAATTATGTACTTCTCCATAACATAAGATGTTTTTATCATGTTTTCTCTAAATATAAAAACTAATCATAATAACACGATTTACTCATTTTTGCAAGATATTATTCTTAATATAATACCTTTGTATTATTAAAATATTTACATGCACGACACACGTACACACTATATATAGAAAATAAGTTTATTTTCTACTATGATAAATTGTTTCCATCAACTTATATAGCAAATATGTTTTAACATATTTACCACATTACTTAATCACACGCATTTCCTCGTACAAAGCTATATAAGGTATATCAAAATAATATTCCCCCTTTTATTAAAATAATCAATTACTAGAATTTATTTTAACATCCTTTAGTAGAAATATACTATAATTATTTCTCTTCCACCAAATTACATAATTCAAGGTATATATATAACACATATACATTCCTTTAATCTTCCCTTCTCGCCGTGTATCAAATTACTCAATAATTCTCTAACCACTTTAAAGGTATATCGATTTTCTTCTCTCGTCAACAACGTATATATATACAAGTCTAAACCTAGCTCTCATCGAGTCTTTAATAGTATTCAATATAGTACACTTAGTGGTTTCCCACAAACAACCAATAAATTTGTTTTCGTCTCGTCTACACTGTTTTCACAGTGAGTTAGATCGGTTACTAATTCGTATATACCTCCACTCTCTGAAGGAATCGTTTAGCCCAGCTCCTATACATCCACCATTAAAGAGTAAGGTTGCACTGCCTTAGACTTGATACTTACTCGTACCAATACTCAAGAAATTGGTGATTATCACATATATTTAATGTCACCAACTTACTATTATAAAATAATTTAACATAAATTATTTAATATCAATAGATAATTTTTATCTATCTTCTTACTAATTTATCTTTACAATTCATAATAAATATATAATAATGATATATTTATTAAACACATAAATCACTTATTGCATAGTTTATATTACTTTATGCAACACCATTCAACATACCTCACAACACATATATATATTCTTAATCGAACCCTTCTCATGCCTTAAGAATTTTATTTACTAAATTCTTATTTTAATATTTTCTGAAAATTTGGGTTCTTACAGTATCTTTCCGAGTCAGCTGAGTTAATAGAGTAGCGATTCGAGAAAATCCTTCCACGAATCTCCGATAATAACTAGCTAAACCGAGAAAGCTACGTACTTCGGTCACTGATTTAGGTTGCTCCCAGCTTTGAATAGCTTCAATCTTTGTCTGGTCAACAGATATTCCATGACTTGATACTACGTGCCCAAGGAATGCTACTTCATCAAGCCAGAACTCATATTTCTTCAACTTGGCATAAAGCTTGTATTCACGAAGCTTTTGGAGTGTCAGCCTCAAGTGTTGCTCATGATCTTCACGACTTTTGGAATAAATAAGGATGTCATCAATAAAGACGACCACAAAGTGATCCAAATATTCCTTGAATACTCGGTTCATCATATCCATGAAGGCAGCAGGAGCATTAGTCAATCCAAAGGACATGACTAGGAATTCATAATGCCCGTACCGAGTTCTAAAAGTCGTCTTTGGAATGTCATCGGTTCTAATCTTCAATTGGTGATATCCGAAACGAAGATCAATCTTTGAAAAGAATTTGGCTCCTTGCAACTAGTCAAAACAGGTCATTAAATACGTGGCAATGGGTACCTATTTTTGATGGTGATGTGATTCAACTCTCGATAATCAATACAAAGTCGCATACTTCCATCTTTCTTCTTCACGAATAGAACAAGAGCACCCTAAGGAGACGTACTAGGACGAATGAAACCAATGTCTAACAATTCCTGCAATTGGGTCTTTAACTCTTGAAGTTCAATAGGAGCCATTCGATATGGGGCTTTGGAAATGGGTTTTATACCAGGTTCAAGGTTGATACAAAATTCAATTTCACGCTCTGGGGGTAAGCCAGGAAGTTCTTCAGGGAATACGTCAGGAAATTTATTAACAATAGAAATATCGTTCAAAACTGACGTATTTTTGTTTAAATCTGTGATATGAGCTAAGAAAGCTTGACATCCATTTTTCAATAAATAATAGCTTTATGGCTTGAAATGACCGTGATTGATTTTAATGGTTTGGTCGCCTGAATTCGCATAATAGGTTGATTGGGAATATGAAAACTAACAACCTTACGAAAACAATCAATTTTTGCATGATGAGTATTTAACCAATCAATCCCTAGAATTACGTCAAACGCAAGTATTTTTAAAGAAATAAGATCGGCAGGTAATGTGCGGTTACCAATTTGAACCAAACAAGACTTATAAACAGTGGATGTAATAAAGGTTTCTCCCAACAGATTTTTCACAGATAAGTCAAAGTCTAATATCTCCGGAGTCAAATTTAATCGTTGAACGCAAGTAGGAGAAATAAAAGAATGGATAGAACCGGTATCAAATAAAGTATAGACTTCGCTAGAGTTTATGATAAGCTTACCCGTGATGACCTCATTCGGATTCCTTGCTTTCTGGGAGGTCACAACAAACACTCTCCCTTGCACTACCGGCTTTGTCTTTTCTAGGACGGCCTTTGGTGCCTCCATCCTAGCTGAACTTGTCTTCGGTGAAAGACAAAATCGGGCTAAGTGACCTTCTCTTCCACAATTATAACATGCTTTGGACGACATCGCACAGTTTGGACTGATGTGTCCCTCCCCTCCGCATTTGAAACATATGATAGGTGGTCATTCTCCTTCCTTAACAACGGGTGCTGGTACTGACGTCCTTCTATCATTGTTGAATCTCCTCTTCTTGAAATGTCCACTCTTATTATTTTGGCCCTGATTACCACCGAAGTGGTTACCATTTCTAGCCTGTTGATTCCCTCCACGCTTGTTGTCACCGCTTCGATGATTGCTCTCCTTTGGTTGCGTTGACTCGTTATCGCGCTCCACTAATTGAGCCCTATTTACAACATCTGAATACAAACACAATTTATGAGAAATAAGATGTTGACGTATCTCCGGCTTCAAACCTCTTAAAAATATCTGCGTCATTCTCTCTTCATTATCCACCAAGTGGGAAGCAAACCGGGACAACTCGGCAAACTTGGCTTCGTACTGCGACACGGTCATATTATTTTGCTCCAACTTGATGAATTCTACCTCTTTTATATGACGAATACTTTTGGAAAAGTACTTGTCGTTGAATAGTTCTTGGAACTTTTCCCAAGACATCTTCAGTGCGGCAGGTTGAGTACGCTTTACTGATTCCCACCAGTAATCTGCCTCTCCTCGCAACATAAACGCGGCAAAGGAAACCTTTTGCTCCTCGGAGCATCCCAAGACATCAAATATCTTAGTGATCTGCTTTATCCATGCTTCCGCCTTAAGTGTTTTTGGCTCTCCAATAAACTCCGGTGGTCCCAACTCCTTGAACTGTTTAGCGGTGACCGTCCGGGAGTTTCCAGTGTTTCCACCTACATTTTGGACAGGAGCCTCTCTCGCCTGCTGTTGCATGAATTGCATAAAGCCTCTGAACATTCCATCATTCATCATTTGGTCAGTGTTGTTGTTTGCATGAGGATTGTCGCCTTCCTGATGCACATTACCCTGATTATTGATATGTGGTGAATCAACGGTCGCCTGTGCTCTATTGCTATTCTTAACATTCTCAGATGTCATTTTCAGATACTGCCACAAAATAAAAGGTTAATTAACATGTAACATATTATCTCTATATTCTGGCCGACCAATAAAATACCAAAAAAACTTAGGTAGGTCATACTAGCGAAGGAATTCCCCGTCTCTCCCCTCCTAGTTTTATTCTCACATCTTAGCCAAGGATCATATCCCTAAGCTTTGATACCAACTGTGACGCCCCCAAAATTAGGTATACATCACCCATCTTGAGTCGCCAGATACATGGTACAGAATTTAAATACAACTTAATAATATAATTGTCGTGTACAATACGACAAAACATAAACTGTGAGTTTGAATACAAATATTGTCTACTAGAGATTATACAAACTCAAAAGGAGTCCTCATTATAATTATTATCACACTATTTCACAGAATAGTGAGGACTACTAATGCACCATCTAGGATCATCACTCTGTTCCCCGACTAGTCCCAACTACATTCTCATTTTATGAAGAGAACAGTGAAAGAAAGGGTGATCTCAACTAGCCCAGTAAGAAATATTATGACTAAGATACTGCAGAATAATTTATCGTTAGCCTTCAACAGTGTTAAACCGATAAAATATAATAACTATCAAGTTTAACTGCAGCGGAACAAGCAATCCATTAGAAGAGTCAAGTAGGGAATAAAATTTACTATCTTCCATGATTTAAAAGATTTTTCATCACTTTTATCGCTGGGACTCAGCTTAATAAATAATCCACATCATCGAATCACCCCTGCACTACGGCCAAGGATATTCTTTAGTATCCCGACCATAAATTATCCATGCACTACGGGCCAAGGACATTCGTGTATTCATTAATGGTCATGATCATGCCAACAACTGTCACATCATTTGTAACATTACGGTCATGATTACATCGAATAATCCCTGGTCATAATCATACCAAGTCCATCTATGCACTACAGGCCACAGATGACTTTTAACAAAATATAAACATGAGGATGATGATAATGATATAAGAATTCAATAAAACAAGTTCACGAATTAATTTATCTAGGAACTGATAACGTCCAAATTGTCAACATGATACTGCTTTGTAGAGTAAAATTCAAGAATGCTCAAAAGAATATTTTCATGAAAAGATACTGGATGAAGCGCAAATATCAAAGATATTCCACTAATTTCATGGGTATAGAAGTCAAAGTTTTAACCAACTGAGTATAATAAATAATGGAATAACAAAAGAAATCAACATGCATGTGATAGACCGCACATGCAGGTTATTCCAACAGAATAATAAAGGATGGACCAGGTCCGACGTAAATGCATATACATGATATTGCGACAGAATAATAAATAATGGAACCAGGTCCGGCGTAAACGCACAGACAAGATATTCCGACAGAATAATAAAGAACGGAATATTAGAAGAATGTCACTATGTGTAGGGTAGCCCGCGTATACAGGTTATTCCAACAGAATAATAAATAATGGAATAACAGAAGTTCTCTTCATGAATACAAAAGAAATAATACCCCTTACCGTACAAGAAACTGAATATAAGAGTAGGGAAGTAGCAGAATACTTTTCTATAGGTTCTCTTATAATTCTCTCTCTAGAGTTTAAGTGAATTCGTAAGAAATAATGAAGGAATGAGCTTCAATTTATAGAAGAATGGACTGCATAGTAACTAACTTATGAACGGTCCAAATTGATTTACTTTTAAACGGACGATCCAGATTGGTTTTCTATTAAAACTTAAAACAACGGTCCATACTGATTTACTATTAAAACTTTAAACCAGCGATCCATATTGATTTACTATTATATCTTCAACCAACGGTCTGAAAAATTAGCACATCTCCTCATGAAATAATATTGTACCCAAAAATGATTTGGACCAAAAATAAATATATCTTACGGGTGAATAGTATCCCGTGAATAGTAACTCATGAATAGTAACTCGTGAATAGTAACTCGTGAATAGTAACTCATGAATAGTATCTCGACATGAAAAGTGTCCCGAATACCCAATTGAACAATATATCCTCCAAACATCAATTATACTAACACAAATAAGTCCAACACAATGGAACTATAAAATTCATCTTTAATCAACACGAACTTATTCATCATTAATATTATATTTCAAAATATTTAACAACTAGGTCGTTCCCAGGAAAGATGGGGCTTTTCGATAAGAATTTCTCAATATTGGCGCGCAATTAGGTGACCAAACCTCTCCTTGACAGAACTTCTAGACATTGTCAATATTGCAAATAATAATATGAATAACTTTGCCGTCTCAATTATTGATTTAATAATATATCTTATAATGCAGATGATACTGTAACAATAATTGAATCAATAATATGAGAAATATGATGCAGCAAATACTGTATCAATAATTGAGTATAGCTGAGTGACTTCTCACGTAAGCATCAATAATCAGTACTGTGTGCTATTGTGCAACTATGCGTATTACTGTACTTTTACTACCGGGTATTTCCACAGTTTTAACGGTAACACCTCCGCCGTTATTTTCATAAAGTATTTTTGTCGTTTTCTCACTCCGATAATAATTCCGTAGTGCGGTCCACCAATGATTGTGCCGTTGTACGAATATTCCCTGTTAAAACGAATATTCTCCGACCAATCGAATATTATATAACAACTTGCGTACTTTATAAAATTTATAAATATTACCCACAACTATAACATTATATCAAATCAATACCATAATATTCAAAAATATAATTCGAAAAAATTATTCTTTATTCATAAAAGTTGGGGTCTTACATGTACTGTTGATTTACCTGATTATAAATATGAATTGTGAATTTAACTATAATCTTTAGTGGTTTAGGTGAAGACAAGTGATGAGAGTTCTCTTTGTCTTGGGTACAACAAAGAACTGTTGATGAGTATTACAGGAATAAAATATTAACGATTGACTTTTAATTTAGAGGAGATAGTAGACATTATGTTGTACTTGACTCTTTTAATGGATTGTTGATTCCGCTGCTATTATGGTTAAAAACTTTTATTATCTACCATATGTTCTAAATATCTGATTAATTATTGATGAAGGCTATTGATAATGTAATTATCTTAAGTCATGATATTCTTTACTGGGCTATTTGTGCTCACCCTTTTGCTTCACAAACCCTTTCAGGAAATAAAAGTGTAGCTGGGACTAGCAGAGACAGCATGGATATAAAGTGGTGTTTCAAATTAGTCGAAATTCTAATCGAATTATGAAACGGTGTGGCATAATAATTGTACTGAGAACTTAAAATGTGTGTGACATATTTTATACATCATTTAATATTTAATTTTTGGTGAACAACAATAGGGTGAAGCGAATCAGAATTTGGAAGCGTCAAAAGTGCACTCCATTAGAATGAGGAGGACATAAATATTCTCGTGTTCCTTTGGGGACTTGAAATATTTACTGTTGTACTTTATATGGAATTGGAATAAATTAAATAGGAATATTGTCGTATTATATACGTAACAATATTTGTATTGAAACTCACAGTATATGAGTCATCGTATTTTGCACGACAGTTGTATAAATGAGATTGTCAGTGGTGTTATTTCTGGCGACTCAGAATGTGTGATGTATACCTATTTTGAGGGCGTCACAGTAAGCATATTTGTAAGATCCCTAACTTTTATGAATAAAGATTAATTCTTCTCGAAATATATTTTTGAATATTATGGTGTGGATTTAATATAATATTATAGTTGTGGGAAATATTTACAAAGTAAGCAAGTGGTTATATAATATTCAATTGGTCGGAGAATATTCATTTTAACACAGAATATTCGTATGATAACACAATCATTGGTGGACCCAAAACGAAAGTATTGTCGTAGTTAGAAAACGACAGAATTATCATTTTATAAAAATAACGGCGAAAGTTTTACCGTTAAACTGTTGAACTACCCGGTGGTAAAAGTACAATAATACACGTGGTTGCATAGTAACACACGGTATTGATTATTGATGCTTACGTGAGAAGTCACTCAGTTATACTCAATTATTGCTACAGTAATTGCTGCATCATATCTCTCATATTATTGATTCAATTATTGTCACAATATCATCTACATAGTATTTTATATTATTAAATCAATAATTGAGACAACAAAGTTATTCATATTATTATTTATAATATTGACAATGTCTAGAAAGTTCTGTCAAGGAGAGGTTTGGTCACCTAATTGAGCGCCAATAAGGACAAATCCTTATCGAAAAGCCCCCTCTTTCTTGGGAATGATCTGGTTGTTAAATATTGTGAGTTATAATATTAATGATGAATACGTTCGTGTTGATTAAAGATGAAATTGATATTTTTATTATGTTGGGATTATTAGTATTAGTGGAAATCGACATCTATTCCGATAATAATTGATGTCTGGAGGTTATATGACCATTCGGGTATTTAATCAGATAAATGAGCAGTTAATTGCTATTAATTCATATGCTTATAACTATTTGTTCACATTTGTGTACTATTGATTCACATGCATGTACTATTAGGGGAGGTGGTGTAAGATTGATAATACTTGCATGACTAAATTAAAAATAGAGGTATAGATGAAGATACTATAATATAATTATTTTCTCACATGATTGTACTATTGATTCACATGATTGTACTATTGATTCACAAGATGTACTATTAGGGGAGGTGGTGCAAGTTTGATAATATTTGTAGGTCTAAATTAAAAATGAAGGAAAAGATGAAGGTATTATACTATAATATTTCGAGCCCCAAAACGTGCAATTATCGAAACTATATTTTTCTATAAATAGAAGCTCATTCTTCTTTCATTCTCACCAATTCACTAAGACTCATAAGAGCAATTATATAGAGAGAAGCTATAGATAGAGAAGCTATAGAGAGAAAGAAGAAGAGAAGTCTGCTACTTCACTATTCCAGTATCTAATCTTATTCTGAGGTAAGAGATATTTTTTTTCCAGTATTCATAAGGAATAATATTTTCTTCCATACTCTGTAGTATGTGAGTAATATTATTTCGTCTCGTATTCCTGATTATACCTTCATTTTGTTAAAGTATTGCTTCTATACTCTGTGAAATTAGTAGAATATCCTTGAAATTTGCGCTTCATCTAGTATCGTTTCACAATGATATTTTCTGTACATTCTTGTTAAATTTTAAGCTTTTCATGTCGGAGTACTGTCCATGAGTAGTATTCATTTTTACGGTACTATTTATAAAGTACTATTCACGGGGTACTATTCATAAAGTAATATTCACGGGGTACTATTCACGAGTACATTTCATAAATTACTATTCATGGGGTACTATTCCCGAAGTGCTATTCACGGGGTACTATTCACTCGGGTACTATTCACCCGAGGAATTATTCATGACAAAAATTGATTTCTTTGCTGTCCAAATCATTTTTGATACAATATTATTCTTGAATTTTACTCCACAAAGCAGTATCATGTTGACAATTTGGGCATTATTGAATTTTGGATAAATTAAATTATAAATCTTTAAAAATTTATCCTTTGCTTTCTTTTAATTGAATTCTTATATCATTGTCATCATCCTCATGCTTATATTGTGATAAAAGTCATTTGTGGCTTACGTGCATAGATGTACTATTGATTGGTATGATTATGACAAGGGATTATTCGATATAATCATGACCGTAATGTTACAAATGATGTGGTAAAAGTCCTCATTGGCCTGTAATGTATTGATGGACAGTTGATGGTATGATTATAACCAGAGATTATTTGGTATAATCATGACCATTGATGATTACGTGAATATCCTTGGCCGTGGTGCAGGGATGATTCGATGATGTGGTTTATTTATTAAGTTGAGTCTCAGCGATAAAGTTGATGAAAAACCTTTTTAAATCATAGAACATAGTAGATACCATGCTCTACTTGACTCTTCTAATGGATTTCTTGTTCCGCTGCAGTTAAACTAGATGTTTATTGTATTTTATCAGTTTAACACTGTTGAAGGTTAACGATAATTTATTCTGCATTATCTTTGTCATAATATTTCTTACTAGACTAGTTGAGCTCACCATTTTCTTTCAGTGTTCTCTTCAAGAAATGAGAATATAGCTGAGACTAGTCGGGGAACGGATTGACGGTCTAGATGTTTGCATTAGTAGTCCTCACTATTAAGTGAAATAGTGTGATAATAAATGTAATAAGGACTCCATTTGAGTTTGAATACTGTCTATAAGACAATATTCGTAATTTCGTACTAAAGCTCTCAGTTTATGTTTTGTCGTATTTTACACGACAGTTGTATAATTAAGTTGTATTTAAATTTTTACAAAGATTTTGGCGACTCAAGATGGGTGATGTATATCCATTTTGGGGGCGTCACAGTTGGTATCAAAGCTTAAGGATATGATCCCTGGCTGATGTGACAACCCGAGAATTTAGAAAATTTTTAAAATTTTAATTAATTGATTTAAGGTTCAATATTAGAACCTAGACAGAAAATAAGTGTATGCGTTTGATATTTTTAAGAAGGAATTTTGAGGATTTCAAAATTCTGTGAAGGATTTAGGTGAATTATTTAGGATTAACGAAATAAGCGTTTATGTTATGTAAATATGGTTGTATATGTGTATAGTATGTAGTTAAGGGTCAAGGGTTGACCAGATAAACGATATCTGTAACAAACCTTAAGTATATATTAAGAACGTCAACGTTCGGTCAGAAAACCTTAGCGATTAATTAGAAATCCTAGAAACCGGTTATGAAAACCCTAATTCCAGTTCTGGGAATTCGAAACCCTAATTCGGGAATTTAAAACCCTAATTTGGGAACTTAAAGGATAATTATAATGTGCATATGCTATTAGTTATAAGTTTAATTAGGGTAAAGCTTAATTAATTAGCAAACCCTAATTTCAAATTTAGAAAACCCTAATTTCTGGATTAGAAACCCTAATTTATAAATAGGGAAAACCTAATTGTTGGTTTAATAATTTTAATGTTAATTATGAAATATTAATCCTAATTTTCAAGTTATAAATAATTAGAAAATCCTAATCTATTTAGGTAATCTAATTTCTAAATTAGAAAATTATTTTTGTATTAGAAACCCTAATTTATGGGTTATAAACCCTAATGACTATTTTGACCCTAATTGCTTAATTAGCAATTTTAATTAGGAATTATTAATCCTAATTAGCAAGATTTAAATTATGATTAGTAAATTTTAATATAATTAGAAAATTCTAATTATAATTTAGAAATATTAATTTTCTATTTTGAAAACCGAAATTCGAAAATGTTAGAAATTAATTGCAAACCCTAAAGGGTTCAAACCCTAAAAGATTCAAACCCTAAACCCTAACCCAAATCCTAAACCCTAAGGGTTTGGCCAATGTCCAAAATGCCATTAAAAATAAATGCCAAATGACCAAAATAGCCTTCTTGCATTATTTATTAGATTGCTTGCAAATCTTGCAATATATTGAGTTGGTGACTAACTCTAGATATCCCACATGTGCTAATATATCACAGTAATCAGCCTTATTTGCCAGCCAACTCATTACATTTAGAATATATATAGATTTAGATAGAGAAAAGTCACACAGTAGTTTATTTGGTCACCAACCTTTAACTAAACTCTCTCAACCTCTTAGCCACAAAATTATTCAGTGGACCAGTCCATATTCAAGCACATATAACATCAAGAACAGATCATGATGATCAGATTTTAGATCAAAGCTCAAAGAAGGTATATAACCCTAAACTTAGAAATCCTTATGATTCTTGTAAAACTTTGTGTTTAGATGTTTAATGTGGTGTATTATGATGTTATTGAGTAATCTGGGTTGTTATATCTTAGATCCATAACATCAAGATACACGAAAATGAAGTTTTGAAAAATCTGGAAAACTGAAAAATGGTGGTCTGACAACTGAATGTCAGAGCCCCTGGATCTTTCGGTGTTAGGTGTTAGTGGTGTTTGATGTTATAGATCTGTTTCTTTGTCATGTGGACTGTAATCTGGAACTTGAATCATGGTCATACCATGTCTAGATCTCCAGATATGAGCAGTCAAAAGACGTTGACCGTTCACAAAAATCAAAATCTGGGCAACCTAGAAATTTTCCAGGTGATCTGACAAGTTTTTGAAGCCCCTGATCTTACTGTTTTAGTCATTTTGTTGGTTGAATATTGTAGTCCGACATGTTATCTACACATCCAAACCATTAGACCACTTAGATCGTTCTCAGAATCAAATTTATTGGTGGTCAAACAACCGTTGACCAAACTGCTCAAGAACATTTCTGGGTTTTCCAGAAATGTTCATGAACAGTTGTTGTGGCCTAGTTTGACCGACCTAGATTGTACTGTTTGGATGTTGTTAAGTTTATCTGGTGCTTGTTTGTTGTACCTTGACATAACTACTATAGATTAGAAGTTTAACATCACATGAAACATAATTGGAACATGTATAAAATTGAGCCACAAGATGGTCACTCGAAACTGACTGGGAATCTGGGAAACCCAGAAAACCCAGCAAGTCTCTGACAGCAATTTCGCAGGCTTAGATCTTACAACTGTGATGCTTAATGACTTAGATGATGATACATAGTTGTAGTACTACATAAATACTACAAGTTTAATGTCTTAATCAAACCCAGATACCTCCGGATCCATAAATTACAGTTGGTCAAACTTATCACCTTAGTGTCTGACATGAAGGCTCAAGAACAGCTGAAGAACACCTATATCGACGGTTCTGTCTCTATAAGGCCCTTTTATTATTTATTAATTCTGAAAAATAATTAATTAATTAAAAAAATAGAAATAAATAGTTTTTAATTATTAAAAATACATAATAAATTATGAAAAAATATTTTAAAGTCTGAAAAATAGTTTTTAAGTATTTTGAGTATATTTCATAAATATTTAATATTTTTAGAATATAAATGGTATTTAATTTATTTAATTATAATATTAAATAAATTATTTAAAAATGATTTTTATGCATGAAAAATCATGAACAATAATATTATGGTAAAAAAAAATATTTTAAGTGACTTTTGATATTTTGTGATGAATTTTATTAATTAATTAATATTAATGATAATTAGTTTATTTAATAACTATATTAAATAAATTAAGGAAAAATAGAATTAATATTTTATAAATCATATTAAAATGATTTAAGTGTTAGAAAAATATTTTAAGTTATAAAATATAACTTTTGATATTTTATCATGAAAGTATTAATATTTTAATATTAAAAGCAAATATCGGATAATGGATTTAAGTGTTTAAAAATCATATAAAAGTTATTTTAAAGTATTAAAAATACTTTGATATATTATAAATATATTATAATATTATGACATGTATTTCATTAATATTTGATAATAAATAAATATTAATGATAAAAGAATTATGTGGTATTTAATTCATTTAAATACAATTTTAATGATTGAAAATACACGATAAATGGTAATAATTATTTAAAAATTATTACGAGCTTATGAAAATTATTTTGACTAATATTAAAATTATTTGTGTTAATTGTTAAGTGTTAGGCATAGTTTAATTGAACTTAAACTCGATAAAAGTCCGACTAGATCGTCGGGATGTCAGATTTGTGTCGGGTTCAACTCAGACTGCAATAGTTTGACTTGATACCGAGTCCTATGTGTGTTGTAGACTGATATGATTATGTGTTATGTGTTTAGGTTATTCTCTCTCTCTCTCTCTATATATATTATATATATATATATATATATATATATATATATATTATAGTATTATATTGTGATGATATTATTCTAATATTAGAGATCTATATTACTAATATTAGGTCTTCGGATAAAGCGTTATAAATTAGGTAGCGGTAATCAACGGTTCAAGCAAATTTATTTTTACTTAACTCTACTAAGAGTTGTTTCATTCAGATATGCTTATGGTTAATCATTGCTGATTGTTATGAATTGTACTGTGTACATATTGCATGTATAAGTCAGGTATGAAAGGCTGATCACCTTCATTACCATTCGGTTCAGATATATTTGTTCATGTATAATATTTGTTCAGTCAAAAGTTTGTTCCTGCTAGTTCACAATTATATTGTTGAATTATAGCCAGCATATTATTAAGACTCTTTTAATCATGATATATCATTATATTATTGAACTTAAACTTGCTGGGAAACTTTTATGCTCACCCTTACTATATCATGATAAAACATTGCAGATCAAGGCGAATGCGTCGGATACAAGGAAAGGTTAAAGACAGTTTCAGCTTAAAGTTAATGTGCGCGATTAGTTTTGTAATAGTATAGTTTGATATTAATGTTATGTGTTAAATAAGTTATGATTTGTGTATTAAGTTAAGGTTACTTGACCTTGAGGAATAGTGTGTAATGTTTAATGTATAAACAATTTATGTTTATATCTTCCGCAAATATAGTAATAGTGTTAGATATTATAGTAATTTGTGTATTAAGTTATGTTTATGGTTCTAAACCTATATGTAGGTGAACGTGAGTTTAATATTATAGCTTACACTCGAGGCAAGTTTCTAAACCTATCTTTTAAATTGAGCAAGTTTCTTGTATTTAGTTTTTTTTAAGATGATGCAAGTTCCAAAATCTCATCTATTACAATGAGCATGTTTTAATCCTAAATTATTGGTTTACCCTAACTTGTTTATAGTTAAACAAGTTTCTCTAGTTCATTCTTTTATAATAAATGTTTCTTGAACTTTAATTCCTTGTGTTGAATTGTTCAATCACTTTGTAAAAGTTATTACCATGTGGAGTAAGCATTGTGTCCAGCTTGCTATCAATTAATGCATGTTCGGTAACTAAAATTCTAATTCGACAAGATCACAGACCTAGCTTATTATTGTTCAAGCCAAGGTTTATCATTTCTTTATTTTGATCAATACTTATGCTCTCTAGTTATTTTAAGCATGAGTCTAGAATATAGTCAGTTCACCTATGATTCTCAAATCTTCTAAGTTATGTTGTTATTAAACAACTATTGTGTTATCAAGCATTGTTAATTCAACTAGTTCCCTAGTTGATGATCGTTAAACTTTAAATTACCCTTGACAGCTTATCCAAACCAAACTTTCTTTGGTGCAGACTTGTACTCTAAATACTGAGATGAACAACCCTATTATTAGGGGTTTACGCTTAGCCTTGAAATATTTGTGCACAGCTGATCCCCTTAAGTACGTGGAGTCCTTATAGTCATATGACTGTTAAAGTTAAAGTTAAAAGATTACTTATAAATGTGGACATGGTTTGTGGCCATTAGACCCTCAGTAGTATATTTCAGAATGTTAATAGAACATATCATTCAGTTCTATTGAGCCCATTATTTGGAAAATGCTGTAAAGTTTATCCATTCTTATTTCAAGTGAGTTTTGTTTGCTCACTCTTACTTATATAACCATTACAGCTAAGGATGAGAAGGTAGATGTACTTAGCACCAGTAAGGGAAAAGGGAAGATGAACAAGTATTGAAGACTTGTAATATGTTGACAATTATTTATTAGACTTTAAATTTGATTGATGTAATGAAGTATTTATATAATTTCCGCATTTGAATGATTGTAATTAAAGGTTAGATAACCTGGGAGATATTTTTATTAATGTAATCCTATATGGGTGTAGACACTCGAAATTTTCTGTACTACTGTTACTAACATTACAGGAGGACGGATTCGTCTTTTAAGAGAGAACCTTGAAAGACAATCCAAATCCATACCGGATACTACCGGAAGTGCAGCGTCAACCCCGGATCGCAATCTGGGAGTAACGATTTCAAACTTGGATGTAACCCCAAGGCCTGCAGATACAATACCGGAACACACACCATAGAAGACCGATTAATCTCGGAGATGACCCCGAGGTATCTAGTCTCAGTCCCAACCATGAGAATAGCCACCAACCTTGGTGATAACCCCAAGGAATTCAGTTTTGGAGATAACCCCGGAAATGCTTGTTTCAAATGCCATCAGCTTCAATCTCAACACTCACAACAAGATACACTGTGCCAACCCGACAATAACATCAGAAAGACAGGCACACCTCAAAGATGACAATGAGGACCTTCAACAATTGCAGCAGTCCAATCTCAGCAAATTCTGAGCAAAGCCTGCTTTATCGGCCCAATCCGGCGATAGCACCGGTGAGGGGAAACATTGTCATCTCGTCCAAAAATGATGCCACGTCACGTCTCTACGCATCAATGTCCCACAAGGCTAACCAATCCCGAGTGACTGTTGTGCGGGGTAACGGATGAAAGTTGAAGCTTGAAGACCGGAGGGCATCGTCCCATCTTCAAAGACTTCATACAAACTCTAATCCCATGCCATCGTACAACTCTCGACAACAGCGGTCCGAAATAGGTCCTGAATACCTCAAAACGGATGCCCAGATTGCACTTCTTAAAATCCGAGTGGACATTACAGTGCCTGAGTACACGTACTTCGAGACGACCTGACCCGACAGAACCAGGCCGACTCGACCCGCCTCTGGTACACCTACAGCTGAGCCGCAGGTACACCTGCGGCACCTTTTGCCTATAAATAAGAGGCTTGGGGTGCTGATTTTTAAGAGAAAAAAGACGGGGAAACCCTGTACAATTTGCTCTGCACTTGCCAGACAGTGTATTTTCCCACTTTCAAACACATGTGAACTCATATATAGTCTCTTTTGTACCCACGAAAGCCCAGTGTTTACCCACTCTAAAGATATAGAAGCCCTTTTATCAGTCAGCTGTAAGCCTTCTCACACACTTTAGAGTCCTTCTCTTCATCTTTGCACACACCTTTCTACACGTTGAGAGTCGTGTTGCTTGCTTTTGCCTGGACTTCGGTCCGTGGTTTCATTCCAGTCTGTATATATATATATATATATATATATATATATATATACTGCTTTAATATATATATATATATATATATATATATATATATATATATCAACTGTGTGTCAGACTCTGTTCGATGAGCTTAGACTTCGGTCTGGAGCGTTTACTACTTTAATATATATATATATATATGTACTTATATATATATCAACTGTATGTCGGACTTTGTTCGATGAGCCTAGACTTTTGTCTGGTGCGTTTATCCCCTTATATATATATATATATATATATATATATATATATATATATATATATATATATATATATATATATATATATATAAGCAATAAACGCACCGGATTTAAAATCCAGGCTCATCGAACATAGTTCGACCACAGTTCATATATATAAGTATATATATATATATATATATATATATATATATATATATATATATATATATATATATATATATATATATATACGAAAGATTTAAGAGCATAATTCTTAAATAGCATAATGCCTTAAATAGCATAATTTTATCAAAACGATGTAGTTTTGGAGGGATGCGGTGGCATTTTTGTAAATACAATGCCACCGTGTATTTACAAAAATGCCACCGCGTATTTATTTTGTCCTGCCTGGAGTTCCCTTCGTGGCAGTTGATCGCTTTTACAGCTTTCTTTACATTTTGTCCTGCCTAGAGTTTACTTCGTGGCAGTTGACTGTATTTACAGCTTTTAACAGCTTTATTTATTTTTCTGATCCCCCATGGAGGTGCTTCGTGGTTGGTGATCATGTCTGTATATATATATTTACCACTTTTATATATATACCTGCTTATTACTTTTATACAAATTGAAATATTCTGTGCGCCTATGAATCATGTGATCATAGATTCATCCCATTGGATCTAGATTCGGTTCCCGTGATGGACATGTTCAGCTGTAAGCAGCTTGTAAATTATTCTGCGATGTCTGAATTTCCTCAGATGGTTTCCATACCCACGAGGAAGTCGGCATTATTTTTGTATATATTATTTTTCATACGGATGCCTCGCATCCGTCAAATAAAATCAATCCAGCCGATCACTTAATAAAAATGGAAGTGTAAAAGGTCTCAATTCCTATTGAGCATCAGGGTTTGAAAAACCTCTTTTATAAAACATCATTACCATATCTTGCTAAAAACTAATTTTTTACATAAATTCAAATCTTGTGTATATAGGTTCGAAAGAGTCCTCGCACGACTTTCATATAACAGCACATTGACCCCCACACATACACACACACACACACATACACACACACACACACACACTCAGATAATAGTTTCTTGAAAAGAGGCGGTCACCGTGGTAACACGGATGTCGGGGGGTGCCTAACACCTTCCCCCCGCATAACCATGTCTCCGGACCCTAAACAAATCTCGGTTTCGCCGACCCGTATATCAGTGTCACATCACTTGGTCAATGTGCAAACCTTTTCTCGGTTATGTTGGTATAACCATTTAAAAAACCAACTGGCGACTCTTAACAGTCCCATCGTCGACATTATACATGTCGGACCTTTTTCACTTGTTTTTTCAAACAAATCTCACCTAAAATGAGAACACCAAAGAACAAGTAACGGAAAGGGACACCCAAAAATCCCGACGTCGATAGGTGGCGACTCTGTTGGGGACTCCATTAAGAGGACTTAAGCCGCTATTTCAATTTTTTCAAAACTATTATCTGCTTGTGTGTGGATGTTGCATTAAATTGGATGAATGTGTACGAATGCATGTCTTGATTGAATTTAGTGCTTCGCATCATATCTGCGTGTGATGTTAGTGCTTCGCACTATAAACTGTTTATGATATTAGTGCTTCGCACATGTCATCATTTCATACGGTGAGACGCAATGTATGTGAATGTATGTTCTGTGGTCCCTCCACCAGGATCCCGTCAGTGTTTGATTACTGGACTCGTGAGAAGACTAATTCTCCGAGGCTCAGGAAAGGCACCACCCAAATTTGCTCCAGTTGAAAGATCGGATTAACTTTCCGTATAGTAGATTGCGATGATTTGGGAACCTTCATGCCAAAAAGTCGCGAGAGTAGCCTAAGATAGGTCAGCCTCTGATAAACCCAAAACGAAGGAAAGTCTCTTTATGCTCTCATTTCAAATTACTTGTAAAACACAATTACTTGTAATTTCATTCCATATCTATCTCCATGTAATGAGAAATATGAAGCAATGTGTTCACATACATGCTACAAACAGCTGACACCCATTTTGCAGGATAAAATTCCTAAAATGGACACATCACATAGCATGTCATTATACACCTTCCCTAAAGACTAAACTATGCCAGTCTTTCGCAGGGAATCAATCGGACCAACTACCCGGTCAAGGTCCAAAAAGGCAACATACCTACAGTCAATCATGTCGTCATCCAACCAGACTAAACTTAATCCAGTTTCTCGCAAAGAATTCGACGGGTTAAGCAAACAGATTACAGATTTGGCTATTCTATTAAAAGAATTACACCAGTCTACACAGGGTCAGAAAATATCCGTACATACTGAGCCCTCCACACAAGGAGGAATTTCGGTCATTACCATACTAGAGCCACGGTTGGATACGACCAACAAAACTCATGATGCTGCCCATTCCACTGGAGATCTAGACAATGGTGACATCAAAAAGAAAGTCCTCCAAATGGAAGAGACCCTTCGCACTATCAAAGAAATTAGGAATGTTTCATATGCTGATCTATGTATTTTTCCTGGTGTTCACTATCCAGAAAAATTTAAAACTTCTGACTTTGAAAAATATGACGGGTTAGGGGATCCTTATACACATTTAAAAGTCTTTATTGGAGAACTGGGATCCTATGTAGAGGATGAAAAACTCAGAATGCAATTGTTCCAAAAGAGTCTAACTGAAGAAGCCCGTTCGTGGTATACCAGATTAGACAACTCCAAAATCCATAGCTGGGAAGAGCTAACACATGCCTTCCTCACTCAATACAGTTTTCAAACTCAAATGGCTCCTGATCGGTATCAAATTACCAAGATCAAGAAACAGTCCAACGAGTCTTTCAGAGAGTATGCTCAAAGGTGGAGACGCCTGGCTGCCCAAGTTAGTCCTGCCATGTCAGAATCAAAAATGGTCATGACATTCATAGACATACAAGAAGTTCCCTTCTATGAGAGAGTTTTAGCCGGCATCGGCAAATCGTTTTTTGAAATGGTTAAACATGGGGAGATGGCTGAAATGGGGTTGAAATCAAGAAAGATTCAAGACCTGGCCGCACTCAAAGCTGTTACTGATCACATCCAATCTGGAAATTACGGGAACAACCCCCGGAGGGTCCATAAAAAGAAAGAGGAAGATGTTTCCCTGATACTACAGGGACAAAAAGGCAATCAAAATATGCCTATTCAAAGGAGAAACTACACTCCCTTTCCAGCACAGTCTACAAACCCTCCAGTACCAAAAGGTGGAGAAGTCAAGCGCCATCGAGTGTTTACACCCTTAGGGGATACCCTCGAGAACATTCTTAATCTTCTGACAACACAGAAGAAAATGACGCATCTTCTTCCACCAGCCAGCCCTAATGGACGAGGTTTCAATACTGCTTGTGCTTATCATGCCGGGGCACCTGGACATGATACTCAGGATTGTTGGGCATTGAAACACAAGATCCAGGACCTGATAGACAATGGGGAGATCGTAGTCACCAAACCCGATCAGCCTCATGTACAAGACAACCCTCTTCCTCAACACAAAGAAGAAGATGTCAACATGATTAATTGGAGCAGTGGACAGAATTCCCACTTCAGCTGTGATTCCTCCCAGACCCCCAAAGACGGTGATGACAGATGGGATTATGCCAATTGACTCGGCAATTAATCAGCCAAGAGCATGCCAGTCTCCTACCTATTGTCATGAATATTCCTTCGTCACTTTCAGAAAATGAAATGCTGGAAGAAAAAGTGACGAAGAGAGCAAATGCCAAAGCCCATCGGGATTTCGCCAACAAAAGAGAATTCACTTATTTGGGCCAACCCATGGAGGAAATTCTTCATATGCTGATCAATGAAAGGAGGATCAGTTCCCTTCTACCTCCAATTAACCCCCGTTCGGGACGGTACAACTCTGATGGAGTGTGTCAATACCACTCTCAGTCTCGCGGTCACATCACAGAAGAATGCTGGGCATTCCGCCACCTTGTTCAAAATCTAATCGACAGTGGTGTACTGCGCTTGGCAGATAACGACACTGTGTTACGTGCAAGTGAGAATGCAGGCCGTACTAAGTGGAAAAGCGCGGTAGCAGTTATATCCACTGAAGTTGAAGGGATTAATACTTTGCTCACAACACCGATAATTCAGCTCAAAGGAGGAAACAATCCTTTGAAAGTGGTCGCTCCCGAGCCAATCAACTTGCCATGCATAGCACAATATCCTATTGTTAGCTTGCGCAAGGTTCCGTGGAATTATAGAGAAGGTGAAGGATCCACCTTACATACCACTACTGCAGTGTAGAAGGAAAATCCACTGTATCTTCCCCATCGGGTGATGAACCCCACCACCAAATCAAAGGGGAAAATACCCATGGAGAAGATTGAAAAATTCCTCCGCGCTGTGGGTCATAACGAAGCCTCGGTGGTTTTAAGCTTAAAGGAAGCTCCACCATAAATATCAATTTTGGACTTGGTCTTAACGTCTGAGAATCACCGGAAGGTCTTGTTAAAGGTTTTAGAAGAAGCCTATCTCCCGACATCAGTGGATACGGAAAAGTTTCAACACATGGTTGATCACATTTTCAACAACAATGTGATATCCTTCACTGATGATGACATACCATCCAAAGAGACCGGTTATTGCAAACCGTTGCACATTGCGGTGTTGTCCTTCGGATATATGGTGGCTGGAGTCTTAATAGATGGAGGTTCCTCTCTGAATATCTGCCCATATGCCACCTTGACGAAGATGAATATCAATCTCAACCGAATTCGGAGTAGCCATACTATCATCAAAGCTTTTGATGGAGCCCGCCGTAACTCGGTTGGAGTAATTGAGCTGCCAATCGAAATTGGCCCTCATACATTCTGCGTATCCTTCCATGTGCTCAAGATAGATTCGGGATACAACTTGCTCTTGGGACGACCATGGATCCACATGGCAGGGGTTGTCCCCTCCACCCTTCATCAACAATTGAAGTACATTATCAACAATAGCCTGGTCACGGTCAACGCTGAACTAGAGATTCCTCAGCACGGGGACATTTCGTTCATCAATGGCAATGCAGACGTAGAACCAATCGGTTTTCATGCTTTGGAAATAAGCAACACCCAATACCACGCTATTGGAGCATCATTGCCTGAACCCCACATTTCTGCTGAGGTGATGTCAGCCACTCAAGAAATGACGTCGTTGGGTCATAAGCCAGGACAAGGGTTGGGTAAAGACGGCCAGGGTGTCCAGTACTCCATTCGATTAACCAAGCAAGTTGGAATAGCTGAACTAGGCTATTCTACCAGCTCTAGTCACAAGAATCCTCATAAGCACCAACAGATTCCTTCAGCTTCAACCATGTGGCAGTCGGCTTCGCCTTCAAACTCTGAGTCCGCACAACCTCTAGTAAAGGTGCCAGCCAATGTCATGGCCATGTTATTTCCTAAGCCGAAACCGGTGGAAGAAAAGAAAATCGTTATTCCAGATCCCGCAATCGAAGAGGAGGAGCAGATAATCAAGGAAAACGTTGTCCGAATAATGTCAGGCATGCGCATCATCGTCCATGATGAACATACCAACAGATACACCCCAGATGATGATTGCCCTAACGTAATGGCCATCATTCGGGATAGAGAGGATGATGACAATCCCTCCATCACTGCGGTCCACCCAGACTTTACCCTTACCAATTGGGACAGCATTCCTTGCTTTGGTCGACGAGGGTAAAGCGGGCAGAAATTCTTTTCTGCCCTGTAAATACAATAACTGCTTACTTTTCTGTACAGTATTAGCAGTTATTTTTCTAGTATATGCTAACATTGTGTATGATCAACACATTTTATATATACTAAGTGAAAGCATATTTTGTTTCAGGACTCTAAATTTAGATGTGCCTGTACTTGCGGATACGTTGCCTCTCCTACACAAGGATTGTACCTTTGATGTAGAGATGAATTCGGCCTTGATGGATAGCCAGGATGACATTGAGGTGCCTCCAGAAATTCAAGAATGGTTCAAAGATAAATCCAAACCCAACCTTGATCAAATCACTTCTTTCAATCTCGGAACCTTAGAAAACCCTAAGTTAATCCAGATTGGTTCAGACCTTACCCCAAACCAACGGAATGACATGGTTACGCTATTAACCCAATTCTAGGATGTGTTTGAATGGTCTCATGAAGACATGGTGGGTTTGTCCACTGACATTGTCCTTCATTCCCTTCCCATTAAAGAGGGATTTAAGCCAGTCAAGCAAAAGCTCAGGCGATTGAAACCTGAGTGGAGTTTAAAAGTGAAAGAAGAAATTGTGAAACAATTTCAAGTCGGCATTATCATGGTGTCTACATATCCTAAATGGATATCCAACATCGTGCCCGTACCTAAACCTGGAGGGAAGGTGAGAGTTTATGTGGATTATCGGGATGTGAATAAAGCTTTCTTAAAAGATAGCTTTCCCGTGCCATTTATCCACATTCTCATTGACAATACTGCGCGGTACGACATGCACTCCTTTGCCGATTGTAAGACCCCAACTTTTCGAATAAAGATTAAATTTTCTCGAAATATATTTTTGAATATTATGGTGTGAATTTGATATAATATTATAGTTGTGGGTAATATTTATAAATTTTGTAAAGTACGAAAGTTGTTATATAATATTCGATTAGTCGGGGAATATTCGTTTTAGCAGGAAATATTCGTACAATGCCACAATCATTGGTGGACCCCCACAACAGAATTATTGTCGGATTGAGAAAACGACAAAAATACTTTATGAAAATAACGGCAGAAGTTTTATCGTTAACTGTTGAAACACCCGGTGTTAAAAGTACAGTAATACGCGTGGTTACATAATAACATACGGTATTGATTATTGATGCTTACGTGAGAAGTCACTCAGTTATACTCAATTATTGCTACAGTAATTGCTGCATCATATCTATCATATTATGGATTCAATTATGGTCAGTATCATCTGCATAAAATATTTTTTTATTAAATCAATACTTGAGACGACAAAGTTATTCATATTATAAACTGCAATATTTAAAATGTCTAGAAGTTCTGTCAAGGAGAGGTTTGGTCACCTAATTGCGCGCCAATAGAGAGATATCCTTATTGGAAAGCCCCCCTCTTTCCTTGGAACGGCCTGGTTGATAAATATTGTGAGTTATAATATTAATGATAAATGTTGTTCGGAGTTGAATTTGGAGACGCGGACGTGATATTTGAGTCCGGGATTCACTATTTGGTCAAAAAGTCAACAGTTGACTTTTTCGGGAAAAGTCAAACTTCGAAATTTCAAAATTTATATTTTTGATAAAAATAGTTTCATTATGTTGGAATTGTTTGTGTTAGTGAAAATCGACATTTATTCCGATGATAATTGATGTCTAGGGATTATATTGATAAATCGAATAATTTATCGGATAAATGAGTAATTAATTGCTACTAATTCACATGCTTATATAACTATTTATTCATATATGTGTACTATTGAATCACATTATTTACTATTAGGGGAGTTGGTGCAAGATTGATAATACTTGCAGGACTAAATTATAAATGAAAGAAAAGTTGGAGGTATTGTACTATAATTTTCGAACCCCAAAACGTGCAATTATCAAAACTATATTTTTATATAAATAGAAGCTCATTCTTCCTTCATTTCTCACCAATTCACAAAATCTTTAGAGCGATTATTATAGAGAGAAATTATAGAGAGAAAGAAGAAGAGAAATTTGCTACCTCACTATTCCAGTATCCAGTTTTTCAAAGGTAAGGAGTATTATTTCTTTCTTATCTATGAAGAGAACTTCTGTTATTCCATTCTTATTATTCTGTTGGAATAACCTGTATACGTGGGCTACCCTATACTTGGTGAAGTTCTTCTGTTGTTCCATTCGTTATTATTCTGTTGGAATATCCTGTCTGTGCGTTCTACGCCGGACCTGGTTCTGTCTTTATTATTCTGTTGGAATATCCTCTCTGTGTGTTCTACGCCGGGCATGATTCTGTCTTTATTATTATGTTGGAATATCATTTTTATGCGTTCTACGCCGGACCTGATTCCGTCTTTATTATTCTGTTGGAATATCCTGTCTGTGCGTTCTACGCCGGACCTGATTCCGTCTTTATTACTCTATTGGAATATCCTGTCTGTGCATTTTACGCCGGACCTGATTCCGTTATTTATTATTCTGTTGGAATAACCTGCCTATGCGGTCTATCGCATGCTTGGTGATTTCTTTTGTTATTCTATTCCTTATTATACTCAGTTGGTTAAAGTTTTGAGTTGTATATTCCATGAAATTAGTGGAATATCCTTGATATTTGCGTTTCATCCAGTACCTTTTCATGAAAATATTCTTATGAGCATTCTTGAATTTTACTCTACAAGGCAGTATCATGTTGATAATTTGGACGTTATTAGTTCCTGGATAAAATAATTCTTGAACTTGTTTTATTGAATTCTTATATCATTGTCATCATCCTCATGTTTATATTTTCTTGAAAGTCATCTGTGGCCTATAGTGCATAGATGGACTTGGTATGATTATGACCAGGGATTATTCGGTGTAATCATGACCGTAATGTTACAGATGATGTGGTAAAAGTCCTCATTGGCCCGTAGTGCATTGATGGACAGTTGTTGGCATGATCATGACCATTAATGAATACACAAATATTCTTGGCCCGTAGTTCATGGATAATTGTGGTCGTGATACTAAAGAATATCCTTGGCCATAGTGCAGGGGTGATTCAATGATGTGGATTATTTATTAAGCTGAGCCCCAGCGATAAAAGTGATGAAAAACCTTTTAAATCATAAAAGATAGAAAATTTTATTCTCTACTTGACTCTTTTAATGGATTGCTTATTCCGCTGTAGTTAAACTTGATGGTTGTTATATTGTATCAGTTTAACACTGTTGAAGGCTAACGATAATATATTCTGCATTATCTTAGTCATAATATTTCCTACTGGGCTAGTTGAGCTCACCCTTTTACTTTTATTGTTCTCTTCAAGAAATGAGAACGTAGCAAGGACTAGTCGGGGAACGGAGTGACGGACCAGATGATAGCATTAGTAGTCCTCACTATTCAGTGAAATAGTGGAAAATAAATGTAATAATATCGAATTTGAGTTTGAATATTGTCTAGACGACAATAATTGTATTAAAACTCACATCTTATGTTTTGTCGTATTGTACACGACAGTTGTATTATTAAGTTGTATTTAAATTTATGTACCATGTAAGTGGTGACCCAAGATGGGTGACGTATACCTAATTTTGGGGGCGTCACAGTTGGTATCAAAGCTTAGGGATATGATCCCTAGCTAAGATGTGAGACTAGAACTAGGAGGGAGAGACGGAAAATTCCTTCGCTAGTATGACCTACCTAAGTTTATTTGGTATTTGATTGGTCAGTCAGAGTATAGTGATAATATGTAGCATGTCAATTAACCCTTATTTTGTGGCAGTGTTTAAAAAATGGCATCCGAGAATGTTGAGAACATCAATGGAGCACAGGAGACCGTTGAGTCTCCACAGATCAATAACCAGGACAACGTGCATCAGGAAGGCGACAATCCTCATGCAAACAACAACACTAACCAAATGATGAACGATGGAATGTTCCGAGGCTTCATGCAATTCATGTAACATCAGGTGAGAGTGGCTCCTTTTCAAAATACAGGTGTAAACACAGGAAACTCTCGGATGGTCACCGCTAAATAGTTCAAGGAGCTGGGACCACCTGAGTTTATTGGAGAGCCTAAACCACTTAAGGCGGAAGCATGGATAAAGTAGATCACCAAGATATTTGACCAAGATATTTGATGTCTTGGGATGCTCCGAGGAGCAAAAGGTTCCCTTCGCCACCTTCATGTTACGTGAAGAGGCAGATTACTGGTGAAAATCTGTAAAACGTACCCAGCCTGACGCACTCAAGATGTCTTGGGAGAAGTTCCAAGAGCTATTCAATGACAAGTACTTTCCCGAAAGTATTCGTCACATGAAAGAGGTGGAGTTTATCAAGTTGGAACAAAACAATATGACCGTGTCGCAATAAGAGGCTAAATTTGCAGAGTTATCCCGGTTTGCATCCCATTTGGTCGATAATGAGGAGCGAATGACACGAATATTTTTAAGAGGTTTGAAACCGAAGATACGTCAATATCTTATTTTTCATAAACTGTGTTTGTACTCAGATGTTGTAAATAGGGCTCAATTATTGGAGCGCGGTAACGAGTCAATGCAACCAAGGGAAAGCAGCCAGCAACATGAAAATACCAGTGGTAATAGTCATCGAAACTGTAAGACCCCAACTTATTAATGAATAAAATCAAATTTTCTCTAAATATTATTGTGAATAATAAGGGGCTAATTTGATATAATACTTTGGTTATGGGTGAAATGTGCAAATTTTGCAAAATAAGCAAGTGGTTATAAAATATTCATTTTGTCGGGGAATATTCGTTTGGTCGTGGAATATTCTTGCTGTCGGGGAATATTCGTACGACAGCGCAACCTTGTGTGGGCCCCATAACGGAAAGCGATTGGATGAAGAAAATGACAAGTATAAGTTATTTATAAATAACGGCGTAGTTGTTACCGTTAATACTGTTGGAATACCCGGTGATTAAAATACAGTAGCACACGGTATTGCACCAATTATTAATTCTTATGTAAGAAGGCACTACTCAATAATTGTTACAGTAGTTATTGTTCAATATTTTATTTTATTGATTCAATAATTGTTGCATTGATATTTTATATTATTGTTGTTTCAATAATTGTTGCTGCACAGTATTTTCCATTATCAGATCAATAATTCATATTATTTGAATAATATTATTATATAACATTATTGGCAATGTCTAGAAAGTTCTGTCTAAGGAGAGGTTTGGTCATCTAATTGCGCGCCAGTAAGGAGAAATCCTTATTGGAAAGCCCCCTCTTTCCTGGGAACGGCCTGGTTGTCATAAATGTGATTCTGTAATATTATTTGTGAATAATTAATTATTGATTCATATGATAAGGAAATATTTATTTTATGTGGATATAAATGAGGGATATATTTTTGTGGTTAAAAATGAAGGAGTTAATGTTGAGGTGTTTTATCAGTATTTTTATCGGAATGGAGGTATTAAAAATCAAATCAGGGTTTTTGAGAAATATTGCGGGTGTTATAATTTTTAATCCGACCGTTGGATCGTGGTAATTTTTGGATATGTTATACATATATAAGTTGAGTATATGTCCACAAATTTTGAACCGTTAAAAATGAACGTATGATTTATTATGAATTTTACGAGATGACTGGTTCAGAAATTGTTGAATTTTCGGAGTTTATCATTTTGATGGAAAATTCTAGAATTGGTGGGCCCCACTTGTGGTTGGTGAAGAAATGTGCTGAATTATATTTCAAATGTGGTGGGTGGGAATAGTAGCAGGTAAAGCCATCAGGTTGCAAGTCAAACCTACTAAAATTTTCCTATAAATAGAGGGCTAAGTTAGAATTGAAAATCACACCAGAAACAAGTTTTCTCTCTTTCTCTCTCTAGATTATTGAGTGTATTTTGTGAGTATTTAGATACATTGAGAGTTTCTATTCGTGAGAGCAAGTTTCTTTCAGCCTTATACCGGTATTCCGACCAGAAGTACTGATATCTTGAGGTAAGGGATATTATTTTCTTCTTAAATGATATTATTTTCTTCAATATCATTATGCTGAAATATTGACATGAGTTTTTATCAAATTTGGAACTTTTTGTGTCGGGGTTACTATTCACGTATACGGCACTATTCACGTATACGGTACTATTCACGAATACGGCACTATTCACCGAAAAATAAAATTTTTCCTTTTTGTCCAAGATGTCTATTATGGTTACTATCTTTGATTGTATCCATGTTTTGATCTTTATTTTTGAATTCTGCTTCACAATTGATTATTATGAAGTATTATTGATCTTGGATAAACTGTTATACGAATCCCTACTATTTGTCCTTCTGTCTCATTGGATTCGTTCTCTTTAAGATATTTTTCATCATCCTCAGTCCTAAATGATGATATTAATGAATATCTTTGGCCTGTAGTGCAAAGATGTATGATTACTTGATGAATATCTTTGGCCTGTAGTGCAAAGATGAACATGTGTTGAGATGAACATGACTGACAGGTGATACAAATGAATATCTTTGGCCTGTAGTGCAAAGATGAATATTTGGATAAAGATGATTATTAATTGATGTTACAGGGATAAAATATTGATGATGGACTTTTAAATCTTAGAAGATAGTAGAATTCTTTCTCTACTTGACTCTTCTAATGGTTTGCTGTTTCCGCTGCAGTTGTTGATCTAAAACTTGTTGTCGATTATATTCTATCAGATTTTTCCCTGTTGAAGACTAACGATAATTTGTTTGTATATTATCTTAGTCATAATATTCTTTACTGGGCTAGTTGAGCTCACCCTTTTCCTTTTTGTTCCATTTTTCTTCTCAGGAGGTGAGAACATAGCAGGATCTAGTCGGGGTATGGAGTGATGGTTCTAGAAAGATGTTTTAGCAGTCCTCACTATTTCTGTAAAATAGTGTTTGAATAATTGTAATGAGGATTTATTTGAGTGTGGATATTGTCTAGAAGACAATATTTGTATTTAAACTCACAGTATGTGTTGTCGTATTTTGCACGACATTTGTATTATTGAAGTTGTAGTTTGCTTTCTGTACCATGTATTTGGCGACTCAGAATGGGTGTTTTTATACCTATTTTGGGGGCGTCACAGTTGGTATCAGAGCTTAGGGATATGATCCCTGGCTGAGATGTGAGACAAGAACTAGGAGGGGAGAGACGGGGAATTCCTTCACTAGTATGACTTGACTAAGTTTATTTGGTGTTTATTTGGTCGGTCAGAGTATAGGGATAATATATGACATGACTATTAACCCTTGTTTTATGGCAGTATTTAAGAATGGCAGCTGAGAACGTTAATAATGGTGTAAATCAGATCGTGGAGACACCTTTGATCACCACCCAGGGGAACGTGCAACAGGAAGGCAATATTCCTCCTGTAAACAACGTTACCGAGCAAACGATGAATGATGGAATATTTAGGAGCTTTTTGCAGTTCATGCAAAATCAGACGAGGGAGACTCGTGTGCAGAATACGGGTGGAAATGATAACGCGCGGTTTGTCACAGCTAAGCAGTTCAAAGAATTGGGACCACCAGAATTTAAGGGAAAGCCGGATCCGATCATGGCGGAAACGTGGGTCAAGCAAATTACCAAGATATTCGATGTCTTGGGATGCACGGAGGAACAAAAGGTTCCATTCGCCACCTTTATGTTCCGCGGTGAGGCAGACTACTGGTGGGAGTCTGTGAAGCGTACCCAGCCTGACGGACTCAACATGTCCTGGGAAACATTTCAAAAACTGTTCAATGACAAGTACTTTCCTGAAAGTATTCGTCATATGAAGGAGGTGTAGAGTTTATCAGACTGGAACAAAACAACATGACGGTGTCCCAGTACGAGGCGAAGTTTGCAGAGTTATCCAGGTTTGCACCTCATTTGGTCGAAAATGAGGAACGAATGACAAGGATGTTTCTGAGAGGTCTAAAACCCGAGATTCGACAATATCTTATCTCTCATAAATTTTCTTTATATTCAGATGTTGTAAATAGGGCTCAATTATTAGAGCGAGATAATGAGTATGTGCAACCGAGGGACCACAACCAGGGTCATACCGGTGGCGGCAGTCATCGAAGCAATGAAAACCAGCAGGGAGGAAAATATTCGGACAAAAGCGGTAACCACTCTGGTGGTAATCGTGGTCGTGATAATAGAAGGAGCGAGTCGGGAGGAGATTTCAAGAAGAGAAGGTACAACAATGATAATGTGAAGACGTCAGCACAAACATCAACTGTTTCTAGGGGAGGAGAACGACCACCGGTCGTATGTTACAAATGTGGGAAAGAGGGACATATCAGCCCAAACTGCCCACAACAATCCAAGGTATGTTATAACTGTGGAAAGGAGGGTCATATAGCTCGAGAGTGTTCTGTAGCAAAACCAAGTTCAGCGGGGATGGTGACTCCAAAAGCTGTCCCGGATAAGTCGAAATCAGCGGTTCCTGGAAGGGCGTTTGTCGTTACTGGCCAAAACGCGAGAAACCCGAACGAGGTGATCACGGGTAAGCTAATCTTGAATTCTTGCGAAGTTTATACTTTACTAGATACCGGTTCTACCCATTCTTTTATCTCTCCTGCTTGTGCTCAACGTTTAAACTTGACTCGGAGAAATTGGACTTTAACTTATCAATTGAAACTCCGTTGGGTGAAACCTTCGTTACATCTACAGTTTATAAATCTTGCATGATCCAAGTTGGTACTATCACATTACCTGTTGATCTTATCTCTTTAAAGATACTTGCTTTTGATGTAATTTTAGGAATTGATTGGTTAACCACTCATAATGCTAAAATTGATTATTTTCGTAAGGTTGTTAGTTTTCATATTCCTAACCAACCTTTTATACGAATTCAAACTACTAAACCACTAAAATCAGTCACTGTCATATCGAGCCACAAAGCTATTCGTTTATTGAAAAACGGATGTCAAGCTTTCTTAGCCCATGTAATGGATTTGAACAAAGACAAGTCAGATTTGAATAATATTTCTATTGTTAGAGAATTTCCCGATGTATTTCCTAAAAAATTTTCTGGTCTACCCCCAGAACGTGAAGTTGAATTCTTTATTGACCTTGAACTCGATACAAAGCCCATTTCTAAAACTCCATATCGAATGGCTCCTATTGAACTTCAGGAGTTAAAAGTCCAACTACAGGAGTTGTTGGACATCGATTTTATTCGTCCTAGTACGTCTCCTTGGGGTGCTCCTGTTTTATTTGTAAAGAAGAAAGACGGGAGTATGCGACTTTGTATCGACTATCGAGAATTGAATCATGTCACTATCAAGAATAGGTATCCGCTACCTCGCATTGATGACCTGTTCGACCAGTTACAAGGAACACAATTCTTTTCAAGGATCGACCTTCGTTCTGGATATCATCAGCTGAAGATTAAAACTGAGGATATTCCAAAGACTGCCTTCAGAACTCGGTACGGGCATTATGAATTCTTAGTAATGTCTTTTGGATTGACTAATGCTCCTGCTGCCTTCATGGATATGATGAACCGTGTATTCAAAGAATATTTGGATCAGTTCGTTGTTGTCTTTATTGATGACATCCTCATCTATTCGAAAAGCCGTGAAGATCATGAGCGCCATTTGAAGCTGGTACTGCAAAGGCTTCGTGAAAATAAGCTATATGCCAAATTGAAGAAATGCGAGTTCTGGCTTGAGGAAGTAGCATTCCTTGGGCACGTGGTGTCAAAACATGGAGTATTTGTCGACCCGGCGAAGATTGAAGCCATACAAAGTTGGGAGCAACCGAAGTCGGTAACCAAAGTACGTAGCTTTCTAGGCTTAGCTGGTTATTATCAGAGATTTGTGGAAGGATTTTCTCGAATCGCTACTCCGTTAACTTAGCTGACTCGGAAAGATACAAAGTTTGTATGGAGTGAGGAATGCGAGAAGAGTTTCCAAGAACTCAAGAGGAGACTCATTTCGGCACCTGTTCTGACAATACCATCTGGTTCGGATGGATTTGTTATCTACAGCGATGCTTCAGGCAAAGGGTTAGGATGTGTTCTCATGCAACATGGGAAAGTCATAGCCTATGCCTCACGACAACTCAAAGAATATGAGAGGAATTATCCTACTCATGATTTGGAGTTGGCAGCAGTCGTTTTTGCGTTGAAGATCTGGAGACACTACCTGTATTGGGAGAAAGTGGAGATCTATACAGATCATAAAAGCCTCAATATTTCTTCACCCAAAAGGAACTCAACATGCGGCAGCGACGTTGGCTCGAGCTGTTGAAAGATTACGATCATACCATCCAATATCATCCTGGAAAAGCAAACGTAGTAGCTGACGCATTGAGTAGAAGATCATATGCGGGTACGAGTGCAATATTGTTAACACAAAGGCCCATTTTGTATGACTTACAAAGGATGGAGATAGAGATGAAGGCTCCAAGTACCCACATGATGATATCAAATATACGAGTAGAACCGACTTTAATCGATAAAGTTAAAGCTGCTCAAGCTACGGACATGGAGCTGATGCGTATGAAGAAGAAAGTGCAAGAAGGTGCTATTCCAGAAGCAAGAATCGATGAAGAAGGAATACTTCGAGTCAACTCCAGACTTTGTGTTCCTAACGATTTTGACTTGAAGCATAGAATAATGATGGAGGCACACAACACACCGTTTGCAATCCATCTTGGGAGTACCAAAATGTATCACGATCTTCGACATACATTTTGGTGGAGCAATATGAAAAGAGAGATCGCGGAGTTTATCTCGAGGTGTTTAACTTGTCAACGTGTAAAGGCGGAGCATCAAGTGCCAAAGGGTCCATTGCAACCACTTGAGATCCCGAAATGGAAGTGGGAACACATTACTATGGATTTTGTTACGGGTCTTCCCAAGGTTTCTCAAGGCATAGATGCGATTTGGGTTATTGTTGATAGATTAACCAAATTCGCTCATTTCTTGCCGATACGTGAGACTTATTCCCTTGAACGTCTTGCTAGTATGTACGTGAACGAGATTGTGAGATTGCATGGCATGCCAGTATCCATAGTTTCGGATCGTGACCCAAGATTCACTTCACGATTTTGGGTTAGCTTGCAGAAAGCTATGGGCACGGATTTACGATTCAGTTCGGCATACCATCCTCAAACGGACGGACAATCAGAGAGGACTATTCAAACTCTTGAAGATCTATTAAGACTTTGTGTCCTAGATCTCAAAGGGAGTTGGGATAAGTACCTACCATTGGTGGAATTCTCCTACAACAACAGTTATCAGGCGAGCATAGGTGTGGCTCCATTCGAGGCGTTGTATGGAAGAAAATGTCGTTCTCCAGTATGCTGGGACGAGGTGGGTGAAGCAACATTGTTGGGACCAGAGTTGGTACGCATTACTACAGAGAAGATCCAAACGATTCGACAACGTATACAAACGGCACAGGATCGACAAAAGAGTTATGCGGATCTTCATCGGAAGGACGTGGAATTTAATATTGGGGATCATGTATTATTACGTGTTGCACCATGGAAGGGAGTTACAAGATTTGGGAAGAGAGGAAAGCTCAATCCAAGATTTGTTGGTCCATTTGAGATTCTTGAGCGAATAGGAAATGTGGCATATAGACTCGCATTACCTCCAAGCATGTCTCGTGTTCATAATGTTTTTCACATATCTATGCTTCGTAAATATGTTAAAGACCCGAACCACATTATTGAGTTAGAACCAGACGAGATAGCTGAAGATTTAACGTACGAGGAGGTACCTGTTAAGATCTTGGATAGGAAAGAGCATGTCCTACGCACGAAGGTTATACCACAAGTTAAGGTTTTGTGGAGAAACCATGCTATTGAAGAAATGACCTGGGAGTTGGAATCAGAAATGAAAGCGAGGTATCCTCACCTTTTTGAAACATCAGGTACGTACGTCAATTTCGAGGACGAAATTTCATAAGGAGGGGAGGTTGTAAGACCCCAACTTATTAATGAATAAAATCAAATTTTCTCTAAATATTATTGTGAATAATAAGGGGTTAATTTGATATAATACTTTGGTTATGGGTGAAATGTGCAAATTTTGCAAAATAAGCAAGTGGTTATAAAATATTCATTTTGTCGGGAAATATTCGTTTGGTCGTGGAATATTCTTGCTGTCGGGGAATATTCGTACGACGGCGCAGCCTTGTGTGGGCCCCATAACGGAAAGCGATTGGATGAAGAAAATGACAAGTATAAGTTATTTATAAATAACGGCGTAGTTGTTACCGTTAATACTGTTGGAATACCGGTGATTAAAATACAGTAGCACACGGTATTGCACCAATTATTGATTCTTACGTAAGAAGGCACTACTCAATAATTGTTACAGTAGTTATTGTTCAATATTTTATTTTATTGATTCAATAATTGTTGCATTGATATTTTATATTATTGTTGTTTCAATAATTGTTGCTGCACAGTATTTTCATTATCAGATCAATAATTCATATTATTTGAATAATATTATTAGATAACATTATTGGCAATGTCTAGAAAGTTCTGTCTAAGGAGAGGTTTGGTCATCTAATTGCGCGCCAGTAAGGAGAAATCCTTATTGGAAAGCCCCCTCTTTCCTGGGAACGGCCTGGTTGTCATAAATGTGATTCTGTAATATTATTTGTGAATAATTAATTATTGATTCATATGATAAGGAAATATTTATTTTATGTGGATATAAATGAAGGATATATTTTTGTGGTTAAAAATGAAGGAGTTAATGTTGAGGTGTTTTATCAGTATTTTTATCGGAATGGAGGTATTAAAAATCAATCAGGGTTTTTGAGAAATATTGCGGGTGTTATAATTTTTAATCCGACCGTTGGATCGTGGTAATTTTTGGATATGTTATACATATATAAGTTGAGTATATGTCCACAAATTTTGAACCGTTAAAAATGAACGTATGATTTATTATGAATTTTACGAGATGACTGGTTCAGAAATTGTTGAATTTTCGGAGTTTATCATTTTGATGGAAAATTCTAGAATTGGTGGGCCCCACTTGTGGTTGGTGAAGAAATGTGCTGAATTATATTTCAAATGTGGTGGGTGGGAATAGTAGCAGGTAAAGCCATCAGGTTGCAGGTCAAACCTACTAAAATTTTCCTATAAATAGAGGGCTAAGTTAGAATTGAAAATCACACCAGAAACAAGTTTTCTCTCTTTCTCTCTCTAGATTATTGAGTGTATTTTGTGAGTATTTAGATACTTTGAGAGTTTCTATTCATCAGAGCAAGTTTCTTTCAGCCTTATACCGGTATTCCGACCAGAAGTACTGATATCTTGAGGTAAGGGATATTATTTTCTTCTTAAATGATATTATTTTCTTCAATATCATTATGCTGAAATATTGATATGAGTTTTTATCAAATTTGGAACTTTTTGTGTCGGGATTACTATTCACGTATACGGCACTATTCACGTATACGGTACTATTCACGAATACGGCACTATTCACCGAAAAATAAAATTTTTCCTTTTTGTCCAAGATGTCTATTATGGTTACTATCTTTGATTGTATCCATGTTTTGATCTTTATTTTTGAATTCTGCTTCACAATTGATTATTATGAAGTATTATTGATCTTGGATAAACTGTTATACGAATCCCTACTATTTGTCCTTCTGTCTCATTGGATTCGTTCTCTTTAAGATATTTTTCATCATCCTCAGTCCTAAATGATGATATTAATGAATATCTTTGGCCTGTAGTGCAAAGATGTATGATTACTTGATGAATATCTTTGGCCTGTAGTGCAAAGATGAACAGGTGTTGAGATGAACATGACTGACAGGTGATACAAATGAATATCTTTGGCCTGTAGTGCAAAGATGAATATTTGGATAAAGATGATTATTAATTGATGTTACAGGGATAAAATATTGATGATGGACTTTTAAATCTTAGAAGATAGTAGAATTCTTTCTCTACTTGACTCTTCTAATGGTTTGCTGTTTCCGCTGCAGTTGTTGATCTAAAACTTGTTGTCGATTATATTCTATCAGATTTTTCCCTGTTGAAGACTAACGATAATTTGTTGTATATTATCTTAGTCATAATATTCTTTACTGGGCTAGTTGAGCTCACCCTTTTCCTTTTTGTTCCATTTTTCTTCTCAGGAGGTGAGAACATAGCAGGATCTAGTCGGGGTATGGAGTGATGGTTCTAGAAAGATATTTTAGTAGTCCTCACTATTTCTGTAAAATAGTGTTTGAATAATTGTAATGAGGATTTATTTGAGTGTGGATATTGTCTAGAAGACAATATTTGTATTTAAACTCACAGTATGTGTTGTCGTATTTTGCACGACATTTGTATTATTGAAGTTGTAGTTTGCTTTCTGTACCATGTATTTGGCGACTCAGAATGGGTGTTGTATACCTATTTTGGGGGCGTCACAGAAACGGTGATAACAAGCGTGGAGGGAATCAACATGCCAGAAATAGTAACCACTTCGGTGGTAATCATGGCCAAGACAGTAAAAATGGACATTTCAAGAAAAGGAGATTCAACAATGATGGAAAGACGTCAGCACCAGCAACCGTGGTTAAGGAAGGAGAATGACCACCTATCATATGCCTCAAATGCGGAGGGGAGGGACATATCAGTCCAAACTGCGCGATGCCATCCAAAGCGTGCTATAATTATGGAAGAAAAGGTCACCTAGCCCGATTTTGTCGTTCACCGAAGACAAGTTCAGCTAGGATGGAGGCACCAAAGGCCGTCCCAGAAAAGTCAAAACCGGTAGTGCAAGGGAGAGCGTTTGTTGTGACCTCCCAGAAAGCAAGGAACCCGAACAAGGTCATCACGGGCAAGCTTATCATAAACTCTAGTGAAGTCTATACCTATTTGATACCGGTTCTACCCATTCTTTTATTTCTCCTACTTGCGCTTAATGATTAAATTTGACTCCGGAGAAATTAGACTTTGACTTATCTGTTGAAACTCCATTAGGAGAAACCTTCATTACATCCATTGTTTATAAGTCTTGTTTGATTCAAATCGGTAATCGCACGTTACCTGTCGATCTTATCTCCTTAAAAATACTTGCATTTGACGTGATTCTAGGGATTGATTGGTTAACTACTCATCATGCTAAAATTGATTATTTTCGTAAGGTTGTTAACTTTCATATTCCTAATAAACCTATTATGCGAATTCAAGCGACCAAACCATTAAAATCAATCACGGTCATCTCAAGCCTCAAAGCTATTTATTTATTGAAAAACGGATGTCAAGCTTTCTTAGCTCATATCACGGATTTAAACAAAAATACGTCAGATTTGAAGGATATTTCTATTGTTAATAAATTTCCTGACGTATTCCCTGAAAAACTTCCTGTCCTACCCCCAGAGCGTGAAGTTGAATTTTGTATCGACCTTGAACCGGTACAAAACCCATTTCCAAAGCCCCATATCGAATAGCTCCTATTGAACTTCAGAAGTTAAAGACCCAATTGCAGGAATTGTTAGACATTGGTTTCATTCGTCCTAGTACGTCTCCTTGGGGTGCTCCTGTTCTATTCGTGAAGAAGAAAGATGAGAGTATGCGACTTTGTATTGATTATCGGGAGTTGAATCATGTCACCATCAAAAATAGGTATCCATTGCCACATATTGATGACCTGTTTGATCAGTTACAAGGAGCACAATTTTTTTCAAAGATCGATCTTCGTTCTGGATATCATCAGGTGAAGGTTAAAACTGAGGATATTCCAAAGACTGCCTTCAGAACTCGGTACGAGCATTATGAATTCTTAGTCATGTCTTTTGGATTGACTAATGCTCCTGCTGCCTTCATGGATATGATGAACCGAGTATTCAAGGAATATTTAGATCACTTTGTGGTCGTCTTTATTGATGACATCCTTATTTATTCCAAAAGCCGTGAAGATCATGAGCAACACTTGAGGCTGATACTCCAAAAGCTTCGTGAATATAAGCTTTATGCCAAGTTAAAGAAATGAGAGTTCTGGCTTGAGGAAGTAGTATTCCTTGGGTACGTAGTATCAAGTTATGGAATATCCGTTGACCCTGTAAAGATTGAAGCTATTCAAAGCTGGGAGCAACCCAAATTAGTGACCGAAGTACGTAGCTTTCTCGGTTTAGCTGGTTATTATCGGAGATTCGTGGAAGGATTTTCTCGAATCGTTACTCCATGAACTCAGCTGACTCGAAAAGATACAAAGTTTGGTTGGAGCGAGGAATGTGAGAAGGGTTTTCAAGGACTCAAAAGGAGACTCATTTCAGCACCTGTTCTGACAATACCATCTGGTTCGGAGGGATTTGTCATCTACAGTTATGCTTCGAGCAAAGGGTTAGGATGTGTTCTCATGCAACATGTGAAAGTTATAGCCTATGCCTCAAGACAACTCAAAGAATATGAGAGGAATTATCCTACTCATGATCTAGAGTTGGTAGCTGTTGTTTTTGCACTTAAAATTTGGAGGCATTACTTGTATTGAGAGAAAGTGGAGATCTTTACGGATCATAAAAGCCTCAAATATTTCTTCACTCAAAAGGAACTCAACATGCGACAACGACATTGGCTTGAACTGTTGAAAGATTATGATCCTTCCATCCAGTACCATCCTGGAAAAGCGAACGTGGTAGCTGACGCATTGAGTAGAAGATCATATGCGGGTACGAGTGCAATATTCACAACACAAAAGCCCATTTTGTGTGACTTGCAAAGGATGGAGATAGAGTTAAAGACTCCAGGGACCCATGTGATGATGGCGAATATACGAGTAGAACCGACTTTAATTGATAAAGTTAAAGTTGCTCAAGTTACAGATCCGGAGCTGATGTGTATGAGGAAGAAAGTGCAAGAAGGTGTTATGCCGGAAGCAAGAATCAATGAAGAAGGAATACTTTGAGTCAACTCCAGACTTTGTGTTCCTAACGACCCTGATTTAAAGTATAAAATCATGATGGAGGTGCACAACACACCGTTTGCAATCCATCCTGGGAGTACCAAAATGTATCGTGATCTTCGACAAACATTTTGGTGGAGTAATATGAAGAGAGAGATATCAGAGTTTATCTCAAGGTGTTTAACTTGTCAACGAGTCAAGGCGGAGCATCAAGTACCAAAAGGTCAATTGCAATCACTTGAAATTCCAGAATGGAAGTGGGAACACATTACTATGGATTTCGTTACTGGTCTTCCCAAGGTTTCTCAAGGCATAGATGCAATTTGGGTCATTGTTGATAGAATGACCAATTCTGCTCATTTCTTACCTATACGAGAAACTTATACACTTGAACGTCTTGCTCGTATGTACATAAACGAGATTGTAAGACTGCATGGTATGCCAGTATCCATAGTTTCTGATCGAGACCCAAGATGAAACTTCATGATTTTGGGTTAGTTTGCAAAAAGCTATGGGCACAGATTTACGATTTAGCTTGGCATATCATCCTCAGACGGACGGGCAGTCGGAGAGGACCATTCAAACTGTTGAAGATCTATTAAGACTCTGTGTCCTTGACTTCAAGAGAAGTTGTGATAAGTTCCTACCATTGGTGGAGTTTTTCCTACAACAACAATTATCAAGCAAGTATTGGCACGGCTCCATTTGAGGCGTTGTATGGAAGAAATTATCGTTCTCTAGTATACTGGGATGACGTGGGTGAAACAACGTTATTGGGACCGGAGTTGGTACGTATGACTATGGAAAAGATTCAAACGATCCGACAACGTATAAAAACCTCACAAGATGGACAAAAGAGTTATGCCGATCTTCATTAAAAGGACGTGGAATTCGATATTGGAGATCATGTGTTATTACGTGTTGCTCCATGGAAGGGAGTTACGAGATTTGGAAAGAGAGGAAAACTCAACCCTCGATTCATTGGCCCATTTTTATTCCTCGATCGAGTAGGAACTGTGGCGTATAGACTCGCTTTACCGCCAAGTATATCTCGTGTTCATAAAGTTTTTCACATATCCATGTTACGTAAATATGTGAAAGACCCGAACCACACTATTGAGTTAGAACCAGACGAAATAAAGGAAGATTTAACGTATGAAGAGGTTCCTGTTAAAATCTTGGATAAGAAGGAACATATTCTACGCTCCAAGGTATTACTTCAAGTCAAAGTTTTGTGGAGAAATCACGATGTTGAGGAAATGACTTGGGAATTAGAATCTGAAATGAAATCAAGGTATCCTCACCTGTCGACATACCAGGTACGCACCCTAATTTCGAGGACGAAATTTCATAAGAAGGGGAGGTTGTAAGACCCCAACTTTTCGAATAAAGATTAAATTTTCTCGAAATATATTTTTGAATATTATGGTATGAATTTGATATAATGTTATAGTTGTGGGTAATATTTATAAATTTTGCAAAGTACGCAAGTTGTTATATAATATTCGATTGGTCGGGGAATATTCATTTTAATAGGGAATATTCGTACAACGGCACAATCATTGGTGGATCCCCACAACGGAATTATTGTCGGACTGAGAAAACGACAAAAATACTTTATGAAAATAACGGCGAAAGTTTTACCGTTAACTGTTGAAACACCCGGTGTTAAAAGTACAGTAATACGCGTGGTTGCATAGTAGCACACGGTATTGATTATTGATGCTTACGTGAGAAGTCACTCAGTTATACTCAATTATTGCTACAGTAATTGCTGCATCATATCTATCATATTATGGATTCAATTATAGTCAGTATCATCTGCATAAAATGTTTTTTTATTAAATCAATACTTGAGACGACAAAGTTATTCATATTATAAACTGTAATATTTACAATGTCTAGAAGTTCTGTCAAGGAGAGGTTTGGTCACCTAATTGCATGCCAATAGGGAGAAATCCTTATTGGAAAGCCCCCTCTTTCCTGGGAACGACCTGGTTGATAAATATTGTGAGTTATAATATTAATGATGAATATTGTTCGGAGTTGAATTTGGAGACGCGGACGTGATATTTGAGTCCGGAACGACGAAATTAGTAAAAATAGTTTGTAAACACAAAATTTTCCGGGATTCACTATTTGGTCAAAAAGTCAACAGTTGACTTTTTTGGAAAAAGTCAAACTTCGAAATTTCAAAATTTATATTTTTGATAAAAATAGTTTCATTATGTTGGAATTGTTTGTGTTAGTAAAAATCGACATTTATTCCGATGATAATTGATGTCTAGGGGTTATATTGATAAATCGAATAATTTATCGGATAAATGAGCAATTAATTGTTACTAATTCACATGTTTATATAACTATTTATTCACATATGTGTACTATTGAATCACATTATTTACTATTAGGGGAGTTGGTGCAAGATTGATAATACTTGCAGGACTAAATTATAAATGAAAGAAAAGTTGGAGGTATTGTACTCTAATTTTCGAGCCCCAAAACATGCAATTATCAAAACTATATTTTTCTATAAATAGAAGCTCATTCTTCCTTCATTTCTCACCAACTCACAAAAGCTTTAGAGCGATTATTATAGAGAGAAATTATAGAGAGAAAGAAGAAGAGAAATCTGCTACCTCACTATTCCAGTATCCAGTTTTTCCAAGGTAGGGAGTATTATTTCTTTCTTATCTATGAGGAGAACTTCTGTTATTCCATTCTTATTATTATGTTGGAATAACCTGTATACGTGGGCTACCTTATACTTGGTGAAATTCTTCTGTTGTTCCATTCTTTATTATTCTGTTGGAATATCCTGTCTGTGCGTTCTACGCCGGACCTGGTTCCGTCTTTATTATTCTGTTGGAATATCCTGTCTGTGCATTCTACGCCGGACCTGATTCCGTCTTTATTATTCTGTTGGAATATCCTGTCTGTGCGTTCTACGCCGGACCTGATTCTGTCTTTATTATTCTGTTGGAATATCCTGTCTGTGCGTTTTACGCCGAACCTGATTCCGTTATTAATTATCCTGTTGGAATAACCTGCCTGTGCGGTCTATCGCATGCTTGGTGATTTCTTTTGTTATTCCATTCCTTATTATACTCAGTTGGTTAAAGTTTTGACTTCTATATTCCATGAAATTAGTGGAATATCCTTGATATTTGCGCTTAATCCAGTATCTTTTCATGAAAATATTCTTCTGAGCATTCTTGAATTTTACTCTACAAGGCAGTATCATGTTGACAATTTGGACGTTATTAGTTCCTCGATAAAATAATTCTTGAACTTGTTTTATTGAATTCTTATATCATTGTCATCATCCTCATGTTTATATTTTCTTGAAAGTCATCTGTGGCCTATAGTGCATAGATGGACTTGGTATGATTATGACCAGGGATTATTCGGTGTAATCATGACCGTAATGTTACAGATGACGTGGCAAAAGTCCTCATTGGCCCGTAGTGCATTGATGAACAGTTGTTGGCATGATCATAACCATTAATGAATACACAAATATTCTTGGCCCGTAGTGCATGGATAATTGTGGTCGTGATACTAAAGAATATCCTTGGCCGTAGTGCAGGGGTGATTCGATGATGTGAATTATTTATTAAGCTGAGTCCCAGCGATAAAAGTGATGAAAAACCTTTTAAATCATAAAAGATAGTAGATTTTATTCTCTACTTGACTATTTTAATGGATTGCTTGTTCCGCTGCAGTTAAACTTGATGGTTGTTATATTGTATCGGTTTAACACTGTTGAAGGCTAACGATAATATATTCTGCATTATCTTAGTCATAATATTTCCTACTGGGCTAGTTGAGCTCACCCTTTTACTTTTATTGTTCTCTTCAAGAAATGAGAACGTAGCAAGGACTAGTCGGGGAACGGAGTGACGGACTAGATGATAGCATTAGTAGTCCTCACTATTCAGTGAAATAGTGGAAAATAAATGTAATAATATTGAATTTGGGTTTGAATATTGTCTAGACGACAATAATTGTATTAAAACTCACAGCTTATGTTTTGTCGTATTGTACACGGCAGTTGTATTATTAAGTTGTATTTGAATTTATGTACCATGTAAGTGGCGTCCCAAGATGGGTGACGTATACCTAATTTTGGGGGCGTCACAGTTGGTATCAAAGCTTAGGGATATGATCCCTGGCTAAGATGTGAGACTAGAACTAGGAGGGGAGAGATGGGGAATTCCTTCGCTAGTATGACCTACCTAAGTTTATTTGGTATTTGATTGGTCAGTCAGAGTATAGTGAACACACATTGCATGTCAATTAACCCTTATTTTGTGGCAGTGTTCGAAAATGGCATCCGAGAATGTTGAGAACATCAATGGAGCACAGGAGACCGTTGAGTCTCCACAGATCAATAACCAGGACAACGTGCATCATGAAGGCGACAATCCTCATGCAAACAACAACACTAACCAAATGATGAACGATGGAATGTTCCGAGGCTTCGTGCAATTCATGTAACATCAGGCGAGAGTGGCTCTTGTTCAAAATACAGGTGTAAACACAGGAAACTCTCGGACGGTCATCGCTAAACAGTTCAAGGAGCTGGGACCACCTGAGTTTATTGGAGAGCCTAAACCACTTAAGGCGGAAGCATGGATAAAGCAGATCACCAAGATATTTGATGTCTTGGGATGCTCCGAGGAGCAAAAGGTTCTCAGATTGCAAAACCAAGTATTAACAGACCAAGGTTCTCAGGCCAAAGGAAAATTCGCTCCTAATTGGGAATGCCCGTTTATTGTTTAAGATGTATTGACAGGAGGCGCTCTCAGATTGAAAGAAATGGACGGCGATGAATTTCCACAACTCTTCAACTCGGACATCGTGAAATGGTATTACGTTTGAAGTAACCAGCAAACACCCTGGTGCATCATCATCAGGTCACCAGACATTCCGGTTCTTTAACCCTTTACCACATACAACTTATCTACACTTTGCCCTTCAGGGAAATATACTCTTCAAGCCAGCAACCTGGCTTTCTCCTTTTCACTCATACAACTTAGGTCATCCCACCGCAGATTGAACCTCTTACGTTGGTAGTTTGGCTACCCATACATGGGATCAAACTTCTCCTGCCTGCAGTTTATCCTCAACCTAGGATTAAACTTTCTCCTCCCCGTACTCTGACCTGCACATGGGATTACGTTTTCTTCTCACCCTGAGGGGCGAACTACGTCGACCTGATCTCCTCTTCAATAGGAGTACATAGGCAACCATTTCATATGGCCTGGTCGCAATAAAACAAAAACCACAAAAACATTTCTACCATCTCTCCTCACAAAAACAACCAAAAACATTCCTACACCATGTCAGCCATATACAACGTTGAGCCTCTTACACCAGGTTCGAACTACGCAGACCTGATCTCCTCTTCAATAGGAGTATGTAGGCAGCCATTCATGGTGCCGTCTCACCCCCTAACAAAACACAAACCATTGTCAACGGGTATTGGGATTCTCTTTCAATCCGTTACATTTCATTCGGCTTCAGACCAAAGGGATGGAATTACCTGAACTCCTCCCAAATAGGAGATTCGGCGACCATCTAAGCTGCGGTCGTACCTCGAAGAGCAATACCAATCCATAAGAGATGGAATTAACTAGGCTTCTCCTAAATAGAAGTCCTGGCGACCATCTGTGGTGCGGTCAATCTCAGAGAGGAAAGCTATACTCCTCTCCATATTTCCATTTAGAAATAAGTTCTAAGACACCAAAGATGGTAGGGATATATAGATCGATGATCCATTCTGAAACTATCTAGAGACAGCTCAATGTCCATCCACCAAGGAAGAATTCAGAATTCATCAAGATCACAAGCCCTGAAGTAGCAGGCAAAATATCAAGCAAATAGCAAAACATATCTAAAAGGGAAGTGATCCAAAAATATATTTCCCTGTCATATATAATGTTGTTTGATATATATACAATGTGAACTGTACATGACAAAATGGCTAAGCTAGTCTGTGCATGTAAATACAAGCTCATCTACTGATCAGGGTATATGCGAGCTAGCAAGGCCAACATGGCATCCCTCTCAGATGAAGGAGGTAAAGCTGTAGTCTCCTGGATAAGAATATCCACACGACCCAACATATCTGTAGCCATCTGCATGATGACCATATGCTCATCGATATAAGCGCTCATCTTTGCGATCATACCAGTGGTAAGGGACCTCGCTGCAGTACTATCTGTGACAACCACATCCCGAGCAGATACAACACTATCCCGCTCAACTATCACTGCGTCTCTATCTCATCTAGCCTCATCACGCTCAGCGACAGCGGCATCTCTACGAGCCAATGCCTCGTCTCTCTTTAATAGGGCGGCGTCCCTCACATCAAGAGCAGTCGACATCATAGATCGATTTTGATCTCTCTCAAAGGTCATCAGATTAAGACTCTGCTCTAAGTACTGTGCCGAGTGCTGAATCATGAAAGTACTGGTACTAGGAGAATCCGGAAGAAATGCTGACAACCCAGCAGCGGTATCCTCCTCGATGTAGGAATTAATGTCCTCTATAGGCTCTACATCATATAATTCGCTCTCCGGTACTGCAAATACTGCTGCAGCCGATAAAACCTCCGTCTCCATCCATGCGGAGTACTCTGCGGAGTAACCGGAACGACTGGCAGGAAAAGCAGCTAGCTCACGCTGATCCCAACAAGCGTATACACGAGATCGGTCCTCGGCTGAGAGGTATCGAGAAGCTGAACGCTGACCTGCCACCCCCTCGAAAGGATGAAAATCCTGAAACTGGTCGAACTGCGACATCACGGCTAATGGATGATAAGTTGTCACGCCCCTCAAGCCAGCCAAAGGGAGGAAATCCATGCCCGGAGCATGAGTAATGAAGCTGTATGGTGAGCAAAGCCCCGAGCACAGCAATATGCTAAATGGATCTCTGATATCTGCCAAAAATGCGGACCAGGACTGAGCATCTACACACTCCGATGGCTGAAAGGAATACGACATAGCCACCTTATGGGAGAAGCAATACCCGTGCCGTTTAAGGGTACCAACCGGTCGCAAGTGTCACATAAACCACACATACAGCATGACCGAACTCCCAGTAAACACGCCTGACGGGTAAGTACTGCAGTAGGATGCTGATCACTGTGTCTCTGCCACGATCATGGGTACAATGGTACGACCCTCCCTGAGAGCTCTCACGGCCATGATAACTCCTATGTCTATCTCATCCATGTATCGCGGCATATGCACGTATGACGGTACACATAGCATCAGTACAACAACTCTGGCCAAACGCCAATGATCCTAAGACACACTGAAATCCCCTGAATGTCGTGAGTAGCTATCCTCCGTGCCAAATCTGTTATACAGAAAACACTGAGAGATCACGTGGCCAGATGTCAGCTCATCCTGCACCACTCTGCGCCTCAATCCTGTGAGAGTCATGAATCGTCTACTCATGTCTCCCAAAGATATGTGCACGCAAGGTCTGTCTAGGGGCAGCATCGTCAAACGGGCATAGTCCTCCAGAGTAGGAGTTAACTCATGGGTGCCAAAGCGAAATACCTGCCTATTAGGTAGCCAATGCTCTTGCATCCCGTCCACAAACCCTGCGGGAACCTAAAAAGGAAATAAAGTCATGGTATGCTATAACAACTGATCTGCAGTCACCCTATCAGGTGGTGACATGCTATCATACCACGATCACATACCCAATACCATCATTGACGGTGGGGTATGATCTATACGGCTAACTGTCAAAGAAGACATCTGTGCGGGCTGTGTCATAAGATCATCCAGGGGTCAATGCCAAATATCTCTGGACATACATACATATGCATAACATGATGCATGCATAACAAATAATGGATGGCAATATGATATAGGGAATGGAAAAAATGGTGCATACATTCCTAAGTATATCATCATCTATATACATCATCTCTATACAGTTAAAAAAAATACAAGGAAATGGGGCATAACCGCCCAACAACTATCTGCAGCACCCTATGTGGGTCCCACCCCTCTGGCTTGGTCCAGTTCGAGTTTGAAAGGAGTTCTTGCGGATTAGAAAAGTCAAATCTGAAATAAAAATGCCACGCGATTGAGCAAAACAGCATACAATCCTGGTCTTCTTAGATGAGACTTTGAATCTGCACATCACTCATTGGTAGTCGCCTGAACACAAAGAATACTCTGCCGATGACCTCAGTTTTCACAAATCATATACGGCAATACCTTACATAGGTCCGATGCTACCGACTTCAGGTCGTTACTCAACGTAAGTCCCCGACGGGGTTACAACGTAAGTCCCCGACGGGGGTTACAACGTAAGTCCCCGACGGGGGTTACAACATAGATCCCCGGTGGGGGTTACAACACGTTCATCCGTTGACATGTCCATCAACGAATGTCAAGCAGCCTTGACATTATTTCAGTCGATGGCAGGTAAACCCATCGAAGCGTTGAGAACCGTTCGGTAGTTGCGTACGTACTCATACGTCCCCAGTAGATCCCCGACGGGGGTTACAACGTATATCTCTGGTGGGAGTAACAATGCATGCTCAGCCGTTGACTCACATATCAACGAAGGTCAAGCAACCTTGATGCCATTTCAGCTGATTGCATTTAAACCTATCAGAGCTATAGAACTGTTTGATGTTCTCATACCCAACTGCTCATATTCCCCAGTGGATCCCCGGCGGGGGTCACAATGCAATGCTCCATTGATCTACACATCAGCGAAGGTCAAGCAACCTTGACGATCTCCTCACAGAGTTTCAGCCGTTGATTCACACGTCAGCGAAGGTCAAGCAACCTGGACAGTATATCCCACAGGATGTTTCAGCCGTTGATTCACACGTCAACGAAGGTCAGGCATCCCTAACAGCATTTGCTGTTGGCAGTAAATCCAACAGAATCGTGACATATTCTGACGATACTAACCAGGAAAGGTCAACATTATCAAAGAGGATATATGATGGAATATGTTATACACATCCTCAAACAGATCAAGCTTTGTCCCCACAGACCTCTTGCACATAAGAGGTACCCCTTCAAGATCGAGTCGTTATCAATAACACGGGAATTTGGTGATAACTCCAACACCAACATCCTAACAGATTCAGCTTGCACATCAGATCTAGTCAGCATTGCCAATCCCTAGCTGAAGCAATAGGGAGCCAGCAATCATCCCCTGCATGTTGGGCCACAACCCCATACACATGCATCGTACATTTGCATCATGTTGCTATCCATAGTACCATGTTTATCTTATTGCGTTTCAAGTGTCTAGGATTCTTTATCATACCCATGCATCGCCATGCATGAGTATGATAAAGAGGGGCATCTGTAGACATTCGAAATTTTCTGTACTACTGTTACTAACATTGTAGGAGGACATATTCGTCTTTTAAGATAGAACCCTAAAAGACAATCCAAATCCATACCGGATACTACCGGAAGTGCAGCGTCAACCCCGGATCGCAATCTGGGAGTAACAATTTCAACCTCGGATGTAACCCCAAGGCCTGCAGATACAATACCGGAACACACATTGGAGAAGACTGATTAATCTTAGAGATGACCCCGAGGTATCCAGTCTCAGTCCCAACCATGGGAATAGCCACCAACCTTGGTGATAACCCCAAGGAATGCAGTTTCGGAGATAACCCTGGAAATGCTTATTTCAAATGCCATCAGCTTCAATCTCGGCACTCACAACAAGATACACTGTGCCAACCTGGCAATAACATCGGAAAGACAGGCACACGTCAAAGATGACAATGAGGACCTTCAACAATTGCAGCAGTCCAATCTCAGCAAAGTCTGAGCAACGCCTGCTTTATCGGCCCAATCCGGCGATAGCACCGGTGAGGGGCAACATCGTCATCTCATCCAAAAACGATGCCACGTCACGTCTCTACGCAACAATGTCCCACAAGGCTAACCAATCCCGAGTGAATATTGTGCGGGGTAACGGATGAAAGTTGAAGCTTGAAGACCGGAGGGCATCGTCCCATCTTCAAAGACTTCGTACAAACTCTAATCCCATACCATCGTACAACTCTCGACAACGACGGTCCGAAATAGGTCCTGAATACCTCAAAACGGATTCCCAGATTACACTTCTCAAAATTCGAGTGGACATTACAGTGCTTGAGTGCACGTACTTCGAGACGACTTGACCCGACAGAACCGGGCCGACCCGACCCGCCTCTGGTACACCTGCGGCTGAGCCGCAGGTACACCTACGGCACCTTTTTCCTATAAATAAGAGGCTTGGGGTGCTGATTTTTAAGAGAAAAAAAGACGGGGAAACCCTGCACAATTTTCTTTGCACTTGCCATACAGTGTATTTTCTCACTTTCAAACACCTGTGAGCTCATATATAATCTCTTTTATACCCACGAAAGCCCAGTGTTTACCCACTCTAAAGATATAGAAGCCCTTTTATCAGTCAGCTGTAAGCCTTCTCACACACTTTAGAGTTTCTCTTCATCTTTGCACACACCCTTCTACACGTTGAGAGTCGTGTTGCTTGCTTTTGCACGGACTTCGGTCCGTGGTTTGATTCCAGTCTGTATATATATATATATATATATATAATATATATATATATATATATATATATATATATATATATACAGAAAGGATCAAGAGTATAATCCTTAAATAGCATAATGCCTTAAGTAACATAATTTTATCAAAACGACGCCGTTTTCTAGGGACGTGGTGGCATTTTTTTAAATACCATGCCACCTCGTATTTACAAAAATGCCACTGCGTCCCTATAAAACGACGTCATTTTGATAAAATTCTGCTACTTAAGGCGTTCTGCTATTTAAGAATTCTACTCTTGACCCTTCCTGTATATATATATATAATATATATATATATATATATATATATATATATATATATATCACACTGTGTGTCGGACTTTGTTCGATGAGCCTAGACTTTGGTCTGGTGCGTTTATCTGCTTATATATATATATATATACTTATATATATATATATACTTATATATATCAACTGTGTGTCGGACTTTGTTCGATGAGCCTAGACTTCGGTCTGGTGCGTTTACTCGCTTTTAATATATATATATACTTATATATATATGAACTGTGGTCGATGAGCCTGGAGTTCCCTTCGTGGCAGTTGATTTCTTTTACAGCTTTCTTTATATTTCGTCCTGCCTGGAGTTTACTTCGTGGCAGTTGACCGTATTTACAGCTTTTAACAGCTTTATTTATATTTCTGATCCCCCATGGAGGTGCTTCGTGGTTGGTGATCATGTCTGTATATATATATTTACCGCTTTTATATATATACCTGCTTATTGCTTTTATACAAATTGTAATATTCTATGCGCCTAGGAATCATGTGATCACATATTCATCCCATTGGATCTAGATTCGGTTCCCGTGATGGACATGTTCAGCTGTAAGCAGCTTGAAAATTATTTTGTGATGTTTGAATTTCCTCAGATGGTTTCCATACCAATGAGGAAGTCGACATTATTTTTGTATATATTATTTTTCATACGGATGCCTCGCATCCGTCAAATAAAATCAATCCAGCCGATCACTTAATAAAAGTGGAAGTGTAAAAGGTCTCAATTCCTATTTAGCATTAGGGTTTGAAAAACCTCTTTTATAAAACATCATTGCCATATCTTGCTAAAAATTGAATTTTTACATAAATTCAAATCTTGTGTATATAGGTTCGAAAGAGGCCTCGTACGACTTTCATATAACAGCATATTGACCCACACACACACACACACACACACAGATAATAGTTTCTTGAAAAGAGGCGGCCACCGTGGTAACACGGATGTCGGGGGGTGCCTAACACCTTCCCCCCGCATAACCAAGTCCCCGGACCCTAAACGAATCTCGGTTTCGCCGACCCGTATATCAGTGTCACATCACTGGGTCAATGTGCAAACCTTTTCTTGGTTGTGTTGGTACAACCATTTAAAAAACCAACTAGCGACTCTTAACAGTTCCATCGTCGACATTATACATGTCGGACGTTTTTTACTTCTTTTTTCAAACAAATCTTACCTTAAATGAGAACACCAAAGAACAAGTAACGGAAAAGGACACCCAAAAATCCCGATGTCGACAATGGGCAGGTTTTATTATTCAATTTTATTATGATTGGGTAATTAGATATGAATGTTTTGATTAAGTGAACACCAAATCTTGAGGTAATGAAGTACCGGGATTTATGGGTGTCACAAGTTGGTATCAAAGCTTTAGGTTATGAACCTTAGGTGGGGAAAAGCCTTAGGAAGTAACCTTTGAAAAGATAGTTGTGATTAACTCTTATCGAGTTTTAAGGAAGAAGTAATAAAACACTTATGTGCTTATATGTTTATAACTTATGTGCTCGTGAGTGTCAAGTAGTAATAATTAATAATTAAAACTTAAAATTTTGTTGTCAGGATGACTAATGTCGGAGAATCCACTCAGGCTAGGGAGGAGGGACCTCAGATGCCTATAGAGAAGGAGCCTCACGACATTCAGGTTATTTGGGAACGATTACTGCCACGGGAGTCAGCCCCGTTGGTCACAATAGTTGAAGATGAGGATGATGACGTGGAGACAGATGAGGAGGATCCCGTTAAGGATGAGGATGATGATGACGAGGAGGAAGAGGAGGATGAGGATGACAATGACGATGACGAGGAGGATGAGGATGACGATGACGAGGAGGAAGAGACTCCTCATCCTCCTCGTCAGCCCCGTTGATCGTATGTACGATGAAGTCTACGACCGTAACGTGGAACTTCAGGATACAGTCGAGGAATTGCAAGAGATAGTAGCTGAACAACAGACTGCATTGACACAGAAAGATGACGAGATCCATGATCATGAGGAACGACTAACTAATGTCGAGGAGAAACTAGTACAGACTGAAGGAGAGAAAGAACAACTGATCGAGGAGGTCGCAGAACTGAAGAACAAGCTGAGGGAAGAAGCTACTAAGAGGGCAAGAGCCGATGACGCATATGAGGAAGTGTTTCAACGAGCCTGGATAGCAGTGAAAGATGCACAAACAAAGAGAATGAAGATGGAAGATATGAATAGGGTATTCAACACCGTGGTTAATCGAGCTCAAGATCGGGTCATGGGTTATCCTATTCAGTTCGAGACGCTGCCATCATACGTATTAGATCGCAGAACAATATTTTGGATCATGGAGGAAGAACGTAGTAAGGCTAATCAGTATCTTAGTAGAACATCGTAGTTGTTATGTGATGAATAAAATGTTAAATAAATTATAAATCCCAAGTGTTATATAACCTATGGGATATGATGATGATGTTTTCCTAAACCTTTTGAAGTTCAGGAAAGTAATGTAAATAGCATTGATGCTATTGTTTTATATTTTCAAAGAGATCATGAATAAATAAAAGTTGTTATTCTATGTCTAGTTGTTTCTTTTATGAGATGTAAGTTAAGTAGAAAGTACTTACAAGAGTTGAATAATAGTCTAATGAGTGTATTTTTAACAGAAAATGCCTCCCAGACGTCAACCACCACAACAAAAAATCACTGAAGGAACCAATAACGACAATGTTGATACTAACCCCATTCAACAACTAGTGACGCTACTGACAGGAGCATTGCAGAATCAACCACAAAACCAAGGAACAACGTTTAAGGATTTCAAGGAGGTTGGACCACCTGAATTTCGTGGGTCCATGAATCCAGTCGAAGCACAAACCTAGATTATGTAGATAGAAAAGGTGTTAGATGTTGCTAAGGTAGGGGATGATTAAAAGACTGCTTTTGCAACATTCATGTTGAAAGCAGAAGCTAGTTATTGGTGGCAGGCCAATAAAACTCGTGAAGGGCCAGGGGTGATGACCTGGGACAGGTTTAAGGAAATATTCTTCTAGACCTACTTCCTAGAGAGTTCGAAGAGTTAGTTAGAAGTGCAGTTTTTGGAACTGAAGCAGGGAACGATGACGGTGCCTGAGTATGCCGCTAAATTCAACGAGTTGGCGAGGTTTGCTCCATATCAAGTCAGCACGGATGAACACAAGGCGAAGAGGTTTGAAAGGGACTGAAGCCCTGGTTGTATAGTAGGGTCTCCCTGTTCCAGTTGAATACTTTCACAGCAGTGATGGAGAAGGCAATACTCGCTGAAGGTGGAGGCGAGGTAGTGACAAAATTCAATCAGGAACAGAAAAAGAAGAAGAATGAAGTGGAGATCAAGAATGGAGGTGGTAGTAGTGGAAACGACAACAAAAATTTGAAGAGGAAGTGGAATGGGAACGTGGGTGTTGGAAACCAGCAGGGCAACCAACAAAATAAGAAGTTTGAAGCATGTGTTACATGCAGGAAGTTTCATAAGGGTGCGTGCTTGATGGGGAAACGAGTATGCTTCAATTGTGGCCAGGAGGGTCACATCCCCCCAAATTGCACTCAACCTAAGAAGAACGTGTGCTTCACGTGTGGATCCAAGGATCACTTTGCTCGTGAATGCCCTCAGAAAAAGGCTGGAGAGACAACCAGAAGCAATGGAGGTACATGGGCCATTGCTCGACCTACAGTATCAAACAAACCCACAGCTAGAACCTTCAACATGAATGTGCAAGATGATGTGCAATCAAAAGATGTGGTGTCAGGTAATATCCCAATCAATAATATAAATGCTTATGTATTATTTGATTCGAGTGCTACTTGCTCGTTTATATCTGATGAATTTGCTAAGAGGTTAGGATTGCCTAGTGAAGAACTGAATTTCCCTTTGAACATAGAAATTGCTAATAAGGAAGTAATCCCTGTTAGATTTATATACAAGAACTGTAGGGTGAACATTAAGGAGAATATCTTGATGGTAGATTTGATTCCGATTAGACTTGGAGAGTTTGATGTTATTTTGGGAATGGATTGGCTATTCAAATATGGAGCGGTAATTGATTGCCAAAAGAAGTGTGTAAATCTTATGACCCTGTCAAAGGTAGTATTCTATGGTAGCAAGTCGCCTAGACAAATGAAATGTCTGACGATTATGCAGGCTAAAAAATTGTTGAGTCAAGGCTGTGTGGGCTATTTAGCTTACATAGTCGATACTCAAAAGAAGAGTGTGAAACTGGAAGAGATGCCAGTGGTGAGGGAATTTGAGGATGTGTTTCCAGAGGATTTGCTAGGACTTCCGCCTGACAGAGAAATTGAGTTCGTGATCGACTTGGCGCCGGAAATAGCACCAATATCTAAGGCCCCATACAGAATGGCTCCGGTAGATATGAAGGAACTGATGGTACAATTGCAAGAACTGCTAGATAAGAAGTATATTCAACCGAGCATATCACCGTGGGGAGCGCCAGTGTTATTCGTGAAGAAGAAGGATGGGTTGATGCGTCTTTGCATTGATTATAGAGAATTAAACAAAGTCACTATTAAAAACAAATACCCGTTGCCGAGAATAGATGACTTGTTTGATCAGTTGAAGGGTGCTAAATACTTCTTGAAAATAGATTTGAGAAGTGGGTATCACCAATTGAAAGTGAGGAAGGAGGATATACCTCGAACAACATTCAGAACTCGGTATGGACATTATGAGTTTCTTGTGATGTCTTTTGGTTTGACCAATGCTCCTGCTGCATTCATGGATTTGATGAATAGGGTGTTTAAACCATTCTTAGATAAGTTTGTAGTTGTATTCATCGATGACATTCTGGTGTATTCCAAAACTCAAGAAGAACACGTGGAACACTTACGTTTGACGTTGGAAACACTAAGAAATGAGAAATTGTATGCAAAATTCTCTAAGTGCAAATTTTGGCTAGATCATGTGCAATTTCTTGGGCACGTGATTGACAAAGATGAGATTTTAGTGGATCCATCAAAAGTGGAAGCTGTAATCAATTGGGAACAACCAAGAACACCGTCGGAGGTGAGGAGTTTCTTGGGACTGACCGGTTATTATACAAGATTTATTCAAGATTTTTTTAAGATAGCCACTCCGCTAACAAATTTGACAAGGAAAGCGGTAAAATTTTTTTGGACGGAGAAGTGTGAAGAGAGTTTTCAAGATTTGAGGAAGAAGCTAAGTGTGGCACCTGTGTTGTCATTACCAATAGTACATGAAACTTTGTGATGTTTAGTGATGCCTCACATAAAGGGTTGGGTTATGTTCTTATGCAGAACGACAAAGTTATTGCGTATGCATCAAGACAACTGAAGGATTATGAGAAAGGTTATCCGACTCATGATTTGGGATTGGCTATAGTAGTGTTTGCTCTAAAGATATGGAGACACTATCTCTGTGGAGAAAAATGTGAGATCTACATAGACTATAAAAGTCTGAAGTATATTTTCACACAAAAGGACCTAAACATGCGTCAAAGAAGATGAGTGGAATTGATAAAATATTACGATTGTGAGATCTTTTATCACCCGGACAAAGAAAATGTGGTTGCGGATGCTTTAAGCAGAAAAGGTCAGGAAAAATTTATGTTGTTAACCAACGAGGAAGAGCTTATTTCAGAAATGGCAAGGCTAGAGTTGGAAATCAAATTTCCAAAAGAAACCGACGAAAAATTATACCAGATAGAAGCCAGTCCAACTTTGGTGGACAAAGTGAAGAACGCTCAACTACGAGATAAAGAATGCGAAACGATCAAAGAGAAAGTGGTTAAGGGTAGTGAAGTAAAATACAAGATCGATACCGAAGGACTGCTACGGTTCGAGGAAAGAATTTGGGTTCCAGCAGTACCAGAGCTTAAAGACGAAATCTTAACCGAAGCACACAACACAAGATATTCAATTTATCCAGGAAGTACGAAAATGTATCAAGATTTGCGGTGCCATTTTTGGTGGCCGAACATGAAAAGAGACGTTGCCGAATGCATGACGAAATGCTTGACATGTCAAAGAGTCAAGGTCAAACATCAAAGACCAAGCTGATTACTTCAACCGTTAGAAATACTGGAATAGAAGTGGGAACACATCACAATGGATCTTATGGTGGGTCTTCCAACTACCCAGAGAGGATGCGATGCGATTTGGGTGATAGTGGACATATTGACAAAATCAGCGCACTTTTTACCAATAAAGATTAGGTTTAATCTTGATCAGTTGGCAAGGTTATACGTTAAAGAGATCGTTTCAAGGCATGGAGTGCAAGTGTCAGTCGTGTCAGATAGAGATCCGCGATTTACGTCAAATTTTGGAAGAGACTACAAGAATATATGGAAACACAATTGCGAATGAGTACAACATATCACCCGCAAGTTGTCGGGCAAAGCGAACGAACAATCCAAATGTTGGAAGATATGCTGAGAGCATGCATCATGGATTTCAAAGGAAGCTAGAAAGAACATTTACCGTTGGTGGAATTTTCCTACAACAGTTACCATGCGAGCATCGACATGCCGCCTTATGAGGCATTATACGACAGAAAGTGCAGAACTCCACTATGTTGGGATGAAGTCGGTGAACGCCAACTGTTAGGACCAGAACTTGTTCAACAAACTGCTGAGGTTGTCAAACTCATCAGGACAAGATTGGTAGCAGCCCAAGACAGACAGAAAAAGTATGCCGATCAACACAGGCAGAATCGCGAATATAAAGTAGGAACTTTCATTTTCCTAAACATTTCTCCTTAGAAGGGGAAAATTCATTTTGGCAAGAAAGGAAAGATCAGCCCAAGATTTATTGGACCTTTCGAGATACTAAGAAGAGTGGGGGAAGTGGCTTATGAGGTAGCTCTACCTCCATAGTTGGAAAACATTCATAATATTTATCATATTTCGGTGTTACGACCGTATAAACCCGATTACAAGCACGTGATCGAGTACGAACTATTGCAATTCGATAAAGATTTGTCTTATGAAGAGATTCCTATCTAGATAGTCGACAGGAAAGAACAAGTGCTCAGAAATAAAGTGATACCTTCTGTGAAGGTGATATGGAAAAACCACAATGTCGAAGAGGCAACGTGGGAACTCGAAGCTGAAATGATGAAGAATTATCATGAGTTATTTGTTTAATCTATGTCTTCGATTATGGGGACATAATCCTTGTAAGAAGGGAATAATGTGACGATTTGATTGTTTGAATTGTGATTCTTAGGACAGAATCCTTGTAAGGAGAGAATAATGTAACATTCCAGAATTTTTAATTGTAATATTAAATATTTATTGAATTATATAAATATTTAATGAATGTGTTTATTGTTGAATAAATATTTTTTTAATTGACTTGATTTTATTTGTTTAATTATTTGTTAAATAAATAAATAATGAGTTAAGGAAATTATTATTATATTGATATTTCAATTTGATGGTTAATTATTTGTTTTGAGTTATCGGAATAAATGATTTATTTAATTAATTGTTATTTGAATTAATTAAATTAAGTATGAAAGCTTGATTAAATATAGTGTTACAAATAATTATACTATAAGGGGTTATTAAAATAAATTAAAGTAGTTTAATTGAGTTTTACCCAAACAAGGGTTAAGGATATTAATTTTTTATTTTAAAGACTTTTTGCGAAACAAAGCCCTATGACTTTTGGATTTCTTTTTAATTTTGAATTATAACAATAATAAAATTAATAAATAATAAATATAATATATTTATAATATATACGTTTCTTTTAGTAACTGATGTTAGTTATTATGATTATTTAGACCATATCAATTTTTAGTTTACGCTTAAGTTAGTCTATATTGGCTATACTGAGAAGAGAGAAGAGAAGAGAGCTTGACAGAGAGAATTGAGAAAGGAGCTTGAGAGAATTTGAGAAAGATTGGTGTGCAATTAGCAAGGATTTCAAGATAAGTGAAGGTACTTTATCTAACCTTTGTATTATATATATATATATATATATATATATATATATATATATATATATATATATATATACACACATATATGAATTTACGGCATAGTTTTGGTTTATGTTATGTGAAATCAAATTGATGAATTGTGGATATATATAGTTGGCAATGGTGATTATATGTGTTTATGATGATTAGAGTTTATGTTTAAACAAGAATTGCATGCTAAATTCGGAATACAGTAGAAAATTTTCGACAATGTATGTTTGTATGTATTTGTTTTTCATATAGCTCATGTAAGTATCAATTTTGATGGTTAATTCATATGGTAAACTATAAATTGAGACTTGTACATGTTAGTTCATTAAGAAACGAGCATAACGTAATTTGAACGAAGCAATTTAGCTAAGTATAGAGATTACAGTGATGATTTTTGCAAGAGATGTCAAAAATGGAGTTTTTGTATGAAAATATGAAATTTGACAAATTAAAATAGTTAAAAGTGTTGTTAAATTGTGCTAAGTGGTGGAATATGTTAGCAATAATGTTTATGATAATGTTTTATTTATTTTATATGTTAATTTCACTGTTTGATGGGTGAAATTCGTGTTAGTTGGGCTAGAAACGGCTACTATTCATGCCGTGTCTGCCTCTGTCTGTGCACCAGCGCAGCTGCGCTGGTGCCAAGGCTAAAAATTGCACAGCTGCGCCACACACTGATCTGAGGCAGAGCTGTCAGAGTTTTGGGAAATCTTACCACTTGGTCTAAGGTTATGATTAAGCGTCATACATGTAGTAAGATGGTTAAAACAGAACTATGATATGTAATCGATGAATTCAAAGTTTGATTGATTAGTAAGTGATGAACGTGGTATGTTAGAACTTAGTAAGCATGATGATTAGTAAACAAGTGTTGTGAAGGTTAACATGGTATCTTAAGACTTACGCTAAAATAATAAGTCTAACTAGAAATGCGTATTATGTTGGAACGTGAATGTTAGTATATCTAATAGATGATAGTTCTAAACCTATATGTAGGTGAACGCGAGTTTAATATTATAGCTTACGCCCGAGGTAAGTTTCTAACCCTATCTTTTTACATTGATCATGTTTCTTGTATCTAGTTTATTATATGATATATGATGCAAGTTCCAAAATCTCATCTATTACATTGAGCATGTTTTAATCCTAAATTATTGAAATTCTAATCATTGTTGGTTTACTCTAACTTGTTTATAGTTAAACAAGTTTCTCTAGTTCACTCTTTTATAAAAAATGTTTCTTGAACTTTAATTCCTTGTGTTGAATTATTCAATCACTTTGTAAAAGTTATTACCATGTGGAGTAAGCGTTGTTTCCAGCTTGCTATCAATTAATGCATGTTCGGTAACTAAAATTCTAATTCGACAAGATCACAGACCTAGCTTATTATTGTTCAAGCCAAGGTTTATCAGTTCTTTATTTTGATCAATACTTATGCTCTCTAGTTATTTCAAGCATGAGTATAGAATATAGTCAGTTCACCTATGATTCTCAAATGTTCTAAGTTATGTTGTTATTAAACAACTATTGTGTTATCAATCATTGTTGATTAAACTAGTTCCCTAGTTGATGATCGTTAAACTTCAAATTACCCTTGAAAGCTTATCCAAACCAAACTTTCTTTGGTGCGGACTTGTACTCTAAATACTGAGATGAACAACCCTATTATTAGGGGTTTACGCTTAGCGTTGAAATGTTTGTACACGATACATTGTACGAAGGGCTGATCCCCCTAAGTACGTGGAGTCCTTATAGTCATATAACTGTTAAAGTTAAAGTTGAAAGATTACTTATAACTGTGGACATGGTTCATGGTCATTAGACCCTCAGTAGTATATTTCAGAATGTTAATAGAACATATTATTCAGTTCTATTGAGCCCATTATTTGGCAAATTATGTAAAGTTTATCTATTCTTATTTCAAGTGAGCTTTGTTTGCTCACTCTTGCTTATATAACCATTACAGCTAAGGATGAGAAGGTAGATGTACCTAGCACCAGTAAGGGAAAAAGGAAGATGAACAAGTATTGAAGACTTGTAATATGTTGACAGTTGTTTATCAGACTTTAAATTTAATTGATGTAATGAAGTATTTATTTAATTTCTACATGTGAATGATTGTAATTAAAGGTTACATAACCTGGGAGATATTTTTATTAATGTAATCATGTATGGGCAGGTTTATTATTTAATTTTATTATGATTGAGTAATTAGATATGAATGTTTTGATTAAGTGAACATCAAATCTTGAGGTAATGAAGTACCGGGATTTGGGGGTGTCATATCAACGTTCAATTAGAAAATTCTTACGATTTATAAGAAACCCTAAAATAAGTTCTGGAAACCCTAATTTAAGTTCCGGGAATCCAAAACCCTAATTCGGAAGTTGAAAACCCTAATTTGGGAATTCGGATGCTAGTATAAGGTTTAAACGTTATTAATTATAACCTAATTAGGGGGAAACCCTAATGATTTACTTGAAACCCTAATAATTAGAAAACCTAATTATTAGAAACTCTAATTTTGAATTGGAAACCTTAAGTGCTAAATTAGGAACTCTAATTGCTAAATTAGGAATCCTTAATCCTAATGATCAAGTCAAAGTAATTAGAAAACCCTAATTATAAATTAGAAAGCTTAAATTTTCATTTTTGAAACTGTAATTGCTCCGTTAGAAACCTAATGTACAATTATGGACCTAATTGCTAAATTAGGAATTTTAATTAGGAAATATTAATCCTAATTGGCAAGCTTGAATTATGATTAGGAAATCTTAGTATAATTATAGAATCCTAATTATAATTTAAAAATATTAATTTTCTATTTTGAAAACATAAATTGGAAATCCTAGAAATTTATTTTGTAAAACCCTAAGGGTTAAACATTAAACCCTAAGGGTTAAATCTTAAACCCTAAGGGTTAGGGCAAATGACTAGTATGCCATTAAAATTAAAAGGAAAAAGACTAAAATACCCTTATTGTATTTCTTTAATAAGGTGACTTGCAAATCTTGCCAAATAATTGTTTGGTGAACCACTCCAAGACCAGCCTTGGGACTAAATTAATACATATCAGCCATCTAGATTGCTATATACATTGTATCATATCATTTATATAGATTTAGAGAGAGAAAAGACTTACTTTATTTTCCCAAACTTGTCCAAGCCTATTATCTCTCTATATTTCGGGACTTTGAGTGGCAGAGAGTGATAAGTTAAGACAAAACCACCTCTTAGCTTTCCCATAACAGATTCAAGGTTCAGATTTAAAAGATCAAGCATGAAAGAGGTATAAAACCCTAAACTTTCTAGATCTTCAAGATTTGTGTTAATGTTGTTAGTTGTTGGTTAAAAATGTGTTAGATGGTGTCACATAGTGATCTGGGTTATTGGATCATGGATCCATATAATGTAGATGCACGAAATCAAATTTTTAGAAACTAATTTTGAACCCTAAAATTTTGTCTGACAGCCGAATGTCAGAGGCCCTAGATCCTTCTCTGTTTTTTTTTTGTGTTGTTTGACGTTATAGATACGTTCTATGTAGTAAGGGCTTTGATCTTGAACTTGAATCAAGCCCAGATCATGTTTGTATTGCAAGATTTAAGCGGTCAAACCTCGTTGACCGGTCACGAAAATTGAGTTTCTGTGTAGCCCAGAAACCCTGATTTTTTCTAACAATATTTTCTGAGCCTCAGATCTTGCATGTGTTTGATATTTGGCCAAGTTATTATTTTGATGTTGTTGTTTGACATGTAGGCTACATGATCATGCCTTTATATCACTTATATCCATAACAGAATCATAGATAATCGTGGTCAAACAACCGTTGACCAACTTGCCGGATGAAGATTCTGGGTAACCCAGAATCTTCAAAGGCGTTTCCTGACCAGTAGTTTGACCGACCAATATCTCTTTATTGTAATGTTTTTAGGTTGATGTAATGTTATAGAATTGTTCCCTGGTATCAGGACTACAAGATAGATCCTTTAGATCACACTACGAAAGCATGGAATCTAATTTATGAAGCTTCAAAAGAGGCAGTACGAACTGTTCTTTATTTTTGGAAAACCCAGAAATGAAGAACAGCTCTGACATGAATTTGGGAGGCTTAGATCTCTCTGTTATGTTGTTGTTTGGCCATGATATGAGTTAGTATATGTAGTATTACATAAATACTATAATCTTGATACCATTACAAGCCCAGAAACCAATTGGAACATGAAATTAATAGTGGTCAAACCTAGTACCTTGTAAACTGCATATACATTTCTAGGCAGGCTCAATAATAATCAAGAACACCTATAGCGACAGTTTCGTCGCTATAGGGCCCTTTAGCGACACTTAATTTTAGAAAATTAATATTTTTATTAAATAAATAGAAAAAATATTATTTTTAATTATTAAAATTACATAATAAAATGCTAAAAATTATTTTAAATTCTGAAAATTAGTTTTTAATTATTTTGAGTATATTTTATTAATATTTAATATTTTTATATTATTAATGGTATTTAATTTATTTAATTATAATATTAAATAAATTATTTAAAAATAATTTTAATACTTGAAAAATCATGAAAATTATATTATGGTATAAGAAAATATTTTAAGTTATTTTTAATGGCTTTTGATATTTTGTGATGAATTTAATTAATAAATTAATATTAATGGTAAATAATATATTTAATAAATGTATTAAATAAATTGTATAAAAATTGAATTAATGATTTATAAATCATATAAAAATGATTTAAGTGTTATAAAAATATTTTAAGTTATAAAATTTAACTTTCGATATTTTATCATGAAAAACATTAATATTTAATATTAATGGCAATTATCGGATAATGAATTTAATTGTTTAAAATCATATAAATATGATTTTAATTTTAAGGGATTAAAAATACTTTGATATATTATAAATATATTATAATGTTATGTTATGATTTTTGTTAATATTTAGTATTAAATAAATATTAATGATAAATGAATTATGTGGTATTTACTTCTTATAAATATGTTATTAATGATTGAAAAATCGTAATAAATGATAATAATTATTTAAAAATTATTATGAGCTTATGAAAAATATTTTGACTGATAATAAAATTATCAAAAGATAATTGTTAAGTGTTTAGGCAGAGTTTAATTAAACTTAAACTCGATAATTCTCCGACTAGGCCGTCGGGATGTCAAAATTGTACCGAACTCGACTCAGACTGTAAAAATTTGACTTGAGGTTTTATGTGTTTTATAGACTGATAGGATTATGTGATAATGTGTTTAGGTTATTTTAAATATTATGATATTATTTTAATTTGTAGATCTATATTATTTATATTAGGTTTTTAGACAAAGCTAAATAGAATGTTTAACGGTAAACATCAGAACAGACAAGTTTTCGTTAACTTGACCTCGAGTTGTTTTATTCAAATATACTTGTGGTTAATCATTGTTGATTGCCATGACTATGAATTGTTGAATCGTACTCAGTGCATATTGCATGTATTCATCATGTATGAAAGGCTGATCACCTTCATTACCATTCGGTCCAGATGTAATTGATATGTTCATGTTCAAAGTTCGTTCATCTATGAAAATTTGTTCATGCTAGTTCACAATTATATTGTTGAATGTTAGCCAGCTATTATTTAAAATCTTTCAATCATGATATATCCTTAATTTATTGAACTTAAACTTGATGGAAAAACTCATTTCTCACCCTTGCTATATCATGATAAACATTGCATATTAAGACGATGCGTCGGATACAGGAAAAGACAAAGACAAGTACAGCTACAGATTATATGTGCAGTTAAATTGTAATAGTTATGTATGATAATATCATTGTATGATAGATATGATATTGATTTGTGTATAAGTTAAGGTTACTAGAACTTGGGGATAGTGTGTAAAGTTTATTGTATAAACAATTTATGTTTATATCTTCCGCAATAGTTATAGAATTAGTATACCAGATCCGCGGTGATTAGGACTCGGATTTGGGGCTATCACAGTTGGTATCAAAGTTGTTGGTTATAAACCTAGGGTAGGATTACCTTAGTCTAATAACCGCAGTAATTATGATAAGTACTAACTCAAATAGAGTTAGTGTGTCGGTAGGATTCAAAGACGAATCTCGGCGAGTTATAAAGATACGGAGTTCCCTAACTCTGATAATAAAGGTGAACAACATTAATGAATAAATAGTCTAAAAGACTAAAAGTACAGTGATATGAAATCGTAAAACAAAACTATCATAGTATAGAAATGAATCATAATATATACGATGAGATCACCCCGTGATCTGATAAGGTTATAGTATGGAGAAGGATCAATCAAATGATTGAAAAGTTTACAACAAGATTGTTGTGTGTCAGTTGTACTATGAATTGGTACGAGGCAAATTCAGGAAAGGACTATGAATATGGATTAAATAAAATTCGTATTGAGAATGGAGTTAAGATTAGGTGGGGATTTCAATTGAGGACTTATGTCAGCAGCTGAGTTACATAATTCCTTGTTATGGGCGGGGAATTATACTTGGTGTAAAAACCTCTTAGTTTTTGGTACTGATAATCATTGAAATGTATTTGTCGCGCTATTTGATATATACCTGTGGAGAAGGTGATTCTTTTCTCAGGTATATAACAGATAGGTAGGGTATAGTTAGAGAATATAAAGTTAAGTACGAGTTCTTAAAACTCATACTTATGGTACGTTCGTGACTCATAATTATATGAAATATTTATGAACCCCTCAGCGAATGGACCCCAATGGTCTGTCTAGGACAAGTTCTTAAACTCATATGATTGTGGCAAGTTCCTAAACTAATAAGTGTGGTAAGTTTGACTAACTGGGTAGAACTAAGTGTGAATGGAGTATTGAGGATAATAGGAACATATAGATTGATTAAGGAATGGATTATTAGTGGAGACATAGGGTTTTCCAAATCTCCTAGCTATGCTAAACTTCAAATTTATTGACATCAAGCTAAATACGCACTATGTGCTTTTGAAAATGAATTTTATTCTCAACTCCGGGTGACCCTTGTGTATGAGTGGACTTCGGGCCACCGACACATCGTTACCTGTTGAGATAATAAAACTGATTTGCAATGATTTTTGAATGGTTTAAAGTATAGTCTATGCTACTTGTTTCGGCTAGACGATAATGATTTGAAATATCAAAATATATTTTTATTTATCACTAATGTACCATGTAACCTGGTGCACATATGATAAAAAGTTGATGGAGTTGTAAATACATGAATACTTAGTGTTGAATTTGATATAAAATCGTTGTTCTACTATTGTATGATGTGTTATGACAAAGTCACTCGATGATGGCATCTTCAAATGGGTTTTTAATACAGTACGACATCATAACGTCATTTTTAAACAATTTTCAAAAGATTTAATTTTCCAACGGCGTTTGGCTATACACATTCGTGTTTCGATTGAAATTGATTATTGATATGAGTCTAAGCTATTTGATTCGACTAGACCGACTTTTATGAAAACTCTAAGCGTTCTTTGAAAATTTTTCCGAACCAAATTATTTTGGTGCGGAATCCGATAAGACTGAGGTAAAAATTTTGTGCCTATGGCAGTGACGAGAAAAAGATCAAACCAACAGTACTTGGCCAGTACATGGCATACCGGCCTAATTACCCACTATGTCTGTTGGATAAGACGGTTTGCGAATGAATTTCTATATAAACCTTTGCAAAAATGACAGATAGATAGTCTATATAACTCCTCAGCACAATTTTGAAAATTTAACTCTTGTGAGAGATGTATTGGGTAGCATGTAATGATAAGAATGAATGGTGAATGGTTCACGGTATAAGGTGTAAGGTAAATTTCGGGGACGAAATTTTTAGAAGAAGGGGTGAATGTGACAACCCGAGAATTTAGAAAAATATTTAAATATTAAATGATTGATTAAAGGTTGAATAATAAACCTAGACATAAAATAAGTGAATGGATTCGATATTTTCAGGAAGGAATTTTATGGATTTTAATTTTTTTTTGGAGAATTATTCAGGATTAAGGGTTTAAGTGTATATGTTATATGTATATGGTTGTATATGTGTATAGTATATGGTTAAGGGTCAAGGGTTGACCAGATAGATTATATTAGTGGAAAACCCTAATATTATATTAAGAACGTCAACGTTCAGTTAGAAAATTTTTACGATTTATAAGAAATCCTAAAATGGGTTCTTGAAATCCTAATTTCAGTTCTGAGAATCCGAAACTCTAATTCGGAAGTTAAAAATCCTAATTTGGGAATTCATATGCTAGTATAAGATTTAAATGTTATTAATTATAACCTAATTTGAGGAAAACCCTAATGATTTGCTTGAAACCCTAATAATTAGAAAACCTAATTATTAAAAACCCCTAATTTTGAATCAGAAACCCTAAGTGCTAAATTAGGAACCCTTATTGCTAAATTAGGAATCCTTAATTCTAATGATCAAGTCAAAGTAATTAGGAAACCCTAATAATAAATTAGAAAGCTTAAATTTTCATTTTTGAAATCCTAATTGCTTCGTTGGAAACCTAATGTACAATTATGGACCTAATTGCTAAATTAGCAATTTTAATTAGGAAATATTAATTTCAATTAGCAAGCTTGAATTCTGATTAGGAAATCTTAGTATAATTAGAGAATCCTAATCCTAATTATAATTTAAAAATATTAATTTTCTATTTTGAAAATATAAATTGGAAATCCTAGAAATTTAATTTGCAAAACCCTAAGGGTTAGGGCAAATGACTAGTATGCCATTAAAATTAAAAGAAAAAAGACTAAAATACCCTTATTGTATTTCTTTAATAAGGTGACTTACAAATCTTGTCATATAATTATTTGGTGAACCACTCCAAGACCAGCCTTGTGACTGAATTAATACATATCAGCCATCTAGATTGCTATATACATTGTATATATATCATTTATATAGATTTAGAGAGAGAAAAGACTTACTTTATTTTCCCGAACTTGTCCAAGCCTATTCTCTCTTTATATTTCGGGAATTTGAGTGGGAGAGAGTGAAAAGTTAAGACAATACCACCTCTTAGCTTTCCTATAACAGATTCAAGGTTCAGATTTAAAGATCAAGCATGAAAGATGTATAAAACCCTAAACTTGCTGGATCTTCAAGATTTGTGTTAATGTTGTTAGTTGTTGGTTAAAAATATATTAGATGGTGTCACATAGTGATCTGGGTTGTTGGATCATGGATCAATATCATGTATATGCACGAAATCAAGTTTTTAGAAACTGACTTTGAACCCTAAAATTTTGTCTAACAACCGAATGTCAAAGGCCCTAGATCATTCTCTGTTTTTGTTTTGTGTTGTTTGACGTTATACATACATTCTATATAGTAAGGGATTTGATCTGGAAGTTGAATCAAGCCCAAATCATGTTTATATTGCATGATTTAAGTGGTCAAACCTCGTTGACATATCACGAAAACTGAGTTTCTGGGTAACCCAGAAACCCAAATTTCGTTTGACAATGTTTTTTGAGCCTCAGATCTTGCATGTGTTTGATATTTTGGCCAAGTCAAAGTACTTGCATGTGTTTGATAGTTTGATGTTGTTGTTTGATATGTAGGCTACATGATCATGCCTTTATATAACTTATATCCATAATAGAATCATAGATAATCGTGATCGAACAACTGTTGGCCAACTTGCCGGATGAAGATTCTGGGTAACCCATAATCTTCAAAAGCGTTTCCTGACAAGTACTTTGACCGGCCAATATCTCTTTAATGTAATGTTTTTAGGTTGATGTAATGTTATAGAATTGTTCCCTGGTATCAGGACTACAAGATAGATTCTTTAGATCACATTGTGAAAGCATGGAATCCAATTTATGAAGCTTCAAAGGAGGTAGTACAAACTGTTCTTCATTTTTGGAAAACCTAGAAATGAAGAACAACTCTGACATGAATTTGGGAGGCTTAGATCTCTATGTTATATAGTTGTTTGGCCATGATATGAGTTAGTATATGTAGTATTACATAAATACTATAATCTTGATACCATTACAAGCCTAGAAATCAACTAAAACATGAAATTAATAGTGGTCAAACCTAGTACCTTGTAAACTGTCTATGCATTTCTAGGCAGGCTCAAGAACAGTCAAGAACACCTATAGCGTCAGTTTCGTCACTATAGGGCCCTTTAGCGACACTTAATTTCAGAAAATTAATATTTTTTTTTAAATAAATAGAAAAAAATAGGTTTTAATTATTAAAATTACATAATAAATTCCTAAAAATTATTTTAAAGCCTGAAAATTAGTTTTAAATTATTTAGAATATATTTCATTAATATTTAATATTTTTGGAATATTAATGGTATTTAATTTATTTAATTATAATATTAAATAAATTATTTAAAAATGATTTTAATACTTGAAAAATCATGAAAAATTATATTATGATATAAGAAAATATTTGAAGTTATTTTTAATGACTTTTGGTATTTTGTGATAAATTTCATTAATAAATTAATATTAATGGTAATTAATTTATTTAATAAATATATTAAATAAATTGTGGAAAAATAGAATTAATAATTTATAAATCATATAAAAATGATTTAAGTGTTATAAAAACATTTTAAGTTATAAAATTTAAGTTTTGATATTTTATCATGAAAAACATTAATATTTAATATTAATGACAATTATCGGATAAAGAAATTAATTGTTTAAATATGATTTTAAGGTATTAAAAATACTTTGATATATTATAATGTTATGTTATGATTTTTGTTAATATTTAGTATTAAATAAATATTAATGATAAAGGAATTATGTGATATTTAATTCTTATAAATATGTTTGTATCTTTCGCAATAGTTATAGAATTAGTATACCAGATTAGTGGTGATTAGGACCCGAATTTGGGGCTATCACAAAACAACTGTCCATCTATGCACTACGGCCAAAGAGGACTTTCACCACAATATTTTTTTATAACATTACATGTCATGATTATACCAATACACAATTCCTGATCATAATCATACCAATCAACAGTCCATCTATGCACTACGGGCCAAAGATGACTTTCACCACAATATAAGCATGAGGATGATGACAATGATATAAGGAATCAATCAAGTGAGATCAATGATAAATATTAGAGATTTATTATTCAATTTATCCAGAGTTCAAAAATGTCCAAATCGTCAACATGATAACTAATTGTGAAGTAAAATTCAAGAATGATATTCATGTATCAAAAAAAATTTGGACAGAAAAAAAATTAATTTTGTCCTGAATAGTACCCTAAGTGAATAGTACCCCGAATGAAAATATTGAAATTTAATAAGAAAGTTCAGACCAATATACGATACTAGCTGAAGTGCAAAATTCAAAGATATTCTACTAATTTCAGGGATTATAGAAGCAATACTTATCAAAGTAAGTGTAGATTTAGAGATATGAAATGAAATAATATTACTTACATACTATAGAGTATGAAAGAAAATAATATTTCTTACGGATATTGAACGAAAATAATATCTCTTACCTTAGTAGGAGACTAAATTTGACTGGTATAGCGGAGATATTTTTGAGGAAAGCTTGCACAATTTGCTACACTCACTACAAGAAAAAGGCCTATCAGCAACCGCATTGGCGGTCGCTGATGTTAGTAATATCGACTGACTTCTGCGATCGTAATTTTATTCAGTCGCTGTTCAATATCAGCGACCGCATGCGGTAGCTAGCACAATTTTGCCTCCTAAAATTTGGCAGGAAATGTTGGCGCGATGATTTTGTGCGACTACTTGATATCAGCGACCGCATGCGGTCGATGAAAAGTCCATGTCATTAAATGTTAGCAACCGCATGCGGTCGCAGAAGGCGGTCGCTGATCAAACTTAATCTAACCAGTATCAATCATTCGCTCGACACAGACGAAAGAAAAAAAAGAGGGAGAAGATAGAGAGAAGTGGGAGAAAGGGGGGAAGAGAAGAAGGAAAAAAATTAGCCGCCGACCCACCGCCACCACTGCCATTGTCGCCGTCGGCCCGCCGCCACCACTGCCATTGTCACCGCCGCCCACTGGTAATCCTAACTGCAATAATTTTTATAGTTTTCTAAATTTGAAGATTAATGTTGAATAACACACAGAATTGTTTGTGGGAAATAATTTATATTCCATATGGATTGTTGTAGTAATTATGTGAAATTTGTTTATATTCCTGTTGGGTGTTCTAGTATTTCCTCTCCATGCATCTTTGCTGGATTAAATATATATTTTTATTGGGGGTTTTGGGAACAACATTAAACCCTAGTGTTTTATTGGAACCTGTTTTGCTTATCCTAACTTGTGGATTGAGTTATTATATTAATAGTTTCAGGTTATTGAAATTTATAGGCTAAACAAAGTAGTTTGCTATATTCACTGTGGGAATTGGACAAATAATTCTATACTCTTGTCTGTTTCCTAGATGTATTCAGTATAATGCAAAAGTTAGGGGGTGGGGAGAAGTTTTCAGCTTTAACTGGGACACCCCCAAATCCCGGTACTTCATTACCTCAAGATTTGGTGTTCACGTAATCAAAACATTCATTTCTAACTACCCAATCATAATAGAATTGAATAATAAAAGAAAACATGTCCATACATGATTAAACTTAAATAAAAAAATCTCCCAGGTTATCCAACCTTTAACAACAATCATTCAAATGCGAAAAATTAAATAACTTCATTACAATCTTTAAATCAAATTCTGAAAGTAAACTATCAAAACTATTACAAGTCTTCAGTATTTATTCATCTTTTCTTTTCCCTTACTGGTGCTAGGTACATCACCCGTTTCAACTTTAGCTGTAAGAAATTTTACAGGAAAGAGTGAGCAAACAAGGCCCACTTGAAATAACAATAAGTAAATCTTTAAACTTTCACATCAATTGCCAATATTAGGCCCAATAGAACTGAACAATATATTCTATTAACTTTCTGAAAATTATAATATTCACTGAGGGTCTAATGACCACGAATCATGTCCACAGTTATAAGTAATCTTTCAACTTTAACTTTAACAGTCATAAGACTATAAGGACTCCACGTACTTAGGGGGATCAACCCTTCGTACAATGTATTGTGCACAACCATTTCAACGCTAAGCGTAAACCTCTATTAAAAGAGTTGTTCATCTCAGTATTTAGAATACAAGTCCGCACCAAAGTAAGTTTGGTTTGGATAAGCTTTCAAGGTAATTTGGAGTTCAACGGACATCAACTAAGGATTAGTTGAATACAAGATAATAACACAATGTTATTGAATGATCATGCTGAATAAACATTTCGTTCTAAGTTCATGCTTTAGGAATAATCTAATATCATAACAATTGAATAACTCATCATACCTTGCTTTGAACAATGTTAAGCTAAGGTTACATCTTAGAATTTAATATCAAGCATGCACAACAAATAATAACTTGAACGATAAACTAAAGGTACTTGCATGCTAATATAACAAGTTTAGAGTTAAGAAAACTTGCACAATTATAAAAGTAGAGTTAGAGAACTTGCATAAGTGTAACATAACAGTGAAAAGTAACCTTGCTGAATAATAAAGTAGCAAATGTTAGGGAACTTGCCTCGTGTGTAGGTTAAACAATTACCATTCACGTTCACCCCAAGTCCTACACATACCATATGCATTGACAATACACATTAGTTACACTAACATTACCTTTATGAGTTCCTTTATTACTCTTAGTATAGCTACTAACTAAGTTTAAGTTTAAACAACACCACATCTTTCATGAACATTACTTTTTAGCTTTATTACAACTACTTAAATGATCATGCCATTGCACCACATGTACATTAACAACTTGATACAACATCCTAATACATGTCCAACATGTTATCATTAAGTTATACTAATACCCAAAGGGTTGCACTTGCATTCGTGCATCCCGACGCCCTCCGATTGGCTCCAAATACACAATAGTCCTAAAGATGGCCATTTTGACTACTGTTACAGACCTCAAATTAAAAAACTTAAAGAATGAAAGTTGTAGGTCTACTCGTCCTCTTTCCGAATCATCTTGAATTACCTCAATCGGAGTTCGTATGAAAACGTTATGGCCGTTTTACTACAGGAGGTCAAAACTGCCCAACTAGACCACTTTTCCGGCTCCGGGGCGCGAAACAGTGGCGCTAGGGCGCGAACTACGGCGCTGGGGCGCGAGCTTCAGTGCTGGGGCGCGAGCTACTGGCCCATTTTGGCGCTGGGGCGCGAAATTTGGCGCTAGGGCACGAAATTTGGCGCTGGGGCGTGAATTTTGACGCTGGGGCGCCGAAACTCACAGAAACTAACCACGAAGAACAGAACAACTAAATTTTCTGTCTATAACTTCAATTCCAACACTAATTGACATGCATAACTAATGCAAATTACACATAAACTTCACCAAGCATACAAATACTAAATTAACACACCTTAAACCATAATTTTAGAAAAATTAAATACTAGAATAACATATTTTAAAACCCAAAAACTCCATTTTTGATATTTCTTAACACAGTGAATACTGTAATCATAATGATACACCAATTTGATTCTTTTGAACTAAGTTCTCTGTAATTCTTAGTAAACTAACTAATATAGTCACAGTTCAATATCACACACTAAATTGATCATCATAATTGTTATTTACATAAGCTACATAAGAAATACATATACTGACATTATTTCTTCCTACTGTCAAACGAATTTATCATGCAATTCTCGTTTAAGCACTACCTCTAATCATCATAAACTCATATAATCACAAGTAACCCATTGTATAACAACAATTCAACAAATTTGAAATTACAGAGTATATCAAATTTTGTCGTAGGCTCATATATGCATATTCATATAATTAGGGAAAATACCTTCAATTAGCGTAATAATTCCTTGCAAACACCACTGAATTAACTTTGAAATCCTTGCTAACCTCTGAGAATTGCAACTTCACAGACCCTTTTCTCCTCTCAAATTCTCTAAAACTTTTTTTTTTCTCCTTTTAGCAGACAACTCTAAGGTAAAACTGATAGCTAAGCCACAAAACAGTATACGTATACTCAAAAATAAAAGTAACGCACGCTCTATTTTTCAAACGTTTGGAAACTGACGACTGTATTAAATATACCAATAAGTTTATCAGTTACCAACAATATATTTATATATATATTATTTATATTTTATTTATTAAATTAATAATTTAAATTCAAAAAAATCCAAGGCCATAGGCTTTGTTTGGCAAATCCCTTTAAAATTTAAATGATTAATATACTTACACCTTGTTTGGAAAAAAAACTAAATTAAAATTACTTTAATTTATTTTAATAACTCTTTATAACATAGTTATTTGTTACACATTATTTAATAACAATTTATTAAATAAATTACTTAATCACATAATTCAATTCACATAACATATTAATTATTTAACAAATAAATAATTAACTAATCACATTAATTATTTAACAAATAAATAATTAACTAAATAAACTCAATCAAATTGAACAATTACTTATTCAATAATAAACATATCCAATAAATATTTATATAAATTAATAAATATTTATAACTTACATTTAAAAAAAATATGGAATGTTACATCATTCCCCTCATATAAGGATTCTGTCCTCAGAATCACAACTCAAACAACACATTCGTTACATTCTTCCCTACTTACAAAGATTCTGTCCTCAGAATCGAAGACACAGATTAAACAAATAACTCAGGGTACTCTTTCAACATTTTCTCTTCGAGTTCCCACGTAGCTTCTTCAGCGTTGTGGTTTCTCCAAATCACCTTCACAGAAGGTATCACTTTATTCCTGAGCACTTGTTCTTTCCTGTCGACTATCTGGATAGGAACCTCTTCATAAGACAAATCTTTCTCGAACTGCAATGGTTCGTACTCGATCACATGTTTGTAGTCGGGTTTATATGGTCGTAACACCAAAATGTGAAAAATATTATGAATATTTTCTAACTCTGGAGGTAGAGCTACCTCGTAAGCCACTTCTCCCACTCTTCGCAGCACTTCAAAGGGTCCAATAAACCTCGGGCTTAGTTTTCCCTTCTTACCGAAACGAATTTTCCCCTTCCAAGGAGAAACTTTTAGGAATACAAAAGTTCCTACGTCGAATGCACGATCTTGTCTGTGTTGATCAGCATACTTTTTCTGTCTGTCTTGTGCTGCTACTAATCTTGTCCTGATGAGTTTAACAACGTCAGCAGTTTGTTGCACCAATTCTGGTCCTAACAGTTGACGTTCACGAACTTCATCCTAGTACAGTGGAGTTCTGCACTTTCTGCCGTATAACGCTTCATAAGGCGGCATGCCGATGCTCGCGTGATAACTATTATTGTAGGCGAATTCCACCAACGGTAATTGCTCTTCCCAGCTTCCTTTGAAATCCATGACACATGCTCTCAACATATCTTCCAATGTCTGGATCGTTCGTTCGCTTTGGCCATCTGTTTGCGGATGATATGCCGTACTCATTCGCAATTGTGTTCCCATACATTCTTGTAGTCTCTTCCAGAAGTTTGATGTGAACCTCGGATCTCTGTCTGACACAATTGACACTGGAACTCCATGTCTTGCAACGATCTCTTTAATATATAGTTTTGCCAGCTGATCAAGATTGAATCTAATCTTTATTGGCAAAAAGTGTGCAGATTTTGTCAGTCTGTCTACTATTGCCCAGATCGCATCGTATCCTTTCTGAGTAGTTGGAAGACCCACCACAAAATCTATCGTGATATGCTCCCATTTCCATTCCGGTATTTCTAACGGTTGAAGTAATCCGCTGGGTCTTTGATGTTCAGCTTTTACTCTTTGACATGTCAAACATTTAGCCACGCATTCTGCAACATCCCTTTTCATATTCGGCCACCAAAAATGTCGACGTAAATCATGATACATTTTCGTGCTTCCTGGATGAATCGAATATCTTGAGCTATGAGCTTCGGTCAGGATTTCGTTTTTCAGTTCTGGTGTTGCTGGAACCCAGATTCTTCCCTCGTACCGTAGTAATCCTTCGGTATCGACCTTGTATTTCGTATTGTTTCCATTAACCATATTCTCTTTTATCTTTCCACATTCTTCATCTTGTAACTGAGCGTTTTTCACCTTGTCCAGTAAAGTTGGACCTGCTTCTAGATGAAATAGTTGTTCGTCGGATTCCTGTGGAAATTTGATTTCTAGTTCTAACTTTATCATTGCTGAAATGAGCTCCTCCTGAGTTGTTATCAGCATTAATTTCTCCCGACCTTTCCTACTTAAAGCATCCGCAACCACATTCGCTTTGCCCGGATGATAAAAGATCTCACAATCGTAATCCTTTATCAATTCCATCCATCTCCTCTAACGCATGTTCAGGTCCTTCTGATTGAAAATATACTTCAGACTTTTGTGGTCTGTGTAGATCTCACATTTCTCTCCATACAGATAATGTCTTTATATCTTGAGAGCAAATACCACTGCAGCCAATTCTAAATCATGAGCCGGGTAACCTTTCTCGTAATCCTTCAGTTGTCTTGATGCATAGGCAATAACTTTGCCGTTCTGCATAAGAACACAACCCAACCCTTTGTCTGAGGCATCACTATACACCACAAAATTTCCTGTATTATCCGGAAAGGTTAACACAGGTGACATACTTAGCTTATTCTTCAAATCTTGGAAGCTCTCTTCACATTTCTCCGTCCACACAAATTTTACAGCTTTCCTTGTCAAATTTGTTAGCGGAGTTGCTATCTTAGAAAAATCTTGAATGAATCTTCTATAATAACCGGTCAGCCCCAAGAAACTCCTCACCTCCGAAGGTGTTCTTGGTTGTTCCCAATTGATTACAGCTTCCACTTTCGATGGATCTACTGAAATCCCATCTTTGTCAATCACATGACCCAAAAATTGTACACGATCGAGCCAAAATTCACACTTAGAAAACTTCGCGTACAACTTTTCCTTTCTTAGTGTCTCCAATGTCAGACGTAAATGTTCCACGTGTTCTTCTTGAGTTTTGGAATACACCAGAATGTCGTCGATAAACACCACTACGAACTTGTCTAAAAATGGTTTAAACACCCTGTTCATCAAATCCATGAACGCAGCAGGTGCATTGGTTAAACCAAAAGACATCACCAGAAACTCGTAATGTCCATATCGAGTTCTGAATGCCGTTCGTGGTATATCCTCCTTCCTCACTTTCAACTGGTGATACCCACTTCTCAAATCAATTTTCGAAAAGTATTTAGCACCCTTCAACTGGTCAAACAAGTCATCTATTCTTGGCAACGGGTATTTGTTTTTAATAGTGACTTTGTTTAACTCCCTGTAATCAATGCAAAGACGCATTGACCCGTCCTTCTTCTTTACGAATAAAACTAGCGCTCCCCACGGCGATACACTTGGTTGAATATATTTCTTGTCTAGCAGTTCTTGCAACTGTACCATCAGTTCCTTCATTTCTACCGGAGCCATTCTGTACGGAGCCTTTGATATCGGTGTTGTTCCCGGCACTAAGTCGATCACGAATTCAATTTCTCTGTCCGGCGGAAGTCCTGGCAAATCTTCTGGAAACACGTCTTCGAATTCTCTCACTACCGGTATTTCTTCTAATTTCACACCTTTCTTCTGAGTATCGACTATGTAAGCTAAATAGCCCACATAACCTTGACTCAACAACTTCTTGGCCTGCATAGTCGTCAGACATTTCATTTGTCTTGGCGACTTGCTACCATAAAATACTACCTTTGACGGAGTCATAAGGTTTACACACTTCTTTTGGCAGTCAATTACTGCTCCATAATTGAACAACCAATCCATTCCCAAAATTACATCAAATTCCCCGAGTCTAATCGAAATCAAATCTACTAACAAGATATTCCCCTTAATGTTCACCCTACAGTTCTTGTAAACGAACCTAACAGGGATTATTTCCTTATTCACAATTTCTATGTTCAAAGGAAAATTCAGTTCTTCTCTAGGCAATTCTAACCTCTTAGCAAATTCATCAGATATAAACGAGCAAGTAGCACCCGAATCAAATAATACATATGCATCAATATCATTGATTGGGATAATACCTGACACCACATCCTTTGATTGCACAGCATCTTGCACAGTCATGTTGAAGGTTCTGGCTGTGGGTTTGTTTGATGCTGCAGGTCCTGTAATAGCCCACGTACCTCCATTGTTACCTCCTCCATTATTTTTGGTTGTCACTCCCTCCTTCTTCTTAGGACATTCACGAGCAAAGTGATCCTTAGATCCGCACGTGAAGCACACATTCTTTTTTGATTGAGTGCAATTTGGGGCGATGTGACCCTCCTGGCCACATTTGTAGCAAACTCGTTTCCCCATCAAACACGCTCCCTTGTGAAACTTCCCACATGTCGCACATGCTTCAAACTTCTTATTCTGCTGGTTACCCTGCTGGTTTCCAGTACCCATACTTCCATTCCACTTTCTCTTCAAGTTGTTGTTGTTGTTGTTGTTGTTGTTGTTGTTGTTGTTGTTGTTGTTTCCACCGCTACCACCTCCACTCTTCATCTCATTTTCATTCTTCTTCTTCTTTTGTTCCTGGTTGAATTTTGTTACCGCCTCGTCTCCACCTTCGGTGAGTACTGCTTTCTCCATTACTGCTGCAAATGTCTTCAACTGGAACAGGGAAACCCTACTGTACAGCCAGGGCTTCAGTCCCTGTTCAAACCTCTTCGCCTTGCGTTCGTCTGTGCTAACCTGATATGGCGCAAACCTCACCAATTCGTTGAATTTTGCGGCATACTTGAATACCGACATCGTCCCTTGCTTCAGCTCCAGAAACTGTACTTCTAGCTGACTCTTTGAACTCTCCGAGAAATAGGTCTCGAAGAACAACTCCTTAAACCTATCCCAGGTCATCACTCCTGGCCCTTCACGAGTTTTATTGGCCTGCCACCAATAACTAGCTTCTGCTTTCAACATGAAAGTTGCGAAAGCCATCTTCTGGTCATCCCCTACCCTAGCGACATCGAACACCTTCTCTATCTCCATAATCCAGGTTTGAGCTTCAACTGGATTCATGGACCCATAGAATTCAGGTGGTCCAACCGCCTTAAACTCCTTAAACGTTGTACTATGGTTTTGAGGTTGATTCTGCAACGCTCCTGTCAATAGTGTCACTAGTTGTTGAACGGGATTCGCATCAACATTATCGTTAGCTTCTTCGGTGGTTCTCTGTCGTGTTGGTTGACGTCTGGGGAGCATTTTCTGTTTAAAATAAAACATCTATTAGACCATTACTCAACTTCTTTAAGTATTTCTAATTAACTTGCCTCTACAAAAGAAATAACCACATAGCACATAACACTTTGAATAAAATAATAACTTTTATTTATTCATAAACTTTTTGAAAACATAACACAATAGCATCTCTGCTATCTACATCCTTTCCTGAACTACAAAAGTTTCAGGACAACACCATTATTATCATATCCCATGGTTACTTAACACTAGGGATTTACACATTATTTAATACATATTACGTGCATTACAGGCACACTTTCTACGATGATCTATTAAGATACTTCTTAGCCCTATCACGTTCTTCCTCCATGACTCGAAACATCGTTCTTCGATCTAACACAAATGATGGCAGCGTCTCGAACTGAATCGGATATCCCATAACTCGATCTTGAGCTCGATTAATTGCGGTGTCGAATACTTTGACCATTTCTTCTATCTTCATCCTTTTTGCCTGTGAGCTCCTTACTGCTCTTCCAGTTCGTTGATAAGCTTCCTTGTATGCATCTTCAGCTCTTGCCCTCTTAGCCGCTTCTTCTCTCAGCTTGCTCTTCAGTTCAGCAACCATCTCGATCAATTGTTCCTTCTCTCCTTCAGTCTGTGTTAGTTTCTCTTCGGCGTTTGTCAGTCGTTCATCACGATCCTAGATCTTGCCATCTTTTTGTGTAATTGTAGTCTGTTGTTCAGCTACTATCTCCTGCAACTCCTCCACTGTATCTTGTAGTTCCACGTTAAGGTCGTGCACTTCATCATATACACGGCCAGCTATCGAGTTAAGCGGAATCCTTTCCTCCTCATCCTCATCATCCTCATCCTCCTGCGGTAACTCAATGGGATCCTCCTCGTCTGTCTCCACATCATCATCCTCATCCTCAACTACTGTGACCAACGGGGCTGACTCCCGTGACAATAGTTGTTCCCAAACAACCTGAACATCGCGAGGTTCCTCCTCTATAGGCATTTGAGGTCCCTCCTCCCTAGCCTGACTGGACTCTCCAACATTAGTCATCCTGACAACAAAGTTTTAAAGTTTTAATTAATAATCATTACTACTCGACACTCACGAGTACATAAACATAAACACATATGCACATAAGTGTTTTATTACTTCTTTCTTAAAACTCGATAAGAGTTAACTCCACTATCTTTTCAAAAGGTTACTTCCTAAGGCTTTTCCCCCACCTAAGGTTCATAACCTAAAGCTTTGATACCAACTTGTGACACTCCCAAATCCCGGTACTTCATTACCTCAAGATTTGGTGTTCACGTAATCAAAACATTTATTTCTAACTACCCAATCATAATAGAATTGAATAGTAAAAGAAAACCTGCCCATACAGGATTAAACTTAAATAAAAAAAATCTCCCAGGTTATCCAACCTTTAACAACAATCATTCAAATGCAAAAAATTAAATAACTTCATTACAATCTTTAAATCAAATTCTGAAAGTAAACTATCAAAACTATTACAAGTCTTCAGTATTTATTCATCTTTCCTTTTCCCTTACTGGTGCTAGCTACGTCACCCGTTTCAACTTTAGCTGTAAGAAATTTTACAGGCAAGAGTGAGCAAACAAGGCCCACTTGAAATAACAATAAGTAAATCTTTAAACTTTCACATCAATTGCCAATATTAGGCCCAATAGAACTGAACAATATATTCTATTAACTTTCTGAAAATTATAACATTCACTGAGGGTCTAATGACCACGAATCATGTCCACAGTTATAAGTAATCTTTCAACTTTAACTTTAACAGTCATAAGACTATAAGGACTCCACGTACTTAGGGGGATCAACCCTTCGTACAATGTATTGTGCACAATCATTTCAACGCTAAGCGTAAACCTCTATTAAAAGAGTTTTTCATCTCAGTATTTAGAATACAAGTCCGCACCAAAGTAAGTTTGGTTTGGATAAGCTTTCAAGGTAATTTGGAGTTCAACGGACATCAACTAAGGATTAGTTGAATACAAGATAATAACACTATGTTATTGAATGATCATACTGAATAATCATTTCGTTCTAAGTTCATGCTTTAGGAATAATCTAATAGCATAACAATTGAATAACTCATCATACCTTGCTTTGAACAATGTTAAGTTAAGGTTACATCTTAGAATTTAATATCAAGCATGCACAACAAATAATAACTTGAACGATAAACTAAAGGTACTTGCATGCTAATATAACAAGTTTAGAGTTAAGAAAACTTGCACAATTATAAAAGTAGAGTTAGAGAACTTGCATAAGTGTAACATAACAGTGAAAAGTAACCTTGCTGAATAATAAAGTAGCAAAGGTTAGGGAACTTGCCTCGTGTGTAGGTTAAACAATTACTATTCACGTTCACCCCAAGTCCTACACATACCATATGCATTGACAATACACATTAGTTATACTAATATTACCTTTATGAGTTCCTTTATTACTCTTAGTATAGCTACTAACTAAGTTTAAGTTTAAACAACACCACATCTTTCATGAACATTACTTTTTAGCTTTATTACAACTACTTAAATGATCATGCCATTGCACCACATGTACATTAACAACTTGATACAACATCCTAATACATGTCCAACATGTTATCATTAAGTTATACTAATACCCAAAGGGTTGCACTTGCATTCGTGCATCCCGACGCCCTCCGATTGGCTCCAAATACACAACAGTCCTAAAGATGGCAATTTTGACTATTGTTATAGACCTCAAATTAAAAAACTTAAAGAATAAAAGTTGTAGGTCTACTTGTTCTCTTTCCGAATCATCTTGAATTACCTCAATCGGAGTTCGTATGAAAAAGTTATGGCCGTTTTACTACAGGAGGTCAAAACTGCCCAACTAGGCCACTTTTCCGGCGCCGGGGCGCGGAACAGTGGTGCTAGGGCGCGAGCTACGGCGCTGGGGCGCGAGCTACTGGTCCATTTTGGCGCTGGGACGTGAAATTTGGCGCCAGGGCGCGAAATTTGGAACTGGGGGGTGAATTTTGACGCTGGGGCGCCGAAACTCACAGAAACCAACCACAAAGAACAGAACAACTAAATTTTCTGTCTATAACTTCAATTCCAACACTAATTGACATGAATAACTAATGCAAATTACACATAAACTTCACCAAGCATACAAATACTAAATTAACACAACTTAAACCATAATTTTAGAAAAATTAAATATTAGAATAACATATTTTAAAATCCAAAAACTTCATTTTTGATATTTCTTAACACAGTGAATACTGTAATCATAATGATACACCAATTTGATTCTTTTGAATTAAGTTCTCTGTAATTCTTAACAAACTAACTAATATAGTCACAGTTCAATATCACACACTAAATTGATCATCATAATTGTTATTTACATAAGCTACATAAGAAATACATATACTGGCATTATTTCTTCCTACTGTTAAACGAATTTATCATGCAATTCTCGTTTAAGCACTACCTCTAATCATCATAAACTCATATAATCACAAGTAACCCATTGTATAACAACAATTCAACAAATTTGAAATTACAGAGTATATCAAATTTTGCCGTAGGCTCATATATGCATATTCATATAATTAGGGAAAATACCTTCAATTAGCGTAATAATTCCTTGCAAACACCACTGAATTAGCTTTGAAATCCTTACTAACCTCTGAGAATTGCAACTTCACAGACCCTTTTCTCCTCTCAAATTCTCTAAAACTTTTCTTTTTCTCCTTTTAGCAGACAACTCTAAGGTAAAACTGATAGCTAAGCCACAAAATAGTATGCGTATACTCAAAAATAAAAGTAACGCACGCTCTATTTTTCAAACGTTTGGAAACTGACGACTGTATTAAATATACCAATAAGTTTATCAGTTACCAAAAATATATTTATATATATATATATATATATATATATTATTTATATTTATTTATTAAATTAATAATTTAAATTCAAAAAAATCCAAGGCCATAGGCTTTGTTTGGCAAATCCCTTTAAAATTTAAATGATTAATATACTTACACCTTGTTTGGAAAAAAAACTAAATTAAAATTACTTTAATTTATTTTAATAACTCTTTATAACATAGTTATTTGTTACACTTTATTTAATAACAATTTATTAAATAAATTACTTAATCACATAATTCAATCCACATAACACATTAATTATTTAACAAATAAATAATTAACTAATCACATTAATTATTTAACAAATAAATAATTAACTAAATAAACTCAATCAAATTGAACAATTACTTATTCAATAATAAACATATCCAATAAATATTTATATAAATTAATAAATATTTATAACTTACATTTAAAAAAATATGGAATGTTACATTAACATGCTAGGATTTCTACATATTTTTTATATATATATTATTTGAAGATTAGAAAAATTATGAGAGAAATTGGTTGATTTCTAAACACGTTCAAACACGTTCGTTTGATTTTGAATGATGAGTGATAGCATAAGTTTGAAGAAGCTCGGATAATTAACTAGGAGCACAACTACTACCCATATTTCGTAGACAAATTATAGGAAGAAAAGAGAATTTATTATGAAGAATGTGCCTTTGTTTGCTTGATTTCCTACCTCTTTTTTTCTTTTTTTTCTTTGGCTAAAAAGTCTATATGTTTCTAGTGCAACACTTGGTACATCAAATGACTTTGGAAATGATGTGAAACTTTTTCATGTTATAATTTGTTGTATTTATATTATAATTTTGTTCTGTTTGTGTTGGGACTCTTTTAGTATTTCCATTCACAGGCTTCCAACTTTCAATTCGTGATTACCATCATATTTCCTGTGAAGTTTTAGTAATTAGCTAAAGTTTATTAGTCTCGTTATCTTTTCCCAAAGAAAAATCTAGCTTCCTTACATGTGTTCTTGTTTTGGGACATAGTCTTATTATATTGGGAATTTATAAATTTCTCTTGGTTTGTCTCTTTGGGTGCCTAGAAATGACCTTATATACATGTGGCTAGTCTATATTATAGGGGAGACTCTGGCGAATTTTTTTTATTGGTCGGGTATTTGTGAACATTTATACTATTAACGAGCCTATTTGTTGTTAGCATGGTAAGCTATTGGGGGGCTGTTAAGCCAAAATAGGCAGTGCTAAGGAATTATTACTGCAACAAAGAAGGTAACTAGACACACTTGGTCAATAAAGAGAATTGTTTTGGCTATAATAGAAAAGCAAGGGTATTTAACACTTATGTATACAAGAATAAAGCTACAAAATGTTATAGAAGCTATAACTCGTACTTAACCAAGTTGTGACCATCCCAAAACATAAAAGATTATAGAAAGGGACTTTGAGGGGTATAATCTTAAAACATGTTAGGCGCCTTAACAAACTAGTTGATATGAATGAATCTTCAAGATACTCAAAAGTTGTATAATAGAGCTAGAAAACTCTGATATAAAGCTAGCATGAATGAAATACCTTACGTATTCACTTACGATAAACAATAAATACAAATTTATAACAAATTAAAATAAAATAACATGATATAATATAACTATTAAAATAAGTAGCATTTACTTAGTTTCTCATACTAAATTTAATAACATTTAAAGTTTCTCATATGCTTACAAGTATGCTCAAGTCATATGGTTACAAGTATGCTCAAGTCATATGCTTACAAGTATGCTTAAATGTTAATCATATGCATGCTTACAAGTATGCTCAAGTCATATGGTTACAAGTATATATGCTCAAGTCATATGTTAACATTTATAATGTTGTCTGTAGTAGGTACCGTGGTATCATGGACCTCTATTCAAACCGTAGTTGGATGGGACGACGAAAGTCAAGTGCCCAGATATGTGCTACAGCTAAATTTAGAGCTGGTTGCAAAGTGTTTTTGGATTATGCGTATAGTCACCCGGAATGTATGAATGGTAAGTTGCAGATACAATGTCCATGTTTGAAGTGTAAGAATATAAATTATATGGACAGAGACGTGATAAACTATCATTTACTTGTTTTTGGGTTCATGAGAAATTACGAAGAATGCTGGTGGGCACATGGACAGAGAAGAGATGGTGGCATCACAGAAGTACACAATTTGGGCAGTAGTACTCATCGTATGAATGAAATGGTTCATGATATTGCAGGGCCAGATTTTGATTGGGAACAAGGCAGAGAGCAACCTATAAATTCTGATGCCAAAGACTTCTTTAAGTTGTTAGACGAGGGTAGCAAGCCATTGTGGCATGGTTGCACCAAAAACACTACATTGTCTGCAGTGGCGACATTACTTAACATCAAGGCTGATCACAACATGAGCCATGAGTGTTTTGAGTCGCTCTTGAAGGCCATTAAGAGTATGTTGCCTGATGATGAGAAATTGCCTGGTAACTATTACTTTCGTAAGAAAATGGTGAAGAAGTTGGGTCTTGGATACGAAAAGATCGATGCATGTCCCAACGATTGCATGTTGTTTTATAAGGAAAATGAACAGATGAAAAGGTGCACGTTTTGCAGTCATAATCGATTTAGGCCTAATAAAGAGGTTGTGACTACAAAAAATCAAGTATATCGTTTAAGATTCTAAGGTGTTTTCCATAACACATCGGCTAAAAAGATTGTACATGTCTTTAATTAAGAACAGCTGAACATATGAGTTGGCATGCGAAATCTCCAGCTAAAGCTGGAGAACTAAATCATCCCACAGATGGGCGGGCTTGGAAAGATTTCAACTTCGCGCATCTTGGGTTTGCATTGGAACCTAGAAATGTAAGGCTTGGATTGTCCACCGATGGTTTCAATCCGTTTGGCCACTCAGCTGTTCCATACTTATGTTGGCCTGTAATTATTACTCCGTACAACTTGCCTCCTTGGATGTGTATGAAACAACCATACTTGTTTTGTGAGACCCCGAATTTTATGAAATAAAAGTATTCAATTTTTTTTTAATTTTGGTAAATAGTTAAATTGATAAAAGTTTAAAGTTAAGGGTAGTATGTGAATTTTTTTTTTTGCAAAGTAAGCAAGTTGATATAAAATATTCGTTTTGTCGGGGAATATTCGATTGGTCGAGGAATATTTTTTTTTTGTCGGGGAATATCCGTCCGACGGCACAATCATTGGTGGACCCCGCAACAAAATTATTGTCGGATTGAGAAAACGACAAAAAAATTTTTATAACGACGAAAGTTTTACCGTTAAAACTGTTGAACTACTCGGTAGTAAAAGTACAGTAATACGCGTGGTTGCATAGTAGCACACGGTATTGATTATTGATGCTTACGTGAGAAGTCACTTAGTTATACTCAATTATTGCTACAATAATTGCTGCATCATATCTCTTATATTATTGATTCAATTATTGTCACAGTATCATCTGTATAATATATTATATTATTAAATCAATAATTGAGACGACAAGTTATAATATTAATGATTAATAATTGTTGAAAGATTAAATATGTGTTGATTAAAAATAAAATGATTTGTGGTAATATTTATTCAATCCTTGATGTATATAAAGAGTCTATTATGAGACGTTTGTGGTAAATTTGGTTATTCTATGGGGCCCATATGTCATCATCTAAGAGTCTCTTTCGCCAATAGTAATTACCTTTATCAGACGTTAAACCACTTGCCGTTTCATATTACAGGTGTCGAACCAATTGTCGTTTCACATTACAGGCGTCGAACCAATTGCCATTTCACATTATAGGCTTCAAACCACTTGGTGTTTCACATTACAGGCGTCAAACCACTTGGTGTTTCACATTACAGGCGTCAAACCACTTGGTGTCTCACATTACAAGCGCCAAACCACTTTTCTTTTCACATCACTAGTCATCAAGCCGCTTGCCTTTTCACATTGCAAGTGCTAAGCTAGAAATCTTCTATAAATAGAGGCCTAGTTCTTCATTATTTTTCACAAATTCATTCAAGCTATAGAGAGAGAAAGTATAGTGAGAATAAGAGAGAAAGAAGAAGAGTATTCTGTTACTACACTACTGCAGTATTCAATCTCCTACTAATGTAAGGGGTGTTATTTCTTTTATATTCATGAAGAGAACTTCTGTTATTCCATTATTTATTATTCTGTTGGAATAACCTGTATACGCGGGGTACCCTATACTTGGTGAAATTCTTCTGTTATTCCATTCTTTATTATTCTGTCAGAATATCATGTCTGTGCGTTTACGCCAGACCTGGTTTCATTATTTGTTATTGTGTTGGAATAACCTGTTTATGCGAAATACCACATACATGGTGAAATTCTTTTGTTATTCTATTCTTTATTATTCTGTTGGAACATCATGTCTATGCTTTACGCATGACCTGGTTCCATTATTTATTATCCTGTTGGAATAACCTGTCTGTGCGGTCTATCGCATGCTTGGTGAATTCTTCTGTTATTTCATTATTTATTATTCTATTGGAATATCTTGTCTGTGCGTTTACGCATGACCTGGTTCCATTCTTTATTATTCTGTTGAAATAACCTGTCTATGTGGATTACCGCATGCATTGTAAATGATCCTTCGTATTCATACAAATAGTATTTTCATTAAAATGGGTTTCTGCCAGGGGCAATTTCGTAATTTTTCTGACCCTCAAAAATTCTGAAAAAATTTTAAAATGATAATTTGATGAGTTTTCTAGATTGTGTCCAAAAATGGCGATTTTTGGATGTATAGATTAAGAGTTATGGATTTTATGGGAAAAGACTATTTTAAAAGTAAACCCTTATAACGCCTTGTGGTTAACTCCAAAATTGATGAAATTTGCATTGAGAGTACATGTATATAACAGGAGTATACCCTGTAAATTTCGAAATTTTTGGACAAAAATAAAATTTATGATAAATGTCTAAATATTCGACAGTTTTAGCCATATGAAAAATAGTAAATAAATTTTAAAAATTTTGAGAAAAATATATGTTCAAGATGGGACAATATTCTACTAAATCCCAGAAAAGAAATATTTTTGTGATTGATTTGGTATTTTTCATGAAAATGAACTAGTTATGAGTAAATGAATTAAATATGTTATGTGAAGTAATAAAATTAGAAAATATGATTTTATGGCTTGAGAATCCTATATAGGGTATATGCAGATTTTTTTTGATGAGGGATTTGATCATTGATTATGAAATCTTATGAGTATGACATTTTTGAATGATTAAATGCATTATTTGATAAAGTGTAAACAGTTGAAATAAATTGTTCATAAGTTTAAGAAATAATTAAAATATTATTATAATATTAATGATATTAGATTATGAGATTATTAAGTGATTGATAACATTTGGTTATTATTGAACGCTGGATAAATTGTATTATAAATGTTTAATATTTATCATTTATCTCATTTGATTAAATCTTATATCATTGTCATCATCCTCATGCTTATATTATGTTGAAAGTCATCTTTGGCCGTAGTGGATAATTGGACTTGGGATGATTATGACTAGAGATTATTCGGTATAATCATGACCGTAATGTTACAAATAATGTGGAAAAAGTCCTCATTGGCCCGTAGCGCATTGATGGGCAGTTTTTGGTATGATTATGACTATGGATTCTCTTCGGCAAGGGTGCAAAGATGAATTGTTTTATGGCATGATCATGACCGTTGATGAAAACACGATTATCTTTAGCCGTAGTGCATGGATAATTCGTGATCGTGATATTAACGAATATCCTTAGCCGTAGGGCATGAATAATTCAATGATATGGATTGATTATCGAGCTGAGTCTCAGCGATGAAATATAAATTCATGGATGTGATATTAACGAATATCTCTGGCCGTAGTGCATGGGTGATTCGATGATGTGGATTATTTATTAAGCTGAGTCTCATCGATAAAATATTTATTATACACTTTTAATTCGTAGAAGATAGTAGATATCATGCTCAACTTGACTCCTTTAAAATACAGTTGTATGTCTTTGACATGTAGTGCAAAGATGAATTGTTAATGAATATCTTTGGCCGTAGTGCAAAGATGAATTTATTAGTATGATTATGAGCAGGAATTCTGATTTGGTATAACCATGATTTTTGATGTTTCAGGTGAAGATAGGTGATGAAAATTATCTTCGTTCTGGTTACGAAGAGGAATATAGAACCACAATTATGATTATGAGTTATTCATATGATTGTGGATAGGAACTGTTGATTTATTTTACATAGATAAAATAGTATTGGTGGACTTTTAACATAGAGAAGATAATAGACCTTATGGTCTATTTGACTTTTTTAATGGATTGCTCGTTCCGCTGCAACTATGGTTGAAAAGTTTTATCATCTACCATATGTTCTAAATCTCTGATTTATTATTGATGAAAGCTATTGATAATTTATTTATCTTTATTCATGATATTCTTTACTGGGCTAGCCCTTTTTGCTTCACAATTCCTTTAAGGTAATAAGAGTGTTGCCGTAAGAGTATTGCCGGGTCAAGTGGGGATAACAGGGGAATAGACCAGTGGTCTCTAGCTGTGGAGGTCCTCCCTAAACAGTATAAAAAAGTGTGTTATATTCTATACAACATTTAGTAGTTATATTTGGTGAATCAAATAGGGTGAGGTGAACCCAACTTTGGAAGGGTGTTTTGCCACTATCATACAAGATGTCTAATGACATACAACCTCGTGTTCTCATAAGACATGGTTGTGCACATCCACTAGCTGAATATATCTACGAGCACTACCTGTATGATCTTGGAGTTTATTTGAAACATAATTTTCACTTGGAGACAACAGAGATATTTATATGTCAAGAGAAGACTCACCATTGGGAAAAAGATGATAGTAATCTTCTCGTTTTTCTTTGGGGTCTGTTGGGTCAACCAAGGATAATTCTGTGGCCATATGATATCTATTATAACCTAGACGCATGGCCTCCCATGTACGAAGGTTTTTCTTGAGCACTTCCCAAAGATTTTAATTTCTAAAACAGTTTTTGACTATACTTTTATGTAAAGTACCATTATAAGGTTGTGGTCGAGGCACCATGAGAGTTACATACATTTGTATTAAAACTCACAGTTAACTGTGGTCGTATTCTATACGAAAGTTCAACAGTTATATAAATGAAGTTGTATTTGAATTTTGTAGCATGTATCTGGCGACTCAGAATGGGTGATGTATACCTAATTTTGGGGGCGTCACATATTTCTTTCACTCGTGGTTCCTGGTCCTAAGAGTCTTGGAAAGAACTTAGATGTTTACTTGAGACCTTTTATAGACGATTTGAAGGTATTGTGGGAGGATGGAGTACAGACTTGGGATGTTGCAACGAAAATAAATTTCAACCTTAGGGCGGCGGTTATGTGGACTATAAGTGACTTCCCAGCTTATGGTAAGTTAGCTAGATGGAGTACACACACGAAGTTGGCTTGTCCGTATTGTATGGAGCATACAAAGTCGTTTAATCCATCAAAAGGTCGAAAGCCTTGTTGGTTTGACTGTCATCGTCGGTTCTTACCGGTAGATCACCCGTTTCGAAGAAATAGAGAACACTTCAGGAAAGGGAAAGTAGACAATGATACGCCTGCACTGCGATTGTCGGGAACGGAGATGCGAGATCGTGTGATGAGATTGCCGGGTATCCCATTTGGTAAGATTGATGCCACAAACATAATTAATGGGTTTGGCGAATCTCATAACTGGGTTCGGAGAAGCATCTTTTGGGAACTGCCTTATTAGTCTACAAATTTGATTCGTCATAATCTAGATGTGATGCATATTGAGAAGAATGTGTTTGACAATGTGTTTAACACTGTGATGAATGTTACAGGGAAGACAAAAGATAACGATAAGGCACGTTTAGACATGAAAGATATTTGTAAACGTCATAGATTAGAATAAAGAATAATTTTTTTGAATTATATTTTTGAATATTATGGTATTGATTTGATATAATGTTATAGTTCTAGGTAATATTTATAAATTTTGCAAAGTACGCAAGTTGTTATATAATATTCGATTGGTCAGGGAATATTCGTACAACGACACAATCATTGGGGACCCCAAAACGGAATTATTGTCGGAGTGAGAAAATGACAAAAATACTTTATGAAAATAACAGTGGAGGTGGTACCGTTAAAACTGTGGAACTACCCGGTAGTAAAAGTACAGTAATACGCGTAGTCGCACAGTAGCACACAGTATTGATTATTGATGCTTACGTGAGAAGTCACTCAGCTATACTCAATTATTGCTACAGTAATTGCTACATCATATTTCTCATATTATTGATTCAATTATTGTTACAGTATCATCTGCATTATATGATATATTATTAAATCAATAATTGAGACGGCAAAGTTATTCATATTATTATTTGCAATATTGACAATGTCTAGAAGTTCTGTCAAGGAGAGGTTTAGTCACCTAATTGTGCGCCAATAAGGAGAAATCCTTATCGGAAAGCCCCCTCTTTCCTGGGAACGACCTGGTTGTTAAATATTATGAATTATAATATTAATGATGAATAACTTCGTGTTGATTAAAGATGAATTTTATAGTTCCATTGTGTTGGACATATTTGTGTTAGTATAATTGATGTCTGGAGGATATATTGTTCAATTGGGTATTCGAAACACTTTTCGTGTCGGAGTACTATTCACGAGTTACTATTCACGAGCTACTATTCATGAGTTACTATTTACGAGTTATTATTTACGGGGTACTATTCACCCGTAAGATATATTTATTTTCGGTCCAAATCATTTTTGGGTACAATATTATTCCATGAGGAGATGTGCTAATTTTTCAGACCGTTGGTTGAAGATATAATAGGAAATCATTATGGACCGCTGGTGGAAGATATAATAGTAAATCAATATGGACCGTTGGTGGAAGATATAATAGTAAATCAATATGGATCGCTGGTTTAAAGTTTTAATATTAAATCAGTATGGACCGTTGTTTTAAGTTTTAATAGTAAACCAATCTGGATCGTCCGTTTAAAAGTAAATCAATCTGGACCGTTCATAAGTTAGTTACTATGCAGTCCATTCTTCTATAAATAAAAGCTCAATCCTTCATTATTTCTTACGAATTCACTGAAACTCTAGAGAGAAAATTATAAGAGAACCTATAGAAAAGTATTCTGCTACTTCCCTATTCTTATATTCCGTTTCTTTTACGGTAAGGGGTATTATTTCTTTTGTATTCATGAAGAGAACTTCTGTTATTCTATTATTTATTATTCTGTTGGAATAACCTGTATACGCGGGCTACCCTATACATGGTGACATTCTTCTAATATTTCGTTCTTTATTATTCTGTCGGAATATCATGTCTGTGCGTTTACGCCGGACCTGGTTCTATTATTTATTATTCTGTCGGAATATCCTGTCTGTGCGTTTACGCCGGACCTAGTTCCATTATTTATTATTCTGTCGGAATATATTGTCTGTGCGTTTACGCCGGACCTGGTTCCATCCTTTATTATTCTGTTGGAATAACCTGCCTGTGCGGTCTATCGCATGCATGGTGATTTCTTTTATTATTCCATTCTTTATTATACTCAGTTGGTTAAAACTTTTACTTCTATACCCATGAAACTAGTGGAATATATTTGATATTTGCGCTTCATCCAGTATCTTTTCATGGAAATATTCTTTTTAGCATTCTTGAATTTTACTCTACAAAGCAGTATCATGTTGACAATTTGGACGTTATCAGTTCCTAGATAAATTAATTCTTGAACTTGTTTTATTGAATTTTTATATCATTGTCATCATCCTCATGTTTATATTTTGTTAAAAGTCATCTGTGGCCTGTAGTGCATAGATGGACTTGGTATGATTATGACCAGGGTTATTCGGTGTAATAATGACCGTAATGTTACAAATGATGTGATAAAAGTCCTCATTGGCCCGTAGTGCATTGATGGACAGTTGTTGGCATGATCATGACCATTAATGAATACACGAATGTCCTTGGCCCGTAGTACATGAATAATTTGTGGTCGTGATACTAAAGAATATCCTTGGCCGTAGTGCATGAATAATTTGTGGTCGTGATTCGATAATGTGGATTATTTATTAAGCTGAGTCCCAGCGATAAAAGTGATGAAAAACCTTTTAAATCATAGAAGATAGTAGATTTTATTCCCTACTTGACTCTTCTAATGGATTGCTTGTTCCGCTACAGTTAAACTTGATAGTTATTATATTTTATCAGTTTAACATTGTTGAAGGCTAACGATAAATTATTCTGCATTATCTTAGTCATAATATTTCTTACTGGGCTAGTTGAGCTCACCCTTTCTTTCACTGTTCTCTTCAGGAAATGAGAACGTAGCTGGGACTAGTCGGGGAACAGAGTGATGGTCCTAGATGGTGCATTAGTAGTCCTCACTATTCTGTGAAATAGTGTGATAATAATTGTAATGAGGACTTCTTTTGAGTTTGTATAATCTCTAGTAGACAATATTTGTATTCAAACTCACAGTTTATGTTTTGTCATATTGTACGCGACAGTTGTATTATTAAGTTGTATTTAAATTCTGTACCATGTATCTGGCGACTCAAGATGGGTGATGTATACCTAATTTTGGGGGCGTCACACTTTATGAATTTCCTAATGGTAAGATTGTCAAACCGCATGCAAGGTACTCATTGTCCAAAAAGCAAGTTGAAGATATGTGAACATGGGTTAAGTCTCTGAAATTACCAGATGGATATACGTCAAACATTGCAAGGTGTGTTACGGGTGGGAAATTGCAAGGGATGAAGAGTCATGACTGTCATGTGTTCATGGAGAGACTCATGCCTATAGCATTTCGGGATCTGCTTGATAAACCAATATGGGATGCTTTGACGGATCTTAGTCGTTTCTTCAAAGACTTATGTTCAAAATCATTAAATGAGAAGGACATGTCTGTACTTGAGAAGAACATCATAGAGATCACGTGTAAACTGGAAAAAATATTCCCACCTGGTTTTTTTGGCTCCATGGAGCATTTGCAAATCCATCTTTCCTATGAAGCTCGTGTTGGGGGTCTAGTTCAATATAGATGGATGTACCCTTTTCGAGAGGGTGATGGGAAACCTTAAGAGGAAGGTGAAGAATAGAGCTTATGTCGAGGGGTCGATATGTGAAGCATACAGTTTCGATGAGATATCTACGTTTGTCTCAGACTATTTTTCGGACGAAGTCTTGACAAAGGCCAATCGAGAATCGAGACATGATGATGGGGGAAATATTGAACTAAATGGTCGGCTCTCTGTATTTGGTATATCGGGCCGCACTTATGGAAAAGGGAAGCGCATATTCCTCTCTGAGCAAGAATTACATGCTGCACATACTTACACTCTTCTAAATTGCGAGGAGATTGACGAATTTGTGAGGTACACATGTAAACTTGATAATTTATCTTTTAAGTTAAAAATTTATTCCAATATGTTAATGTTTATAACATGGTATAGATTGTACGATGATGAGTTAAAAGTGAAGCATCCCGGCATAATTGATAAAGATATTCAAATCAATCGTGATAAAAAATTTGCACTTTGGCTAAAGGACAAAGTAAGTTCAATTTTTGAGCACGTAGAATATATATACTCTATGTTAACTATGACTTCATTTAATAAGATGGAGTTTTTGTAGGCTTTGACTGAGGGATCAACGATTCCGGCTAATGTACAAGCCCTAGCTATGGGACCAGATAGGGACCAAGTCAGCCGCAATGGTTACAAAATAAATGGTTGTGAATTTCACACAAAGGCATATGGGCGCGGTAAAAGAACAACGAACTCTGGAGTGTGTGTCCAAGGAGATTGTTACAATGAGCTTGGTCGTGCCTTTTATGGGGAGTTGGAGGAAATCGTAGAGTTGTCGTACAAGGGCACGTACGGGGGTCATATTCACTTGTTCAAGTGCCGTTGGTTTGATTCAAAAAAGGGATACGTGTTGACAGACATGCAATCGTCGATACTGACCTCCATAGGTCTGCGTACTCCAACGAACCATTTGTTTTACCAACTCAAACAGTACAAGTATACTACACTCCTAGTCCTGTTAGGAAAAGGGATAGACCGCCTACAGATTGGCAAATTATAATTCATACTCCCGCGCGTAGTTATGTAGAAGTAGTTGATAGGGAGATTTACAAAGAGAAGATGCTTAATAGTCAAACTATAATAAATGTGGAGGACGACAATGAAGTAATCCAGTTAGATGGTGGAGATGAACCACATAAATTAGATCATGAGTCAATACTTGTGTCAGATGACATTGATACTGAGGAGGAAGAGTTATTGACTGAATCTGACACTGAATCTGAAGCAGATGATGGTTATGAATGTGCAACACGTATACAAGATGATTCTGAATCAGACATTGACACTTGAACAAATGAAATGTATGTTTAGCATTACATGTTTTTTATATCATTGTCATGTTTATGTACTAAACTATTTAAATGCAACTTTTGTTTATTGTTGAACAAATGCAACTTTTGTTTATTGTCATTTTATATTCATATATATACATGTTTATATCACTGTCATGTTTATTATACATCTTAAAATTTGTAATATACATATGGCTTCTGAAGCAGCGCAGAAAAAGCATGGCATGGGTAGGGGGCCTAATCATGTGCCCAAGGCCCCTACTAATCCGGATGATCGGATTCTTATTCAGATTCGCCCTCCTCCTAATAGCACGTACGTCCCGCATATATCATTTATATATAAGCATTTAAGATTCCATTTATACAAGATATATAGAACTTAGATGTAAATTGCTTTAATATATCTACTTATCGCTGATGTAAATTGTTGTATATTACAGTGATTTTTCAGATAATAAGATCGTCAAGTGCATATCACAGCTGTGTTTACAAAATTGGCCTACACCTGTGATTACGTGGACGAGCACACCTATCGCCCACAAGGATGCTGTTTGGGCTGAATTTCAGGTATGTTTTTTTTTTAATTTTGACATATAATATAATATTCAAAGGATAATTGTTCAGTAATGTTATTATTATTGTATTATTTGCATAAACGATATAGATGGGAGGACGCGCAGGCTTCAGTGATACAGACATTATTCTGGCAGAAGTGCACGGTCCACACCAAAGACAATTTGAACAAAGAAAGACAAAAAGCCCTTCACAATGCCGAGATCGACCATCCAGGCCAGGGAAAGGATTATGTGCACGAGCATAGCCCCTGGTGGTGCACCCAGTCCATATGGGCTGAGATGTGTGCCCAATGGAGAGCTGAGAGCTGGGTGAAAAGACGAAAGACTGCCTCCACCAACAGATCCTCGGGTGTACCCGATGGCGAAAAGTCTAAAGGGACATACATGGGCGACAGTATTTCACAGTTGCAGCATATCACTGCCAGGGTGCGTATGTACAAGTTTTAATATGTTTACAATCATGAATTCTAGAAAATATATCACATTTTTACTTAGTAATATTGTGCTATTTTTTGTATAAGTGTCTCAGTCTCAAGGTACACCTATCCATTGGCTGGATGTGTACGTGGCCACCCGTGATGGTCTTCCTGATGCTATCCAGATAGCGGTAATAAGTTTTAACAACTTGATCTTGTTTATCAATGCTTACAAAATTTATTTTTAACTATTTAATTGTTAACATGATGACATGATACTTATAAGCGTTTATTGAATGAGCGATGTCCTGAAGGCACTCCACGTCCGACTATTAATCAAGAGTTGTGGGAGAGGGCGTCTGTTGTGAAGAAGAACTACATTAAAGGTCAAGGACAACGATGACGCCCATCCTTCAGTGGCTCAGGCAGCTCTGCTACCCAGTCTTCACAGTCATCGAGTCATTCAGCTGTTCATACTCTGGCTGACTGTGTGAGAGCTATATGTCCAGATCGAAATCTTTTGAAGATACCGGGCGGGCATCTGGGGGCTCTTGATCCTAAGGAGTTAGCTGAAGCAGTAGCGACAACAGCAGCAGGACAACATGGGAATGGCGACGAGGTATAAAATTAATTTGTTGTATATATTATCGTAATATATATCAGTATCAACATAGTTACTATATTTGCAACTTGTTTTATTATTTTGTTAATTACAGGGTGATCAAGGAGGCGATGATGCTTGACGTACCTGCTTTAGATCAGTTTTGTAGTTATAGTATAAGCTTGTACTTGTATATTCATTCTTTGGATGTTTGTATGTTACTTAAACAAGTTTTGAAATGTTATTATATTTATTCAATTGATATTGGGTTCTAAAGGTTTACATACTAGTTTGGTGTATGTTGGTGGACGATGGATGTTTATATTGTTGTGAATGTTGTTTATATTATTGTGATTGTGTGTTGGGATAAAGCAGGTACAAAACAGGTTTTTTAGACTTCTGCAAAACAGCAAAAATCTGGTTTGCATTCTGTTTCATATCAGCGACCGCATGCGGTCGCTGATCGTTAGTAGCGATGGCTAAACATTTAAGGGTATCCGCGACCGCATTCGGTCGCTGCTAGCAGTTGTGGCCATGTGGACCACGTCAGCTTTGGCCCTGGACCATGCTGACTCAGCTTAGCGACCGAATTTATCATTTTGGTCGCGAATAACGGTCGCAGATGGGTCGGTTGCTAATAGGGGTCGCTGATGTGCATCCCAGCGACTAGATTTTATGCGACGACTATCATAGACTGCACTCGGTCGCTGATAGCTATCTGCGACCAAATACGGTCGCGATTACACGGTCGCTGATAGACCATTTTCTTGTAGTGACTCAAAGTATCCTTATACTCAAAAGAAATATGCACAATATTATAGAAGAAGAATTTTCTTATTCTTGTGTGATTTTTATTTCTTAACTAATCACCCTATTTATAGGAGAATGACAGGGCACTATTTAATAAAATCACGGATGCACAGGAAAAAAAAATTCGCAGGCGAAGTCACGGACAAATTCGTCAAAAAATCACTTTTACTATTCATCAATGTGCAATAAAATATTCTAATAAAACAAAAATTTTATATAAAATATAATATATTCTAATTCTAATCTAATAAAACAAATAACTTTATATATAATATAAAAAGTAATATGTTTTATATAAAACATTTTTCTATTTTATTACTATTATAATAATAATAAAACAAAACTGAGACAACTTTCTACCGATGGTTTGACAAATTGGCACATGGAATAATAAGTCAAACTTACAACAAACGCTTCATAAATATCTACCACAAGTCACTTATCTTCAATCAACCCATTTTTAATCTTTCAACACTTATTTATCATTAATATTATAACTCACAATATTGACATCCAAATTATTCTCTGGAAAGAGGGGGCTTTCCGATAAAGATTTCTCCTTATTGGCGCGCAATTAAATAACTTAACCCATTTTCTCGACAGAACTTTCTAGACATTGTCAATAATACAAATAATAATATGAATAACTGTGTCGTCTCAATTATTGATTTAATAATATAAAATATTGTGCATATGATACTATGACAATAATTGAATCGATAATATGAGGTACTATGCATAAACTAATTTGACAATTATTAAATGAACTGAGTGACTTCTTACGTAAACATCAATTGTAAGACCCAAACTTTCATAAATAAAGATTAATTTTTCCCGAAATATATTTTTGAATATTATGATGTGGTTTTGATATAATGTTATAGTTGTGGGTAATATTTATAAATTTTGTAAAGTATGCAAGTTGTTATAAAATATTCGATTGGTCGGAGAATATTCGTTTTAAACAGAAAATATTCGTGTGGCGACACAATCATTAGTGGACCCCACAAAAAATTATTGTCGGAGTTAGAAAACGACAAAAATATTTTTTATAAAAATAACGGTGAATGTTTTACCTTTAACTGTTGAACTACCCGGTGATAAAAGTACAGTAATATGTGTGGTTGCATAGTAGCACACGGTATTGATTATTGATGGTTACGTGAGAAGTCACTCAGTTATACTCAATTATAGCTACAGTAATTGCTGCATAATATCTCTCATATTTTTTATTCAATTATTATCACAGTATCATCTGCATAATATTTTATATTATTAAATCAATAATTGAGACAACAAAGTTATTCATATTATTATTTGCAATATTGACGATGTCTAGAAAGTTCTGTCGATGAGAGGTCTGGTCACCTAATTGCGCGCCAATAGGGAAAAATCCTTATCAGAAAGCCCATCTTTCTTGGGAATGATCTGGTTGTTAAATATTGTGAGTTATAATATTAATGATGAATAATTGTTGAAGTATTAAGAATGTGTTTATTGAAGATATGTTAATTACAAAAGTTAGAGGGGAATAATGCAAACTTGGAAAACTTTAGGGGTACTAAAGCGTAATCAGTTAAATCAATCTGGACCATTGGTGGTGGTTTTAATAGTAAAGCAATCTGGACCATTGGCGGTGGTTTTAATAGTAAATCAATCTGGACCGTCGATGGTGGTTTTAATAATAAATAAATCTAAACCGTCGATGGTGATTTTAATAGTTAATCAATCTGGATCGTCGGTGGTGGTTTTAAAAGTAAATCAGTTTGGACCGTCAGTGGTGGTTTTAAAAGTAAATCAACCTGGACCGTCGGTTGTGGTTTTAATAGTAATCAATCTGGACCGTCCGTTATAATAGTAAATCAATTTGGATCGTTCGTGAATTAGTTAATATATAGTCATTTCTCCTATAAATAGAAGCTTAATTCTTCTTTCATTCTCACCAATTCACTGACACTCACAAAAGAAACTATAGAGAGAGAAACTATAGAGAGCAAGAATAAGAGTATTCTGCTACTTCACTATTGCAGTATCTAGTCTTCTACTAAGGTAAGGGGTATTATTTCTTTCGTATTCATAAGGAATACTATTTTTTTCGTATTCATCCTTTAATATGTCAGAATAACCTGTCTACGCGGATTACGTACCGTATGACGGGTGAAAATCCATTTGCAGTTTCGTATGTTATTTCTTTTAATATTCTTAAATCTAAACTTACTATGGTAAGTATTGCTTCAATAATCTATGAAATTAGTGGAATATCCTTGAGTTTTGCGCTTCATCCAGTATCGTTTCGTTTGAATATTGATATGAACTTTCTTATTAAATATCAATATTTTCACCGGGGTACTATTCATGGGTTACTATTCACCCGGTTACTATTTACTAAAATATTATTCACTCGGGTATTCGGGACACTTTTCATGCTGGGGTACTATTCATGAGTTACTATTCACTCAAATATTATTCACTTGCGTATTCGGGGTACTTTTCATGCCGGGTTACTATTCACGGGATACTATTCACCCGGTTATTATTCACCCAAAAAATTGATTTCTTTTCTGTCCAAAATATTTTTGATACATGGATATTATTTTTAATTTTACTCCATAAAGCAGTATCATGTTGACAATTTGGACATTATTTAATTCTGGATAAATTAAATTATAAATCTTTAAAATTTATCATGTGCTTTATTTTGATTGAATTCTTATATCATTGTCATCATCATCATGCTTATATTGTGATAAAAGTCATCTTTGGCTTACGTGTATAGATGGACTGTTGATTGGTATGATTATGACCAGGGATCATTCTGTATAATCATGACCCGTAATGTTAAAAATGATGTGGTAAAAATCCTCATTGGCCTGTAGTGCATTGATGCATAGTTGTTGGTATGATTATGACCAGGGATTATTCGGTATAATCATGACCATTGATGATTGCATGAATAATCATGGCCTATAGTGCAGGGATGATTCGATGATGTGGTTTATTTATTAAGCTGAGTCTCAACGATAAAGTTGATGAAATCCTTTTTAAATCATAGAAGATAGTAGATATCATGCTCTACTTGACTCTTCTAATGGATTGCTTGTTCCGCTGTAGTTAAACTTGTTGTCTATTATATTCTATCAGTTTAACATGCTTGAAGGCTAACGATAACTTATTCTGCATTATCTTAGTCATAATATTTCTTACTAGGCTAGTTGAGCTCACCCTTTTTCTTTCATTATTCTCTTCAGGGAATGAGAACATAGCTGTGACTAGTCGGGGAACGGAGTGATGGTCCGAGATGGCTATTTTAGTAATCCTCACTATTTAGTGTGATAATAAATGTAATGAGGATTGAATTTGAGTTTGGATATTGTCTATGGATGATGTATACCTATTTTGGGAGCGTCACCTCAATAATCAGAGATACTGAACAATACTGTGTGCTACTGTGCAACCACGCGTATTACTTTTCTTTTATCACCAGTATTTCAACAGTTAACGATAAAAGTTTTGTCGTTATTTTTATAAAAATGTTGTTTCTATCGCTTTTAATATTCGATAGTCATTTAGTTGTGGGGTCCACCAATGATTGTGCCGTCATACGAATATTCCCTGACAAAAGAATATTCCCCAACCAAACGAATATTTTTTGACAACTTGCTTACTTGCAAAATTTGCACATATCACCCATAACTATAGCATTATATCAAATCACACCTTATTATTCAAAATAAATATTAGAGAAAATTAAATTTTTATTCATAAAAAGTTGGGGTCTTATAACCTCCCCTTCTTATGAAATTTCGTTCTCGAAATTGATGTACGTACCTGGTATGTCAAAGAGGTGAGGATACCTTGTTTTCATTTCAGATTCTAATCCCAGGTCATTTCCTCAATGTCGTGGTTTTTCCATAAAATTTTGACTTGAGGTATAACCTTTAAGCGTAGAATATGTTCCTTCTTATCCAAGATTTTAACAGGTACCTCTTCATACATTAAATCTTCTACTATCTCGTCTTGTTCTAATTCAATAATGTGGTTTGGGTCTTCCACATATTTACATAACATAGATATGTGAAAAACGTTATGAACAAGAGACATACTTGGTGGTAAGGCGAGTCTATAGGCCATAGTTCCTACTCGGTCGATGATTTCAAATGGACCAATGAATCAAGGGTTGAGCTTTCCTCTATTTCCAAATCTCGTAACTCTTTACCATGGAGCAACCCGTAACAATACATGATCTCCAACATTGAATTTCACGTCCCTTCGATGAAGATTAGCATAACTCTTTTGTCGATCTTGTGAGGTTTGTATATGTTTCCAGATTATTTGAATATTTTATGTAGTCATACGTACCAATTCTGGTCCCAACAATATTGCTTCACCCACCTCGTACCAGCATAATGGAGAATGACACTTTTGTCCATACAACACCTCGAATGGAGTCATGCCTATACTTGCTTGATAACTGTTGTTGTAGGAGAATTCCACTAATGGCAAGTGTCAGGAATAAGCATGTGAATGTTATTCCTATTTATATATGATTTGATTATGGTATATATGAATGAATATAAAAGTATGCTTGCATTACGAAAAGCTGTAAAGTCCTTTGACAAATAATAGGAACATATATACAAGGACTTAGAATGAATTGATCAAATATGTTAGGTTAATCCTACATAAGCAAAACAACTTTGTAAAGTCGTTAAAAAGAAATGATGTACAATGACTATAAATGTAAAAAGATCAAGCTTGTTAGGTTGATCTTATTAATGTAATTGATAGGCTTGTTGTTGATTGATTTCGCAATCAATGAATACGTGCAAGTATACACGATCAACAAGTAATAAAGTGAAAGTAGAGTATCGTTCCCACGAGGAATTATTTAATAAAAATCACCAAGTACTAATTCTTAACCAAATCAATTTTATTTAAACAACCAATAATTGTGATTTCTAAATTTAAGAAAACTAAATTAAACAAAACAAAAAGATTATTCTAAAAGAAAGCAAATAAACAACTAAGAATTGATGAAATTCAGATAAATAAGAATTAAGACTCTAATATCCCCAATTACGGATTATGAATCAATTATTCAACTATCCCAATTATTATATCTACTGAATTGTTAACAGGAATTCTCAAATGCCAAAAGCCCTCTCTCGAGTGATCAATTGCCTTCTATTTAACTCAGATTAATTTTGCTATATCTCTATGCAAAACAATTGAATTAAACTCGTTACAAACTCAATTCCTTTTATGTTACATGCGGCAAATAGATATTCTCATTCTATTCACAAACCTAATTATTCATTGTGCAAATAACTAAGTCACATGTCATCATGCCCAGTTCTAACCCTAGAATTCCTTTCTTAATTCCTTCTAGAGTAACAAGGTAATTATTGATCAGATAATTAATCAATAAGCTCAAATCAAGATGAACAATTCACTTCAACACAAATAATTGAAATAAATCAAATAACTAATTTAAAGCCATAAAAAGTTCAATTGAAATCTTAATAGAAGAGTTAGTTCATAATTAATGAATTAAAACCAAGAATCCACAATTGAATAGACATTAAAAGATAAAAGTATGATAAGAGAAGATAATAAAATCTGTTGTCAGCAAATCTGATGCTCCCCTCTTGCTCTTGCTCTTGATCTTCAACGATCTTCAAGTTGTTTCAATCTCCTAAACTAATAAGAACTAGGGTTAATGTCTAATCTAATGGAGTATTTAATCTAGTCTACTCTATGTAATCCCCCTTTATTTTATGCCTCCCATCATGTATTTATAGGTTACAAGTCTAATTTTTAGGTTAGGAACAAACCCAATCCTATTTGGAGTCAAAAAGGTGTCAAATTTTGCCCAAAACGCGTCCAGGCCATCACCAAGCCCTTCCCTAGCGCCCCAGCGCTGGCCACGACGCTGGTATTCTGCCTTATAGCGCCCCGGCGCTGTAAATTACCTTGAAATTAGCGCCCCGGCGCTGCCACTTTTTCTAACATTTTCTGCTCCGACGTCCTTTGGAAAAATAGCCATAACTTCTTCGTCCGAACTCCGATTTCGATGATTCAAGATGATCCGGAAAGAGGAGAAGTAGATCTACAACTTTCATTCTTTAAGTTTTTCGAAATAAGGTCCATAGAAATACTCAAATTGGCTCTGAAGTGATTACTGTGTAAATGGTAAGCCGAAAACGCAAATCTAGCCACCCCGAACGTCGATCCAAGTACCTTTTGTACCAATTCCTACAAAACAATGTAAAACATGTATGAATGGACACAAACACTTAAAAACTATTCTAAAAGACTTGTGAACAACAATGAAATAAGCCCGAATGTATCCAATTTATGTGTATAAAACTCACTCATTAAATACCCCCAAACTTAAACCTTTGCTTGTCCTCAAGCAAAAACACAAAAGAACAAAAAAATAAACAAACAAACTCAATTACATGAATGCATATGCATGATCTACTTCCTAATATACATACGAACCTAGTAATAAATCAGTATGATATATAGCAACAGGCCTCAAAGATACCATTGGTACTCAAACAATATATCTGATCAAATCAAAATTCATAACTCTAACTAATTAGTCAATCCAAACCTGTCATCACCCATGTTGTGTGTGTATACTTGTTAACCATTCTAACCAACCACAATTCAAGATAATCACATAACAAACTTTTAAAAGGAAAATTTCAGTTCCAATTCAATTACTTTTGTGAACATGACAACTCCGGTTAAAACTAAGTAATTACCAAGTCGAAGGGTAAATACAAGATTTATTTATACTTTTATTCAACCACGAGGGCATTTTTGCTCTTTCTCGTGTTTTTTTTCATTTTTTTTTCTCATGGCTGTGCAATGTCTTATTTCCTTAGGCTTTTCAGTGCTACCTTAACGAGCTTTCGACCAACGACTCCCAAGTCATTAAGACCTTAGGGCGCTAGGTGTAAAGACAATCCCCTCGGGCTTACTTACTCAAGTAACAAAGGCCACAAAACTAGACAAGCATGCCACGGTGTTTATTCTCTTTTTTTTTCTTTTTCTGGATTTTCTATTTTTTTTCTTTTCATCATTTTTTTTCTTTTTTTTTCATTTTCATTTTGTATATATATATATATGTATATATATATATATATATATATATCCCATAGATTCCCCCAAACTCAAGCTTTTACGTCATTCCAACCTTTACCGCCAGTTCACTAATTTCCTTAAATTTTAACCAAGATTTTCCCTCAGAAACAAATTATGAAACCCTTGAACCAAGTAGATTAAAACAGTTAAACTTTAAGTGCTAACCAGTTACATAAGTTTTAGACAGGCTCAGATTATCATCATGATTAAAATTAGAACTCATCATCAATTATCAACACTGTTCAAGTTAACATGCAAAACCAATCTTATCATAGGCCGAGCTAAGACCACACCAACCAATTACACAGATTCATGCAAAAAAAATGTAATTATACTACATGAACACATACTAATGCAACACATATATGAATATGCAAATAACTACCATGTACTATATGCAACCTAAAAAAACACAATGCTAACATAAAAAAAATGAACTACTATGCAGATAACTAACTGTATGCAATACGACACTAAAATGCCCCCAAACTTAAACTAGACATTGTCCTCAATGACTAAAATAGAAAAAATTAAAGCAGAGGACTTCCCTGAAAATATAGCAATCTTCCTTATTGTCCACTAAGTTTGGAGAATATGCTAAGCACATGGAACAAATTGGGTACCACTTGAATTTGACTTGACTAACCTGTAAACCATGATAGAAGCAATTTTATTAAATCCTAAATAAATGCAAATTCAAAACTACTAATATAAAACCTAATAAAAATTAAAAATAAAAATTAAACTTGGGTTGCCTCCCAATAAGCGCTTGTTTTATAGTCTTAGCCTGACTTCTTCAATTCTCTATCCAATTCCTCTTCGAAAGTTGAGGAACCCTCCATCCATCGGAAATAATATAGCTTTTGGTAGGTTCCCATTTACGATAACTATTGTATTAAAATCACCTAGCATGCTTTGTTTAGAAAAGATCACATTAAAGAACGTCCAACATCTAGGTGTTTTTTCCATTGTGTCTGCGAATAGATTTTGGCATTGAGGCTTGTCAGACACAACAATCTCTTCTTCTATCTTCTCCAACTCATTGAACCATGGCTTCGAAGTTGTACTCGCTTTTACGTCACAAGGAGTATTGCCGACGACATGACTACCTAGCGGACATGGTTTTGCAAATCTAACCGGATTCTTGAACTTTGGTGGAGAAGGTACATGGGACACTATCAAAATTTGTTCATCTTCATTGGTACTCAAAGTTAGATCTTTGCCGATCTCTTTTTGTTGGTCTCCAAGTCTTTCCACTCTTTCAACATCTATATCATTTGGCACATCCGATTGCAGATTTAGTTCAGGCTCATCATCAATCTCGTCATCCATGTCATAAAGCCAAGTGTATTGAGGACGGTTGTTCAACGCATGTGCTATCTGCCCCAATTGATTTTCCAGATTCTTTAACAATGCCCCTTGGCTTTGCAAATGCAGCTCTATTTGATTAAATCTTTTGTCTTGGTCCTCGTTCCTTTTGTCAGAAGCTCTAATGAATTTTTCCAAGGCTTCCTCCCAATTTGAATGTTCTTCCTGTTGTAGTGGAGGTGGACACGAGAAATTCGGTGGGTATGTTGGACTTGGAGCATAAAATTGATCTTGATTGTTACTCTATGAAAAAATCGGGTGATACCCCCAATCCTGATGATAGTTGTTGGGATAGACATAACTATTGGGGTAATCACCACTATACTGTACCGGCTCGAAATTGATGGAGCATTGATGACTCATATGATTTCCAGCACAATAATCACAATTAACCGCCACACTTTGACGACGTTGAGCTTCAAAAGCTTTAAGCATCCTCGAAAGTGTCTCCATCTGTGCTGACAATGCAGAAAGTTTCTCGAGTCTGTCAATCTCCGCTCCCCTTGGTTGAGTCATGTTCGTGTATGGCCATTGATACGCAAAGTCATCCATGGTACCTAAAAAGAGAGAAATATAGGAAGAGAATGAGAAATAAAAATAAAAATAAAAATGTTTAAATTAAGACTAATTTGATTGAAATTAATATTGGTAAATAATTATTAAATTAATTCCCCGGCAGCGATGCCAAAAACTTGTTGATTGATTTCGCAATCAATGAATACGTGCAAGTATACACGGTCAACAAGTAATAAAGTGAAAGTAGAGTATCGTTCCCACGAGGAATTATTTAATAAAAATCACCAAGTACTAATTCTTAACCAAATCAATTTTATTTAAACAACCAATAATTGTGATTTCTAAATTTAAGAAAACTAAATTAAACAAAACAAAAAGATTATTCTAAAAGAAAGCAAATAAACAACTAAGAATTGATGGAATTCAGATAAATAAGAATTAAGACTCCAATATCCCCAATTACGGATTATGAATCAATTATTCAACTATCCCAATTATTATATCTACTGAATTGTTAACAGGAATTCTCAAATGCCAAAAGCCCTCTCTCGAGTGATCAATTGCCTTCTATTTAACTCAGATTAATTTTGCTATATCTCTATGCAAAACAATTGAATTAAACTCGTTACAAACTCAATTCCTTTTATGTTACATGCGGCAAATAGATATTCTCATTGTATTCACAAACCTAATTATTCATTGTGCAAATAACTAAGTCACATATCATCATGCCCAGTTCTAACCCTAGAATTCCTTTCTTAATTCCTTCTAGAGTAACAAGGTAATTATTGATCAGATAATTAATCAATAAGCTCAAATCAAGATGAACAATTCACTTCAACACAAATAATTGAAATAAATCAAATAACTAATTTATAGCCATAAAAAGTTCAATTGAAATCTTAATAAAAGAGTTAGTTCATAATTAATGAATTAAAACCAAGAATCCACAATTGAATAGACATTAAAAGATAAAAGTATGATAAGAGAAGATAATAAAATCTGTTGTCAGCAAATCTGATGCTCCCCTCTTGCTCTTGCTCTTGATCTTCAATGATCTTCAAGTTGTTTCAATCTCCTAAACTAATAAGAACTAGGGTTAATGTCTAATCTAATGGAGTGTTTAATCTAGTCTACTCTATGTAATCCCCCTTTATTTTATGCCTCCCATCATGTATTTATAGGTTACAAGTCTAATTTTTAGGTTAGGAACAAACCCAATCCTATTTGGAGTCAAAAAGGTGTCAAATTTTGCCCAAAACGCGTCCAGGCCATCACCAAGCCCTTCCCCAGCGCCCCAGCGCTGGGCACGATGCTGGTATTCTGCCTTATAGCGCCCTGGCGCTGTAAATTACCTTGAAATTAGCGCCCCGGCGCTGCCACTTTTTCAAACATTTTCTGCTCCGACGTCCTTTGGAAAAATGGCCATAACTTCTTCGTCCGAACTCCGATTTCGATGATTCAAGATGATCCGGAAAGAGGAGAAGTAGATCTACAACTTTTATTCTTTAAGCGTTTCGAAATAAGGTCCGTAGAAATACTCAAATTGGCTCTGAAGTGACTGTTGTGTAAATGGCAAGCCGAAAACGCGAATCTAGCCACCCCGAACGTCGATCCAAGTACCTTTTGTACCAATTCCTACAAAACAATGTAAAACATGCATGAATGGACACAAACACTTAAAAACTATTCTAAAAGACTTGAGAACAACAATGAAATAAGCCCGAATGTATCCAATTTATGTGTATAAAACTCACTCATCACTTGTCTTATCGTCGAGCACTGCACCAGAAATTGTAGTCTGCTAGGAGAGTCAAGGAAAACTCGAGAGCTATCGAGGCAGAATCGTAGTCTGCAAGATATTAGATCTCGGAGTTCGTAGACTGCCAGGAGAAATGAGGAAGGATCGTAGTGTGTCGAGAAGAACTTCCTCGGAGCCGTAGTCTACTGAGGAAGTCATGTTCAGAATCGTAGAGACAACCTGTCTACGAGCTGACCAATCATCTGCCGAATCCAAGTCAAGAATCTTAGACCACACTTTGAATCGTAGAGTCTACTGATCACGTCAGAGGCAGAGATCGTAGTCGAGCCAGATCAGATGAAGACAACAAGCTTAAGGTCAGAGATCGTAGAGCGTCGACATCTGATCTCAGAGTCGTAGTGTCTGCACTACCAAAGCTAAATCGTAGAGTGAAGAACTAAGGCTTCAACAGATGTGCTTACAACGCCGAGGCAAAATCTTAGAGCAAACACGATTCTCAACAAATGAGCACTCCCAGAATATCCAAAGTATGAAGCCTCTGTTCTGAGCTACAAAGATACAACCCACCTGAAGAAAATTAGAGACCACTAAACTAATGGCATGCACGCTAACAGAAGATCTAAGTACCAATCCAATCAATATTCAAATTGAGTTTTGAAGCCATTCACGATGAAGTCTTCCATAAGTTGATCAGAAGAAGACTTTAATAAAAAGTACTGAATAAGGAAAGTCAGCAAGTGTAGTAGCCGTTAAGTGAACAGAAGACAACGATCTTGAAAGTAACCAGGATTGTAGTGTTTTCCAAACAAAGCAGGAACTGATGAAGTGTACACAGAGATACTGGTCAGCTTATGAAGAACAAGGCTAAAGTGATTAAGCATTGAGTCAGTCCATTGATGATAAGTGAACGTGAGATCACAAGGAGAAAACTAGCTGGACATGACATAAATCTGAAGTGTCTTGCTATTTAGAAGAGGCCAGAACAAGGAGTCAAGATATCAATTCCTGAGATCTGTCAAGGCAAACAGAAGAATTGAAGCGCTGCACAAGAGAAGGAAGAGGTGTTTTACTTTGAAGATCCAATGAACACTCTTCAAGATCACAGTGTTGTCTCAACCTGTCAATGGGCAACATTCAACAAGACACTGCGATCAGGTCCTAGAACAGCTGCATCAAAATCGTAGATCTCAGTCATCTAAAGATTGAAGCATTGGTAACGGTTCAATCTGAATATTGATATTCGGATAGAGCTTATTGAGAGCATCGATACAAAAGGACAACCTCTGATCGAGAAATCAGAAGGAGGAGATAAAGTTGACTACCTGCCCGAGACATCAAAGTGACATCTCTGACGGGGTAGGTGAAACGGTTGACTGCAGTGTTAAAAAGTCATAAATGGGATGTCATGTCACATCTGCAGTTTACACCAAATAACTCGAGATCTGCGAAGCAATTCAAATAGCTCCCAATGGCTACATTCCAACGGGAAGGTCGTGAAGGAGTATAAATCAACAAGAGCTTCAAAGATCAATAGTTGCTAATGTTGCTGAAGTTGCAGAATCGTTGAGTTCTTGGAATGCTATTGTTGACTCTACAAGTTCCATCAGAACTAAACAGAACAAGTCTCAGTGACAATGAGATTACAAAGGTAGAAGTGAAGCAGCTTTGAAGAAGGACTCAAACATACTAAAGCTTCACTCAACAAAGATGAGAATTCCACTGAAGATGGCAGCTAAGCTGAGAAATGAGAAGGACAAGAAGATAGCATTCAAAAAAGTGGCAGATCACAAAGAAGATCTAGAGAGCCACTCTACAAATCACCATGAACCAAAAGCTGAAACAGAACAAGTGCAAAACCATGTCTGCCAACTAGTCAAGAAGGGTTCATGGAATGCTAAGTGCCAGACAAAGTCTACCAAAAGCTCAAACACCTAGTAGACCCAAATGGTGATGGTGCACAACTGACAATAGATGAATATGAGTTGAACAAAATAAAAATTAGTTGCACCAGAGAAGATGTGGTCCAGACTCGAAGCAGAATGCCAAGAGGACCACGCCAAGCTGCTAAGTACAGAAGATGTTCAAGCTGAAAGACATCTTAGTAGCAAGGCAACAACAACAACAACACCATCACCAACAACAACAAGAAGCCAAGGCCTGAGGGGTCCTTATCCGAAGGGACTAAATGAATTTCCAAGCCTGCTGGTCTTGAAGAGTTCCTAGGGAACTAGAGAAGTTCAAAGGCTGATGGTCTTGAAGAGTTCTTAGTGAACTAAAGTTCCAAGGCTGCTGGCCTTGAAGGAATTTTAGTGATTCAGGGTGCTGCCCTTCCTTAGTGGAAATCCTGCTAGTTGAAAGCATAAGAGTGGATTAGGAGCTTGAGTCTCTGAACCACTTAAAATTCCGTGTGTCATTTATTTTATGTCATTTACATTATTTACCTAACTGCTATAACTGATGTGTATGTATTAACTACTTACAACTTAACTAACTCTAAGAATAATGTATGTATGATTATGAATATATCAATGAAGGATAACTTTTACTTATTCCGCTATGCTTGAAAAGATTCTTATGCTTGTCATATGCTAATTCATTAGCAATACAAAACAAATGAGAAAAGTATTTAAAAATAAAAAAGATTTATTCAACCCCCCTTCTAGATCTATTGTGTGCCTACTGGGAACTAACAATGTACTTGTCCCTACTTCCTTTGAAGTCTAGTACGCAGAGTATCAATAGATCTTTAAGAGTTTGAATAGTCCTCTCCGATTACCCTTCCGTCTGAGGATGATATGTAGAACTGAATCGTAAATCCGCCCCTATTGCTTTCTGCAAACTAACCCAAAATCATGAAGGGAATCTAGGGTCTCAATAAGAAACTATAAATACTGGCATACCATGCAGTCTTACAATCTTATTTATGTATATACGAGCAAGACGTTCAAGTAAATATGATTCTCGTATAGGTATGAAATGAGCAAACTTGGTTAATCTATCGACAATAACCCAAATTGGATGTATGCTTTGAGAAACCTTGGGAAGACCAGTAATGAAATCAATGTTAATGTGCTCCCACTTCTATTCTGGAATTTCAAGTGGTTTCAATGGACCTTTTGGCACTTGATGCTCTGCCATGACACGTTAACAAGTTAAACACTTTGAAATAAACTCTGTGATCTCTCTTTTCATATTGCTCCACCAAAATGTATGTCGAAGATCACTATACATTTTGGTACATCCAGGATAGATAGCAAAAGGTATGTTGTGTGCCTCCATAATGATTTTATACATCAAATCAGAGTTGTTAGGAACACAAAGTCTAGAGTTGGCTCAATGTATTCCTTCTTCGTCGATCCCATCAGGACCCTAAATTTAAAACAATTCTATTTTTACGAGTAATTTCTTATTTACTTAATATTAGTATTGATTATCAATATTATGTTGAGTATCTGTGATATAAGAAAAGCAAGATAGTCAAACTATTTATTGACTAAGAAATATATATGAAGTTATGTTAAACAACTGATGAAAACCCTAACCCTAATTACGGATAAGGATTTTAGAGTTAATACATTTATTATAATTGTATCTATGATTATATATTTTTACTATATGGGATTAATAATAAAGTGTTTATCAGATAAGACATAACCTTAGTTGTGACGCCCCAAAAATTAGGTATACATCACCCATTTTGAGTCGCCAGATACATGGTACAAAATTCAAATACAACTTCATTTATACAACTGTTGAGCTGTCGTATAGAATACGACCACAGTTAACTATGAGTTTTAATACAAATGTATGTAACTCTCATGGTATCTCGACCACAACCTTACAATGGTACTTTACATAAAAGTATAGTCAAAGACTGTTTTAGAAACTAAAATCTTTGGGAAGTGCTCAAGGAAACCTTCGTACATGGGAGGCCATGCGTCTAGCTTATGATAGATATCATATGTCCACAGATTTATCTTTGGTTGACCCAAAAGTCCCCAAAGAAAAACAAGAAGATTATTATCATCTTCTTTCCAATGTTGAGTCTTCTCTTGACATATAAATATCTTTGTTGTCTCCAAGTGAAAATTATATTTCACATAAACCCCAAGATCATATAGGTAGTGCTCGTAGATATATCCAGCAAGTGGATGTGCATAACCATGTCTTATGAGAACACGAGGTTGTATGTCATTAGACATCTTGTATGATAGTGGCAAAATACCCTTCCAAAGTTGGGTTCGCCTCACCCTATTTGATTCACCAAATATAACTACTAAATGATGTATAGAATACAACACACTTTTCTATACTGTTTAGGGAGAACCTCCACAGCTAGAGACCACTCTTCTATTCCCCTATTATCCCCACTCGACCCGGCAACACTCTTACGGCAACACTCTTATTACCTGAAAGGAATTGTGAAGCAGAAAGGGTGAGCACAACTAGCCAAGTAAAGAATATCATGACTAAAGATAATTAAATTATCAATAGCTTTCATCAATAATAAATCAGAGATTTAGAACATATGGTAGATGATAAAACTTTTCAACCATAGTTGCAGCAGAACGAGCAATCCACTAGAAGAGTCAGATAGACCATAAGGTCTATTATCTTCTCTATGTTAAAAGTCCACCAATAATATTTTATCCATGTAAAATAAATCAACAGTTCATGTCCACAATCATATGAATAACTCATAATCATAATTGTGGTTCTAAATTCCTCTTCGTACCCAGGACGAAGATAATTTTCATCACCTATCTTCACCTGAAACATAAAAAATCATGGTTATACCAAATCACAATTCTTGTTCATAACCATACTAATAAGTTCATCTTTGCACTACGGCCAAAGATATTCATTAACAATTAATCTTTGCAATACAAGCCAAATACATACAACTATATTTTAGAAGAGTCAAGTAGAGCATGATATCTACTATCTTCTACAAATTAAAAGTGTATAACCAATATTTTATCGCTGAGACTCAGCTTAAATAAATAATCCACATCATCGAATCACCCCTGCACTACGGCTAAGGATATTCGTTAATATCACATCCATGAATTTATATTTCATCGCTGAGACTCAGCTCGATAATCAATCCATATCACTGAATTATCCATGCACTGCGGCCAAAGATATTCATTATTATCACATCCATTAATTAATATTTCATCGCTGAGACTCATCTCAATAATTAATCCACATCATCGAATCATCCCTGCACTACAGGCCAAAGATATTCATTAATATCACAACCACGAATTATCCATGCACTAAGGGCCAAAAATAATCGTGTTTTCATCAACGGTTCTGATCATGCCATAAAATAATTCATCTTTGCACCCTTGGCCGAAGAGAATCCATAGCTATAATCATACCAAAAACTGTCCATCAATGCACTACGCCCAATGAGGACTTTTTCCACATCATTTGTAATACTACGATCATGATTATACCGAATAATCCCTGGTCATAATCGTACCAAGTCCATCTATGCACTACAGGCCACATATGACTTTCAACACAATATAAGCATGAGGATGATGACAATGATATAAGAATCAATCGAATGAGATAAAGGATAAATATTAAACATTTATAATACATTAATTGACTCTTCTAAACATTTATAAAGGATTAATTGACTCTTCTAAACAATTTATCATTAATATTATAACAATATTTTAATCATTTCTTAAACTTATAAACAATTTATTTCAATTGTATACACTTTATCAAATAATGCATTTAATCATTCAAAAATGCCATACTCATAGGATTTCATAATCAATGATCAAATCCCTCATCAAAATCTGCATATACCCTATATAGGATTCTCAAGCCATAAAATCCTATTTTCTAATTTTATTACTTCACATAACATATTTAATTCATTTACCCATAACTAGTTCATTTTTATGAAAAATACCAAATCAGTCCCAAAAATATTTCTTTTCTGGGATTTAGCAGAATATAGTCCCATCTTGAACATATATTTTTCTCAGAATTTTTAAAATTTATTTACTATTTTTCATATAGATAAAACTGTCGAATATTTAGACATTTATCATAAATTGTACTTTTGTCCAAAAATTCCGAAATTTACTGGGCATACTCGTGTTATATACATGTACTCCCAATATAAGTTTCACCAATTTTGGAGTTAACCACAATGAGTTATAAGAGTTTACTTTTAAAATAGTCTTTTCTCAAAAAATCCATAACTCTTAATCTATACTTCCACAAATCGCCATTTTTGGACACAATCTAGAAAACTCATCAAATTATCATTTCAATTTTTTCCAAATTTTTTGAGGGTCAAAAAAATTACGAATCTGCCCCTAGCAGAAACCCCTTTTTAATGAAAATACTATTCATATGAATACAAAGTATCATTCACCATGCATGTGGTGATCCACATAGACAGGTTATTCCAACAGAATAATAAAGAATGGAATAACAGAAGGATTCACCATGCGTGCGATAGACTGCACCGACATGTTATTCCCAACAGAATAATAAATAATGGAACCAGGTCCGGCGTAAACGCACAGACATGATATTTTGACAGAATAATAAATAACGGAACCAGGTCCGGCGTAAACGCATAGACGGGATATTCCGACAGAATAATAAATAATGGAACCAGGTCCGGCGTAAACGCACAGACAGAATATTCCGACAGAATAATAAAGAACGGAATATTAGAAGAATTTCACCATGTATGTGGTACTTCGCATAAACAGGTTATTCTAACATAATAATAAAGAATGGAACAACAGAAGAATTCACCAGGCATGCGATAGACAGTACAGACAGGTTATTCCAACAGAATAATAAATAATGAAATAACAGAAGCTCTTTTCACGCATAAGAAAGAAAGAATACCCCTTACGAGTACAATAAATAATATCCCCTACCTTAAGAAAGAAGAGTACTGGATATAGAAGTAGTGAAGTAGTAGAACACTTTTCTTCTTTCTCTATATAGTTTCTCTCTCTAGAGTTTCAGTGAATTCGTAAGAAATAATGAAGGAATGAGCTTCTATTTATAGAAAAATGGACTGCATAGTAACTAACTCATGAACGGTCCAGATTGATTAACTTTAATCTGACGGTCCATATTTAAAGCAAAATCTTTTAAATAAAATATAATATATTCTATTTATAATCTAATAAAACGAATAACTTTATAAAAGATTTTACTATGCAAATACTATGCAGGCACTACGCAAATACTATGCATAATAAAATATAATATATTCTAATTATTGTCTATTAAAACAGATAAATTTATAAAAGTATTCTGTTTTATATAAAAAGATTTTACTATGCAAAATACTATGCACAATAGAATATAATATATTCTATTTATAGAATAACTTTAGAAAAGTATTCTGTTTTATATAAAATGCTTTTCTATTTTATTACATTAATAATACCAATAAAACAAAACTGAGTGACTTATCACATAAGCATCAATAATCAATACTGTGCTATTTACCAAAATTAAAAAAAAATTGAATACTTTTATTTCATAAAATTCGGGGTCTCACATTAGTAAACCATAATATTAGATTAGAAACCTTAATCTGCAGTTAGAAAACCCAAACGATCAGTTATGAACCCTAATTGTATTTTTGGAAACCCTAATTTCGCATTCGAGATTCATAAACCCTAATTAGCAAACCCTAATGGTGATTAATAAACCCTAAGAGTTAAGATTAAGGGGAATAATGTCAAATGACAAAACTACACTTAAAATTATGTAGAAAATTACCAAAATACCCTTTTGGAGACAAAATTACTAAAATACCCTTATTTTATTTTCCAAAACTTCAGTAATTCATAATAAATAGCCCTTTTATCAGAAAAATACAAATTGTATGTCCATTCCACACGAAATTGAATTCTCTACAACTTTGCAGAAGAAAGTTTTTCCAAATTCCAAACAGAAAATATCTGAATTCCACAAACGGACAATTTTCAACACCTCTTAAAATTCATAACAAATCATACGTTAATTTTTAACGGTTCAAAATTTGTGGACATATACTCAACTTATATATGTATAACATATCAAAAATCACAACGATCCAACCGTCAGATCAAAATTATAACTCACACAATTGAGCTTTAAGAACACCGATTTGATTTTTAATACCTCCAATCCGACAAAATATTGATAAAACACCTCAACATTAATCCCTTCATTTATAACCACATAAAATAAATATTTTCCTATCTATCATTTATGTCCACATAAAATAAATGTTTCCTTATCATATAAATCAATAATTAATTATTCACAAATAATATTACAGAATCATAATAATGACAACCAGGTCGTTCCCAGGAAAGACGGGGCTTTCCGATAAAGATTTCTTTTTTCTAGCGCCCAATTAGGTGACCAAACTGTTAGTTCCCATTAGGCACAATAGATCTAGAAGGGGGGGTTGAATAGATCCTTTTTAATTTCAAATACTTTTCTGGTTTATTTTGTATTGCCCATAATTTAGCATATGACAAACATAAGAATCTTTTCAAGCACATCGAAAAAAGTAAAAGATCCCCTTCATTGATATATTCATAATCATACATACATTGTTCGTAGAGTTAGTTCAATGGTAAGCAGTTAAAACATACATAGCAGTTATAGCAGTTAATAGACATAATGTAAATGACATAAAGTAAAAAAATAAGGGGTTTTAAGTGGTTCACAGACTCAAGCTCCTAATCCACTCTTCTACTTTCAACTAGCAGGATTTCCACTAAGGAAGGGCAACACCCTAAATCACTACGATTCCTTCAAGGCCAGCAACCTTGGGACTTTAGTTCACTAAGAACTCTTCAAGACCAGCAGCCATGGAACTTCTCTATTTCCCTAGGAACTCTTCAAGCCCAGTAGGCTTGGAACTTCATTTAGTCCCTCCGAACAAGGACCCCTCAGGCCCTGTCTTCTCGTTGAGTTGTTTGTTTGTTCGTTGGAGTTGGTGCTGAGCTGCTAATATGTCTTTATGCTTTTAACATCTTCTGTACTTAGTAGCTTGGCGTGATCATCCTTGAAGTGCAGTTGAGTGTTGCATGATGCTCAGCTTCTTCAGTTACTCAGCCTCCTCTGATGATCCCTTGATGAACTGCCTTGAAGATCATTCCTCTTGATACGTGATGGCTACACATGATTGGTTTTTAAGACGACTGTTAGCTCTTCTTCTAGGTACTTAGAAACTTTCTCATGCTTGCCACCATGATGGCATTTATGATCTCCCTTCTTGATACATGATGCCTTTTCATGATGAACTTGATAAGATGACTGTGAGCTCTTCTCTATGGTACTTAGAGTCTTCCCATGATGGACATCAAGATGACGTGACGCTCTTCTTTCTCTCGGCGGTTCAGAACGCTCTTCATGTAGTAGAACTCTCACTTCAACTTTTTCTTTGTCTGACTCTAAGTGTTCTTGGTCGATAGTAGAGTGAGCCTTCGGACTCACTGTTTCACATGGTTGAGAACAGTCCACCTTTTCTCCAAAACTCAGTAACTCCAGCTACCTTCGATCTTTGAAGCTCTTGATAATTTATACTCCTTCCTAATCCTTCCATCGGAAAGTAGCCGTTGAAAGCTATTCGAATATATTCACAGATCTCGAGTTGACTGAGGTAGACTGCTGATGTGACATGTCTTACTTTTCTGACATTGCAGTCTACTATTTCAGCTACCCCATCAGAGATGTCACTTTAATGTCTTGGGCAGGTCGAAGAATTTATTTCCTCCTTCTGATTTCTTGATTAGAAGTTATCCTTTTGCATCGATGCTCTCACTAAGTTCTTGTCCGAATATTACCCTTCAGATTGAACCGTTGCCAATGCTTCAGTCTTCAGCTATTCGAACTCTACAATTCGGAAGCATGTCTTCATGGACCTGATCATAGTGTCTTGTTGACTGGTAGAGACAACTCTATGATCTTGGAGAGTGTTGATCAAATCTTCAATGTAGAACACCTCTTCCTTTTCTTGTGCAGTGTTTCAACACTTCTATTTGCCTCAACAGCTCTAAGAGACTGATGGCTTAACTTCTTTGTTTTGGCCCCTTCTAAATAACGAAACACTTTAGATTTGTGGCGTGTCTAGCTCGTTTTCTCCTTGTGATCTCCCGTTCACTTATCATCAATAGACTGACCCAATGCTTAATCATTTTAGCCTTGTTCTTCAGAAGTTGTCAAGTATCTCTGTATGAACTTTATCAGTTCTTTCTTTGTTTGGCAAACACTACGATCCTTGTAGCTTCCAAGATCGTTGTCTTCTATCTACTTGACAGCTACTGCACTTGCTGACTTTTCTTAGTCAATTACTGAAGTCTTCTTCTGATCTCCTTGTAGAAGACATCATCCTGAATGGCTTCACAACTCAATCTGGATGTTGATTGGGTTGGTGCTTAGATCTTTTGTTCGCTTGTTTGCCATTCGTTGAGTGCTCTCTGGTTTCCTTCAAGTTGGATGTAACAATGCAGCTTGAACCAGAGGCTTGGTTCCTTTGGATATTATGGGAGTGCTCATTCATTGAGAATCGTATTAGCTCTTCAATTCTGCCTTGGCATTGTGAGCACAACTGTTGAGGTCGTAGTTCTGCACTTTACGATTCATTTTTGGCTGTGCAGACCCTATGACTTCGGGATCAGATCTTGACACTCTACGATTTTTGTCTTTGTGCTCGATGTCTTTATCTGATCTTGCTTGACTACAATCTCTATACGTAATCAATAGACTCTATGACTCAGAGTGTAGTCTACGATCCTTGACTTGGCTTCGACATCAGTAGACTCTACTACTCCGAGTGTAGTCTACTTTTCTGACTTGTCTTCGGCAGATGTTCGGTCGGCTCGTAGGCAGGCTGTCTCTACAATTCTGAACATGACTTCCTCAGCAGACTTTGGCTATAATAAAGTTCTACTCAACACACTACGATCCTTCCTTGCCTCTCCTAGAAGTCTACGAACTCCGAGATCTACTATCTTGCAGACTACGATTCTGCCTCGACTGCTCTCGAGTTCTCCTTAACTCTCCTGGAAGACTACGATTTTTGGTGCAGTGCTCGACGATCAGACAAGCCTATCTATTACATCATAAGATCAACCTAACATGCTTGATCTTTCTATGTTTATAGTCCTTGTACATCATTTCTTTTTAAGGACTTTACAAAGCTGTTTTGCTTATGTAGGATCAACCTAACATATTTGATCAATTCATTCTAAGTCCTTGTACATATGTTTCTATTATCTATCAAAGGACTTTACAGCTTTTCTTAATGCAAGAATACTTGCATATTCATTCATATATATCATAATCAAATCATATGTAAATAGGAATAACATTCACATGCTTATTCCTGACAATCTCTCCCTATTTGATTATGACAAAAATAATAAGTGCATATGCATGTTATGAATGAATCTTATATACAGTGAGCAGCTGTATTTCTAAAACAGATAATCATGAATGTTATTTATAATGATGTGGAATTTAATACACTGGCATTTTACATCCTGGATCCAGAACATACCTAACTAGTTAGAGATGTACCTATTTTAGCTCCATGTATGTTTCTAAGATTCTGTTAATCAGCTATTCATTTGTTTGGCCTTCTTGCTCATGCTCCCCTTGAGATGATGACTTTCCTGCTTTGTTGTGCTCCCCCTCAGATGTATGCTTCTCTTCTCCTTCTGGCTCCCCTTCAGCTTCGGCATTCATAGGTTCATCATTCTTCGGCTCCCCCTCAGAAGATGACTCTGCCTCTTCTTCAATTATCTTCTTCTTTAACTTCTTTTCTCCTTTCCTTCTGCTCTTCTTTGAATACCTCTTGCTCTGCCTCTTTTTCTCCCCCTTTTTGTCATTAATCATTTGGGAGAGCTGCTCCATGTTGGACATAAGCTGCTCCATCAGGTAAGAGGAGTTAGCAACTTCAAACTTGAGTTCATGTTGGCCTAGCTCAAGTTGCACTGAGAAAGACTGCTCCATGTTGTCAATCTTGTCAGAGAGGACTTGGATCTACTCTTCACTGGCCTTCTTCGCTTGTAGTGCATCTGCCTTCTAATCATTCATGACCTTCAGATAGATGTTATCTCTCTCTTTGAGTTTGAGAGATACATCAGCCATAGTAGCTTGAAGTCTGTTCTGGAATGAATTATCTCATGCTGCTGTCAGCTTCTGTGACTCTTCACTGAATAGAGATATTTTCTCAATCAGTTCATCATAATTTTTCATCAGCTCCTTCTCCACAGATACTTGATCTGGTTTAGCAGTCTCCTGTCGAGCATTAGATTGAACTCTACGATCTGCATCCTTGGACATATTTTCGAAGGTGTTGAGAATCTGAATAATCGTTGAGTTCCAATCATTGGTTGAGGATGAAGGAATGTCTATCAGTATTGCTTGAGCAGATAGAGGCTTCTGGTATTGAACTTGAACAACATCAGTAGTAGAGTGAACAGACTATACGATCATCTCCTTGGCCATGATCCTTCTTACTTGAGAGTCAACTCTACGATCGTAGGGGATATAGTGACTGCTGACATGTCTGTAGACCTTTTAGTGAGGCTGGTTTGTGATCAATTTGGTGGCAAACTTCTTCACTCTTGGAAAGTTCTGAGCCACCAGCTCCATGCTTAGAAAATGAGAGTAGCACCAGCTGAAGTAGCTTCCATCTCTTTCAGTATGGGCCTTTAGCCATGGCATCCATTGGAAGAACCATCTCATTAGTAGGTCATCAGGATTGCAGAGAATGGTCGTGCTGTCTAGTTCCATGTTGTTCAAGTTTTTAACTATATCAAATGTAGTCATCGTTACTACTCTGAGCTGTTCATCTCCATAGTTCACCCATCTGTCTGGTGGTGCTTCTGGTAGTTCATTCGAGACTTCCACCATTATTTTCCTGGTAATTTTTGATGGAGAGAGGACATGATAGAATTTTGGTTCCTCTGATTCCTGATTTTCAGAATTGGAATCATTCTCCATTTCTTCTCTTTCGGAGCCTGAACCATCTTGATCATTTCCAATAGTGAATCCTTCTTACTGCATTTCATTTTCAGAACCTTCTTCAGCAAGATCTTCCTCGGATTCATCTTCTTCACCACTGGTTCCATCTTCAGCACTTTCATCCTTTGATACAAACTCATCATCACTTAGTTCAATGATATCATTGGAGTGATCACTTTTCCTTTTAGAGTCAAATTTGGCTTGTAGTCTGTAGCTCTTCCTTCTTGTTGGAAGTTCAGCTATAGGAGTTTCAGACTCTGAAGCCTTTGGATCATCATACGAACTTCCTTGAGGCTCAGCACTGATAGGGGCAGACCCTTCTTCTTTGGACTCATCACCTTTTGAGCCGTCATGGGGGCTTTTAGGATTGGAAGGGGCATGTTCTTCTTCTTTAGAAACAACATCATTTGACCTATCATCTGGGCTTGTTGGGGCAGTTGCATTTGGGGATTGAGTTTGGTCATCTTGAATCTCTTCTTCATCAGCAGAGTGACTGTTCTGAGGATTAGCCACAGGGCTTGAGCATTCTTCTTCATCCTTGTCTTTGGAGGAGAGACTTCTTGATGGGGCCTTGGTTTTCTTCACACCTCTAGATTTCTTTCTAGCTGGTGTGCTTGCTACTGGTATAGAGTCATCAAACTCAGAGCTTTCTACCTCTTCTATCTTTCTCTTCTTTACAGAGGCCCTGCTGCTGCTCCCTGTTATCAGTCTTCTAGTTTCCTTCGGTTTTTTCTTCCAATTTACAAATAGTTGTGGAGACATCACTTTGTGAACGTTCAAAGGCTCTCTTTCATCATCCTTGATCTTGCCTCCCAGCTTCTTCTTCATTACAATGCTCAGCAGTCTTCCATGAAACACCTTTGTCAGTGGTTTTTTTGTAGACTTCTTTAGCTCAGCCTTTTCTACCCATTTGGAGATCTGATCGAATGCGATAGCTCCAAAGTTGACTCACTTCTTCAGAACTATTGCAGACATAATCTTCAACTGCTGATCAAGCACAGTGTCATGTGTAGTGTCTTTGCATAATATACATTTGCCCACTATCTCAGCAAGGAACTCGAATTCCTCAGGGAACTCCTTTTTCTTCATATCCTTTAGACTGGAGTTTCTTTGGTACCCCAAAATCTCCTTTGCTTGCTCAGTGTTGATCTCATCAAGATTTCTCAGTCCTAGGTCAGGTAATCCTAAGCATTAATTTATATCAGATGATTTCAGCTTAAGAGTTTGACCTTTAACCTTGGTTGAAATGGTTCTGGCATTTATGGATGCATTTGAGTAGAATTCATTGACCAGTTCAGTATATACTCGAGTGTTAGCCTCAAGACATTCTGAGAATCCAGCTTTCTTCACAAGTTCGAGAATGTCTCTGAACTTCTTTTCGGATTTGTCAAGCGTCTTGGTTCCGAGCTGAATGCCAGTGATTACTCGCTAGTTTTCCATTTGAGTAGTTCGGGGAATATGGGTATTTGATTCAGAGGGGTTTATGAGAGATGGCTGATTGAGATTTGGGCAAGACTCTGGAGGGTTAATTGCTTTTGGCTTTTGAGAGGATTCTAGGGTTTGAAAATGGGAGGGAGAGAGATTTGATAGCTTTTGATAACTGTTTGCTATTTTGAATTTGTCTTAATGACAGTTCCTTCTAACTCTACCTAATTAGTGATGTGTCAACCAACCATTGGTTGCACGATGTCCAGTAATGGGTTGTAACTCCCCATAACTTTTCAGTTAGATATTTCTTTCAAACTTGTAGACATTTAATTGATGTGGATTGACCGTTAACCCCTTTGGTTCGTAGAGTAGCATGGTAAGGCAGTTATGGACTCTACGTTTTCCTTTGTTGACTCAACAATCAACTTTTGACAGATGTTGTAGTGGATGGTTTTTACACTAGTCCTCATTTTGAAACTGCATAGCTTTATCACTGATATACCCCAAGCCAGCTTAGGCACTTTAGACCTGATGTGCGTTTGCACAGTATCTTTCCAACCTTTATTTGAACATCTCTACTCTTCATCTGAAAGGTTGAGCAATTGTTCAGTTCTTCAGAGCTCCTTATGAGCTGGATTATCCTCTAATAGGACCGTGATCGTCGAGTCTGGTTCTATGATCGCTGAAGGTTACACTACGATCGTTGAGTTCTCTTCAACTTCGACTCTACGATCGTTGACTGACTTTATCCTTGAGATGAACTTTACTTAGAATTCCTTCTGGGTCAAGGTAGCTCAGGAAGGGCCAACCTCTTAGAGTGAGCTAAGGGTCAGGTTTGTCCCTGAGGCACTTTCCAGATGAAATACATTAGAAGTGATTTGCAATAATATCTCATTTGACCTTTTCTGGTGGGGAGGTCCTCTACCAATTTTAGACAATTTCATTTGTTGTAATCGTGGTGTCCTCCTGCTCTTACACTACGATCGGATGTTTGATCGCATCCACTCCACGATGTTGGGTTGGGTGGCTGATAGGTTATCAGTAGTACATTTTGAGACATTCCTACTGACTATGGATCTTCATTTGGTTCATCAGCCACAAAGTTTTGGGACTCTGTAGATGGTACATTTCTTCATAGTATATCTCAGTGTTGTTGTTGTGACACCCCCAAATTCCGGTACTTCATTACCTTAAGATTTGGTGTTCACGTAATAAAAACATTCATATATAACTACCCAATCATAATAAATTGAATAATAAAAACCTGCCCATACAGGATTACTTTAATAAAAACATTATCTCCCAGGTTCATATGGCTGTTATATGATTACTTTAATAAAAACATTATCTGCCCATAATTTTTTTATGAAAGTAATCTTGTATGGGTAGGTTTTTATTATTCAATTTATTATGATTGGGTAGTTATATATGAATATTTTGATTACGTGAACACCAAATCTTGAGGTAATGAAGTACCAGGATTTGGGGGTGTCACAAGTTGGTATCAAAGCTTTAGGTTATGAACCTTAGGTGGGGAAAAGCCTTAGGAAGTAACCTTTGAAAAGATAGTGGTGATTAACTTCTATCGAGTTTTAAGGAAGAAATAATAAAACACTTATGTGATTATGTGTTTATACTTATGTGCTCGTGAGTGTCGAGTAGTAATGATTAATAATTGAAACTTAAAATTTTGTTGTCAGGATGACTAATGTCGGAGAATCCAGTCAGGCTAGGGAGGATAGACCTCATATGCCTATACAGGAGGAGCCTCGAGAAATTCAGGTTAGTTGGGAACAACTACTGCCACGGGAGTCAGCCCCGTTGGTCACATTGGTTGAAGATGAGGATGATGATGATGTGGAGACGGATGAGGAGGATCCTATTGAGTTGCCACAGGATGATGAGGATGACGAGGACGAGGACGAGGTGGAGGAGACTCCACTAACCTCGATAGCTGCTCGTATGTACGATGAAGTCTACGACCATAATGTGGAACTTCATGATACAGTCGAGGAATTGCAAGAGATAGTAGCTGAACAACAGACTGCAATGACACAGAAAGACGATGAGATCCAAGATCGTGAGGAACGACTGACTAATGTCGAGGAGAAGCTAGAACAGACTGAAGGAGAGAAAGCACAATTGATCGAGGAGGTCGCTGAATTGAAGAATAAGCTAAGGGAAGAAGCTACGAAAAGGACAAGAGCCGAGGACGCATATGAGGTAATGTTTCAACGAGTCGGGATAGCAGTAAAAGACGCACATGCAAAGAGAATAAAGATGGAAGATATGAATAGAGTATTCAACACCATGGTTAATCGAGCTCAGGATCGGGTTATGGGATATCCTATTCAGTTCGAGACGCTGCCATCGTACGTATTAGATCGCAGAACAATGTTCCGAGCCATGGAGGAAGAACGTAGTAAGGCTAAGCAGTATCTTAGTAGAAAATCGTAGTTGTTGTACGGTGAATAAAATGTTAAATAAATTGTAAATCCCAAGTGTTATGAAACATATGAGATATAAGTATGATGTTGTCCTGAAACTTTTGTAGTTCAGGAAGTAATTTAAATAGCAGTAATGCTATTGTTTTATGTTTTCAAAGAGGTTATGAATAAATAAAAGTTGTTATTTTATTCAAAGTGTTATGTGATTTGTGGTTATTTCTTTTGTGGAAGCAAGTTAAGTAGAAATTACATAAAAGAGTTGAGTAATAATCTAATGGATGTATTTTTAAACAGAAAATGCCTCCCAGACGTCAACCACCACGACAGAGAACCACCGAAGGAACCAACAATAACGACAACGTTTAAGGACAATGTTTAAGGAGTTCAAGGCGGTTGGACCACCTAAATTTCGTGGGTCAGTGAATCCAGTCGAGGCACAAACTTGGATTATGGAGATAGAAAAGGTGTTCGATGTAGCTAGGATAGGAGATGATCAGAAGACTGCTTTCGCAACATTCATGTTGAAAGCAGAAGCTAGTTATTGGTGGCAGGCTAATAAAACTCGAGAAGGACCAGGGATGATGACCTGGGATAGGTTTAAGGAGATATTCTTCGAGACCTATTTTCCCGAGAGTTCGAAGGGTCAGCTGGAAGTGCAATTTCTGGAACTGAAGCAGGGAACGATGACGGTATCCAAGTATGCCACTAAATTCAACGAGTTGGCGAGGTTTGCGCCTTATCAAGTTAGCACGGACGAACGCAAGGACAAGAAATTTGAACAAGGACTGAAGCCCTGTTGTACAGTAGGGTTTCCCTATTTCCATTGAATACTTTTGTAGCAGTGATGGAGAAAGCAATACTCGCTGAAGGTGGAGGCGAGGCTGTGACAAAGTTTAATCAGAAACAAAAGAAGAAGAAGAATGAGGTGGAAATTAAGAATGGAGGTGGTAGTGGTGGAAACAACAACAACAACAACAACAACTTGAAGAGGAAGTGGAATTGAAACGTGGGTGCTGGAAACCAGCAGGGTAGCCAGCAGATCAAGAAGTTTGAAGCATGTGCTACATGCGGAAAGTTTCACAAGGGTGCGTGCTTGATGGGGAAACGAGTATGCTTCAATTGTGGCCAGGAGGCTCACATCGCCCCAAATTTCACACAACCTAAGAAGAATGTGTGCTTCACGTGTGGATCCAAGGATCACTTTGCTCGTGAATGCCCTATGAAGAAGATGGAGTGACAACCAAAAGCAATGGAGGTAGCAATGGAGGTACAACATAAAACAAACCCACAACTAGAACCTTCAACATGACTGTGCAAGATGCTATGCAATCAAAAGATGTCGTGTCAGGTATTATCCAAATCAATGATATTGATGCTTATGTATTATTTGATTCGGGTGCTACTTGCTCGTTTATCTCTGATTAATTTGCTAAGAAGTTAGAATTGCCTAGAGAAGAACTGAATTTCCCTTTGAACATAGAAATTGCGAATAAAGAGATAATCCCTGTTAGATTCATATACAAGAACTGTAGGGTGAACATTAAGGAGAATGTCCTAATGGTAGAATTGATTCCGATTAGACTTGGAGAGTGTGATGTAATTTTGGGAATGGATTGACTGTTCAAATATGGAGCGATAATTGATTGCCAAAGGAAATGTGTAAACCTTATGACTCCGTTAAAGGTAGTGTTCTATGGTAGCAAGTCGCCTAGACAAATAAAATGTTTGACAATTATGCATGCCAAGAAATTGTTGAGTCAAGGCTGTGTGGGCTATTTAGCTTACATAGTCGATACTCAGAAAAAGAATGTGAAACTTGAAGAGATACCCGTGGTGAGGGAATTTGAGGATGTGTTTTCAGAGGATTTGTCAGGAATTCTACCTGACAGATAAATTGAGTTCATGATCGACTTAGTGCCGGGGACAGCACCGATATCGAAGGCCCCATATAGAATGGCTCCAGTAGAAATGAAGGAACTGATGGTACAGTTGCAAGAATTGTTAGACAAGAAGTATATTAAACCAAGCGTATCACTGTGGGGAGAGCCAATATTATTCGTGAAGAAGAAGGATGGGTCAATGCGTCTTTGCATTGATTATATAGAATTAAACAAAGTCACTATTAAAAATAAATATCCATTACCAAGAATAGATGACTTGTTTGACCAGTTGAAGGGTGCTAAATACTTTTCAAAAATAGATTTGAGAAGTGGGTATCACTAGTTGAAAGTGAGAAAGGAGGATGTACCTCGAACGACATTTATAACTCGGTATGGACATTACGAGTTTCTAGTGATGTCTTTTGGTTTAACCAATACACCTGCAGCATTCATGGATTTGATGAATAGGGTGTGTAAACCATTCTTAGACAAGTTTGTAGTGGTATTCATCGATGACATTCTAGTGTATTCCAAAACTCAAGAAGAACACGTGGAACACTTACGTTTGACATTGGAAACACTAAGAAAGGAAAAGTTGTACGCGAAATTCTCTAAGTGCGAATTTTGGCTAGACCGTGTGCAATTTCTTGGACACGTGATTGATAAAGATGGGATTTCCGTGGATCCATCAAAAGTGGAAGCTGTAATCAATTGGGAACAACCAAGAACACCGTCAGAAGTGAGGAGTTTCTTGGGACTGGTCGGTTATTACAGACGATTTATTCAAGATTTTTCTAAGATAGCCACTCCATTAACAAATTTGACCAGGAAAACTGTGAAATTTGTTTGGACGGAGAAATGTGAAGAAAGTTTCCAGGATTTGAAGAAGAAATTAAGTATGGCACCTGTGTTGTCATTACCAGATAGTACAGGTAACTTTGTGGTATATAGTGATGCCTCACATAAAGGGTTGGAATGTGTTCTTATGCAGAACGACAAAGTAATTGCGTATGCATCAAGACAACTGAAGGATTATAAGAAAGGTTATCCGACTCATGATTTGGAATTGGCTGCAGTAGTGTTTGCTCTCAAGATATGGAGACACTATCTCTATGGAGAGAAATGTGAAATCTACACAGATCATAAAAGTTTGAAGTATATTTTCACACAGAAGAACCTGAATATGCGACAAAGGAGATGGATGGAATTGATAAAGGATTACGATTGTGAGATCTTTTATCATCCGGGCAAAGCGAATGTGGTTGCAGATGCTTTGAACAGGAAAGGTCAGGATAAGTTGATGTTGATAACTACTCAGGAGGAGCTTATTTCAGCAATGACAAAGCTAGAGTTGGAAATCAAATTTTCAAAGAAATCTGATGAACGACTATTCCAGATAGATGTTAGTCCAACTTTGGTGGACAAAGTGAAGAATGCTCAACTACAAGATATAGAATGCGAAACAATTAAAGAGAAAGTGATTGACGGTAGTGATGTAAAATAGAAGATCGATACTGAAGGACTACTACGATTCAAGGAAAGGATTTGGGTTCCAGCAGTACCAGAGCTTAAAGACGAAATCTTGAACGAAGCACACAACACAAGATATTCGATTCATCCAGGAAGTACAAAGATGTATCAAGATTTGCGGTGACATTTTTGGTGGCCGAATATGAAAAGAGACGTTGCAGAATGCGTTGCAAAATGCTTGACGTGTCAGAAAGTGAAAGCTGAACATCAATGACCAAGCGGGTTACTTCAACTGTTGGAAATGGGAGCATATCACAATGGATTTTGTGGTAGGACTTCCAAAGACTCGTAAAGGATATGATGTGATATGGGTAATAGTGGATAGATTGACAAAATTTGCACACTTTTTGCCAATAAAGATTAGATTTAATCTTGAACAGCTAGCAAAACTGTACGTTAAAGAGATCGTGTTAAGACATGGAGTTCTAGTGTCAATTATGTCAGATAGAGATCCAAGGTTCACATCAAACTTCTGGAAGAGACTACAAGAATGTATGGGAACATAGTGGCGAATGAGTACAGTATATCACCCGTAAACCGACGGGCAAAGTGAACGAACAATCCAAACGTTGGAAGATATGCTGAGAGCATGCATCATGGATTTCAAAGGAAGCTGGGATGAACATTTACCATTGGTAGAATTTGCCTACAATAATAGTTACCACGCGAGCATCGGCATGCCACCTTACGAGGTATTGTATGGCAGAAAGTGCAGAACTTCACTGTGCTGGGATGAAGTCGGTGAATGCCAACTGTTAGGACCAGAACTAGTACAACAAACTACTAAAGTTGTCAAACTCATCAGGACAAGATTGGTAGCAGCCCAAGATCGACAGAAGAAGTATGCCGATCAACATAGGCAGAATCGCGAATTTGAAGTAGGAAATTTCGTTTTCCTAAAAGTTTCTCCTTGGAAGGGGAAAATTTGTTTTGTCAAGAAAAGAAAGCTCAGCCCAAGATTTATTGGACCGTTTGAGATACTACGAAGAGTGGGAGAAGTGGCTTATGAGGTAGCTCTACCTCCAGAATTAGAAAACATTCATAATGTTTTTCACATATCAGTATTACGACCGTATAAACCTGATTACAAGCACGTGATCGAGTACGAACCATTGCATTTCGATAAAGATTTGTCTTTATGAAGAGACTCCTATCCAGATAGTCGACAGGAAAGAACAAGTGCTCAAAAATAAAGTGATACCTTCTGTGAAGGTGATATGGAGAAACCACACTATCGAAGAGGCAACGTGGGAACTCGAAACTGAAATGATGAAAAGTTACCCTGAGTTATTTGTTTAATCTATATCTTCGATTCTGAGGACAAAATCTTTGTAAGTAGGGAAGAATGTGACGATTTGATTGTTTGAATTGTGATTCTGAGGATAAAATCCTTTTAAGGAGGAAATGATGTAACATTCCTGAATTTTAAATGTAATATTAAATATTTATTAAGTTATTTAAATATTTAATGGATGTGATTATCGGTAAATGAATATTTGTTTAATTGATTTAATATTATTTGGAGAATTATTTGTTAAATAAATAATTGATGAATTAAGGAAATGATTATTATATTGATATTTCAATTTAATGATTAATTATTTGTAAGGTGTTATGTGACTAAAGGATTTATTTAATTAATTGTGATTTGCATTAATTAAAATAAATATGAAAGCTTGATTAAATATAATATAACAAATAACTATATTGTAAGGAGTTATTAAAATAAATTAAAGTAGTTTAATTTAGTTTTAACAAACAAGGCTTAATATATTAATTCTTTAATATTTAAAGGGTTTGCCAAATAAGCCTTATGGCTTTTGAGATTTCTAGTTTTTATTAAATAAAATAAATAGAATAAATAATATAAATAATAAAATTAAAATAATAAATATAATATTTATATTATATACGTTAGTAACTGATTTTGCAATTAGTAGTATTAAGTTATCAGTTTTGTATTATATTAGTACGCATATCAGTTTAGTTTTCTTTTACGCATAAACTAGTTTGCTAAAGCTTTGAGAAGAGAGAGTTTGAGAGCTTCAGAGAAGATTGAGAGAGAGTTAAGAAATTTCCAGCAATATTAGTGAGTTAACAAGGATTGCAAGCAACTTCAAGGTAGTTTTACACAACATTAGTATTATATATATATATATATATATATATATATATATATATATATATATATATATATATATATATATGGGTTTTACGGCAAAATAAAATTGCATGTTCTATGAATTATTTTCTTTTGAATTTTTGTTATGTAATTTAGTTATTCTGATTATACATGCTTATGATGGTAGAGTTTATGTCAATCAAGAAAATCGCATGCTAAATTCGTTTGTCAGTAGGAAGAAAATTTGATAGTGTATGTATTCTTTGTATGGCTTAGGTAAGTACCAATTTAGATGGTCAATTCTTATATTAAACTGTAAATTTACGCTTGTATATGATAGTTCATTAAGAAACAAGCAAAACGTAACTTGAATGAATTAAATTTGACAAGAATTGGAATCACAGTGTTCAATTTTGTGAAGGAACTCAAAAATGGAGTTTTTGTATGAAAACTTGAATTTGGAGAAATTAAAATAGTTTTAGTTAGTGTTAAATTGTTCTAATTGGTTGTAAATGTGAGCAATCATGTTTATGATAGTTGTATATTTATTTTACGTGTTAATATTACTGTTTATTTGGTGAAATTTGTATTTGTTGGGCTAAAGTCGGCTACTGTTCATAGCCTTCTCTGCGTCTGTCTGAACACCGGCGCAGCTGCGCCAGTGCCAAGGAAAAAATGGCGCAGCTGCGCCAGTCCCAAGCCTTTGTATGGCGCAGCTGCGCCATACCCTGGTTTGAGATTCTGACTTCTGTTATTACAGTAGACTTGGGGGAAACATCCTAACATGGTCTGAAATTGTGTTAGCATGTTAAATGTGTAATGTTAATGTTAACATAACATAGTGAGTTGTGGTTAGTATGATCAAAGTTGCAAAAATGATTAGTAAATCGAAAATGCGTTATATTGTAATTTAGTACACATAATGAAAGTTAGACAAGTGTTGCGAAGTAAAACACTTAGAGTTTCTGAAATGTGAATGGTAATGAACATGTTATGATATGTTAGCATGTCTAATAGGTATTGTGGTTCTAAAATTATGTGTAGGTGATCGTGAGTTTAATTTTATAGCTTACGCTCAAGGCAAGTTTTCTAACTCTACACTTTCGTTGAGCTAGTTCGTTTATTACATTATACAAGTTTTCTAACTCTACATTTTTGTTGAGTTAGTTCTATTATTATAAATGCATTCTTTTGATTGAGCAAGTTTTTATCTCAACTGTTATTGAATAAGTAAATTGTTCCTAATATCCATTTGAGCAAACACAAACTCTAGTGTTATTGGAAATTCTCAATTGATTGATTCATTCTAACTTGTTTACAGTTAAGCAAGTTTCTTAAAGTTCAGAAATTTCATTTCTATTAGTATAAAACTTGAACCTAGCTTATTTTAATATTCAAGCAAAGGTTAACCATTTTATTCATTCTATTGAATACTTATGCTCTATAGTTATTTCAAGCATGAGTTAGATATGTAGAATCAGTTCATTTACGATTCTCAAATGTTCTAAGTTATGTTGTTATTAAACAACTGTTGTATTATCAAGCATTGTGGATTCAACTAGTTCCCTAGTTGATGATCATTAAACTTCAATTAACCTTGAAAACTTATCCAAACCAAACTTTCTTTGGTGCGGACTCGTACTCTAAATACTGAGATGAACAACCCTATGTTTAGGGGTTTACGCTTTACGTTGAAATGGTTGTGCACAATACATTGTACGAAGGATTGACCCCCCTAAGTACGTGGAGTCCTTATAGTCATATGACTGTTAAAGTTAAAGCTGAAAGATTATGTGACACCCCCAAATTCGGGTACTTCAAATCTACAGGATTTGGTGTTCACTGTACAAATATCATCTATCTATCTACCCATAGTAAATGCAAACCATGCAATAGATAGAAATAAAATCTTCCCCTTAAGGGTTACAACATCCGAATAATAATGCAATCCCAAGTTAAACTAACCTTAAACATCTGTGCGGAAATATAAATAATAAGTCTTAAGTAACATCAATTCTAATTACATCACATAAATAATCAGTCTTTATTACTTGATAAGCTTGCCCTTGCCTTTACTAGTGGAAGGTTCGTCTACCCTTTCGTTCTTAACTGCAATGTTATTATTACGCAAGAATGAACACAATTTCCCACAAGTATAACAATATAACAATGAATAATAACAAGTGAGAGAAATAATAACTTCTGAAATAAAAGCTCAACTTTTGAATCAAGAATGAATAACAAGAATCAAAAGATTTCTGAGGGTCATAAGACCTTGAACTTGAATAATAGTAATGAGGATTTACTCAAGGTAAATAATAAACTTGAACAATGATAACAAGTAGGGTTAGGAAACTTGCCTTGTGTGTAGATTACACTTTAATTAAACTCGTTCTTTGATTTAAATCCTACATATCATTTACATTCATAACTCTAGTTAATTATAATATAATTAACCATCATAAATTTATTCTTTTATCTAAACTTTGGTTATGAATATACTTAGTCAAATATCCCACTTATTGTCACATAATAACACTTCATGAATAATAAGCTACTTATGTATTTCATAATTCAATCCACATGCAATTATGTTATTTACATATTAAGTATCTATTTTAATATCTCATTATACTTCTAACATATTTTTATGTTCATTACATTAAGTTACTAACACATTTCTAGGCTTAACATTTAAAAACAATTTATTTCTGGACATTCTGTAGATTGGCGCTGCGGCGCCACTTTTGTACTTGGTCTTCACGCTGCGACGCCGTGGCACTGCGGCTTGAGACCTGGCGCTGCGGCACGGGACATAAGGTATGAGACTGGCGCCGCGACGCGGCGAACCAGAAACTGTTCTGCAATTCGCGAAAATTGCAGAACACAGCCAAAAAACTCCAATTAAATTTAACTACACGAATTTAATCATACCCACATGTTAGAATTCGTATATAAACATTACTCAACATCTATAGAATGATTTTAACCTATTAAAACACATAATTACAGAATTAAAATGTATAAATTTCACTGTTCTTTGTGTTCTTGAAGATTTTAAACAAAAACATAAAATTTTAACACTACGGATTCGTTATAACACCGAATCCATTCATTTAAGGTTTGGTTTCTTCGTAACAACATGCATAATCAAATAAGAGTGGGAATTTTATAAAAACATTTATGTTTGACACATTAAATTTACGTATAAGGGCCATATAGCCATAACCCAAACTCTGTAATTTTTAAGCAATCATATACGGTGTAATATAATGAAACTGATGATAGGGAATCATGCAATATATATATAAAACATGTTATACTACTCGAATTATTACATATATCCATATAATAACACAATTTCCCAATTACAGAGACTTTACAGGATGAATGAAAGCCATTTTTATAAAAACTTTAATACGTAATTTAAAATTTGGGAAGGAGGAGATTACTCACAGCTTAGTGTAGATAGAAGAGTTGAACTTTCTCAATTAATCAAACAACTAACAATTCTCTCAAACTCTTAATTCTCTCTCTCTTTGTGATTTCCTTATAGAACTTAGAAAATGAAGAGAAGAAGAATACGTATAATAATAATAATAAGGGGAGGAACTGACGCGTTGTGGTCAGTTACCCAGTCATGGGTAACTTCCCTCAACTCCCACTAAGGCCATGTTTGGCTATCATTTTAAAAGTTTATACCACATTAATTTAATAAAACCTCTTATACTATAGTTAAATAATGTCACACTCCTTTATAAAATAAATCAATATCTTATTTAATTTACTTTAAATAAAATATAATAAATTCTCATAAATTCACATAGTCACATAATTAAATTTCTCATTAATAAATAATGTCAAATTATTAACTCTCTAATTAATAATTAAATTAATTAAAATAACATTAGGCTTATTAAATATTTCTTTTAATACAATAAGCTCACATAATGACATACTTCGATAATAAAAATTCCCCACATTAATTTAATAAATGTAACACATATGATTAAATTAATCTACCACAACTGCATCAATTAATTATTTAATCTAATAATTAAATCATCGAAAATATTTATCTACTTCAATAAATATTAAGAATTAAATTACAAAAATCTTGTTCGTCACAGATTACTTATAAATGTGGATATGGTTCGTGGTCATTTGACCCTTAGTAATATATTTAAGAATTTTAATAGAACAAGTCATTCAGTTCTATTGAGCCTATGAATTGGCAAATGTGGTAATGTTAATAGAACATATCATTCAGTTCTATTGAGCCTATTATTTGGCAAATGATGGAAAGATATTTATTCTTATTCAAGTGAGCTTTGTTTGCTCACTCTTGCATAATTATATATTTATTGCAGCTATGAATGAGTAGGTAGATAAACATACAACTAGCAAAAGAAAGGAAAAAAAGTGCAAGTAATGAAGACTTGTAATTTTGTTTTATCGTTATGATGATAGACTTTTAATAATGATGTGATGTAATAATTTTATTTCTGCACTTGAATGATTGTATTAAAAGTTAGAGAACCTGGGAGATAATATTTTTATTAAAGTAATCCTGTATGGGAAGGTTTTTATTATTCAATTTATTATGATTGTGTAGTTATATATGAATATTTTGATTATGTGAACACCAAATCTTGAGGTAATGAAGTACCAGGATTTGGGGGTGTCACAGTTGTTTCTTAACAGATCACTACTCCCATATGGTTGATGTTATCTTCTCAGATAGATGTGATTCCCTTTTCTTTATGTTCATTAGAAGGCAGCCTTGCATATTTTCTTCTGACTGGAATCACCATTATCACTTAAATCTCCTTGTATCGTAGGCATGTAAATTTTCAAGACTGATCACTCTACGATCATTTGACAGCACTACGAACGCAATCTTCTTTGACAGTCTTGTGCTTGATGAGTTTTGCTTCCACGATGAGTTCCTCTAGACTGATGCTCGATGATCCTCTGTTGTGAGCTTCCTTGAGGATTCTTCTCATATATCATTCTTTGCTTGTTTTTGAGCACATAAGACCCTTTTCATCTTTGGTTGAATGGCCTGCTTCCATATATAGATTAGCAGCTGTAGAGCCCCCAAATCCGGGTACTTGAAACCCGAACTCGGTGCTTTACGATACCATTTCTATGAGCAGAATAATACTAATAATAATAACAATAATATAAATTTCAAACTTAATTTACATAATTATCAGAGTCTAGCTCTCAAGTACGTAACCTTTATTACATTCATTACATATCATGATAGATAATATATATCATATTTGTCTTAATAAAGTTAACTATTACATAACATAACATTTCTTTTATTCAGCAACGTTTCCCTTTCCCTTGTTCTTAGCAGAGCTCTCTGGTCGTTCACACTTAGTTGAAAACATTTAAATTAAGCAAGGATGATCATTTGAGTGCCCAGCAAGCAATAACAATTATATATATAAGCTGAAAGAATTTAAATATTTTCTTTATACTACCCTTCTACAACGATTTCAATAGTTGTGAAGTAATATGTACCAATGATAATAATATATCAATTCTATACCAAATCTTTGAAACTACGTACTGACTATAAATAGAGTTTAGGTGACATGCTATGAACATTGTTTTCAATTTTCAAATAGGTTAAACAGAAATTCATCTGCAAACCGTCATAACTTACGGGCACGTGGGGTGATCAGCCCGTTATGCCCTGCATTGATCAATACTACATGCAAAAATGAGGGTATCGTTCACTCTGTCCACCTTGGGTGCATAAAAAGTTTTCCCGTGTAGGGATGTTCATACTTGTCTGGGTTCCAAATCAAAGGTTTTATCTTGTTCAACAATAATCTATAATACAACATATATGTATACGGGTAGTTAACAAAGGTATATCAACAAGTGATTAAATACAATGATTATCCAAGTGGGGACACTTGTATAACCATTTATCGAAATTAACGAACAGAATATACATCTGAATTATCATATACTAACATGTTGATAATCAATGGGCGTATATAATATAAGGTTAATAATATGTACAGTAATAATATAGTTTAGAAACATTCTTACTCATGTCCATTGCATAAAGAAAATACAAAGGTTAGATACTTGCCTGATGCACTACTTACAATTTGCAATTTAGATTTATCGCTTATATCACGACCTATCATTAATCAGATCATTCGTTCGATTAGAACAATATATTATAACACATAGTACTGCATTTCGCAGTCATCACATAACCTAATCACATTATTACCCATATTTAACAACCATTGAATCACAAATAATCACATATCTAATTATATTATCTAAGTCCAGATCAATTTCTGAAGCATGTCGGTGTACCGACAGATTTATCGGGTAATTATCGAGTCTAAGACTCTATTATGTAACTTAATATCAGTCATGCTATTTTTGAATGACTTATTATAATTTATCATGAATTTTCAAACATCGGAATCATTATTAAATGATTTAAATATTAAACAATTCTATTATCATTAATATAAAATTAATATTAAACTATTAATGAAATCATTTCCAAAATGTTATAGTTATTTATAATAACTTGAAATACTTTTAAAGTATTAATATTACCCTTAAATAATTTTTAAAATATTTAAAATCATTTTTAAATAATTATCATTAATATTAAAGTATTAATGTATTATTACCAAAATATTAAAAGTCATTTAATTATAACTTAAAATATTTTTATTCATTTATATCCCTTTTTAAATAATTTTTAAATTAATAAAACTATTTATAAACTATTTATTTAATATAATTATTAAATAAATTTAATATCATTAATAATAAATTAATAATTATTAATATTAAATTATTAATGAAATTATCCTTTAAATATTAAAAGCTATATTTTATAACTTAAAATATCTTTAATCATTTTATTTTTATTTAAAATAATTATTATAATATTAAAATTATTTTTAAACTAAATTATTTAATATAATTATTAAATAACTTTAATATCATTAATAATAATTAATTAATGAAATTTACCTTTAAATATTAAAAGTTATATTTTATAACTTAAAATATTTTTAAATACCTTATTATTATTTAAAATGATTTTTAATATAATAAAATCATTTTTAATTTATTTATTTAATTCATTTAGTAAATAACTTAATATTCATTAATATTAAATAATTAATGAAATGTGCTTTAAAATATTAAAAGTTATATTTTATAACTTAAAATATTTTTAAATAACTTATTATCATTTAAAATGATTTTTAACATAATAAAATTATTTTTAATTAATTTATTTAATGCATTTAACAAATAAATTAATTATCAATAATATTTAAATAAATACTAATATTTATGAAAAATATTTCAAATTATTAATATTTAATTTTTATAATTTAAAAATAATTTTTAAAATAATTGTCGACGTCGGGATTTTTGGATGTCCCTTTCCGTTACTTGTTCTTTGGTGTTCTCATTTTAGGTGAGATTTGTGTGAAAAAACAAGTGAAAAAGGTCCGACATGCATAATGTCGACGATGGGACTGTTAAGAGTCGCTAGTTGGTTTTTTAAATGGTTGTACCAACACAACCGAGAAAAGGTTTGCACATTGATCTAGTGATGTGACACTGATATACGGGTCGGCGAAACCGAGATTCATTTTAGGGTCCGGGGACTTGGTTATGCGGGGGGAAGGTGTTAGGCACCCCCCGACGTCCGTGTTACCACGGTGACCGCCTCTTTTCAAGAAACTATTATATGAGTGTGTGTGTGTGTGTGTGTATGTGTGTGTGTGTGTGTGTGTGTGTGTGTGTGTGGGTCAATGTGTTGTCATATGAAAGTGGTGCGAGGCCTCGTTCGAACCTATATACACAGGATTTGAATTTATGTAAAAATTCAGTTTTAGCAAGATATGGCAATGATGTTTTATAAAAGAGGTTTTTCAAACCCTGATGCTCAATAGTAATTGAGGCCTTTTACACTTCCATTTTTATTAAATGAACGGCTCGATTGATTTTATTTTGACGAATGCGAGGCATCCGTACGAAAAATAATATATATATATATATATATATATATATATACAAAAATAATGCCGACTTCCTCGTGGGTATGTAAACCATCTGAGGAAATACAGATATCGCAGAATAATTTACAAGTTGCTTACAGCTGAAAATGTCCATCACGGGAACCGAATCTAGATCCAATGGGATGAATCTGTGATCACATGATTCCTAGGCGCACAAGATATTGCAATTTGTATGAAAGCAATAAGCAGGTATATATATAAAAGCGGTAAATATATATATACAGACATGATCACCAACCACGAAGTACATCCATGGGGGATCAGAAATGTAAATAAAGCTGTAAATACGGTCAACCGCCACGAAGTAAACTCCAGGCGGGATAGAATGTAAATAAAGCTGTAAATACGAGCAACCGCCACGAAGTAAACTCCAGGCGGGACATAATGTAAATAAAGCTGTAAATGCGGTCAACTGCCACGAAGTAAACTCCAGGCAGGACGGAATGTAAATAAAGCTGTAAATGCGGTCAACTGCCACGAAATAAACTCCACGCAGGACGGAATGTATATATATATATATATATATATATATATATATATATATATATATTATATATATATATATATATATATATATATATAAAGCGATAAACGCACCGGATGTGAAATCCAGACTCATTGAATATAGTTCGACAACAGTTCATATATATAAGTATATATATATAAAAGCGAGTAAACGCACCAGACCGAAGCCTAGGCTCATCGAACAAAGTCTGACATACAGTTGATATATATATATATATATATAGGTATATATATATATATATAAAAGCGAGTAAACGCACCAGACCGAAATCTAGGCTCATCGAACAAAGTCCGACACACAGTTGATATATATAAGTATATATATATATTAAAGCAGTAAACGCTCCAGACCGAAGTCTAGGCTCATCGAACAAAGTCCGACACACAGTTGATATATATAAGTATATATATATATATATATATATATATATATATATATATATATATATATATATATATATATATATAAAAGCAGTAAACGCTCCAGACCGAAATCTAGGATCAATCGAGGCATAACTCGATAATGTTAGTCAATATATATATATATATATATATAATATTATATATATATATATATATATATATATATATATATATATATACAGACTGGAAAGAAACCACGGGCCGAGGTCCGGGAAAATGCAAGCAACACGACCCTCAACGTGTAGAAGGGTGTGTGCAAAGATGAAGAAAAAGACTCTAAAGTGTGTGAGAAGGCTTACAGCTGACTGATAAAAAGGCTTCTATATCTTTAGAGTGGGTAAACATTGGGCTTTTGTGGATACAAAAAGGGATGTATATCAGCTCACAGGTGTTTGAAAGTGGGAAAATACACTGTATGGCGAGTGCAGAGCAAATTGTGCAGGGTTTCCCCGTCTTTTTTTCTCTTAAAAATCAGCACCCCAAGCCTCTTATTTATAGGAAAAAGGTGCCGCAGGTGTACCTGCGGCTCAGCCGCAGGTGTACCAGAGGCGGGTCGGGTCGGGTCGGCCCGGTTCCGTCGGGTCGGGTCGGCTAGAAGTACGTGCACTTAGGCAATGTAATGTCCACTCGAATTTTGAGAAGTGCAATCCGGGCATCCGTTTTGAGGTATTCTGGACCTATTTCAGACCGCCGTTGTCGAGAGTTGTACGATGGCATGGGATTAGAGTTTGTACGAAGTCTTTGAAGATGGGACGGTGCCCTCCGGTCTTCAAGCTTCCACTTTCATCCATTACCCCGCACAATAGTCACTCGGGATTGGTTAACCTTATGGGACATTGTTGTGTAGAGACGAGACGTGGCATCGTGTTGGACGAGATGGCGATGTTGCCCCTCACCGGTGTTACTGCCGGATTGGGCTGATAAGCAGACGTTGCTCAGACTTCGCTGAGATTGGACTGCTGCATTTGTTGAAGGTCCTCATTGTCATCTTTGAGGTGTGCCTGTCTTCCCGATGTTATTGACGGGTTGGTACAGTGTATCTCGTTGTGAACGCCGAGATTGAAGCTAATAGCACTTGTAGCAAGCATTTTCGGGGTTAATGCCGAAACTGCATTCCTTGGGGTTATTGCCAAGGTTGGTGGCTATTCCCATGTTTGGGTTTGATACTGGATACCTCGGGGGGTTATCTCCGAGATTAATCGGTCTTCTCCGGTGTGTGTTCCTGTATTGTATCTGCAGGTCTCGGGGTTAGATCCGAGGTTGAAACTGTTACTCCCAGATTGCGATCCGGGGTTGATGCTGAACTTCCGGTAGTATCTTGTATGGATTTGGATTATCTTTCAGGGTTCTCTCTTAAAAGACAAATATGTCCTCCTGCAATGTTAGTAACAGTAGTACAGAAAATTTTCAGTGTCTACAGATGCCCCTCTTTATCATACTCATGCATGGCGATGCATGGGTAGGATAAAGAATCCTAGACACTTGAAACGCAACAAGATAAACATGGTACTATGGATAGCAACATGATGCAAATGTATGATGCATGTGTACGGGGTTGTGGACCAACATGTTGGGGATGATTGCTGGTTCCCTGTTGCTTCAACTGGGGATTGGCAATATTGACCAGATCTGATGTGCAAGCCAAATCTGTTAGGACATTGGTGTTGGAGTTATCACCAAATTCATGTGCTCTTGATAATGACTTGACGCTGAAGGGGTATCTCTTATGTGTAAGAGACCTGTGGGGATAAAGCTTGATCTGTTTGAGGATGTGTATAACATATTCCATCATCTATCCTCCTTGATAATGTTGACTTCTCCTGGTTAGTATCGCCAGAGTACGCCATGATTCTGTTGGATTTACTGCCAACAGCAAATGCTGTCAAGGATGCCTGACCTTCGTTGACGTGTAAATCAACGGTTGAAACTCTGTGAGGAGATTGTCAAGGTTGCTTGACATTTGCTGCCGTGTAGATCAATGGAGCATTGCGTTGTGACCCCCGCTGGGGATCCGCTGGGGAATATGAGCAGATGGGTGTGAGAACCTCGAACAACTCTATAGCTCTGACAGGTTTAAACGCTATCGGCTGAAATAATGTCAAGGTTGCTTGACCTTCATTAATATGTATGTCAACGGCTGAACGTGTTGTCACCCCCACCGAGGATATACGTTGTAACCCCCGTCGGGGACTCACGTTGTAACCCCCGTCGGGGATCCACTGGGGACGCATGAGTCTGCGGCATTGGACGGTTCTCAATGCTTTGATGGGTTTACCTGCCATCGGCTGAAATAACGTCAAGGCTGCTTGACCTTCGTTGATGGGCATGTCAACGGATGAACGTGTTGTAACCCCCACCGGGGATAAACATTGTAACCCCCGTCGGGGACTCACGTTGTAACCCCCGTCGGGGACTCACGTTGTAACCCCCGTCGGGGACTCACGTAGGGTAGCGACCCGGAGTCGGCGGCATCAGACCTATATAAGGTATTGCCGAATGTGCTTTGCGACAACTGAGGTCATTGGCAGAGTATACCTTGTGTTCAGGCGACTACCAATGAGTGATCTGCAGATTCAAAGTCTCATCTGAGAAGACCAAGATTGTATGCTATTTTGCTCAATCGCATGGCGTTTTTATTCTCGACTTGACCTTTCCAGCCCGTAAGAAATCCGTTTCAACTCGAACTAGACCGAGCCGAAGGGATGGGACCCACATAGAGGAGCCGCAGGTACACCTGCTGCAGCCGCAGATAGGCCTGCGGCCAGGCGTGGATGATAAATTCCAGCAGGCTTTACTTCACAAGTCACTTTTAACTTGTTTCACTTTAGAAAACCGCGAGCCACTTCCAGATCTGCTGAGTTCAGGCTGCTTTTTGCAAATTTTGTCACCGTACAAGTGTTCTACACTATTCTGGTAACGTATGCATGTATTTTCTTCAGCTTCTATCTGTTAGATTGTGAGATATTGCACAAAATGCATCTAAACACATATTAGTGATTATGGATGCACAAATGACTTGATAAAAAATATTCAATACAGTAAATGTTAGTATTAAACCATGCTGAACATAATGATGTGAAAAAATTTAACTTCTGAGACAGTCAAATTGGCACCTTTTTCTGCTATTTTTTGTCCTATTTGAGGTCCAATGTGCAAAAGGTATAAAGGCAAGATACTCCTAGCATTGAGGTTGGCCTTATGCATGATGAGTTTGATTTTTAATGCATATATTATGTATATGACTTTGGGGCAGGTGTGCTACTAAATGGCGATCTAGACATGCCTGTGCGCATGTGGATAGTCCTATTTTCAAAGGGGACTATGGCGAAATTTTTTCCAAATGTAGGCATTGGGTAGTCATGCATTCTAACTCTATTATATGTGAAAGTAAATGCATACATGCATATAGTCATATAATGCATTTTAGAAAGCTCCAGGTAAGGAAATACCACACCCTTTCTGAGGTGATTTGGAGATTTGTTGTCCAGATATTATGGATCTGGATCAGCCAAGCAGTTCTTATAGGACCGCCTCTGGCGTACGGCGGAGGGCTTCTGAAGTGCCTCGTCCCCGTTCTGTCAGACAGCCTCGTCGATTGGTGGAGGCTGTGATTCGTCCCGTCCAGGTAGAGGTTCCAGACGTTGAGGACGAGGAGGTAGATATTGAGGATCCCACTCCTGCTGTATATATCCCTCGTAGGGAGCTTCCGAGCATCCAGGTGGTGAACCCAGAGTTGCTAGGTGATTTGGGTAGACACCCATCGATGTACTTGCATGCTAACGAGATATGACGTTAGACTTTATCTTCCTTCCTTCCTATTGATGAGGATTGAAAGGGTCCTGATGTTGATCTGCGCTTCATGTGGGTTCTAGGTTTTACACAGCCTCGGGAGAACTGGTTTAGCATCCACTCCATGTACCAGGCGCTTCATCCTGATTACAGAGCAGCAGTGCATGAGTGGGGATTTGAGGCATTTTTCTCCATCCTTCCCCGTCGTTGTCCCTGTGGTTATCTCAGGGCATTGTCTGAGAGATGGTTTCATCAGACTCAGTCACTCCACCTGCTGGACTGCGAGGTGATGATGACGCCTATGGATTGGCATTTTATCACAAGTATGGAGTTTGGAGGGGAACCAATGCCTTGCATGGCGAATATCACCCCTACTGTCATCCGGTCCTTGTTAGGAGTTCCGGCGGGTGCGCTCAAAGGTAGGACTATCTGTTCAGGTCCTTTGAGCGTAGATGTTATGAGCGGGCTATTGAGTGAGCCCATGCCTGATGATGTCAGGATCAGGGATCGCGTTCTGCGGCGATTGTTCCTGATAATCGGGGCTGCTTCATAGCAGATAACTCTTCTACGGTATCTTTTGCTTTGGTCAGCGCCACACGCGTTGTGGACCGTATAGGAGAGTACAATTAGGGCTCTTACAATTTTTCCTATTTCCTCCGGGGCATGCATCTGCGCTCACAGGGTTTGACCGAGGCTTGGCTAGGATTTTACCCGTTTCTGCTGGTGAGTATTTCTCTTTACTTTTCCTTTCACAGGTTAAGAGTGTTTACTGATAGCAAATGTTTTGCCATTATGTTGGCAGTTTTGGGCCTATGAGAGGCTTCCATGTTTGCGTCCTGTGAGTGTGTTAGGCTTAGATACCTATCCACGAGGACGACAATGGCACCATTCTATCTTGCCAGAGGTACCTATATCAGAGGGCTTCGCACATTGCCGTATGCAGCTGGAGTTGCTGACGGCTGACGCCATCACATGGCTTCCATACTCAGGGGAACATTTGATCATTGGTTTTGAGGATGGACACCCTACTAGAGTAGAGTATTTGATTTCCACCCGGAGATTTCCTCTCTTCACAGATGAAGGCTGGGAGCTCTATTTAGGAGAACGTGCTATCAGGAGCACCACAGGGGAGATTCGTATACCGATCTTGCCACCTGTCAGGCGTCATTGGCCTATATCACAGTCACCCGCCATTGATATTCCATTGTTGGGAGTTGACGGTTTTGATTTATCAGAGGGTCCATGTACTCAGGAGATATTCCAGCACTGGTGGCTCCCTCGCACTATTGGGGCCCAGTCCCGTGCCACACAGTTCATGGGGGACATGGTTCCTGGATCATTGATGATGACTGATTGGGTAGCTTGTGTTCGAGTTCCGACCCATATGACCCAGATTGATAGCTTGACCCGGCAGTTGGATCGGGTAGAGATATTTATTCGGCATTTGGGCAGAGATCCAGCAGAGGCGGAGACATTTGTTCCTTCCAGCTCAGGTGCTGGCCCCTCAGACGACCGTTTGGTTTTGTCGGTGCAGATCCTCCCCTTTATAGGCCTGATATCCCTATTGATAGAGATCCAGTGACTCAGGAGGAGTTACATCAGGCAGACAGGATTGAGGATGTGGACATCGAGACCATTGTCTTCTTCTGATGTATATTCTCGCTCTATCTTTTGATAGGCCTCTATTAGATATTGGGTGGGCTGTTCTCCATTCTCGCTATATCTTTAGATAGGCATCTGTTAGTAGTAGGGCGTTTGTGCCGCATTTCCATGTATTTGTAGCTGTGTAGAGCTGATGTATTAGATGATGATATATTTAGGAATGTATGCACTGTTTTTCATTCCCTATATCATATTGCCATCCATTATCTATTATGCATGTATCATGTTATGCATATATATGTATGTCCAGAGATATTCGGTATTGACCCCTGGATGGTCTTATGACACGGCCCGCACAGATGTCTTCTTCGACAGTTAGCCGTATAGATTATACCCCACCGTCAGTGGTGGCACTAGGTATGCGTTCGTGGTATGATAGCATGTCACCACCAGATAGGGTGACTGTAAATCTATTATTGTAGCATACTATGACCCTTTTGGCATTTCAGGTTCCTGCAGGATTTGTAGATGGGATGCTAGGGCATTGGCTAGCTGATAGGCAGGTATTTCTCTTTGGTACCCATGAGTTGACTCCTACTCTAGAGGAGTATGCCTGTTTGACGATGTTGCCGCTGGACCGACCTTGCGTACACATGGCTTTGGGAGACATGAGCAGACGATTCATGACTCTCACAGGATTGAGGCGCAGAGTGGTGCAGGATGAGCTGACATCTGGTCATGTGATCTCTCAGCATTTTTTGTATGACAGATTTGGTGTAGAGGATAGCTACTCACGACATTCAGGGGATTTCACCATGTCAGAGGATCATTGGCGTTTAGCCAGAGTTGATGTACAGATACTATGTGTACTGTCATACGTGTACATGCCGCGATACATGGATGAGATAGATATAGGCGTTATCATGGCGGTGAGAGCTCTCAGGGAGGGTGGTACCATTGTACCTATGATTGTGGCAGAGACCTTGCGATCAGCGTCCTACTGCCGTACTTACCCGTCAGGTGTGTTTACTGGGAGTTCGGTCATGCTATATGTGTGGTTTATGTCACACTTGAGGCCGGTTGGTACCTTTAGACGGCACGGGTATTATTTTTCCCATGATGTGGCTATGTCCTACTCCTTTCAGCAATCGGAGTGTACAGATGCTCAGTCCTGGTCCGCATTTTTGGCAGATATCAGAGATCCGTTTAGCCTATTGCTGTGCTCGGGGCTTTGCTCACCATACAGCTTCATTACTCATGCTCCGAGCATGGATTTCCCCTCTTTGGCTGGCTTGAGGGGCATGACAACTTATCCTCCATTGGCCGTGATGTCGCAGTTTGACCAGTTCCAAGATTTTCATCCCTTCGAGGGGGCGGCAGGTCAGTGCTCAGCTTCTCGATATCTCTCAGCCGAGGACCGATCTCGTGTATACGCTAGCTGGGATCAGCGTGAGCTAGCTGCTTTTTTTGCCAGTCGTCCCGGTTATTCCGCAGAGTACTCTGCATGGATGGAGACAGAGGTTTTATCGGCTGCAGCAGTATTTGTAGTACCGGAGATTGAGTCAGACGATGTAGAGCCTACGGAGGACATTGATATCTACATCGAGGAGGATCCCGTTGTTGGGTTGCCAGTATTTCCTCCGGATTCTCCCAGTACCAGTACTTTTGTGATTCAGCACTCGGCACAGTATTTAGAGCAGAGTCTTCATCTGATGACCTTTGAGAGAGACTAGATTCGATCTATGATGTCGACTGCTCTTGATGTGAGGGACGCCGCCCTATTAGAGAGAGACGAGGCATTAGCTCATAGAGATGTTGTTGTTATTGAGCGAGATGAGGCCATATCATCCAAAGATGTAGTCATTATTGAGCGGGATATCACTATATCTGCCCGAGATATCGCATGTAGTTGGCAGTGGATCTGTTGGCTCCTGTAGAAATCATTGGGCAGGAGATCACATCGTTACCTCCTTCTTCTGAGAGAGAATCCATGTTGGACTTGATAGCCCGCATATACACTGATTTGTAGATGGGCTTGTATTTTCCTGCACAGACTAGCTTAGCCATTTTGTCATGTATAGTACACATTGTATATATCAAACAACATTATATATAGTAGGGAAATATATGTTGATTCACTTCCCTTTTAGTTGTGCCTTGCTATTTGCTTGATATTTTGCCTGCTGCTTCAGGGCTTGTGATCTTGATGAATTTTGAATTCTTCCTTCGTGGATGGACATTGAGCTGTCTCTGGATAGTTCAGAATGGATCATCGATCTATGTATATCCCTACCATCTTTGGTGTCTTGGGACTTGTTTCTGAATGGGAATGTGGAAAGGAATGTGGCTTTCCTCTCTGAGATTTACCGCACCACAGATGGTCACCAGTACTTCTATTCAGGAGAAGCCTAGTTAATTCCACCTCTTATGGTTTAGTATTGCTCTTCGAGGTATGACCGCAGCTTAGATGGTCGCCGAATCTCCTATTTGGGAGGAGTTCAGGAAATTCCATCCCTTTGGTCTGAAGCCAAATGAAATGTAGTGGATTGAAAGAGAATCCCAATATCCGCTGACAATGGTTTGTATTTTGGTAGGGGGTGAGACCGCACCATGAATGGATGCCTACGTACTCCTATTGAAGAGGAGATCAGGTCTGCATAGTTCGAACCTGGTGTAAGAGGTTCAACGCTGTATGTCTGATATGGTGTAGGAATATTTTTGGTTGTTTTTGTTTTTGTAAGGAGAAGAGGGTAGAAATATTTTTGTTGTTTTTATTTTATTGCGACCGGGCCATGTAACATGGTTGCCTACGTACTCCTATTAAAGAGGAGATCAGGTCGACGTAGTTCGCCCCTCAGGGTGAGATGGAAAGCGTAATCCCATGTGCAGGTCCGAGTGCGGGGAGGAGAAAGTTTAATCCTAGGTTGAGGATAAACTGCAGGTACGAGAAGTTTGATCCCATGTATGGGTAGCCAAACTGTAAGTGCGAGAGGTTCGATCTACGGTGGGATGACCTATGAGTGCAAAAGAGGAAGCCAGGCTGCTGGCTTGAAGAGTACGTTTCCCTGAGGGGTAAAGTGTAGAAAAGTTGTATGTGGTAAAGGGTTAAAGAACCGGAATGACTGGTGACCTGATGATGACGCATCAAGGTGTTTGCTGGTCACTTCAGACATAATACCGTTTCACGGTGTCTGAGTTGATGAGTTATGGAAATTCATCGTCGTCCATTTCCTGCAATCTGAGAGCGCCTCCTGTCAATACTTCTTTGACAATAAACGGGCCTTCCCAGTTAGGAGCGAATTTTCCTTTGGCCTGATCTTGATTGTCAAGAATCTTCTTCAGAACCAAGTCATGGTGTTTAAACTGCCGTAGCTGGACTTTTTTGTTGTAGGATCCGGCGATCCTTTGCTGATATAGCTAACCATGGAAGATAGCCGCGGTTCGACTTTCGTCTATCAGAGACAATTGGTGATACCTGTCTTGTACCCATTGATTTTAATCCAGCTGAGCGTCGATTAACACTCTGAGAGATTCCATCTCAACTTCTATGGGGAGCACTGCTTCCATCCAATAGGTTAAAGCGTAGGGGGTTGCCCAAGTTGAAGTACGCATTGTGGTCCTGTAGGCTAACAGAGTCAGAGGCAATAGGTCAGGCCAATCTTTGTGGTTGGCTGACATTTTTTTCATAATCTTCTTGATATTTTTGTTAGCCGCTTCAACAGCGCCGTTCATCTTTGGACGATAGATGACAGAGTTAAAATGTTTGATGTAGAATTTACTGCATAACTCCTCCATCATTTTGTTGTTGAGGTTTTTGGCATCGTCTGACACAATCACCTCCGGTTGTCCATATCGACAAATGACATTGTTTCTGATGAAAGCAATGATGACTTCTTTAGTGACCCTGGGGAAGGAGGCTGCTTCTACCCACTTGGTGAAGTAGTCGATCATGGTGAAGATAAATCGGTGACCATTAATGGCTTTAGGCTCAATGGGCCCAATAACGTCCATTCCCCACATTGAGAAGGGCCAAGGCGAACTCATATTGTGGAGCTCCCGTGGAGAGGCGTGTATAGCATTCCCATGAATCTGGCACTGATAGCATCTTTTGACGAGGTCATGGTAATCAGCCTTAAGAGATAGCCAATAATGTCCTGTCCTAAGGACTTTCTTGACAAGGAGGGGGCCACTCATGTGGGGGCCATAGACTCCGCCATGGATTTCATCCATAAGCCTTTGGGCTTGATCTTTGTCTAGACACCTGAGGAGACCCAGTCCTGCATCTCTTTTATAGAGCGCATCTCCACTCAAGTAGAACTTCATAGCAAGTCGATGGATCCGCCTTTTCTCAGTCAGACTCGCTTCTGCGGGTGTAGATTCATCTCGTAGATATTCCTTGATATGCTGATACCAAGGAGGTTGGATGGGAGGTAGCTCATCTGATACTTCTCCAACGTAATTCCCATAGGCTGGGGCCTGGTGTAGGGAAATTGTGACGCTTGGCAAGTGTTCCTTGTCTGATATGCGAATCAAGGAGGCCAAAGTTGCTAATGCGTCCGCGAAATCATTCCTATTACGAGGAATGTGTTGAAAGGAGATTTCTTCGAACTCCAAAGCCATCTTCGAAACCTGTCGATGGTAAGGCAGCAAATGTAGTTCCTTTGTTTGATAGATTCCGGTGGATTGTCTGATTACCAACTCCGAATCTCCAAGGACAGTTAACCGCCTGATGCCCATTGAACGGGCAAGTTTTAGCCCCATGAGACAGCCTTCATACTCAGCCGTATTGTTGGTGCTGACAAACTGTAAGTTGATGGCAACGGGATACTTCTCCCCCGTATCGGATACTAGAATGGCTCCAGCTCCAGAACCTTCCATGTTAACAGCTCCATCAAAATACATCTTCCATGATTGGCGTGTATTGTACTGATGGTGTTGCTGCACTTTCATTACTCCTTCATCGGGGAAATATGTTTCCAAGGGTTTGAAATCCCCCGAAGGTGCGGCGGCCAGTTGATCCGCGATTCCTTGACCTTTGATGGACTTTTGAGTCACATATACAATATCAAATTGTTGTAGGATCAACTGCCATCTGGACAGCCGGCAATTCAATATGGGTTTGTTGAACACATACTTGAGAGGATCCACGCGGGATATGAGATGGGTTGTGTGACCATGGAGGTAATACTATAACCTCATAGAAGCCCATGCTAAAGCACAACACGTCTTCTCGATCAAAGTGTACTTGTGCTCACTGCTGCTGAACCTTTTACTGAGGTAATAGATAGCTCGTTCTTGGCCTCTATCGTCTTTCTGTCCCAGCATACAGCCCATGGCATTGTCACTTATGGACAGGTACATAAACAGGGGAACATCATCCCTGGGTGGTACCAAGATAGGAGCTTTGACCAACTATTTCTTGATTGTAAGGAAGGCATTCTGGCACTCATTATTCCATTTCATGGAGGAGTTCTTCCTTAATAACTTGAAGATTGGCTCACAGGTTGCTGTGAGTTGGGAGATAAACCTGCTGATGAAGTTGATCCTTCCCAAAAATCCCCGTATTTTCTTTTCTGTCTGCGGAATGGGCATTTCCGTGATGGCTTGGATTTTGGTAGGATCCAGCTCAATCCCTTTGTGGCTGACTAGAAATCCTAGCAACTTTCCTGACTTGACGCCAAAGGCGCATTTAGCTGGATTCAACTTCAAGTTGTACTTACGCAACCTGTTGAACAACTTTCTGAGATGGTCTAGATGGTCATCCTCCCTCCGAGACTTGACAATGATGTCATCCACGTAGATCTCAATCTCTTTATGCATTAAGTCATGGAAAAGAGCCATCATGACTCGTTGATAGGTAGCTCCTGCATTGATGAGGCCGAATGACAACCGTCTATTGCAAAACATTCCCCAAGGAGTGATGAAAGTAGTCTTCACACGATCTTCCTCAGCAACCATGATCTGATGGTACCCCGCAAAGCAATCAGCAAAGGAGTACATGTCATATTGAGCAGTATTTTCAATGAGACTGTGGATAAAGGGCACGGGAAAGCTGTCTTTTAAGCAAGCTTTATTCAAGTCCCGGTAATCCACGCAAACTCGTACCTTCCCTCCAGGTTTAGGTGCGGGCATGATGTTGGATATCCATTCAGGATATGTAGACACCATGATGATGCCGGCTTGAAATTGTTTCACAACTTCTTCTTTCACCTTTAAACTCCACTCAGGTTTCAATCGCCTGAGCTTTTGCTTGACTGGCTTAAATTCCTCTTTAATGGGAAGGCGATGAAGGACAATATCAGTGGACAAACCCACCATGTCTTCATGAGACCATGCAAACACATCCTGAAATTAGGTTAATAGAGTAACCATATCATTCCGTTAATTTGGGGTAAGGTTTGAACCAATCTGGATTAACTTAGGGCTTTCTAAGGTTCCGAGATTGAAAGAAGTGGTTTGATCAAGGTTGGGTTTGGGTTTGTCTTTGACCCATTCTTGAATTTCTGGAGGCACCTCAATATCATCCTGGAGATCCATCAAGGCTGAATTCATCTCTACATCAAAGGTACAATCCATGTGTAGGAGAGGTAACGTATCCGCAAGTACAAGCACATCTAAATTCAGAGTCCTCAAACAAAATATGCTTTCACTTAGTATATATGAAATGCGTTGATCATACACAGTGTTAGCATATACTGGCAAAATAAACCGCTAATACTGTACAAAAAAGTAAGCAGTTATTGTATCTACAGGGTAGAAAAGAATTTCTGACCGCTTTACCCTTGTCGACCAAAGCAAGGAATGCTGTTCCAATTGGTAAGGGTAAAGTCCGGGTGGCCATCTTTACCCAACCCTTGTCCTGGCTTATGACCTAACGACATCATTTCTTGCGTGGCTGACATAACCTCATCAGAAATGTGGGGTTCTGGCAGTGGTGCTCCAATAGCGTGGTATTGGGTGTTGCTTATTTCCAAAGTATGAAAACTAACTGGTTCTACGTCTGCATTGGCATTTATGACCGGAATGTCCCCGTGCTGAGGAATCTCTAGTTCAGCATTGACCGTGACCAGACTATTATTGATATTGTACTTCAGTTGTTGGTGAAGGGTGGAGGGGACTGCCCCAGTCATATGGATCCACGGTCATCCCAAGAGCAGGTTGTATCCCTAATCTATCTTGAGCACATGGAAGGATACGTAGAACGTATGAGGGCCAATTTCGATTGGCAGCTCAATTACTCCAACCGAATTACGGCGGGCTCCATCAAAAGCTTTGATGATAGTATGGCTACTCCAAGTTCGGTTGAGATTGATATTCATCTTCACCAAGGTGGTATACGGGCAGATATTCAGGGAGGAACCTCCATCTATTAATACTCCCGCCACCATATATCCGGAGGATAAGACTGCAATGTGCAACGGTTTGAAATGACCGGTCCCTTCAGATGGTATGTCGTCATCAGTGAAGGATATCACATTGTTGTTAAAAATGTGATCAACCATGTGTTGAAATTTTTCTGTATCCACTGATGTCGGGAGATAGGCTCCTCCGATGATTCTCGGAAGTTAGTACCAAGTCCAAAATTGATATTTACGGTGGAGCTTCCTTCAAGCTTAAAACCACCGAGGCTTCGTTATGACCCACAGTGCGGAGGAATTTTTCAATCTTCTCCATGGGTATTTTCCCCTTTGATTTGGTGGGGGGGTTCATCACCCGATGGGGAAGACATAGTGGATTTTCATTCGACACTGCAGCAGTGGTATGCGAGGTAGATCCTTCACCTTCTCCATAATTCTATGGAACTTTGCGCAAGCTAACAATAGAATATTGTGCTCTGCATGGCAAGTTGATTAGCTCGGGAGTGGCCACTTTCAAAGGATTGCTTCCTCCTTTGAGCTGAATTATCGGTGTTGTGAGAATAGTATTAATCCCTTCACCTTCAGTAGATATAACTGCTACCACACTTTTCCACTTGGTAGGGCCTACATTCTCACTTGCACGTAATACAGTGTCGTTATCTGCCAAGCGCAGTACTCCACTGTCGATGAGATTTTGAATAAGGTGGCGGAGTACCCAGCATTCTTATGTGCTATGACCGCGAGATTGGGAGTGGTATTGACATACTCCATCAGAGTTTTACTGTCCCGAACGGGGGTTGATTGGAGGTAGGAGGGAACTGATCCTTCCTTCATTGATTAACATGTGAAGGATTTCTTCCATGGGTTGACCCAAATAGGTGAATTCCCGTTTGTTGGCGAAATCCCGACGGGCTTTGGCATTTGCTCTCTTCGTCAATTTATCTTCTATCATTTCATTTTCTAAAAAGGACGAGGGAATATTCATGACGATTGGTAGGAGACTCGCATGCTCCTGGCTGATCAATTGCCGAGTCATTTGATGCTGATAAGTCATTAGTTCCGCCAATTGTTCAATTTGTTTGCCAAAAGCTTTGATCTTTCGTTCCATGGTGAACTGGAACTTAGAATAATCCCATCTATCATCAGGGTCTTTGATGGTCTGGGGGAGTCACATCTGAAGTTGGAACTCTGTTCACTGCTCCAATTAATCATGTTAACCTCTTCTTCTTTGTGTTGAGGAAGAGGGTTGTCTTGTACATGAGGTTGATCGGGTTTGGTGACTACGATCTCCCCATTATCTATTAGGTCCTGGATCTTGTGTTTCAAGGCCCAACAATCCTGAGTATCATGTCCAGGTGCCCCGGCATGATAAGCACATTTCCTAGCAGCATTGAAACCCCGTCCATTAGGGCTGGCTGGCGGAAGAAGATGCATAATTTTCATCTGTGTTGTCAGAAGATTGAGAATGTTCTCAAGTGTATCCCCTAAAGGCGTAAACACTCGATGGCGTTTGACTTCTCCACCTTTTGGTACTGGAGGGTTTGCAGACTGTGCTGGAAAGGGAGTGTAGTTTCTCCTTTGAATAGGCATACTTTGATTGCCTTTTTGTCCCTGTAGTATCAGAGAAACATCTTCCTCTTTCTTTTTATGGACCCTCCGGGGGTTGTTCCCATAATTTCCAGATTGGATGTGATCAGCAACAGCTTTGAGTGCGGCTAGGTCTTGAATTTATCCTGACTTCAACCCCATTTCAGCCATCTCCCCGTGTTTAACCATTTCAGAAAATGGTTTGCCTATGCCGGCTAAAACTCTTTCATAGAAGGGAGCTTCTTGTATGTCTATAAATGTCATGACCATTTCTAATTCTGGCATTGCAGGGCTAACTTGGGCAGCCAGGCGTCTCCACCTTTGGGCATACTCTTTGAAAGACTCGTTAGACTGTTTCTTGATCTTGGTAATTTGATACCGATCAGGAGCCATTTGAGTTTTAAAACTGTATTGAGTGAGGAAGGCATGTGCTAGCTCTTCCCAGCTGTGGATTTTGGAGTTGTCTAATCTTGTGTACCACGAACGGGCTTCTCCAGTTAGACTCTTTTGGAACAATTGCATTCTGAGTTTTTCATCCTCTGCATAGGATCCTAGTTCTCCAATAAAGACTTTTAAATGTGTATAAGGATCCCACAACCCGTCATATTTTTCAAAGTCAGGAGTTTTAAATTTTTCTGGATAGTGAACACCAGGAAAGATACATAGATCAGCATATGAAACACTCCCGTGTGTTCCAATTCCTTTGATAGCGCGAAGGGTCTCTTCCATTTGGAGGACTTTCTTTTTGATGTCACCATTGTCTGGGTCTCCAGTGGAATGGGCAGCATCTTGCGTTTTGCTGGTTGTATCCAGCTGTGGCGCTGGTATGGTAATGACCGGAATTCCTCCTTGTGTGGAGGGCTCAGTATGTATGGGTATTTTCTGACCTTGTGTAGACTGGTGTAATTCTTTTAATAGAACAGCCAAATCTATAATCTGTTTGCTTAATCCGTCGAATTCTTTGCGAGAAACTGGATTAAGTTCATTCTGGTCGGATGACGACATGATTGACTGTAGGCCTGTTGCCTTTTTGGACTTTGACCGGGTAGTAGGTCCGATTGATTCCCTGCGAAAGACTGGCATAGTTTAGTCCTTAGGGAAGGTGTATAATGACATGCTATGTGATGTGTCCATTTTAGGAATTTTATCCTGCAAAACGGATGTCAGCTGTTTGTAGCATGTATGTGGACATATTGCTTCATATTTCTCATTACATGGAGATATATATGGAATGTGATTACAAGTAATTTTATAAGTAATTGAAATGAGAGCATGAAGAGACTTTCCTTCGTTTTGGGTTTATCAGAGGCTGACCTATCTTAGGTTACTCTCGCGGCTTTTTGGCATGAAGGTTCCCAAATCATCGCAATCTACTAGACGGGAAGTTAATCCGGTCTTTCAACTGGAGCGAATTTGGGTGGTGCCTTTCCTGAGCCTCGGAGAATCAGGCTTCTCATGAGTCCAGTAATCAAACACCGACGGGATAGCCTCCTGGTGGAGGGACCACACAACATACATTCACATACATCGCGTCTCACCGTATGAAATGATGACATGTGCGAAGCACTAATATCATAAGCAGTTTATAGTGCGAAGCACTAACATCACACGCAGATATGATGTGAAGCACTAAGCTCAAACAAGACATGCATTCGTACACATTCATTCAATGTAAATGCAATATCCACACACAAGCATATAATCAGTTTTAAAAAGATTGTAGTAGCGGCTTAAGTCCTCTTACTGGTATCCCCAGCATAGTCGCCACCTGTCGACGTCGGGATTTTTGGATGTCCCTTTCCGTTACTTGTTCTTTGGTGTTCTCATTTTAGGTGAGATTTGTGTGAAAAAACAAGTGAAAAAGGTCCGACATGCATAATGTCGACGATGGGACTATTAAGAGTCGCCAGTTGGTTTTTTAAATGGTTGTACCAGCACAACCGAGAAAAGGTTTGTACATTGACCCAGTGATGTGACACTGATATACGGGTCGGCAAAACCGAGATTCATTTTAGGGTCCAGGGACTTGGTTATGCGGGGGGAAGGTGTTAGGCACCCCCCGACATCTGTGTTACCACGGTGACCGCCTCTTTTTAAGAAACTATTATATGAGTGTGTGTGTGTGTGTGTGTGTGTGTGTGTGGGTCAATGTGCTGTCACATGAAAGTGGTGGGAGGCCTCGTTCGAACCTATATACACAGGATTTGAATTTATGTAAAAATTTAGTTTTAGCAAGATATGGCAATGATGTTTTATAAAAGATGTTTTTCAAACCCTGATGCTCAATAGTAATTGAGGCCTTTTACACTTTCATTTTTATTAAATGAACGGCTGGATTGATTTTATTTTGACGAATGCGAGGCATCCGTATGAAAAATAATATATATATATATATATATATATATATATATATATATATATATATATATACACACACACACACACACACAAAAATAATGCCGACTTCCTCGTGGGTATGTAAACCATATGAGGAAATACAGACATCGCAGAATAATTTACAAGCTGCTTACAGCTGAAAATGTCCATCACGGGAACCGAATCTAGATCCAATGGGATGAATCTGTGATCACATGATTCCTAGGCGCACAAGATATTGCAATTTGTATGAAAGCAATAAGTAGGTATATATATAAAGCGGTAAATATATATATATATATATACAGACAGGATCACCAACCACGAAGTACATCCATGGGGGATCAGAAATGTAAATAAAGCTGTAAATACGGTCAACCGCCACGAAGTAAACTCCAGGCGGGACAGAATGTAAATAAAGTTGTAAATACGGTCAACCGCCACAAAGTAAACTCCAGGCGGGACAGAATGTAAATAAAGCTATAAATGCGGTCAACTACCACGCTGAGATTGGACTGCTGCATTTGTTGAAGGTCCTCATTGTCATCTTTGAGGTGTGCCTGTCTTCCCAATGTTATTGTCGGGTTGGTACAGTGTATCTCGTTGTGAACGCCGAGATTGATGCTAATAGCACTTGTAGCAAGCATTTCTGGGGTTAATGCCGAAACTGCATTCCTTGGGGTTATTGCCAAGGTTGGTGGCTATTCCCATGTTTGGGACTGAGACTGGATACCTCGGGGGGTTATCTCCGATATTAATCGGTCTTCTCCTGTGTGTGTTCCGGTATTGTATCTGCAGGTCTCGGGGTTAGATCCGAGGTTGAAACTGTTACTCCCAGATTGCGATCCGGGGTTGATGCTGAACTTCCGGTAGTATCCGGTATGGATTTGGATTGCCTTTCAGGGTTCTCTCTTAAAAGACGAATCTGTCCTCCAGCAATGTTAGTAACAGTAGTAAAGAAAATTTCGAGTGTCTATAATAATTTTTATAATTTTCGGAAATTAAATACTATTTTTAAATAATTTTTGTAATTAAAATAATTAATTTTATTAAAAGTGTTGCTAAAGACTGCCTATAGCGACAGAACCGTCGCTATAGGTGCTCTTCGTGTTCTTGGCTAAACCAAGAACATTCATGCCAGTTTCGAGATGCCTTGTTTAACCAAGATTCGTGAACTGCTTATTGTGTTTCTGGGTATGTTCTTGATCAGATCGTGTAGTAATAGTGCAGGACTACAAGATCCAACAACAAACATGTTCATACACTGCATAACCCAGGAGATCTGAGCCTTTAAAGTGGATGTCAGACTTGTTCATCAAAATTTTCTAGATTTTTAAAATCTTCAAATCCGAGCCTCTAAATGTTATGGATCTAACATCTAGCAACCCAGATCATCAAAATAGACTATATCTAACATATTCTAACACCCAAAATTAACATCTAACACAAAATTTTTGGACAGATTTCATGGTAGGGTTTTATACCTTTTATGCTTAATTTCTGATTTCTAGCTTCTGATTTGTTTATGGTGAACGTGGGGCTGTTTTTGTGACTGATATTATCAACAAATTTTGTGGGTCTTTGTGAGAGAAAGTCTTGGTTGGGTGTTTGAGCAAAATAAGCTAGCATTTGATTTTCTCTCTCTTTCAATCTATTTATAGAAAAGCTAGATGCATGAATGGCTGAGCTAGAGGCTTGTTGCTGTCAATTTAGAGCATGTAGAGTTGGTATGAGTTAGTAACCAACTCACCCTATTTGTCAAACCTATTCTAGCTTTAATAATACAAGAGGGGCAAAGTGGTCAAATTGTAAATCATTTTAATGGCAACCAAATAATTTGTCAAACCTTTAGGGTTTAACCCTTAGGATTTAACCCTAAGGTTTAGCACAAATTGAATGATTTAGCAATTAGGGTTTGCACAAAAAATAAAATTAAATAAAAATTAAATAAATTTTAGTTTCTTAAATTTTGAAATTAGGGTTTCATAATTATGATAAATTTTCTAATTAATCTAGACAGGAACATTAGGGTTTAGATCATATAATTATCATTGACTTTGCTAATTTAGCAATTAGGGTTTAAGATTTTGAGAATTAGGATTACCGATTTAAAATTAGGTTTTCTAATTATCAAATTAGGGTTTTAAAAATTTAGGATTTCCAAAATTAACAATTGTAATTACAATACTTGTTAATTAATCACATTAACACAATTACAATCATTCTCGAACTCTAATTTATGTTTCAAATTAGGGTTTCTCATTTAAAATTAGGGTTTTTAATATTTTAGGGTTTTCTAAAAATTATTTAGGGTTTCTGCAACTTTAATTAGGGTTTACCTAATCAATCACTTAATACACAACATAAAATATATAACACACTTATAATACAATCTTGTACTCTAATTTGGATCTCAAATTAGGGTTTAATATTATTATTAGGGTTTGGTCATAATACACCGTAATTGACCAACCATTATCAATACGGACATACAGTACATATTCATAGCACTAAAAAAATCAAAATATAATTAATATTATATTATTATTCTCATACCTTGACAATAATCCAAAATTAGGGTTTAGATTCCATATCTGATTTATTCTTCCATATTTAACCTTAATAATTAAGGTAAAATAATTAACTTAATAATCTGTACTAAAATTCATATAATAAAATAATTATTATAATTATTCTAAAAATCTCTCCATATATTATTTAAATAATATATGATTATATTTTTATGGAAAATAGTTAATAAAAACATTTCCACTATAAAATTAATTATAATAAAATATACTTTTTAATAATCAATAATTCTAAAATAAATTTACTTGTAAATAATCATGTAATAAATATATTTTTATTTACCACATAAATATATATACACATATTCTTGTACAAATTCTCATCTTTAAAACAAAATAATAAAAAAATTTATACGCAAAATTTCTTATTTATTTATATAGAAAATATTGTGTTGTTACAGCAACCATGTGAGCTCCATTCTAGTTAGCTCAGCGGGTCTTCAAGGACAGGCTTGGACATATAGGAATTTTACTAGAATCACTTCTGAACAGTCCTTAGCATTCTGCTAGTTGAGTCTTCTTGACTGAAGTTTTCTGCTTCGACATTCCTTAGTGTGGTTAGACAGACCAAGTACCTACAGGTTAGATACATTTCTATTTTTGGTTCCCACAATAAAATGGGTCCTGCTAGGTTAGTTTTCTAAACCTCTGTTCCTCATATTTGGATAATCATCACATTTATCACCAACAGTCATATTCATGCATGCAACTATTTTTACATGCATGAAGGTGAGTGTGTGTAAGATTTGTCATTTTAATAACACACTCTTTCTCTTTGATGGTTTCATCATTTTTTGGGTTATGTTCACAATGTTTGAGTGTTCACAGAGTGAAAATTAACTCTACGATTTATGTGTATCTTGTTGATTCATGGAGGTGATCAGTTTCTACAAATCATCAAAATAGACTTGTAGAACTGATCATACTCTGTGGGTTATCAAGCACTTAGAACATAGGTTTGTACATACATACTAACCCATCATCAGATCTTAGTCCACATAAAATTTGATTTAACCTTTGATATGCTTATGACCTATTTTAAATTTCTTTCAAGATGTCATTCTTCAACCTAAAACTTGGGTGGACAGAAAGTTTGTAAGCATTTGAGTTTCTAACGTAGTGTACTTTCTCTCTTCACCTTTTTAGGTAGATTATGACTCCTTGAAGGAATACTGTTATAGTTCAGAAAGAGGTGAAACATGATGTACGTTTTTACATAAGTGAGGAACCATACCTTTTTACTGTCAGTTCCTTGACAGTCATTTAACTTAGATATACTAAGGTTATGCATTGATGTGCATAGTTTCTCATTTGCTCCTGACAGCTGGTTGCTCCAGTTAACATTCAATCAATCTATCGTGGTCTTGAAGATGTAAGCCAAGAGAATCTCAGCATTTTTAATTCTTTGACATCCTTCAGTTTACAAAGTTTACATCCAGCTGCTGGTTGGCCAGACATAAGTTTGAGAAGTTCTTCTTTCTTCTCTAGATAAGTATTTCTTTGCATGTATGACCTTTTCATCTTTTCAGGCTGGTGGATGTTTGACTCTTTTCTATGGATGTCTCTTGAGCTTTCTAGCCTGGTCGTCAGACTACAAGATTGACTATGAGCAAGGATTGGTCGTGTTGATATGAAAATCAAGAACACAGACCAATCTTAGTAGCTTCAGGTGTATATACACATTTAACCTATACACAATATTTCCAACGTGTGAGCTCATCTGCGTATAACAAGTTACTTACTACTAAACTAAGTTTAGAATAATGTTTGTGCCTAAGATCAGACTCAAAGCGATTAGCTTTTGAATATAGCATGAGAACCTGCTGTGACGCCCCCAAAATTAGGTATACATCACTCATCTTGAGTCGTCAGATACATAGTATAGAATACAAATACAACTTACTAATACAACTGTCGTGTATAATACGACAAAACATAAACTGTGAGTTTGAATACAAATATTATCTTCTAGAGAGTATTCATACTCAAAAGGAGTCCTCATTACATTTATTAACACACTATTACATAGAATAGTGAGGACTACTAACTAATACTATCATTCGGACCATCACTCCGTTCCCCGACTTGCCCCAGCTACGTTCTCATTTCCTGAAGAGAACAAAAAAAGAAAGGGTGAGCTCAACTAGCGCAGTAAGAAATATTATGACTAAGATAATGCAGAATAAATTATCATTAGCCTTCAACAATGTTAAACAGATAAAATATAATAGACATCAAGTTTAACTGTAGCGGAACAAGAAATCCATTAAAAGAGTCAAGTAGAAAATAAACTCTACTATCTTTTATGATTTAAAAGGTTTTTCAACACTGTGTTCGCTGGGACTCAGCTTAATAAAATAATCCACATCATTGAATCACCCCTGCACTACGGCCAAGGATATTCGTGTATTCATTAATGGTCATGATCATGCCAACAACTGTCCATCAATGCACTACGGGCCAATGAGGACTTTTACCACATCCTTTGTAACATTACGGTCATGATTATACCGAATAATCCCTGGTCATAATCATACCAAGTCCATCTATGCACTACAGGCCACAGATGACTTTCAACATTTTATAAACATGAGGATGATGACAATGATATAAGAATTCAATAAAAACAAGTTCAAGAATTAATTTATCCAAGAATTAACAACGTCCAAATTGTCAACATGATACTGCTTTGTGGAGTAAAATTCAAGAATGCTTAGAAGAATATTTTCATGAAAAGATACTGGATGAACCGCAATTATCAAGGATATTCCACTAATTTCATGGAGTATAGAAGTCAAAACTTAACCAACTGAGTATAATAAAGAATGGAATAACAAAAGAAATCACCCGGCATGCGATAGACCGAACAGACAGGTTATTCCAACAGAATAAGAAATAATAGAACCAGGTCCGGCGTAAACGCACAGACAGGATATTCCGACAGAATAATAAATAATGGAACCAGGTCTGGCGTAAACGCACAGACAGGATATTCTGACAGAATAATAAATAATGGAACCAGGTCCGGCGTAAACACACAGACAGGATATTCCGATAGAATAACAAATAATGGAACCAGGTCCGGTATAAAACACACAGACAGGATGTTCCAACAGAATAATAACAATACAGAACCAGGTCCGGTGTAAAACACACAGACAGGATGTTCCAATAGAATAATAATAAAAATGGAACCAGGTCCGGTGTAAAACACACAGACAGGATGTTCCAATAGAATAATAATAAAAACAGAACCAGGTCCGGTGTAAAACACACAGACAGGATGTTCCGACAGAATAATAGAAGAATATCACCAAGTATAGGGTAGACCGCGTATACAGGTTATTCCAACAGAATAATAAGAAATAGAATAACAACAGTTCTCTTCATGAATAAGAAAGAATAACACCCCTTACCGTTTTAAAGAAGAGCTGAAATAAGGAAGTAGCTAAGTAGTAGAATACTCTTCTCTCTCTCTCTATAGTTTCTCTCTATAGTTTCTCTCTCTAGAGTTCAGTGAATTCGTAAGAAATAATGAAGGAATGAGCTGCTATTTATAGAAAAATAGAATGCATAGTAACTAATCCATGAACGGTCCAGATTGATTACTTTAATCTGACGGTCCATATTTAAAGAAAAATCTTTTAAATAAAATATAATATATTCTATTTATAGAATAACTTTAATAAAGTATTTTGTTTTATATAAAAAGATGTTTCTGTTTTATTACGTTAATAATACGAATAAAACAAAACGTCATTGTCGCTAAATAATTCATATTATTAACTGACAATAATGGAATCAAACTGAGTGACTTCTCACATAAGCATTAATAATCAATACCGTGTGCTACTATGCAACTACATGTATTACTGTACTTTTACTACCGAGTAGTTCAACAGTATCAATGGTAAAACTTCCGCCGTTATTTTTAATAAAATATTTTTGTCGTTTTCTCAATCCGACAATAATTCCGTTGTGGGGTCCACCAATGATTGTGCCGTTGTACGAATATTCCCTGTTAAAATGAATATTCCCCGACCAATCGAATATTATATAACAACTTGCGTACTTTGCAAAATTTATAAATATTACCCACAACTATAACATTATATCAAATTAACTCCGTAATATTCAAAAATGATATTTATAGAAAATTCGTCTTTATTTATAAAAGTTAGGGTCTTACAACCTCCCCTTCTTATGAAATTTCGCCCTCGAAATTAGGGTACGTACCTGGTATGTCGAAGAGGTAAGGATACCTTGATTTCATTTCAGATTCTAACTCCCAAGTCATTTCCTCAACATCGTGGTTTCTCCACAAAACTTTGACTTGAGGTATAACTTTGGAGCGTAGAATATGTTCCTTCTTATCCAAGATTTGAACAGGAACTTCTTCATACGTCAAATCCTCCGCTATTTCGTCTGGTTCTAACTCAATAATGTGGTTCGGGTCTTCCACATATTTTCGTAACATGGATATGTGAAAAACGTTATGAACACGAGACATACTTGGCGGTAAAGCGAGTCTATAAGCCACAGTTCCTACTCGATCGAGGATTAAAAATGGACCGATGAATCGAGGATTGAGCTTTCCTCTTTTTCCAAATCTCGTAACTCTTTTCCATGGAGCAACACGTAAGAACACATGATCTCCTATATCAAATTCCAATCCTTTCGATGAAGATCAGCATAGCTCTTTTGTCGATCTTGTGAGGTTTTTATACGTTGTCGGATCGTTTGAATCTTTTCTGTAGTTATACGCACCAACTCCGGTCCCAACAACGTTGCTTCACCCACCTCATTCCAGCATACTAGAGAACGACATTTTTTTCCATACAATGCTTCGAATGGAGCCATGCCAATACTTGCTTGATAACTGTTGTTGTAGGAAAACTCCACCAATGGTAAGAACTTATCCCAACTTTCCCTTGAAGTCAAAGACACAGAGTCTTAATAAATCTTCTAGAGTTTGAATAGTCCTCTCTGATTGTCCGTCCGTCTGAGGATGATATGACGAACTAAATCGTAAATATGTGCCCATAGCTTTTTGTAAACTAACTCAAAATCGTGAAGTGAATCTTGGGTCTCGATCAGAAACTATGGATACTGGCATACCATGCAGTCTTACAATCTCGTTTATGTACATACGAGCAAGACGTTCAAGTGTATAAGTTTCTCATATCGGTAAGAAATGAGCAAACTTGGTCAATCTATCAACAATGACCCAAATCGCATCTATACCTTGAGAAACCTTAGGAAGACCGGTAACGAAATCCATGGTAATGTGCTCCCACTTCCATTCTGGAATTTCAAGTGGTTGCAATGGACCTTTTGGTACTTGATGCTCTACTTTGACTCGTTGACAAGTTAGAAACCTTGAGATAAACAGCGATATCTCTCTCTTCATATTGCTCCACCAAAATGTATGACGAAGATCATGATACATTTTGGTACTTCCAGGATGGATTGCAAACGGTGTGTTGTGCGCCTCCATCATGATTTCATACTTTAAATCAGGGTTGTTAGGAACACAAATTCTGGAGTTGACTCGAAGTATTCCTTCTTCTTCGATTCTTGCTTCCGGCATAGCACCTTCTTGCACTTTCTTCCTCATACGCATCAACTCCAGGTCTATAGCTTGAGCAACTTTAACTCTATCGATTAAAGTTGGTTCTACTCGTATATTCGCTATCATCACATGGGTCCCTAGAGTCTTTAACTCTATCTTCATCCTTTGCAAGTCACACAAAATGGGTCTTTGTGTTGACAATATCGCACTCGTACTTGCATATAATCTTCTACTCAATGCGTCAGCTAACACGTTCGTTTTTCCAGGATGGTATTGAATAGTATGATCATAATCTTTCAACAGCTCAATCCAATGTCATTGTCGTATGTTGAGTTCCTTTTGAGTGAAGAAATATTTGAAGCTTTTATGATCCGTAAAGATCTCCACCTTCTCCCCATACAAGTAATGCCTCCAAATTTTAAGTGCAAAGACAACAGCTGCCAACTCTAGATCATGAGTAGGATAATTCTTCTCATATTCCTTGAGTTGTCTTGATGCATAAGCTATGACTTTTCCATGTTGCATGAGAACGCATCCCAACCCTTTGCTCGAAGCATCACTGTAGATGACAAATCCCTCCGAGCCAGATGGTATTGTTAGAACAGGTGCTGAAATGAGTCTCCTCTTGAGTTCTTGAAAACTCTGCTCACATTCTTCGCTCCAACCGAACTTTGTATCTTTTCGAGTCAACTGAGTTAATGGAGTAGCGATTCGAGAAAATTCTTCCACGAATCTCCAATAATAACAAGCTAAACCAAGAAAGCTACGTACTTCGGTCACTGATTTAGGTTGCTCCCAGCTTTGAATAGCTTCAATCTTTGTCGGGTCAACCGATATTCCACGACTTGATACTACGTGGCCAAGGAATGCTACCTCCTCCAACCAGAACTCGCATTTCTTCAACTTGGCATAAAGCTTGTATTCACGAAGCTTTTGGAGTACCAGCCTCAAGTGTTGCTCATGATCTTCACGGCTTTTGGAATAAATAAGGATGTCATCAATAAAGACGACCACAAAGTGATCCAAATATTCCTTGAATACCCGGTTCATCATATCCATGAAGGCAGCAAGAGCATTAGTTAATCCAAAGGACATGACTAGGAATTCATAATACCCGTACCGAGTTCTGAAAGCCGTCTTTGAATTATCCTCAGTTCTAACCTTCAGCTGATGATATCCAGAATGAAGATCGATCTTTGAAAAGAATTGTGCTCCTTGCAACTGGTCAAACAGGTCATCAATACGTGGCAATGGGTACCTGTTTTTGATGGTGACATGATTCAACTCCCGATAATCAATACAAAGTCGCATACTTCCATCTTTCTTCTTCAAGAATAGCACAGGAGCACCCCAAGGAGAAGTACTAGGACGAATAAAGCCAATGTCTAACAATTCTTGCAGTTGAATCTTTAACTCCTGAAGTTTTCAATAGGAGCCATTCGATATGGGGCTTTGGAAATGGGTTTTGTACGGTTTCAAGGTCGATACAAAAATTCAATTTCACGCTCTGGGGGTAGGCCAGGAAGTTCTTCAGGGAATACGTCAGGAAATTTATTAACAATAGAAATATCATTCAAAACTGACGTATTTTTATTTGAGAATCCGTGACATGAGCTAAGAAAACTTTACATCCGTTTTTCAATAAATGAATAGCTTTATGGCTTGAGATGACAGCGATTGATTTTAGTGGTTTGGTTGCTTGAATTCGCATAACAGGTCGATTAGGAATATGAAAGCTAACAACCTTACGAAAACAATCAATTTTTGCATGATGAGTAGTTAACCAATCAATCCCTAGAATCATGTCAAATGCAAGTATTTTTAATGAAATCAGATCGACAGGTAATGTGTGGGTACCAACTTAAACCAAACAAGACTTATAAACTGTGGATGTAATGAAGGTTTCTCCCAATGGAGTTTCAACAGATAAATCAAAGTCTAATTTCTCCGGAGTCAAATTTAATCGATGAGCGCAAGTAGGAGAAATAAAAAGAATGGGTAGAACCGGTATCAAATAAAGTATAGACTTCGTTAGAGTTTATGATAAGCTTACCAGTGATGATCTCATTCCGGTTCCTTGCTTTCTGGGAGGTCACAACAAACGCTCTCCCTTGCACTACCAGCTTTGACTTTTCTGGGACGGCCTTTGGTGTCTCCATCTTAGCTGAACTTGTTTTTGGTAAACGACAAAATCGAGCTAAATGACCTTCTCTTCCACAATTATAACATGCTTTAGACGGCATCGCGTAGTTTGGACTGATGTGCCCCTCCCCTCCGCATTTGAAACATATGATAGGTGGTCGTTCTCCTTCCTTAACAACGGGTGCTGGTGCTGACGTCTTTCCATCATTGTTGAATCTCCTCTTCTTGAAATGACCATTCTTATTGTTTTGGCCCTGATTACCACCGAAGTGGTTACCATTTATGGCCTGTTGATTCCCTCCACGCTTTTTGTCACCGCTTCGATGACTGCTCTCACTGGTATTATCATTTTGTCGTCTGCTTCTTTTGGTTGCGTTGACTCGTTATCGCGCTCCACTAACTGAGCCCTATTCACAACATCTGAATACAAACACAGTTTATGAGAAATAAGATGTTGACGTATCTCAGGTTTCAACCTCGCAAAAACATTCGCGTCATTCGCTCTTCATTATCCACCAAGTGTGGACGCAAACCGGGACAACTCAGCAAATTTAGCCTCATACTGCGACACGGTCATATTATTCTGCTCCAATTTGATGAACTCCACCTCCTTCATGTGACGAACACTTTCAGGAAAGTATTTGTCATTGAACAGCTCTTGGAACTTCTCCCAAGACATCTTCAGTGCGGCAGGTTGAGTACGCTTAATCGATTCCCACCAGTAATCTGCCTCTCCTCGCAACATAAAGGCGGCAAAGGAAACCTTTTGCTCCTCGGAGCATCCCAAGACATCAAATATCTTGGTAATCTACTTTATCCATGTTTTCGCTATAAGTGGTTTTGGCTCTCCCTTAAACTCTGGTGGTCCCAGCTCCTTGAACTGTTTAGCGGTGACCGTCCGACAGTTTTCAGTGTTTCCACCTATATTTTGGACAGGAGCCGCTCTCGCCTGCTGTTGCATAAACTGCATAAAGTTTCTGAACATTCCATCAATTATCATCTGGTCAGTATTGTTGTTTGCATGAGGATTGTCACCTTCCTGATGCACATTATCCTGATTATTGATATGTGGTGAATCAACAGTCGCCTGTGCTCCATTGCTATTCTCAACATTCTCAGATGCCATTTTCAAATACTGCCACAAAATAAAAGTTAATTGATATGTCATATATTATCCTTATATTATGACCGACCAATTAAATACCATGCAATAAACTTAGGTAGGTCATACTAGCGAAGGAATTTCCCGTCTCACCCCTCCTAGTTCTATTCTCACATCTTAGCCAGGGATCATATCCCTAAGCTCTGATACCAACTGTGACGCCCCCAAAATTAGGTATACATCACCCATCTTGAGTCGTCAGATACATAGTATAGAATACAAATACAACTTACTAATACAACTGTCGTGTACAATACGACAAAACATAAACTGTGAGTTTGAATACAAATATTATCTTCTAGAGAGTATTCATACTCAAAAGGAGTCCTCATTACATCTATTAACACACTATTACATAGAATAGTGAGGACTACTAACTAATACTATCATTCGAACCATCACTCCGTTCCCCGACTTGCCCCGGCTACGTTCTCATTTCCTGAAGAGAACAGTAAAAGAAAGGGTGAGCTCAACTAGCCCAGTAAGAAATATTATGACTAAGATAATGTAGAATAAATTATCATTAGCATTCAACAATGTTAAACTGATAAAATATAATAGACATCAAGTTTAATTGTAGCGGAACAAGCAATCCATTAAAAGAGTCAAGTAGAAAATAAACTCTACTATCTTTTATGATTTAAAAGGTTTTTCAACAATGTGTTCGCTGGGACTCAGCTTAATAAAATAATCCACATCATTGAATCACCCCTGCACTACGGCCAAGGATATTCGTGTATTCATTAATGGTCATGATCATGCCAACAACTGTCCATCAATGCACTACGGGCCAATGAGGACTTTTACCACATTTTTTGTAACATTACGGTCATGATTATACCGAATAATCCCTGGTCATAATCATACCAAGTCCATCTATGCACTACAGCCACAGATGACTTTCAACATTTTATAAACATGAGGATGATGACAATGATATAAGAATTCAATAAAACAAGTTTAAAATTAATTTTATCCAAAAATTAACAACTTCCAAATTGTCAACATGATACTGCTTTGTGGAGTAAAATTCAAGAATGCTTAGAAGAATATTTTCATGAAAAGATACCGGATGAACCGCAATTATCAAGGATATTCCACTAATTTCATGGAGTATAGAAGTCAAAACTTAACCAACTGAGTATAATAAAGAATGGAATAACAAAAGAAATCACCCGGCATGTGATAGACCGCACAGACAGGTTATTCTAACAGAATAATAAATAATGGAACCAGGTCCGGCGTAAACGCACAGACAGGATATTCCGACAGAATAATAAATAATGGAACCAGGTCCGGCGTAAACGCACAGACAGGATATTCTGACAGAATAATAAATAATGGAACCAGGTCCAGTGTAAAACACACAGACAGGATGTTCCAACAGAGGTCCGGTGTAAAACACACAGATAGGATGTTCCAACAGAATAATAGAAGAATGTCACCAAGTATAGGGTAGACCGCGTATACAGGTTATTCCAACAGAATAATAAGAAATGGAATAACAACAGTTCTCTTCATGAATAAGAAAGAATAACACCCCTTAAAGTTTTAAAGAAGAGCTAAAATAAGGAAGTAGTTAAGTAGTAGAATACTCTTCTTCTCTCTCGCTATAGTTTCTCTCTATAGTTTCTCTCTCTAGAGTTCAGTGAATTCGTAAGAAATAATGAAGGAATGAGCTGCTATTTATAGAAAAATAGAATGCATAGTAACTAATCCATGAACGGTCCAGATTGATTACTTTAATCTGACGGTCCATATTTAAAGAAAAATCTTTTAAATAAAATATAATATATTCTATTTATAGAATAACTTTAATAAAGTATTTTGTTTTATATAAAAAGATGTTTCTGTTTTATTACGTTAATAATACGAATAAAACAAAACGTCATTATCGCTAAATAATTCATATTATTAACTGACAATAATGGAATCAAATTGAGTGACTTCTCACATAAGCATTAATAATCAATACCGTGTGCTACTATGCAACCACATGTATTACTGTACTTTTACTACCTAGTAGTTCAACAGTATCAATAGTAAAACTTCCGCCGTTATTTTTAATAAAATATTTTTGTCGTTTTCTCAATCCGACAATAATTCAGTTGTGGGGTCCACCAATAATTGTACCGTTGTACGAATATTCTCTGTTAAAATGAATATTCCCCGACCAATCGAATATTCTATAACAACTTGTGTACTTTGCAAAATTTATAAATATTACCCACAACTATAACATTATATCAAATTAACTCCATAATATTCAAAAATGATATTTATAGAAAATTCGTCTTTATTTATAAAAGTTGGGGTCTTACACCTGCTTTGATACCAATTGTTAGTTCCTAGTAGGCACAATAGATCTAGAGGGGAGGGGGGTTGAATAGATCCTTTTTAATTTTAAATACTTTTCTGGTTTATTTTGTATTGTTCATAATTTAGCATATGACAAGCATAAGAATCTTTTTAAGCACAGCGGAATAAGTAAAAGATCTATTTCATTGATATATTTATAATTATACATACATTGTTCGTAGAGTTAGTTTAATGGTAAGCAGTTAAAACATACATAGCAGTTATTGCAGTTAATAGACATAATGTAAATGACATAAAGTAAAAAACACAAGGGTTTTAAGTGGTTCAGAGGCTCAAGCTCCTAATCCACTCTTCTGCTTTTAACTAGCAGGATTTCCACTAAGGAAGGGCAGCACCCTGAATCACTATGATTCATTCAAGGCCAGCAGCCTTGGGACTTCAGTTCACTAAGAACTATTCAAGCCCAGCAGGCTTGGAACTTCATTTAGTCCCTCCAGACAAGGACCCCTCAGGCCCTGGCTTCTCGTTGAGTTGTTTGCTTGTTCGTTGGAGTTGGTGCTGAGCTGCTAAGATGTCTTTATGCTTTTAACATCTTCTATACTTAGCAGCTTGGCATGATCATCCTTGAAGTGCAGTTGAGTGTTGCATGATGCTCAGTTTTTTTATTTACTCAACCTCCTTTGATGATCCCTTGATGAACTGTCTTGAAGATCATTCCTCTTGATACGTGATGGCTGCACATGATTGGTTTCTAAGATGACTGTTAGCTCTTCTTCTAGGTACTTAGAAACTTTCTCATGCTTGACACCATGATGGCGTTTGTGATCTCCCTTCTTAATACTTGATGCCTTCTCATGATGAACTTGCTAAGATGACTGTGAGCTCTTCTCTATGGTACTTAGAGTCTTCCCATGATGGACATCAAGAGGACATGATGCTCTTCTTTCTCTCGGCAGTTCTGAATAATCTTCATGTAGTAGAACTCTCACTTCTACTTCTTTCTTTGTCTGACTATAAGTGTTCTTGGTGGATAGTAGAGTGAGCCTTCGGACTCACTATTTCACATGGTTGAGAACAGTCCACCTTTTCTCCAAGCTCAGTAACTCCAGCTACCTTCTATCTTTGAAGCTCTTGCTGATTTATAATCCTTCCCAATCCTTCCGTTGGAAAGTAGCTGTTGAAAGCTATTTGAATATCTTCACAGATCTCGAGTTGACTGAGGTAGACTGCTGATGTGACATGTCTTACTTTTCTAACACTGCAGTCTATTGTTTCACCTACCCCATCAGAGATGTCACTTTAATGTCTTGGGCAGATTGAAAACTTTATTTCCTCCTTCTGATTTCTCGATTAGAGGTTGTCCTTTTATATCGATGCTCTCAATAAGCTCTTGTCCGAATATTACCCTTCAGATTGAACCGTTGCCAATCCTTCAGTCTTCAACTATTCAAACTCTACAATTCTGATGCATGTCTTCATGGACCTGATTGTAGTGTCTTGTTGACTGGTAGAGACAACACTACGATCTTGAAGAGTGTTGATTGGATCTTCAATGTAAAACACCTCTTCCTTTTCTTGTGCAGTGCTTCAACACTTCTGTTTTCCTCAACAGCTCTCAGAGACTGATGGCTTGACTTCTTTGTTCTAGCCCCTTCTGAATAACAAGACACTTCAGATTTGTGGCGTGCCCAACTCACTTTGTCCTTGTGTTCTCACGTTCAATTATCATCAATGGACTGACCCAATGCTTAATCACTTTAGCCTTGTTCTTCAGAAGTTGTCCAGTATCTTTATATGCACTTCATCAGTTCTTTCTTTGTTTGGAAAACACTACGATCCTAGTAGCTTCCAAGATCTTTGTCTTCTGTCTGCTTGACAGCTACTGCACTTGTTGACTTTCCTTAGTCAGTTACTGAAGTCTTCTGATCTCCTTGTGGAAGACTTCATCCTGAATGGCTTCACAACTCAATCTGGATGCTGATTGGGTTGGTACTTAGATCTTCTGTTCGCTTGCTTGCCATTCCTTGAGTGCTCTCTGGTTTCCTTCAAGTTGGATATAACATTACAGCTTGAACCAGAGGCTTGGTTCCTTTGGATATTCTGGGAGTGCTCATTCGTTGAGAATCGTATTAGCTCTATGATTCTGCCTTGGCATTGTGAGCACAACTGTTAAGGTCATAGTTCTGCACTCTACGATTCAGCTTTGGACAGCTTTGGATGTGCAAACCTTACGACTTCGGGATCAGATCTTGACACTCTACGATTTTTGTCTTTGTGCTCGATGTCTTCATCTGATCTTGCTCGACTACGATCTCTGCATGTAATCAATAGACTCTACGACTCAGAGTGTAGTCTACGATCCTTGACTTGGCTTCGGCATCAGTAGACTCTACGACTCCGAGTGTAGTCTACGTTTCTGACTTGGCTTCGACAGATGTTCGGTCGGCTCGTAGGTAGGATGTCTCTACGATTCTGAACATGACTTCCTAAATAGACTTCGGCTATGAGGAAGTTCAACTCGACAAACTACGATCCTTCCTCGTCTCTCCTGGCAGTCTACGAACTCCGAGATCTACTATCTTGCAGACTACGATTCTGCCTCGACAGCTCTCGAGTTCTCCTTAACTCTCCTGGCAGACTACGATTTCTAGTGTAGTGCTCAACGATCAGACAAGCCTATCTATTACATCATAAGATCAACCTAACATGCTTGATCTTTCTATGTTTATAGTCTGTGTACATCATTTCTTTTTAAGGACTTTACAAAGTTATTTTTCTTATGTAGGATCAACCTAACATATTTGATCAATTCATTCAAATTCCTTGTACATATGTTTCTATTATCTATCAAAGGACTTTACAGCTTTTCTTAATGCAAGCATACTTACATATTCATTCATATATATCATAATCAAATCATATGTAAATAGGAATAACATTCACATGCTTATTCCTGACACAAACCACTCCTTGACAGAACTTTATAGACATTGTCAGTAATGTTATCTAATAATATTATTCAAATAATATGAATTGTTGATTTGATAATGAGAAATACTGTGTAGTGACAATTATTGAAACAATAATAATAAAATATTGAACAGTAATTACTGTAATAACTATTGAGTAGTGACTTCTTACGTAAGAATCAAATAATTCAAAAATATTGTGCAATACCGTGTGATACTGTGAAATAACGGGTATTACTGTATTTTAACTACCAGGTATTCCAACAGTGTTAACGGTAACAACTATGCCATTATTTATTAAAAGATATTTTTATCGTTCTCTCAATCCGACAATAATTCCTTTGTGGGGTCCACCAATGATTGTGTCGTCATACGAATATTCCCTGCTAAAACGAATATTCCCCGACCAATCGAATATTATATAACAACTTGCGTACTTTGCAAAATTTATAAATATTACCCACAACTATAACATTATATCAAATTCACTCCATAATATTCAAAAATGATATTTATATAAAATTCATCTTTATTCATAAAAGGTGGGGTCTTACAACCTCCACTTCTTATGAAATTTTGCCCTCAAAATTAGGGTACGTACCTGGTATGTCGAAGAGGTAAGGATACCTTGATTTCATTTCAGATTCTAACTCCCGGGTCATTTCCTTAACATCGTGGTTTCTCCACAAAAACTTTGACTTGAGGTATAACCATGGAGCATAAAATATGCTCCTTCTTATCCAAGATTTTAACAGGAACCTCTTCATACGTTAAATCTTTCGCTATTTCGCCCAGTTCTAACTCAATAATGTGGTTCGGGTCATTCACATATTTACGTAACATAGATATGTGAAAAACGTTACGAACATGAGACATACTTGGCAGTAAGGCGAGTCTATAGGCCACAGTTCCTACTCGTTCGAGGATTAAAAATGGGCCAATGAATCGAGGATTGAGCTTTCCTCTCTTTTCAAATCTCGTAACTCCTCTCTATGGAGCAAAACATAACAACACATGATCTCCAATATCGAATTCTACGTCCTTTCGATGAAGATCAGCATAACTCTTTTGTCGATCTTGTGAGGTTTCTATACGTTGTCGGATCGTTTGAATCTTTTCCGTAGTTATACGTACCAACTTCGGTCCCAACAACGTTGCTTCACCCACCTCATCCCTGTAATAACCCAGGATTTCGAATAATATAAATTTTACGAATAAATTTTTTTTAAAATTAATATTAATATTGATTATCAATTTTCTGACAAGTGTCTGTGATACGAGTCTCGAGAAGGTCAATTTGTGTATTGACTAATAAAATTAAGAGTAGAGTTGTGTTTAATAGATAGAGATTCGATAGAAAATATAATTAAAATAATTATATTAATATTTATGTGTTTGTACCGTATAGAATTTTTGATCAATGACAGATCAGATAAGGTTTAAAATTTATAAACCCTAATAAGATATTAGAAACCCTAATCTCAGGATTAGAAATCCTAACGTACAGTTAGAAACCCTAATCGAAAGTCGAGAAACCCTAATTTTAAATTCAAGAATCCTAAATCCTAATCAGGAAATCCTAATCCTAATTAGCAAGCCTAAAGTGATTAGTATATGATAATATAATTAGGAAAGTCTAATTATACTTTAGAAATATTAATTTCTATTTAAAACTCTAATTATATTTTCAAAATTTCTAATTTTCTATTTTTAAACCCTAATTAGAAAATTCTAGAATTTGATGTTTTAAAACCTAAGGGTTAAACCCTAAGGGTTTGTGCAAATTCCAAGTATGCCATTAAATTTATTTTGCTAAAGACCAAAATGCCCTTTTTACTTACTTTGTTATGTAACTTGTAGAAATTGTTAGCAACTTTAGTTGGTGAACCACTGTATTGACTTGATGACCTAGAAATCCAACAAAAATCGGCCAACACATTAAATTGAACATTTCATCAAGCAATATATATAGATTTGAGAGAGAGAAAGTCTAGTATTTGGCTTATTTTGTGTTCAAGCTCTCACCAACTCATCTTCTCTCAAAACCTCTGAATTCTTAAAGTTCCTCAGTCATATAATCAGCCCCTAGGTCAACTAATAACATATTGGTGATCAAAGATCAAAATCTAGAACATAAAGGTATAAACCCTAAATTTCATTTTAATCTTGTATGCTTTGTAAAATTTTGTGATTATGTGTTTATATTTGTGTTAGAAGTTGTTTTTAGTTTATCTATGATGATCCATTATGGATCCATAGCATCAAATGGCTTTAAAATAGTGTTTTCCAAAAACTGCCCAAGAACATGGTTTGTGGTCTGACAAGCTAATGTCAGTGGCCACAGATCTTTGTTCATTAATGATTTTAGTTGTTTTAAGTTTTTAATCTGTAGCTTGTCAGGTTTTCTTTAATCTGCAAGTGGTAGTATAGCTGTTGGGCCATAATACTTTTTGTACTGGGCCAGGCCGAATGGGCTTGACCTTTGGGCTATGTCACTTTGGTCATGTTGGGTCAAGTAAATTGGGTCCCGCTACTTGACTACACTATTGGGCTTAGTCATTGGATCGGCCCATTACGTAAGGTATTACGTATCCTATCTTTGACCGGTAATCATCACAAAAGGCAGCTGTTGACTGTTACGTCTGCCACCTTTCTGCATGGCATTAATGAGGATGGGACTCCGATTGCCGGCGGGAGGTAACAGTGGTAGCAGGTAGGAAAATAAGCTGTACACTTTCGGCTGAGATGACCGGGGTGGAGAGGAGGTGTCAGGAGATAGTGGGTGGCACAGTGAACCGGGTCTGGGGAACGTATAGGGCAAGGATCATAAAAGAAAAAGACGTAACAAAACACTACACACAACATTATCATTTCACACACCCTCAGACACTAGTCAATATTTTTCCTCCATTGTTAACCTTGTGATCGCCTGTACTGACTCTCACGCCGGAGCTATCCCCCGACGGTCAAGCCGTCAAGCTTTTGGTGTTGACTTGTTGAACTGTGCAGGATCATAGCGTCTTACGTGATTGGGACGTCCGAAGCCGGAAATTCTTCCTGTGGGATGTCAGTGGGGGATGATGATGATTTACCCGAAAGGAATTTATCCAATTCCCTTCGATCGATCGATGTTGATTTTATCAAAGATAATTTTTGGTCATATAACCATGCTTGCTTACTCAGGAGTCCGAAGCTCCATTCCTTCAGGGGAATCCTCTCGAGTATTCTCGCCATTTCTTTCACACGCTCCTCTGGAATGTCCCCAAAGTCTGCAGAAATCCGTTCGGAGGTGGTTCATTCCGGGATAGATGGGATTTCTGGTCCCTTCATGAAAAACCATTCTATGTGCCACCCCTTGTTGCTCGAAGGGGTATCCATCAAAGATCGCTTCTCGAACTTGGCGTTGGGCTTGGGGGACTGTTTGCTTAACACCTTGAAGCCTCGTTCCCGAGACTTCCCGGCCGAGAAGAGAGTGAAGAAGGAATCAAATGTTTGGGGTATCCCCAGCTCATAACAGAATGCTATGAAAGCCAGGATGTGGATGTATGAATTCGGCACCAATTGGGCGAATCCCACTCCGACAAATCCCAGGAGGGTAACGTGGAAGGAGTGGAGAGGGAATCTAACTCCCTTATCTAGAATAGTTACCGGTACGGCAGTCCACCCATCTGGTCGTTGGTACATCCGCTCGTGCGATTTCGGAGCCCTCACCAGATGGGTGTCCGGAATCTGATACCGACTCCTGATGGCGCGCAGCTCGATTTCGGTAATGATGGAGGGGATATTGGCGTGAGGATATTGTTCTTCACTCTCAAAGAACTCGGAGGGGTTGGGTAGGGGGTTTGAAGATGTCCCGGCAGGGTTAGCCATGATTTGGGGGTTGGGGTTTGGAACTGACTCAGTAGGCTTGTGAATAGGAGGAGTGATGGAAATCGGAACAGCAAGAATAGGGGTGGAGTTATCAGAATCTTGGGCCGCCATTGTTACTGAGATCTTGTAGGAGAGAAAGAAATCGGGGATAAGGAGAAAACACTGTTTATCAAATTCAAATTAAGCTGGTAAAGTCGTCAGAATTAGGGAAAAAAGGCTTTTATAGCGGTCTTTTCAAATTTTGCACGAGAACCGAGGGCGGCGCATTAATTGGAGGTAATGATGTGGGAGAGGAAGGGGTAACGTCCGATTTTGGTTTTAATGGGTTATCCAAGGTGGGCCGGCGCTTATTGGATCCCTTCTCCCTATGGACTCGCACTATTTACAGTCTTCTACTAAACATCATGTTTAATAAAAGACTGGGGGGCAATGTTGGGCCATAATACTTTTCGTACTGGGCCAAGCCGAATGGGCTTGACCTTTGGGCTATGTCACTTTGGTCATGTTGGGTCAAGTGAATTGGGCCCCGCTACTTGACTACACTATTGGGCTTAGTCATTGGATCGGCCCATTACGTAAGGTATTACTTATCCTATCTTTGACCGGTAATCATCACAAAAGGCAGCTGTTGACTGTTACGTCTGCCACCTTTCTGCATGGCATTAATGAGGATGAGACTCCGATTGCCGGCGGGAGGTAACAGTGGTAGCAGGTAGGAAAATAAGTTGTACACTTTCGGCTGAGATGACCGGGGTCGAGAGGAGGTGTCAGGAGATAGTGGGTGGCACAGTGAACCGGGTCTGGGGAACGTATGGGGCAAGGATCACAAAAGAAAAAGAGGTAACAAAACACTACACACAACATTATCATTTCATACACCCTCAGACACTAGTCAATATTTTTCCTCCATTGTTAACCTTGTGATCGCCTGTACTGACTCTCACGCCGGAGCTATCCCCCGACGGTCAGGCCGTCAAGCTTTTGGTGTTGACTTGTTGAACTGTGCAGGATCATAGCGTCTTACGTGATTGGGACGTGGGAGAAGATCTTGGCGTTAACAATAGCCATTAGATGTCTAGATTGGAAGTTATTAACGGTCAAAACTCGTTGACCGACGTTGACTGGGTGAGATCTGGGCAACCCAGAAACGGTTTACCAGAGTCTGACAAGCTATTCAAATAACTAGATCTGTCAGTGTTTACAAGTTTTGTTGTTGTTGTTGTTGGAATACATGTGTAGCTTGTTATCTTGACTATAGATTCATTGCTTTATATCATGTATTGGATCAACATATCGAATGTAGCAAGCAGTCAAAGTAGCCTACTTGGCATAAATGTCTGTTTTCTGGAATTTCCAGAAAACGTATGAACCGAGTTTTTGTCAGAGATTGACCGAGTCATAACTTTTGATTCTGTTGTTGTTAAAATGTTTTGCTAATGTATATACGTTCCTTGACATATGTACTAGATCTATGAACCAAGAAACCACCAATAGAATGATCAGAACTAAGCTAAAATGAACCACAAAATGGTACCTCGCGACTGTCTGGGTTTCTAGGTTACCTAGAAAACCCAGATTAAGTCTGACAGTAACTTTAAGAAGCTGGATCTTCATGGTATATGATTGTGTGATATATATGATGATTGATGCATGTAGTGTTACCTAGATACTACATAATCAATGTTTAAACAAGTCCATAACATGCATGGATTAATAGATAACACTGGTCAAACCGAGCACCTTGTACTACCGGCTGTCAGTGTTCTTGAGGCTCAAGAACACCAACAACGACGCTTTGTTCGCTAAAGGTCTTTAGCGACGGTTTTATTATTTTCTAATTTCTGATTTTTCTAGAAATTACTTAAAAATAGAAATAAATTATAAAAATTACTAAAATGGTTTTAAAAATCATTTTAAATTCTAAAAAATAACTTTTAATTATTTGGGACATTTTTCATTAATATTTATAATTATTTGGATATTAATGATATTTAATTTATTTAATTAGTGTGTTAAATAAATTAGAGTAAAATGATTTAATATTATGAAAAATAATTTTAAATAAGAATAATGTATTTAAAAATATTTTGAGTTATAAAATGTAACTTTTAATATTTTTGAGAATTTTCATTAATAAATTACTATTAATGATATTAGATTTATTTAATTATTAAATTAAATAAATAAGATAAAAAAATATTTTATTGATTTAAAAATTATTTTAAATAAGAATAAAGTGTTTGAAAATATTTTGAATTATAAAATATAATTTTCAATATTTTTGGAGAATTCTCATTAATAAATTAATATTATTGATATTAGGTTATTTATTTATTAAATTAAATAAATGAATTAAAAATAGTTTTATTGATTTAAAAATCATTTAAAATGATATAAAAATTTTAAGTTATAATTAATGATTGTTAATATTTTGATAATAATTACATTAATATTTAAATATTAATGGTGATGATTTAAAAATGATTTTAATTATTTTAAAAATTATTTAAGTAGAATATTAATGATTTAAAAATATTTGAAGTTATTAATAATAACTTTAATATTTTGACAAGTATGTTATTAATAATTTTTATATTAATGATAAGATTATTTGATAATTAAATCATTCAAAAATGATTTTAAGTGTTTAAAAAATTATTATAAATTATAATAATTATTTATAAATTATTAAAAGCTTCCAAAAAATATTATAAACGATATTTGACTTATCTAAAATAATATTGAAGCTTAGAGACCATGTTTATTTGACAATCAATGTGTAAATTATCGGATAAGGTAACCAGAACATCGAGAATGGACCGAAGTCTAACCAGACCGAAATAGTTAGACTTGATAAGTGTTTATATAGGTTATAAACACTGATGTGACTATGTGGTAATGTGTCTAGGAGAAGTATTGACGGTAAATTACAGTATTGTGTGTGGTGAATTATTGTGCTAATTGTGAGACCAATATTGTGAATATAGGTCTTTCAAACGTAGATAAGTATATTGTGTAGCTGTAATCAACGCGGAAGGCGAGTTTCTTAACTCAACCTTGAGTTATATTTATTCAATTATTATAGTGGTTAATTATTATTGATTAGACCACGTCCAAGAATTTATTGTTGATTATTTGCAGTTAGTGCATGTTTAATAATTCAAATTGAATTACTGATTTGAAAAATATACACTCGTAGAATAACTTTTGTTGAATATTCATATTCGTAGAAGCTAGTATTGACAGTACAGATAATTTCAATTTATTGTCAAATTATGTTGAGAAATGTCTTAGCTAATTATTTTGGCTAGACGAATATTTGTTAGAACTTGATAGGTTCAAGAAGAGAAAAAAAGAGAATTCAATTATTAGAGATAGATCAATGCCAGTTGTTTCGGCTAGATCGAAAAAGCAAAAGTTGATAGGTTTGAGAAGAGAAGTGATTAGATATTGAAATCATTGCGTTTCGTTGTTAAATCAAATTTTGATTCAAAGACTAAGAAGAACAACCTTTTATATAAAGGGAACATTTTAGGTCGTATATTCGGCCATTGCGCACTGTTAAGTATTATGCATAATATAGGGTATAATAAAGCTGATCACTTGTTATACTTGCAGAGGGGTATGATTTAATCTTTATGGTTATCTGATACTCATGTGTATGTATCAAAGTAAATCTTTTATAGATACTCGAGAAGAGAAGTTCTAGATCCAATGGATCACTCAGCATAAATCTGGAAAACATTCCACTTTGTTATTGCGTAGAATTGATTCTTGTTTATTCAATAGAATATTGTAGAAGCTTTGAAAGCGTTGTACTCTTTCATTATCAGATTATTGCGTTGCCTAGAATACGAGAAGACTTGTTATTGATTAACGAATTGTTCAACTAATTCAAAGTTCCCCGAACTTTGATATCATTACATTAAATTAAAGAGTCTGATACTCTTGATTCGTATATATTCATTGTATGTCTTAACTTGCGAGGAAAATTTGTTGCTCACCCTTGCTAAATAAAACTTTTCAGCTAGGGACGAAGTTGCAGAAAATGCTGTGAAGAATAGAGGCAAAGGCATGGTGATAAATTTGTTATGATGAAGCATATTTATTATGTTATTTGTAAACCCTTTTTGTATATCTAAGGGATAAGTTTGTAATGTTAAGGTTAGCGGACCTGGGACTAATGTATTAACAACATATGTTAATGTGATATGTAATACTATTTCTATATAAATGGGTAGTTAGAAGTTATTATATTGTGGATCGTGAGCACCAAACTCGGGGGTCAGGTAACCCGGATTTGGGGGTGTAATAATCTCAGCATACTGGAGAACGACACTTTCTTCCATACAACGCCTCGAATGGAGCCATGCCTATATTTGCTTGATAACTGTTATTGTAGGAAAACTCCACCAATGGTAAGAACTTGTCCCAACTTCCCTTGAAATCAAAGACACAAAGTCTTAATAGATCTTAAAAAGTTTGAATAGTCCTCTCCGACTGCCCGTCCGTCTGAGGATGATATGTCGCGCTAAAGCGTAAATATGTGCCCATAGCTTTTTGCAAACTAACCCAAAATTGTGATGTGAATCTTGGGTCTCGATCAGAAACTATGGATACTGGCATACCATGCAGTCTTACAATCTTATTTATGTACATACGAGCATACTTGGTCAATCTAACAACAATGACCCAAATCGAATCTATGCCTTGAGAAACCTTGGGAAGACCGATAACGAAATCCATGGTAATGTGCTCCCACTTCCATTCTGGAATTTCAAGTGGTTACAATGGACCTTTTGGTACTTGATGCTCCGCCTTAACTCGTTGACAAGTTAGACACCTTGAGATAAACTCCGCAATCTCTCTCTTCATATTGCTCCACCAAAATGTATTTCGAAGATCATGATACATTTTGGTACTCCCAAGATGGATGGCAAATGGTGTGTTGTGCGCCTCTATCATGATTTTATACTTTAAATTAGGGTCGTTAGGAACACAAAGTCTGGAGTTGACTCAAAGTATTCCTTTTTCATCGATTCTTGTTTCCAGCATAGCACCTTCTTGCACTTTCTTCCTCATACGCATCAGCTCCAAGTCTGTAGCTTGAGCAACTTTAACTTTATCGATTAAAGTCGGTTCTACTCGTATATTCGCTATCATCACTTGGGTCCTTGGAGTCTTTAACTCTATCTTCATCCTTTGCAAGTCATATAAAATGGGTCTTGGCGTTGACAATATCGCACTCGTACCCGCATATGATCTTCTACTTAATGCGTCAGCTACCACGTTCGCTTTACCAGGATGGTATTGAATGGTATGATCATAATCTTTCAACAGTTCAAGCCAATGTCGTTGCCGCATGTTGAGTTCCTTTTCGGTGAAGAAATATTTGAGGCTTTTATGATCCGTAAAGATCTCCACTTTCTCCCCATACAAGTAATGTCTCCAAATTTTAAGTGCAAAGACAACAACTGCCAACTCTAGATCATGAGTAGGATAATTCCTCTCATATTCTTTGAGTTGCTGAGAGGCATAGGCTATGACTTTCCCATGTTGCATGAGAACACATCCTAACCCTTTTCTCGGAGCATCACGGTAGATGACAAATCCCTCCGAGCCAGATAGTATTGTCAGTACAGGTGCTAAAATAAGTCTCCTCTTGAGTTCTTGAAAACTCTTCTCACATTCCACGCTCCAACTAAATTTTGTATCTTTCCGAGTCAGAAGAGTTAATGGAATAGCGATTCGAAAACTCTTCTATGAATCTTCGATAATAACCAGCTAAGCCGAGAAAGCTATGTACTTCGGTCACTGATTTAGGTTGCTCCCAGCTTTGAATAGCTTCAATCTTTGCCGGGTCAATAGATATTCCATGACTTGACACTACGTGCCCAAGGAATGCTACTTCCTCAAGCCAGAACTCGCATTTCTTCAACTTGGCATAAAGCTTGTTTTCACAAAACTTTTGGAGTATCAGCCTCAAGTGTTTCTCATGATCTTCACGGCTTTTGGAATATATGAGGATGTCATCAATAAAGACGACCACAAAGTGATCCAAATATTCCTTGAATACTCGGTTCATCATATCCATAAAGGCAGCAGGAGCATTAGTCAATCCAAAAGACATGACTAGGAATTCATAATGCTCATACCGAGTTCTGAAAGCCATCTTTAGAATGTCATCGGTTCTAATCTTTAACTGATGATATCCGGAATGAAGATCGATCTTTGAAAAGTATTTGGCACCTTACAACTGGTCAAACAGGTCATCAATACGTGGCAATGGGTACATATTCTTGATGGTGACATGATTCAACTCCCGATAATCAATACAAAGTCGCATACTCCCATCTTTTTTCTTCACGAATAAAACAGGAACACCCCAAGCAGACGTACTAGTGTCGACGTCGGGATTTTTGGGTGTCCCTTTTCGTTACTTGTTCTTTGGTGTTCTCATTTTAGGTGAGATTTATGTGAAAAAACAAGTGAAAAAGGTCTGACATGTATAATGTCGACGATGGGACTGTTAAGAGTCGCCAGTTGGTTTTTTAAATGGTTGTACCAACACAACCGAGAAAAAGTTTGCACATTGACCCAGTGATGTGACACTGATATACGGGTCGACGAAACCGAGATTCATTTTAGGGTCCGGGGACTTGGTTATGCGAGAGGAAGGTGTTAGGCACCCCCCGACATCCGTGTTACCACGGTGACAGCCTCTTTTCAAGAAACTATTATATGAGTGTGTGTGTGTGGGGGGGGGTCAATGTGCTGTCATATGAAAGTGGTGCGAGGCCTCGTTCGAACCTATATACACAGGATTTGAATTTATGTAAAAATTCAGTTTTAGCAAGATATGGCAATGATGTTTTATAAAAGAGGTTTTTCAAACCCTGATGCTCAATAGTAATTGAGGCCTTTCACACTTCCATTTTTATTAAGTGAGCGGCTGGATTGATTTTATTTGACGAATGCAAGGCATCCGTATGAAAAATAATATATATATATATATATACAAAAATAATGTCGATTTCTTCATGGGTATGTAAACCATCTGAGGAAATACAGACATCACAGAATAATTTACAAGCTGCTTACAACTGAAAATGTCCATCATGGGAACCGACTCTAGATCCAATGGGATGAATCTGTGATCACATGATTCCTAGGCGCACAAGATATTACAATTTGTATGAAAGCAATAAGCAGGTATATATATAAAAGCGATAAATATATATATACAGACAGGATCACTAACCACGAAATACATCCATGGGGGATCAGAAATGTAAATAAAGATGTAAATACGGTCAACCGCCACAAAGGAAACTCCAGGCGGGACAGAATGTAAATAAAGCTGTAAATGCGGTCAACTGTCACGAAGTAAACTCCAGACAGGACGGAATGTAAATAAAGCTGTAAATGCGGTCAACTGCCACGAAGTAAACTCCAAGCAGGACGGAATGTAAATAAAGCCGTAAATGCAGTCAACTGCCACGAAGTAAACTCCAGGCAGGGCGAAATGTAAATATATATATATATATATATATATATATATATATATATATATATATTATATATATATATATAAGCGAGTAAACGCACTAGACCGAAGTCTAGGCTCATCGAACAAAGTCCGACATACAGTTGATATATATATAGGTATATATATATAAAAGCAGTAAACGTTCCAGACCGAAGTCTAGGCTCATCGAATAAAGTCCGATACATAGTTGATATATATAAGTATATATATATATTAAAGCAGTAAACGCTCCAGACCGAAGTCTAGGCTCATCGAACAAAGTCCGACACACAGTTGATATATATAAGTGTGTATATATATATATATATATATATATATATATATATATATATATATATATGCAGTAAACGCTCCAGACTGAAGTCTAGGCTCAATCGAGGCATAACTCGATAATATTAGTCAATATATATATAAATATAGATATATATATATATATATATATATAATATATATATATATATATATATATATATATATATATATATATATATATATACAGACTGAAAAGAAACCACGGACCGAAGTCCGGGCAAATGCAAGCAACACGACTCTCAACGTGTAGAAGGGTGTGTGCAAAGATGAAGAGAAAGACTCTAAAGTGTGTGAGAACGCTTACAGCTGACTGATAAAAAGGCTTCTATATCTTTAGAGTGGGTAAACACTGGGCTTTTGTGGATACAAAAAGGGCTGTATATGAGCTCACAGGTGTTTGAAGGTGGGAAAATACACTGTATGGCGAGTGTAGAGCAAATTGTGCAGGGTTTCCCCGTCTTTTTTCTCTTAGAAAATCAGCACCCCAAGCCCCATATTTATTGAGGTGGGAGCCGCAGGTGTACCTGCGGCTGCCCCGGATGCCCAAAATATGGGTCCCGCCGTGTCGAAGTGCGTACGCGTTGTTCGCTCGGTCGCTCATAATTTTCAATCCGGGAGTCCGATGAAAGCGTGTCATACCATTCCGGAAAGCTCTTTTCAAGAGCTACACAATGATATATGATTTGACCTTTTTGATTCCAGGAAGATGGGTCCATGACCAAAATGGCATTCCCGGGTTTCCGTCAGGCAGTTCGTTGAGCCGTTTTGCGTAGTCTGCACTCGAAAGTTTAAGATATGGTTCTTGTGGGACTTCCTTTGAAGCATTTTGAGTTGACATGAGTGTATTTGATTTGAAGTGAAGTTGAGTTGGCAAAATAACCATTTTTCCCCTCCCGGGGTTATCTCCGATTTTCGCGCAGTTGTAGTAGTCGTTTCTCAAGGTTATCTCTGAGGTTGGCTTACTGTTGACTTTGACTGTCCTAAGGGTTATCTCTGAGGTTGGCTTGACCTCCTGGGGCTATCTCCAGGCTTTGATCTTGATCCTTCGGGGTCATCTCCGCGGTTGAAACTGACTTTCCCAGGATTATCTCCGGGGTTGGAACATGATTTCCCGGGGCTATCTCCGGGGTTGGATTTGATTACTCCCATATTGCGATCCGGGGTTTGACGATGAACTTCCGATAGTATCTGGTATGGATTTGGATTGTCTTTCAAGGTTCCCTCTTAAAAGACGATTATGTCCTCCTGCAATGTTAGTAACAGTAGAAGAAAATTTTGAGTGTCTACAACTAGGACGAATGAAACCGATGTCTAACAATTCCTGCAATTGGGTCTTTAACTCCTGAAGTTCAATAGGAGCCATTCGGTATGGGCTTTGGAAAGGGGTTTTGTACCGGGTTCAAAGTCGATACAAAATTCAATTTCACGCTCTGGGGGTAGGCCAGGAAGTTCTTCAGGGAATACGTCAGGAAATTTATTAACAATAGAAATATCATTCAAAACTGACGTATTTTTGTTTAAATCTGTGACATGAGCTAAGAAAGCTTGACATCCGTTTTTGAATAAACGAATAGCTTTATGGCTTGAGATGACAGTGATTGATTTTAATGGTTTGGTTGCTTGAATTCACTTAATAGGTTGGTTAGGAATATGAAAGATAACAACCTTATGAAAACAATCAACTTTTGCATGATGAGCAGTTAACCAATCAATCCCTAGAATCACGTCAAATGCAAGTATTTTTAATGAAATAAGATCGACAGGAAATGTGAGGGTACCGATTTGAAACAAACAAGACTTATAAATAGTGGATGTAATGAATGTTTCTCCCAACAGAGTTTCAATAGATAAGTCAAAGTCTAATTTCTCCGGAGTTAAAGTTAAACGTTGAGCGCAAGTAGGAGAAATAAAAGAATGGATAGAAGTGGTATCAAATAAGGTATATACTTCGCTAGAGTTTATGATAACCTTACCCGTGATGACCTCGTTTGGGTTCCTTTCTTTCTGGGAGGTCACAACAAACGCTCTCCCTTGAACTACTGGTTTTGATTTTTCTGGGACGGCCTTTGGTGCCTCTATCCTAGCTGGACTTGCCTTCCCTGAACAACAAAATCGAGCTACGTGACCTTCTCTTCCACAATGATAGGTGGTCGTTCTCCTTCCTTAACAACTAGTGCTGATGCTGACGTCTTTTCATCATTGTTGAATCTCCTCTTCTTGAAATGTCCATTCTTATTTTCTTGTCCATGATTACCACCGAAGTGGTTACCATTTCTGGCATGTTGATTCCCTCCACGTTTGTTGTCACCGCTTCGATGACTACTACCACTGGTATTATCATTTTGCCGGCTGCTTTTTCTTGGTTGGATTGACTCGTTATCGCACTCCAATAACTGAGCCCTATTTACAACATCTGAATATAAACATAGTTTATGAGAAATTAGATATTGACGTATCTCGGCTTTTAAACCTCTTAGAAACATCCGCGTTATTCTCTCCTCATTATCAACCAAGTGAGACGCAAACCGGGACAACTCGGCAAACTTAGCTTCGTATTGCGACACGGTCATATTGTTATGTTCCAACTTGTCGTTGAGTACGCTTTACCGATTCTCACCAGTAATCTGTCTATCCTCGCAACATAAAGGTGGCAAAGGGAACCTTTTGCTCCTCGTAGCATCCTAAGACATCAAATATTTTGGTGATCTGCTTTATCCACACTTCTGCCTTAAGTGGTTTTGGCTCTCCAATAAACTCCGGTGGTCCCAGCTCCTTGAACTGTTTAGCGGTGACCGTCCGAGAGTTACCAGTGTTTCCACCTACATTTTGAACAGGAGCCGCTCTCGCCTGATGTTGCATGAATTTCATAAAGCCTCTGAACATTCCATCGTTCATCATTTGGTCAGTGTTGTTGTTTGCATGAGGATTGTCGCCTTCCTGATACACATTATCCTGATTGTTGATCTGTGGAGACTCAACGGACTCTTGTGCTACATTGTTATAATTAACATTCTCAGATGCCATTTTTAAATACTACCACAAAACAAGGGTTAATTGGCGTGCCACATATTATCCTTATACTCTGACAGACCAATTAAATACCAAATAAACTTAGGTAGGTCATACTAGTGAAGAAATTCCCCGTCTCTCCCCTCCTAGTTCTAGTCTCACATCTTAGTCAGAGATCATATCCCTAAGCTTTGATACCAACTGTGACGACCCCAAAATAGGTATACATCACCCATCTTGAGTCGCCAAATATATGGTACAAAATTTAAATACAACTTAATAATACAACTGTCGTGTACAATACGACAAAACATGAACTGAGAGTTTTAAATACGAATATTGTCTTCTAGACAGTATTCAACTCAAATGGAGTCCTCAATACATTTATTATCACATTATTTCATAGAATAGTGAGGAATACTAATTCTATCATCTAGACTGTCACTCCGTTCCCCGGCTAGTCCCAGCTACGTTCTCATTTCCTGAATAGGACAATGAAAGCAAAAGGGTGAGCTCAACTAGCCCAGTAAGAAATATTATGACTAAGATAATGCAGAATAATTTATCGTTAGCCTTCAACAGTGTTAAACTGATAAAATATAACAAACATCAAGTTTAACTGCAGTGGAACAAGCAATCCATTAGAAGAGTCGAGTAGAACACAAAATCTACTATCTTCTATGATTTAAAAGGTTTTTTATCACTTTTATCGCTGAGACTCAGCTTAATAAATAATCCACATCATCGAATCACCCCTACACTACGGCAAAGGATATTCTTTAGTATCACGACCACAAATTATCCATGCACTACGTGTGACGCCCCCAAAATTAGGTATATGTCACCCATCTTGGGTCGCCACTTACATGGTACAGAATTCAAATACAACTTACTAATACAACTGTCGTGTACAATACGACAAAATATACACTGTGAGTTTGAATACAAATATTATCTATTAGAGATTATACAAACTCAAAAGGAGTCCTCATTACAATTATTATCACACTATTTCACAGAATAGTGAGGACTACTAATGCTATCCTCTGGACCATCACTCCGTTCCCCGACTCGTCCAAGCTATATTCTCATTTCCTGAAGAGAACAGTGAAAGGAAGGTTAAGCTCAACTAGCCCAGTAAGAAATATTATGACTAAGATAATGCAGAATAAATTATCATTAGTCTCCAACAAATGTTAAACTGATAAAATATAATAGACATCAAGTTTAACTGCAGCAGAACAAGCAATCCATTAAAAGAGTCAAGTAGAAAATAAAATCTACTATCTTTTATGATTAAAAAGGTTTTTCATCACTGTTATCGCTGAGACTCAACTTAATAAATATTTCACATCATCGAATCACCCCTGCACTACGGCCAAGGATATTCTTTAGTATCACGACCATAATTATCCATGCACTACGGGCTAAGAATATTTGTGTATTCATTAATGGTCATGATCATGCCAACAACTATCCATCAATGCACTACGGGCCAATGAGAACTTTTACCACATCACTTGTAATATTACGGTCATGATTACACCGAATAATCCCTGGTCATAATCATACCAAGTCCATCTATGCACTACAGGCCACAGATGACTTTCAACAAAATATAAACATGAGGATGATGACAATGATATAAGAATTCAATAAAATAAGTGCAAGAATTATTTTATCCAGGAATTATTAACGTCCAAATTGTCAACATGATACTGTTTTGTAGAGTAAAATTCAAGAATGATCAAAAGAATATTTCCATGAAAAGATACTGGATGAAGCGTAAATATCAAGGATATTCTACTAATTTTATGGAGTATAGAAGTCAAAACTTTAACCAACTGAGTATAATAAAGAATGGAATAACAAAAGAAATCACCATGCATGCGGTACTTCGCATAGACAGGTTATTCCAACAGAATAATAATAACGAAACCAGGTCAGATAAAATTTGCACCAACAGAATGTTCCAACAGAATAATAAAGACGGAACCAGGTCCGGTGTAAAACACACAGACACGATGTTTCAACGAAATAATAATAAAGACGGAACCAGGTCCGATGTAAAACACACAGACAGGATGTTCCAACGGAATAATAATAAAGACGGAACCAGGTCCGGTGTAAAACACACAAACAGGATGTTCCAACAGAATAATAGAAGAATGTCACCAAGTATAGGGTAGACCGAGTATACAGGTTATTCCAACAGAATAAGAAGAAATAGAATAACAACAGTTCTCTTCATGAATAAGAAAGAATAACACCCTTTACGAGTACAACAAATAATATTTCCTACCTTAAGAAGAAGAGTACTGGATATATAAGTAGTGAAGTAGCAGAATACTTTCTTCTTTCTCTCTATAGTTTATCTCTCTAGAGTTTTAGTGAATTCGTAAGAAAATAATGAATGAATGAGCTTCTATTTATAGAAAAATAGAATGCATAGTAACTAATCTATGAACGGTCCAGATTGATTTACTTTAATCTGACGGTCCATATTTAAAGAAAAATTTTTTAAATAAAATATAATATATTCTATTTTTATATAAAAAGATTTTTACTATGCAAATACTATGCAGGCACTATGCAAACACTATGCATAATAAAATATAATATATTCTATTTATAGAATAACTTTAATAAAGTATTCTGTTTTATATAAAAAGATTTTCTGTATTATTACATTAATAATACCAATAAAACTGAGTGACTTCTCATGTAAGCATCAATAATTAATACCGTGTGCTACTATGTAACCACGCGTATTACTGTACTTTTAACACCGGGTGTTTCAACAGTTAACGGTAAAACTTCCGCCGTTATTTTCATAAAGTATTTTTGTCGTTTTCTCAATCCGATAATAATTCTGTTGTGGGGTCCACCAATGATTGTGCCGTTGTACGAATATTCCCTGTTAAAACGAATATTCCCCGACCAATCGAATATTATATAACAACTTGCGTACTTTATAAAATTTATAAATATTACCCACAACTATAACATTATCTCAAATTCACACCATAATATAAAAAATTATTTCGAGAAAATTAATTCTTTATTCATAAAATCTGGGGTTTCACACTACGGGCCAAGGATATTCGTGTATTCATCAACGGTCATGATCATGCCAACTACTGTCCATCAATGCACTACGGGCCAATGAGGACTTTTACCACATCATTTGTAACATTACGGTCATGATTATACCGAATAATCCCTGGTTATAATCACACCAAGTCCATTTGTGCACTACAGGCCACAGATGACTTTCAACATAATATAAACATGAGGATGACAATGATATAAGAATTCAATAAAACAAGTTCAAGGATAAATTTTTAAAGATTTATAATTTAATTTATCCAGAAATCAATAACGTCTAAATTGTCAACATGATACTGATTTGTGGAGTAAAATTTAAGAATAATATTGTAACAAAAATAATTTGGACCGAAAACGAATCAATTTTTATCATGAATAGTACCCCGGGTGAATAGTACTCGAGTGAATGGTACCCCCGTGAATAGTACTTCGGGAATAGTAACCCCGTGAATAGTACTCCGGCATGAAAAAGTTAAAACTTATCAAGAATGCTCAGAATAATATTTCCATGAAAAGATACTGGATGAAGCACAAATATCAATGATATTCTACTAATTTCATTGAATATAGAAGCCAAAATTTTAACAAACGAGTATAGAATTCAAAATCTGAACCGAAATAATATTACTTACATACTACAGAGTATGGAAAAAAATATTATTTTAAGCGAATATTGAACAAAAATAACATCACTTACCTTGAAAAGAAGAGTATTCTAACTGGTATAGCGGGGATATTCTTCAAGAAAACTTTCACTATTTTCTACGCTCAAAACTTTCTAACACTCGAAAGAAATACGCTCAAGATTATAGAATAAGAATTCTCTGAATCTGGTGTGATTTTCAATTCTAACTTAAGCGTCTATTTGTAGGAAAATGCTAGAACGTCATAGGAGACTAAAATAATAAAATATTAATTAAAACATTCTACACATGCCATTTTGACAAAATGGCAGCCCATCACCTTTTAAAATCCAATTCAGCACATGTATTCAACACCAACCAAAAGTGGGTCCCACCCAATTTTAATAAAAAATATTTTATTTTTCGAAACTTCAGTAATTCATAATAAATAGCCCTTTTATCAGAAAAATACGAATTTTATATCCATTCTACACGAAATCAAATTCTCTACAACTTTGCAGAAGAAGGTTTTTCCAAATTCCAAACAGAAAATATCCGAATTCCACAAACGGACAATTTTTAACACATCTTAAAATTCATAACAAATCATACGTTAATTTTTAACAGTTCAAAATTTGTGGACATATACTCAACTTATAAATGTATAACATATCCAAAATCACAACGGTCCAACGGTCAGATCAAAATTATAACTCACACAATAGAGCTTTATGAACACCGATTTGATTTTTAATACCTCCAATCCGACAAAATACTGATAAAACACCTCAACTTTAATTCCTTCATTTATAACCACATAAAATAAATATTTTCCTATCTATCATATATGTCCACATAAAATAAATTTTTCCTTATCATATAAATCAATAATTAATTATTCACAAATAATATTACAGAATCACAATAATGACAACCAGACCGTTCCCAGGAAAGAGGGGGTCTTTCGATAAGGATTTCTTTTTACTAGCGCTTAATTAGGTGACCAAACCTCTCCTTGACCAAACTTTCTAGACATTGCAAATAATGTTATCTAATAATATTATTCAAATAATATGAATTGTTGATTTGATAATGGGAAATACTGTGCAGTGACAATTATTGAAACAATAATAATAAAATATTGAACAGTAATTACTGTAACAATTATTGAGTAGTGTCTTCTTACGTAAGAATCAAATAATTCAAAAATATTGTGCAATACCGTGTGCTACTGTGCAACAACGCGTATTACTGAATTTTAACCACCAGGTATTCCAACAGTGTTAACGGTAACAACTATGCCGTTATTTATAAAAAGATATTTTTGTCGTTTTCTCAATTCGACAATAATTACATTGTGGGGTCCACCAATGATTGTGTCGTTGTACGAATATTTCCTGTTAAAATGAATATTCCCCGACCAATCGAATATTATATAACAACTTGCGTACTTTGCAAAATTTATAAATATTACCCACAACTATAACATTATATCAAATTCACTCCATAATATTTAAAAACGATATTTATAGAAAATTCAACTTTATTCATAAAAGTTGGGGTCTTACAGAAATACTTGGGATTTTCGAATATGTAGAGAGAGAAGGAGTTGGTAGTGAGCTTGGGTGCAATTGACTTAAGTTTATGACTTTTCTCTCTCTTTATCTCTTATAAAATTTAAATGCAATGTATATAGCTGAGATTGATGGCAATAAGTGACTGATTGGAGTTGTTTTTAGTCACATGTTGTGGTTTACCCACTAAAGTTTTGCTAAATTCTACAAGTTAACTAATAAAGAATGCAAAAAGGGTATTTTGGTCTTTTTTTCTTCCAATTTTAATGGCATAATAGACTTTTGATCCAACCCTTAGGGTTTAACCCTTAGGTTTTACAAATTTAATTCTAGGATTTCCAATTAGGGTTTTTCAAATGAAAAAAATTAAGCTTTCTAATTTATAATTAGGGTTTCATAATTAGATTAGGGTTTCCTAATTACATAGATTTGAACATTAGGATTAATGTTTCCTAATTAACATAAAACTTTCTTAATTAGCAATTATAGTTTCTAATTAGCAATTAGGGTTCCTAATTTTAGCAATTAGGGCTTCCGATTAGAAATTAGGGTTTCTAATTATTAGAGTTTCCATAATTAGGTTATAATTAATAACACATAAGCCTTATACTTAGTATTTGAATTCCCAAATTAGGGTTTTCTAATTCTGAATTAGGGTTTTGGATTTTCGAAACTAAAATTAGGGCTTCCAGAACCGGTTTTAGAGTTTCTTATAAATAATAAGAATTTTCTAACTGAACGTTGACGTTCTTAATATAATATTAAGGTTTGCCACTGATATAGGTTATCTGGTCAACCCTTGACTCTTAACCACATACTGCACACATATAGAACCATATACACAGAACATATACACTTATACCCTTAATCTTGAATAATTCACCACAAAAATTTTAAATTCACAAAATTTCGTCCCGGAAATCTCAAATCCATTCACTTATTTTATATCTAGGTTTATTATTCAACCTTTAATCCATCATTTAAGATATAAATAATTATCTAAATTCTCGGGTTGTCACATTCACCCCTTCTTCTAAAAATTTCGTCCCCAAAATTTTCCTTACACCTTATACCTTTCATACACAGCATCACATGCTACCCAAAACATCTCTCACAAGAGTTAAAATTTTGAAATTGTGTTGAGGAGTCATATAAACCATGAACTAATGAGTTTTACAGGTATTACTACCCTTGACCTATTTCAATTAAGAAAAAGATACTCTACCCCTTACAAAGGTTAACTGTATATTTACAATCACGAAGAAGGTAAAGTACCGTTACTAGTACGTATACTTTAATCATTTCTCTCGAATATTCTCACTATTGAATAATTTTATCCAATCTGCACAGTTCACCTCAGTCATATCATAGAATTCCATACCAAAATAATTTGGTTCTGGAAAATTTTTAAAGAACGCTTAGAGTTTTCAAAACGTTGGTCTAGCCGAATCGAATAGCTTAGACTCATATCGATAATCAATTTCAAACGAAATATTAAGGTATAGCCAAACCCCGTTGGAAAATTAAAATTTTGAAAATAGTTTGAAAATGACATTATGATGTCGTACTGTATTAACAGCCCGTTTGAGAATGCCGTCATTGTATGACTTTGTCATAACACATCATACAATAGTGAAACAATGATTTTAGATTAAATTCAACACTAAGTATTCCTGTATTTACAACTCCATAAACTTTTTATCATCTCTGCACCAGGTTACATGGTACATAAGTGATAAATAAAAATATATTTTGATATTTCAAATCATTATCGTCTAGCTGAAACAAGTAGCATAGACTATACTTCAAAATGTTCAATAATCATTACCAATTAGTTTTATCATCTCAATAGGTAATGATGTGTTGGTGGCCCGAAGTCCACACATACACAATGGTCACCAGAAGTTGAGAATAAAAAAAATCATTTCAAAAAGGCACATAGTGCGTATTTAGCTTGACGTCAAAAATTTTGAAGTCTAGCATTGCTAGAAGATTTAGAAAACCTATGTCTCCACTAATAATTCATTGCCTAATATTGCTACCTATTCCTATTATCCTCAATATATCATTCACACTTAGTTCTACCCAGTTCGTCAAACTTACCACACTTATGAGTTCAGGAACTTTCTACAATCATATGAATTTAAGAACTTGTCCTAGACAGACCTTTGGCGTCCATTCGCTGAGGGGTTCATAAATATTTCATATAATTATGAGTCGCGAACGTATCATAAGTATGAGTTTTAAGAACTCGTATTTAACCTTAAATTCTATAACTATACCCTACCTATCTATTATACACCTGAGAAAAGAATCACCTTCTCAACAAGTATATAACAAATAGCGCGACACAGACATTTCAATGATTATCAGTACCAGAAACTAAGTGGTTTTTACACCAAGTACAATTCCCCGCCCATAACAAGGAATCATATAACTCAGCTGCTGACATAAGTCCTCAATTGAAATCCCCACTTAATCCTACCTCCCTTCTCAATACAAATTTCATTTAATCCGTATTCATAACCCTTTCTTGAATATGTACCAATTCATAGACACACAACCATCTTTGCTGTAAAATTTTCAATCATTCGTTTGATTCTTCTCCATACTATAATCTTATCAGATCACGGAGTGATCTCATCATATATATTACGATTCATTTCTATACTATGATCTTTTTATTTTACGATCTCCTATCACAGTACTTTTAGTCTTTTAGATTCTATCTATTCATTACTACTATTCACCTTTATTATCAGAGTTAGGGAACTCTGTATCTTTTATAACTCGTCGAGATTCGTCTTTGAATCTTACCGACACACTAACCCTATTTGAGTTAGTACTTAACCTAATCACTGCGGTTATTAGTCTCAAGTAACTCTACCTAAGGTTTATAACGTACAGCTTTGATACCAACTGTGAGGACCCCAGATCCGGGTCCCAAATCACCGCGGATCCGGTATAATAATTCTATAACTATTACGGAAGATATAAACATAAATTATTTATACAAAAAACTTTAAACACTATCCCCAAGTTCGAGTAACCTTAACTTATACACAAATCAATATCATATCTATCATACAATGTTTATTATTTTACATTACTATTACAAACTAGCTGCATACATAGTCCCAAGCTGGACTTGACTTTGTCATTTCATGTATCCGACGTAATCGTCTTAATCTGCAATGTTAATTATGATATAGCAAGGGTGAGCAATAAGTTTGCCCAGCAAGTTTAAATTTATTAAATTAAAGATATATCATGATAGAAAGAATTGAACAATAAGCTGGCTAAAGTTCTACAATATAATTGTGAACTACCATGAACAAATTTTCATAGCTGAACGAACATTTAACATAAACATATCAATTATATCTTGACCGAATTGTAATAAAGGTGATCAGCCTTTCATACCTGATGAATATATGCAATATACATAGAGTACGATTCAACAATTCATAGACATGGTAATCAACAATGATTAACCACAAGTTAAAAGAATAGTTCAAGAAAACTTGCATGTTTGGTTGATTACTATTACACAAATTATCTAGCTTTACCTGAAGACCTATTATAAATAATATTGATCTACAAATTAGAATAATATCATCATAATATTTAAAATAACCTAAACATATTAACACTTAATCCTATCAGTCTATACATCATATAAGACCTAGTATCAAGTCAAACTATTGCAGTCTAAGTTGAATTCGACACAATTCTGACGTCCCGACGGCCTAGTCGGATAAATATTGAGCCTCTTTTCCTTAAGACTCTGCCTAAACTGGTTCACGACTATCTTAGATAATTATATTATCAATCAAAATAATTTTCCAAGTCTCATAATAAATTTTAAATAATTATTATCATTTATCATGATTTTTCAATCATTAATATCGTATTTATCTAATTTAAATACCACAATATTCCATTATCATTAATATTTATTTAATATTAAATATTAATAAAATACATGTCATAATATTATAATATATTTATAATATCTCAAAGTATTTTTTATTACTTTATTATTGCCATTAAATGATTTTAAAGTAATTAAAACCATTAATAAATAACTGCTATTAATATTAAATATTAATATTTTTAATGACAAAATATCAAAAGTTATATTTTATAAATTAACATATTTTTTTAACCTTTAAATTATTTTTATATCATTTGAAATCATTAATTCTATTTTTCTATAATTTATTAAATATATTTATTAAATAAATTAATTACCATTAATATTTATTTATTAATTTAATTTATCAAAAAATATTAAAAGTCATTAAAAATAACTTAAAATATTTTTTTACGCCATAAAATAATTTTAAATGATTTTTTAATTAATAAAATTATTTTAAGTAATTTATTTAATATTATAATTAAATAAATTAAATACCAAAAATATTCCAAAAATATTAAATATTAATGAAATATATTCAGAATAATTAAAAACCTATTTTTAGACTTTAAAATAATTTTTAGGAATTTAATATGTATTTTTAATAATTAAAAACCAATTTTTTCTATTTATTAATAAAATAATTGATTTTTCGAAATTAAATGTCACTAAAGGGGGCCTATAGCGACAAAACCGTCGTTATAGGTGTTCTTCATGTTCTTGAGCCAAACCCAGAAACTCATGGGCAATTAACAAGGTATTAGGTTTGACCAACTATAATTCATGGATCTTGATGTATCCGGGTTCGATTATATGTTAAGATTATAGTATTGATGTAATACTACAACACTAAACAAACATCATGGCCATTCTATATCAAATCAGAGATATCTGGGTCCTCAAAAACATTGTCAGACATGTTCATCATTTTCTGGGTTACCCAGAAATGAAGAACAACCAAGGTACTTACTTTGCAAGCCTTGAATATAGAGTTCTGGGATTGATCAGTGTAATATGAATGTTCAATAGTGTAGACTACATGTCAAAGAACAATTATATAACATAATATCAGTATAACATCAACACATTTAAGAAATCAAGGCCGGTCAAAGTCTGACAAAAAAACGGTTCTTGAACAATCTAGGTTTTCCAGATTGTTCATCCGGCTGATGGTCAACTATAGTTTGACCGGCTACAACTTAGATTCTGTTATGGATATAAGTGTTCTAATGGCTTTACTGTGTAACCTACATGTCATACTACAAGTTCCAAACAAGAACATGGCCCAAACACTTAACAGTTGCAAGATCTAGTGCCTGCAAAATCGTTGTCAGTGATTTCTGGGTTTCTGGGTTACACAGAAACCAGATTTCGTGCTCGGTCAACGCACTTTAACCGCTTATATCTTTCAATCTACACATGATCTGACCCTGTTTCTAGTTCCAGATCATAGTCCACATGATATAGAACAAATCTATAACATAAAACAACACAAACCAAAAACAGAGAAGAATCTAGGGCCTCTGACATTCGACTGTCACACAATATTTTAGGGTTCAAAGTCAGTTCTAAAAACTTGATTTTAAGGCCTTTTGATGCTATAGATCTATGATATATCATCATAGATCATCATAAAACATCTTCTAGCAAACATCTAAACACATGAACACATAAATACGAATTCTCTCTTTGCATACAAGATCAAAGGTAAGTTTAGGGTTTATACCTTCTCTTGAATATTCTTTCATCTAGGCTCTACCATACTGATTTGGATGTGTTAGAAAGTTATCTAGGGACTGAAATACTTGGGATTTTTGGATATGTAGAGAGAGAAGGAGTTGGTTGTGAGCTTGGGTGCAATTGACTTAAGTTTATGACTTTTCTCTCTCTTTATCTCTTATAATATTTAGATGCAATGTATATAGCTGAGATTGCTGGCAATAAGTGACTGATTGGAGTTGTTTTTATTCACATGGAGTGGTTTCCAAGTTAACTAATAAAGAATGCAAAAAGGGTATTTTGGTATTTTTCCTTCCAATTTTAATGGCATAATAGACTTTTGATCCAACCCTTAGGTTTTACAAATTAAATTCTAGGATTTCCTATTAAGGTTTTTCAAATGGAAAAAATTAAGTTTTCTAATTTATAATGAGGGTTTAATAATTAGATTAGGTTTTCCTAATTACTTAGATTTGAACATTAGGATTAATGTTTCCTAATTAACATAAAACTTTTTTAATTAGCAATTAGGGTTTCTAATTATTAGGGTTTCCATAATTAGGTTATAATTAATAACACTTAAGCCTTATACTTAGCATTTGAATTCGCAAATTAGGGTTTTGTTATTCTGAATTAGGGTTTCGAATTCCCGAAACTAAAATTAGGATTTCCAGAGCCGGTTTTAAGATTTCTTATAAATAGTAAGAATTTTCTAACTGAACGTTGAGTTCTTAATATAATATTAGGGTTTGCCACTGATATAGGTTATCTGGTCAACCCTTGACCCTTAACCACATACTGTACACATATACAACAACCATATACACAGAACATATACACTTATACCCTTAATCCTGAATAATTCACCACAAAAAATTAAAATTCACAAAATTCCTTCCTGGAAATCTCAAATCCATTCACCTATTTTATGTCCAGGTTTATTATTCGACCTTTAATCCATCATTTAAGATTTAAATAATTATCTAAATTCTCGGGTTGTCACATTCACCCCTTCTTCTAAAAATTTTATCCCCGAAATTTACCTTACACCTTATACCTTTCATACACAGCATCACATGCTACCCAAAACATCTCTCACAAGAGTTAAAATTTTGAAATTATGTTGAGGAGTCATATAAACCATGAACTAATGAGTTTTACAGGTATTACTACCCTTGACCTATTTCAATTAAGAAAAAGATACTCTACCCCTTACAAAGGTTAACTGTATATTTACAATCACGAAGAAGGTAAAGTATCGTTACTAGTACGTATACTTTAATCATTTCTTGCGAATATTCTCACTATTGAATAATTTTATCCAATCTGCACAGTTCACCTGAGTCTTATCATAGAATTCCAAAGCAAAACAATTTGGCTCTGAAAAATTTTTAAAGAACGCTTAGAGTTTTCAAAACGTTGGTCTAGCCGAATCGAATAGCTTAGACTCATATCGATAATCAATTTCAAACGAAATATTAAGGTATAGCCAAACCCCGTTGGAAAATTAAAATTTTAAAAATGACATTATGATGTCATACTGTATTAACAGCCCGTTTGAGAATGACGTCATTGTATGACTTTGTCATAACACATCATACAATAGTGAAACAATGATTTTTGATTAAATTCAACACTAAGTATTCCTGTATTTACAACTCCATAAACTTTTTATCATCTCTGTACCAGGTTACATGGTACATAAGTGATAAATAAAAATATATTTTAATATTTCAAATCATTATCGTCTAGCTGAAACAAGTAGCATAGACTATACTTCAAAATGTTCAATAATCATTACCAATTAGCTTTATCATCTCAATAAGTAACGATGTGTTGGTGGCCCGAAGTCCACACATACACAATGGTCACCAGAAGTTGAGAATAAAAACAAAATCATTTCAAAAAGGCACATAGTGCGTATTTAGCTTGACGTCAAAAATTTTGAAGTCTAGCATAGCTAGAAGATTTAGAAAACCTATGTCTCCACTAATAATTCATTGCCTAATATTGCTACCTATTCCTATTATCCTCAATATATCATTCACACTTAGTTCTACCCAGTTCGTCAAACTTACCACACTTATGAGTTCAGGAACTTTCTACAATCATATGAATTTAAGAACTTGTCCTAGACAGACCTTTGGCGTCCATTCGCTGAGGGGTTCATAAATATTTCATATAATTATGAGTCGCGAACGTATCATAAGTATGACTTTTAAGAACTCGTATTTAACCTTAAATTCTATAACTATACCCTACCTATCTATTATACACCTGAGAAAAGAATCACCTTCTCAACAAGTATATAACAAATAGCGCGACACAGACATTTCAATGATTATCAGTACCAGAAACTAAGTAGTTTTTACACCAAGTACAATTCCCCGCCCATAACAAGGAATCATATAACTCAGCTGCTGACATAAGTCCTCAATTGAAATCCCCACTTAATCCTACCTCCCTTCTCAATACGAATTTTATTTAATCCGTATTCATAACCCTGTCCTGAATATGTACCAATTCATAGACACACAACCATCTTTTCTGTAAAAATTTTAATCATTCGCTTGATTCTTCTCCATACTATAACCTTATCAGATCACGGGGTGATCTCATCATATATATTACGATTCATTTATATACTATGATCTTTTTATTTTATGATCTCCTATAACTGTACTTTTAGTCTTTTAGACTCTATCTATTCATTACTACTATTCAACTTTATTATCAGAGTTAGGGAACTCCGTATCTTTTATAACTCGTCGAGATTCGTCTTTGAATCTTACCGACACACTAACTCTATTTGAGTTAGTACTTAACCTAATCACTGCGGTTATTAGTCTCAAGTAACTCTACCTAAGGTTTATAACCTACAGCTTTGATACCAACTGTGAGGACCCCAGATCCGGGTCCCAAATCACCGCGGATCTGGTATAATAATTCTATAACTATTGCGAAAGATATAAACATAAATTGTTTTTACAATAAACTTTAAACACGATCCCCATGTTCGAGTAACCTTAACTTATACACAAATCAATGACATATCTATCATACAATGTTTATTATTTTACATTACTATTACAAACTAGCCGCATACGTAGTCCCAAGCTGGACTTAACTTTATCATTTCCTGTATCCGACGTAATCGTCTTAATCTGCAATGTTAATTACGATATAGCAAGGGTGAGCAATAAGTTTGCCCAGCAAGTTTAAATTTATTAAATTAAAGATATATCATGATAGAAAGAATTGAATAATAAGCTGGCTAAAGTTCTACAACATAATTGTGAACTAGCATTAACAAATTTTCATAGTTGAACGAACATTTAACATAAACATATCAATTATATCTTGACCGAATCGTAATAAAGGTGATCAGCCTTTCATACCTGATGAATACATGCAATATGCACAGAGTACGATTCAACAATTCATAGGCATGGTAATCAACAATGATTAACCACAAGTTAAAAGAATAGTTCAAGAAAACTTGCATGTTTGGTTGATTACTATTACACAAATTATCTAGCTTTACCTGAAGACCTATTATAAATAATATTGATCTACAAATTAGAATAATATCATCATAATATTTAAAATAACCTAAACATATTAACATATAATCTTATCAGTCTATACATCATAAGACATAGTATCAATTCAAACTATTGCAGTCTAAGTTGAATCCGACACAATTCTGACGTCCCGACGGCCTAGTCGGATAAATATCGAGCCTCTTTTCCTTAAGACTCTGCCTAAACTGGTTCACGATTATCTTAGATAATTATATTATCAATCAAAATAATTTTCCAAGTCTCATAATAAATTTTAAATAATTATTATCATTTATCATGATTTTTTAATCATTAATATCGTATTTATCTAATTTAAATACCACAATATTCTATTATCATTAATATTTATTTAATATTAAATATTAATGAAATACATGTCATAATATTATAATATATTTATAATATCTCAAAGTATTTTTTATTACTTTATTATTGCCATTAAATGATTTTAAAGTAATTAAAACCATTAATAAATAACTGCTATTAATATTAAATATTAATATTTTTAATGACAAAATATCAAAAGTTATATTTTATAACTTAACATATTTTTTTAACCTTTAAATTATTTTTATATCATTTTAAATCATTAATTCTATTTTTCTATAATTTATTAAATATATTTATTAAATAAATTAATTACCATTAATATTTATTTATTAATTTAATTTATCAAAAAATATTAAAAGTCATTAAAAATTACTGAAAATATTTTCTTATACCATAAAATAATTTTAAATGATTTTTTAATTAATAAAATCATTTTAAGTAATTTATTTAATATTATAATTAAATAAATTAAATACCAATAATATTCCAAAAATATTAAATATTAATGAAATATATTCAGAATAATTAAAAACCTATTTTTGGACTTTAAAATAATTTTTAAGAATTTAATATGTATTTTTAATAATTAAAAATTAATTTTTTCTATTTATTAATAAAATAATTGATTTTCTGAAATTAAATGTCACTAAAGGGGGCCTATAGCGACAAAACCGTCGTTATAGGTGTTCTTCATGTTCTTGAGCCAAACCCAGAAACTCATGGGCAATTAACAAGGTATTAGGTTTGACCAACTATAATTCATGGATCTTGATGTATCCGGGTTCGATTATATGTTAAGATTATAGTATTGATGTAATACTACAACACTAAACAAACATCATGGCCATTCTATATCAAATCAGAGATATCTGGGTCCTCAAAAACATTGTCAGACATGTTCATCATTTTCTGGGTTACCCAGAAATGAAGAACAACCAAGGTACTTACTTTGCAAGCCTTGAATATAGAGTTCTGGGATTGATCAGTGTAATATGAATGTTCAATAGTGTAGACTACATGTCAAAGAACAATTATATAACATAATATCAGTATAACATCAACACATTTAAGAAATCAAGGCCAGTCAAAGTCTGACAAAAAAACGGTTCTTGAACAATCTAGGTTTTCCAGATTGTTCATCCGGCTGATGGTCAACTATAGTTTGACCGGCTACAACTTAGATTCTGTTATGGATATAAGTGTTCTAATGGCTTTACTGTGTAACCTACATGTCATACTACAAGTTCCAAACAACAACATGGCCCAAACACTTAACAGTTGCAAGATCTAGTGCCTGCAAAATCGTTGTCAGTGATTTCTGGGTTTCTGGGTTACACAGAAACCAGATTTCGTGCTTGGTCAACGCACTTTGACCGCTTATATCTTTCAATCTACACATGATCTGACCCTGTTTCTAGTTCCAGATCATAGTCCACATGATATAGAACAAATCTATAACATAAAACAACACAAACCAAAAACAGAGAAGAATCTAGGGCCTCTGACATTCGACTGTCACACAATATTTTAGGGTTCAAAATCAGTTCTAAAAACTTGATTTTAAGGCCTTTTGATGCTATAGATCTATGATATATCATCATAGATCATCATAAAATATCTTCTAGCAAACATCTAAACACATAAACACATAAATACGAATTCTCTCTTTGCATACAAGATCAAAGGTAAGTTTAGGGTTTATACCTTCTCTTGAATATTCTTTGATCTAGGCTCTACCATACTGATTTGGATGTGTTAGAAAGTTATCTAGGGACTTAAATACTTGGGATTTTTGGATATGTAGAGAGAGAAGGAGTTGGTTGTGAGCTTGGGTGCAATTGACTTAAGTTTATGACTTTTCTCTCTCTTTATCTCTTATAATATTTAGATGCAATGTATATAGCTGAGATTGCTGGCAATAAGTGACTGATTGGAGTTGTTTTTATTCACATGGAGTGGTTTACAAGTTAACTAATAAAGAATGCAAAAAGGGTATTTTGGTCTTTTTCCTTCCAATTTTAATGGCATAATAGACTTTTGATCCAACCCTTAGGTTTTACAAATTAAATTCTAGGATTTCCTATTAAGGTTTTTCAAATGGAAAAAATTAAGTTTTCTAATTTATAATGAGGGTTTAATAATTAGATTAGGTTTTCCTAATTACTTAGATTTGAACATTAGGATTAATGTTTCCTAATTAACATAAAACTTTTTTAATTAGCAATTAGGGTTTCTAATTATTAGGGTTTCCATAATTAGGTTATAATTAATAACACTTAAGCCTTATACTTAGCATTTGAATTCCCAAATTAGGGTTTTGTTATTCTGAATTAGGGTTTCGGATTCCCGAAACTAAAATTAGGGTTTCTAGAGTCTGTTTTAAGATTTCTTATAAATAGTAAGAATTTTTTAACTGAACGTTGAGTTCTTAATATAATATTAGGGCTTGCCACTGTTATAGGTTATCTAGTCAACCCTTGACCCTTAACCACATACTGTACACATATACACAGAACATATACACTTATACCCTTAATCCTGAATAATTCACCACAAAAAATTTAAATTCACAAAATTCCTTCCTAGAAATCTCAAATCCATTCACCTATTTTATGTCCAGGTTTATTATTCAACCTTTAATCCATCATTTAAGATTTAAATAATTATCTAAATTCTCGGGTTGTCACATTCACCCCTTCTTCTAAAAATTTCGTCCCCGAAATTTACCTTACACCTTATACCTTTCATACACAACACCACATGCTACCCAAAACATCTCTCACAAGAGTTAAAATTTTGAAATTATGTTGAGGAGTCATATAAACCATGAACTAATGAGGTTTACAGGTATTACTACCCTTGACCTATTTCAATTAAGAAAAAGATACTCTACCCCTTACAAAGGTTAACTGTATATTTACAATCACGAAGAAGGTAAAGTATCGTTACTAGTAGGTATACTTTATTCATTTCTCGCGAATATTCTCACTATTGAATAATTTTATCCAATCTGCACAGTTCACCTCAGTTTTTTCATAGAATTTCGCACCAAAACAATTTGGTTCGGGAAAATTTTCAAATAACGCTTAGAGTTTTCAAAACGTTGGTCTAGCCGAATCGAATAGCTTAAACTCATATCGATAATTAATTTCAAACGAAATATTAAGGTATAGCCAAACCCCATTGGAAAATTAAAATTTTGAAAATAGTTTGAAAATGATGTCATGATGTCGTATTGTATTAACCGCCCGTTTAAGAATGTCGTCATTGTATGACTTTGTCATAAAATATCATAAAATTGTGGAACAATGATTTTAGATCAAATTCAACACTAAGTATTCCTGCATTTACAACTCCATAAACTTTTTATCATCTCTGCACCAGGTTACATGGTACATAAGTGATAAATAAAAATATATTTTGATATTTCAAATCATTATCGTTTAGCCGAAACAAGTAGCATAGACTATACTTTAAACTGTTCAATAATCATTACCAATTAGTTTTATCATCTCAACAAGTAACGATGTGTCGGTGGCTCGAAGTCCACACATACACAATGGTCACCAGAAGTTGAGAATAAAAAAAATCATTTCAAAAAGGCACATAGTGCGCATTTAGCTTGACGTCAAAAATTTCAAAGTCTATCATAGCTAGAAGATTCGAAAAACCTATGTCTCCACTAATAATTCATTGCATAATATTGCTACCTATTCCTATTATCCTCAATATTCCATTCACACTTAGTTCTACCCAGTTCGTCAAACTTACCACACTTATGAGTTCAAAAACTTTCCACAATCATATGAATTTAAGAAATTGTCCTAGACAAACCTTTGGCGTCCATTCGCTGAGGGTTTCATAAACATTTCATATAATTATGAGTCACGAACGTACCATAAGTATGAGTTTTAAGAACTCGTATTTAACCTTATATTCTCTAACTATACCCTACCTACCTGTTATACACCTGAGAAAAGAATCACATTCTCAACAAGTATATAGCAAATAGTGCGACACATACATTTCAATGATTATCAGTACTAGAAACTAAGTGGTTTTTACACCAGGTACAATTCCTCGCCCATAATAAGAAATCATACAACTCAGCTGCTGACATGAGTCCTCAATTGAAATCCCCACCTAATCCTACCTCCCTTCTCAATACGAATTTCATTTAATCCGTATTCATAACACTTTCCTGGATATGTACCAATTCATTGACACACAACCATCTTTGTTGTAAATTTTCAATCATTCGGTTGATTCTTCTCCATACTATAACCTTATCAGATCACAAGGTGATCTCATTGTATATATTACGATTCATTTCTATACTATAATCATTTTATTTTACGATCTCCTGTCACTGTACCTTTAGTCTTTTAGACTCTATCTATTCATTACTACTGTTCACCTTTATTATCAGAGTTAGGGAACTTTGTATCTTTTATAACTCGCCGAGATTCGTCTTTGAATCTTACCGACACACTAACTCTATTTGAGTTAGTACTTAACCTAATCACTGTAGTTATTAGTCTCAAGTAACTTTACCTAAGGTTTATTGTAAGACCCCAACTTTTTGAATAAAGATTAATTTTCTATAAATATCATTTTTGAATATTATGAAGTAAATTTGATATAATGTTATAGTTGTGGGTAATATTTATAAATTTTGCAAAGTACGCAAGTTGTATATAATATTCGATTGGTCGGAGAATATTTGTTTTAACAGGGAATATTCGTACAACGGCACAATCATTGGTGGACCCCACAACGAAATTATTGTCGAATTGAGAAAACGACAAAAATATTTTATTGAAAATAACGGCGGAAGTTTTACCATTAATACTGTTGAACTACTCGGTAGTAAAAATACAGTAATACGCGTGGTTGCATAGTAGTACACGGTATTAATTATTGATGCTTATGTGATAATCACTCAGTTTTGTTTTATTGGTATTATTAATATAATAAAACAGAAAAGCTTTTTATATAAAACAAGATACTTTTATAAAGTTATTCGTTTTATTAGGCTAATAGTAAAATCTTTTTATATAAAACAGAATACTTTTATAAAGTTATCTGTTTTATTAGACAATAATTAGAATATATTATATTTTATTATGCATAGTATTTGCATAGTAAAATATTTTATAAAGTTATTCGTTTTATTAGATTATAAATAGAATATATTATATTTTATTTAAAAGATTTTGCTTTAAATATGGACCGTCAGATTAAAGTAAATCAATCTGGACCGTTCATGAGTTAGTTACTATGCAGTCCATTTTTCTATAAATAGAAGCTCATTCCTTCATTATTTCTTACGAATTCACTGAAACTCTAGAGAGATAAACTATAGAGAGAAAGAAGAAAAGTATTCTGCTACTTCACTACTTATATATCTAGTACTCTTCTTCTTAAGGTAGGGGGTATTATTTCTTTTGTATTCATGAAGAGAACTTCTGTTATTTCATTCTTTATTATTCTGTTGGAATAACCTGTATACGCGGACTTCCCTATACTTGGTGAAATTCTCCTGTTATTCTATTCTTCATTATTCTGTTGGAATATCATGTCTGTACATTTTACGCCGAACCTGGTTCCGTCTTTACTATTCTGTTGGAACATCCTGTCAGTGCGTATTACGCCTGACCTGGTTCAGTTATTTAGTATTCTATTGGAATAACATGTCTATGCAAAGTACCGCATGCATAGTGATTTCTGTTGTTATTCTATTCTTTATTATTCTGTTGGAACATCATGTCGGTGTGAATTTCGCCTGACCTGGTTCCGTTATTATTATTCTGTTGGAATAATCTATTTATGCGAAGTACCGCATGAATGGTGATTTCTTTTGTTATTCCTTTCTTTATTATACTCAGTTGGTTAAAGTTTTGACTTCTATACTCCATAAAATTTGTGGAGTATCCTTGATATTTGTACTTCATCCAGTATCTTTTCATGGAAATATTTTTCTGAGTATTCTTGAATTTTACTCTACAAAGAAGTATCATGTTGACAATTTGGACGTTATTAGTTCCTGAATAACTTAATTCTTGAACTTGTTTTATTGAATTCTTATATTGTTGTCATCATCCTCATGTTTATATTTTTTTTAAAGTTATATGTGGCCTGTTGTGCATAGATGGACTTGTTATGATTATTATCAGGGATTATTCGGTGTAATCGTGACTGTAATGTTACAAATGATGTGGTAAAAGTCCTCATTGGCCCGTAGTGCATTGATGGACAGTTGTTGGCATGATCATGACCATTAATGAATACACAAATATTCTTGGCCCATAGTGCATGGATAGTTGTGATCGTGATACTAAAGAATATCCTTGGTCGTAGTGTAGGAGTGATTCGATGATGTGGATTATTTATTAAGCTGAGTCCCAGCGATAAAAGTGATGAAAAACCTTTTAAATCATAGAAGATAGTAGATTTTATTCTCTACTTAACTCTTTTAATGGATTGCTTGTTCCACTGTAGTTAAACTTGATGTTTGTTATATTGTATCAGTTTAACACTGTTTAAGGCTAATGATAATTTATTCTGCATTATCTTAGTCATAATATTTCTTACTGGGCTAGTTGAACTCACCCTTTCTTTCACTGTTCTCTTCAGGAAATGAGAATATAGCTGGGACGAGTCGAGAAACGGAGTGATAAATCAGATGATAGTATTAGTAGTCCTCACTATTCTGTTAAATAGTGTGACAATAAATATAATGAGGTCCCCATTGAGTTTGTATATTGTCTAGATGACAATATTTGTATTAAAACTCACAGCATATGTTTAGTCGTATTTTACACGACTGTTGTATAATTAAGTTATATTTGAATTTTATACCATGTATTTGGCGACTCAAGATGGGTGACGTATACCTATTTTGGGGGCGTCACATTTATAACCTAAAGCTTTGATACCAACTGTGAGAACCCCAGATCCGAGTCCCAAATCACCGCGAATCCGGTACAATAATTCTATAACTATTGCAGAAGATATAAACATAAATTGTTTATACAATAAACTTTACCCACTATCCCCAAGTTCTAGCAACCTTAACTTATACACAAATCAATATCTTATCTATCATAGAATGTTTATTATTTTACATTACTATTACAAACTAGCTGCATACATAGTCCCAAGCTGGACTTGGCTTTGTCCTTTCCTGTATTCGACGTAATCGTCTTAATCTGCAATGTTAATCATGATATAGCAAGGGTGAGCAACAAGTTTGCCCAACAAGTTTAAATATATTAAATTAAAGATATATCATGATAGAAAGAATTGAACAATAAGCTGTCTAAAGTTCTACAATATAATTGTGAACTAGCATGAATAATTTTTCATAGCTGAACAAACATTTAACATAAACATATCAATTATATCTAGACCGAATGGTAATGAAGGTGATCAGCCTTTCATACTTGATGAATACATGCAATATGCACAGAGTACGATTCAACAATTCATAGACATGGCAATCAACAATAATTAACCACAAGTTAAAAGAATAGTTCAAGAAAACTTGCATGTTCGGTTGATTACTGTTACGCAAATTATCTAGCTTTGTCTGAAGACCTATTATAAATAATATTGATCTACAAATTAGAATAATATCATCACAATATTTAAAATAACATAAACACATTAACACATAATCCTATCAGTCTATACATCACATAAGACCTAGTATCAAGTCAAACTATTGAAGTCTGAGTTGAATCTGGCACAATTCTGACGTCTCGACGGCCTAGTCGGATAAATATCGAGCCTATTTTCCTTAAGACTCTACCGAAACTGGTTCACGATTATCTTAGATAATTATATTATCAATCAAAATAATTTTCCAAGTCTCATAATAATTTTTAAATAAATTTTGCAATCATTAATATCATATTTATCTAATTTAAATACCATAATATTCCATTATCATTAATATTTATTTAATATTAATATTAATATTTATTTAATATTAAATATTAATGAAATGCATGTCATAATATTATAATATATTTATAATATCTCAAAGTATTTTTTTATTACTTTATTATTTCCATTTAATGATTTTAAAGTAATTAAAACTATTAATAAATAACTGCTATTAATAATTTTCATGACAAAATATCAAAAGTTATATTTTATAACTTAACATTTTTTTAAACGTTTAATTATTTTTTTTATATATTTTTTAAATAATTAATTATATTTTTCCATAATTTATTTAATATATTTATTAAATAAATTTAATTACCATTAATATTTATTTATTAATGTAATTTATCTCAAAAATATTAAAAGTCATTAAAAATAACTTAAAAATATTTTCATATACCATAATATAATTTTAAATGATTTTTTAAGTAATAAAATTATTTTTAAGTAATTTATTTAATATTGTAATTAAATAAATTAAATACCAATAATATTCCAAAAATATTAAACATTAATGAAATATATTCAGAATAATTAAAAACCCATTTTTGGACTTTAAAATAATTTTTAGGAATTTAATATGTATTTTTAATCATTAAAACCCATTTTTTTCTATTTATTAAATAAAATAATTGATTTTTCGAAATTAAATATCACTAAAAGGGGCCTATAGCGACAGAACCGTCGCTATAGGTGTTGTGACGCCCCCAAATCTAGGTCCCTTCGAACCTCGGATCCGGTCCGCCACGATACTACTATCGTCAAACTATTTATATATTTTATTCATAACTTATTAAATATAACTTTGCTTATTACAATTTAAAATATAAATTCATTCCATTTCCAGGATTTGTATAATGACCCCAAACTTTTATAAGTTTCTAATCTTGGTCATTTACCATTCCTGTCTTATATCATATTCGATGTTATAAAAATATGCGAAATAATTTAAACTTTTTCAATCTCCTTAAAAATAAATCTTTTATTGATATCTTAAATTGAATCAATTACATATCCTTGAATCAATTTATGTTATGATTCATTCTATTCGAATTTCTATATAAATCTTTACATCTCGATTCGAATTCCTCTATTTATCACATAGTACAACTTAACATGTATTATACATCGTAAACTACTATCATGTACATCTCATAGAACCTAAACATGGTTCAAGGGCATATATTTAAATAAATCAATCAATCTCCTTCGATGCTATTGAACTTTATCTCAAGTAACATGTAATCTTTATCATGAGTCCTTAACCTGAAAAAGTGGTTATTTGCAAGGGTGAACTCGACAACCCAGCAATTCTAACAGTTTTCATGCATCACATAGCATATAATAGCATACTTAGTTCATGCATTCATAATCAATTAATATTTAGTACGCATGTTACTTCTCACATAACAGGCATAAACATTTACTTCACAAGCATATCATCAAAGATCAACTTTCAATTTCATACAAATCTCGTATGCATTTCATATATATATACATCAATATTCTCATAGCATAATATAGTTCAACTAACAGTTATCAAATTCATATATCAAATAGGAACCAAAAGACTTGCCTGATTCGTAGTTTATCAACTACGACTTAACTACTTAAAGATTATATGAACTGCGTGTATTCCTACATAGTTATATAATCATGGATTCATATCCATTAGTCATACATTTCATATGATCTAAATATAACAATAAATATTACATCGTTTCCTAACTAGGTTTGTAAAACCTTCATTTCGCTTTCTCATCACTCTTAGAATAGCTAGGTATGTATAGGTATACTTAACCACTCGTACTTGATATCAACATTCATATACATTTATCACACACTTGACTCGCTATGTGTTCGAGTACATATTTAAAGTTTATACATACGTGATCTACGTCGTTCATATTCAAACTTCTTAGTTCCATAATGATTTATTTCAATCAATAAATCTTAACAACTTTCTTTAACAAGATTCGATGTTATAAGATTTTAAACCATATATTGATACTAATAAGCCTCTACTAGTATGCTTCACATAGACATAGCATAGCTCATTATTTGAAAACGCATTTTAAACCACACTGGAAAGGTCCAATTCATGCTTAGCTAAATGATGAACATATTCGTCATGTCTAGGGGCATAAGGCGTTCAAGTTCACTTTTAAAAGTTATTCTAGGCCAAGGTAAAGAAGCTAGGTGCAACTTTTAATCTCATTTCATAGTTAACTTGTAAGACCCCGAATTTTAGGAAATGAAAGTATTCAATTTTTATAATTATTATTCTATTTAGTAAATGGTTAAATTGAGAAAGGGTTAAAGTTAAGGGTGATATGTGAAAATTTTGCAAAGTAAGCAAGTTGTTATAAAATATTCGTTGTGTCGGGGAATATTCGTTTTAACATGGAATATTTGTACGACGGCACAATCATTGGTGGACTCCACAACGGAGGTACTGTCGTAGTTAGAAAACGACTGAAATATTTTTTAAAAATAACGACGAAAGTTTTACTGTTAAACTGTTGAACTACCCGGTAATAAAAGTACAGTAATACGTGTGGTTGCATAGTAGCACACGGTATTGATTATTGATGCTTACGTGAGAAGTCACTCAGTTATACTTAATTATTGCTACAGTAATTGCTGCATAATATCTCTCATATTATTGATTCAATTATTGTCACAGTATCATCTGCATAATATTTATATTATTAAATCATTAATTGAGACGACAAAGTTATTCATATTATTATTTGCAATATTGACGATGTCTAGAAAGTTCTGTCGAGAAAAGGGGGTTGGTCACATAATTGCGCGTCAATAGGGAGAAATCCTTATCATAAAGCCCCCTCTTTCCTGGGAATGATCTGGTTGTTAAATATTATGAGTTATAATATTAATGATGAATAAGTTCGTGTTGATTAAAGATAAAATTGATATATCTATTGTGTTGTAATTATTAGTGTTAGTGGAAATCGACATCTATTCCAATAATAATTGATGTATGGGGGTTATATTGACCAATCGGGTAATTAATCGGATAAATAAGCAATTAATTGTTATTAATTCACATGCTTATAACTATTTATTCACATGTGTGTACTATTGATTTACATGCATGTACTATTAAGGGAGGTGGTGCAAGATTGATAATACTTGCATGACTAAATTAAAAATGGAGGTATAGATGAAGGTACTATACTGTAATTATTTTTTTCACATGTATAGAACTATTGATTCACATGATATACTATTAGGGGAGGTGGTGCAAGTTTGATAATACTTGCAGGATTAACTTTCAAATGATGGAAAAGATGAAGGTATTATACTGTAATATTTCGAGCCCTAAAACGTGCAATTATCGAAACTATATTTTCCTATAAATAGAAGCTCATTCTTCCTTCATTCTCACCAATTCACTAGGACACACAAGAGCAATTATAGAGAGAGAAGCTATAGAGAGAAAGAAGAAGAGAAGTCTGCTACTTTACTATTTCAGTATCCAATCTTCTTCTGAGGTAAGGGATATTATTTGTTGTATTGGTAAGAGGTATTATTTCTTTCGTATTCGTAAGGGATATTATTTTTGTTCAGCATTCGTGGGAAATAATATTTTCTTCCATACTCTGTAGTATGTAAGTAATATTATTTCGGTTCGTATTCCTACTTCTACACTCATTTTGTTGAAGTACTGTTTCTATACTCCGTGAAATTAGTAGAATATCCTTGATATTTGCGCTTCATCCAATATCTTTTCATGGAATTCTGAGCTTTCTTGATAATTTTTGATCTTTTAATGCAGGAATACTATTCACGAGTTACTATTCATGAGTTACTATTTACCTAGTTACTATTCACTCGAATATTATTCACTCGGGTATTCGGGGCACTTTTCGTGTCGGATTACTATTCACGGGTTACTATTCACCCAGTTACTATTCATTTAAATATTATTCATTCGGGTATTTGGGGTACTTTTCATGCCGGGGGTACTATTCACGAGGTACTATTCCCAAAGTACTATTCACGGGGTACTATTCACCCAAAAAAATTATTTCTTTTCTGTCCAAATTATTTTTGATACATGAATATTATTCTTGAATTTTACTCCACAAAGCAGTATCATATTGACTATTTGAATATTTTTAAACTCTAGATAAATTTAAAGTATTTAATATTTATCCTTGATTTCGTTTGATTAATGCTTATATCATTGTCATCATCCTCATGCTTATATTGTGATGAAAGTCATCTTTGGCTTACGTGCATAGATGGACTGTTGATTGGTATGATTATGACCAGGGATCATTCGGTATAATCATGACCCGTAATGTTACAAATGATGTGGTAAAAGTCCCACTGGCATGTAGTGCATTGATGGACAGTTGTTGGTATGATTATGACCAGGGATTATTCGGTATAATCATGACCATTGATGATTACTTAAATAACCTTTGACGTGGTGCATGGATGATTCGATGATGTGGTTTATTTATTAAGCTGAGTCTCAACGATAAAATTGATGATAAACTTTTTAAATCATAAAAGATAGTAGATATCATGCTCTACTTGACTCTTCAAATGGATTGCTTGTTCCGCTGCAGTTAAACTTGATGTTTATTATATTTTATCAGTTTAACATTGTTGAAGGCTAACGATAATTTATTTTGCATTATCTTAGTCATAATATTTCTTACTGGGCTAGTTGAGCTCACTATTTTTCTTTCATTGTTCTCTTCAGGAAATGAGAACGTAGTAGGGACTAGTCGGGGAACGGAGTGATGGTCCGAGATGGTGGCTATAGTAGTCCTCACTATTCTATGATATAGTGTGATAATAAATGTAATGAGGTCGCTATTTGAGTTTGAATATTGTCTAGAAGACAATATTCGTGTAAAAACTCTCAGCTATGCTTTTGTCGTATTGTATTTGATTTCTGTACCATGTATTTGGCAACTCAAAATGGGTGATGTATACCTATTTTGGGGGCGTCACATAACTAATCCATGAATATGTTATCATGTTTAGAACTTTAAGTACACAAATTACTTTAAGTTCGTTCTTAAAGTTTCCAAGTTTTCTTTAGAAATCATTTTCAGCTAAGCTATTATAAGTTGATAATAAGTAAAGTAACTTTAAATCACTTCTCATTCTTAAGTATACTCATAACTCAACAATATTTATGTGTTAAAATATCATAACTTCAAAGACTCAAGGATCGTCAATATTCATTTTTCAAAACTCCAAGTTTCCTTTCAAAACACATACTAAGTCATGCTAAAGCATTCTATTATAAGTAAGGTAATCTTATATGGCATGTCTATTATCATGCATATTTATGTTTTATCACTTAGAATAACATATTCCATCGTCGGGAGCACTATACTTGCGTATGTGCTCGCTCGACGCCCTCTGATGGCCTTCGATTACGTAATAGTCGCATAGATAACTATTTTTACCCTTCCTAATGACCTCAAATTGAAAAACTTATAGAACAAAAGTTGTAGGTCTATTCGTTCTCTTTCCGGATCCTCTTGACTCTCCTCAATCGGAGTTCGTATGAAATAGTTATACCCATTTTAGTAAAACATGTTCTGTCAAATTTTTTCAACATCTGTAATCAGACCACCCCCACCGGGGCGGGGGTTTTGCCCTAAAAATAGCCCGCCGGGGCGGGCCTAGCTGCTACAAACTCAAAATTGCATTCCCTGTTATGAACCATCATGCCAAACGTCTTTTTAACCTTTATAATTTGAGTTATACATACCCAAATTAGTCCATTTTTAATTCTATGGATTCGTAATTCATTGCACTACAACATACTAGAATTATAACAATTTATAGAAACCCTAATTAACCTAATTCTTGACCCAAATCTCATGTTCATTCTAAATTTTCATGTTTTGAAAAGTTTAGCGAATTCCTTCACTACGAATTCGTTTCTAAACCAAATTGGTTCGTTTAAATTCTGTTGATTTCGTGTTCAACCATATTAACGATGTCTAGCATCAATTGACACATTCTATCATGCTTCTACCATAAACTTTTCGACTCAAAACATGTATTTTAGAACTTTTCTAAGAATCTTTCAAAACTTGAATTTAAGAACATAGTTTAAGAATTATACCTCTTGAAGCTAAATTGCCAAGCTTGAATCTTAACTTCTGATTTCTCCCAACTTCTCAACCACTCACTCAGTAGAATTCTTGGAATTTCAAATGTGAAGAATGAAGAAAAGGGTCTCTATTTATAAAAGAACCTTGGACCAAGTTTGGGTTTTGCTCTATGAATCAAACCAAAGGAAGAAGGAAGAAGCTATTGGGTATAGAGGAGTTGGTCACCAACTTCCTCTTCCTCCATCACTCCCTTCATCATTTGGAAGCTATGAGTTTGAGAAGAAGAAGCAAGATAGCTAGCTAGCCTTTTTGTATTTCACGTGAATGGAGAAATGACACACAAATTGGGACACTGCCCTTAAAACTCAGCATTCCATATTATTATTAGCATACTTAGGTTTATATGATATTTTCCCCCAAATGTGCATACATATACACCCACTCACATAGAATATATAATCCATGTACATTGGTTTATTCCAATTAATATTTTAATTGGCCTAATTATAAAATAGTTGGATATTCTCAATCCATCATTTTCCATAAAATTTATCATCTCAAGTATACCCAATTATCATAATGATAATTAATATCAATTATTTATTAACTCACCATTTATTTTTCCATTAAATCCCCATTTGATTTAACTTCACTAGTTATGCCACACAAGACATAATTATGTGAACTTAGTAATTAATAGCTCACAAGATTATAATAATATAATCTCATAAAATAACATTATTCTCAACATTACATCTTATAACATGGTCATGGAAGTGGTCTATTGCATCATGTTACATTTTATTATCTCACTTGTACATAGTGCTAACATACTAGTCTTTATACATAAGTATTCAAATACTTTTCTATATTATATAGTTACCATTGAAGTGTCACACTTCATTTCATATCATATAGATGTAGCTACTATATAATATATAATCATTGCACATACAAATTAATTCCTTCAATTATTCATTCATTAAATTATTTAATGAATATTTATTCCATCACTTTGCCACACTAGGCATATCTCACAAGCTTATATTACGCTTATTCTCATTCTCATTACTTATTCATTTCCCACCACATTACTATTTATAACATGTTCAATTTTCATCGAACTATTATATCACAAGGTTCACATATATAAATATATCATGAATGGAGATATTTAAATATTCTTTATAACATTCGCGGTAATATAATAACTCAAGTTATTTAGTAAATTAACATAACTTAGTTTTATTTTAACTTTAACCCTCTTAGAAATACATTACTAAAATCAAAATTTACGTATTTCGCAATAACATAACATGAGATATTTTTATCATGTTTTCTCTAAATATAGGAACTAATCATAATAAAACGATTTACTCATTTTCTCAAGATATTATTCTTAATATAATATCTTTGTATTATTAAAATATTTACATGCACGACCGTACACACTATATATAGAAAATAAGTTTATTTCCTATTATGATAAATTATTTCCATCAACTTATATAGCAAATATGTTTTAATATATTTACCATATTACGTAATCTCACACATTACCTCGTACAAAGCTATATAAGGTAATATCAAAATAATATTCCCCCTTTTATTAAAATAATCAAATGCTAGAATTTATTTTAATATCCTTTAGTAGAAATATACTATAATTATTTCTCTTCCATTTCTATAGATTGTCTCAACACAATTTCTTTAATCTATACATTTAACCATATCTCAATATTAATCAATAAATCTCTAACCAATATTTATCTAAAGATATATCGATTTCCTTCTCTCGTCAACAACGTACATAAATATATATAAGTCTAAACCTAGCACACATCGAGTCTTTAAGAGTATTCAATATAGTACACTGAGTGGTTTCCCACAAATAACCAACAAATTAGATTCCGTCTCGTCTACTCTATTTTCACAGTAAGTTAGATCGGTTACTAATTCGTATATATCTCCGCTCTCTGAAGGAATCGTTTAGCCCAGCTCCTATACATCCACCATTAAAGGGTACGGTTGCACTGCCTTAGACTTGATACTTACTTGTACATATACTCAAGAAATTGGTTATTATCAAAGATATTTAACGTCACCAACTTACTATGATAAAATAATTTCAAATAAATTATTTAATATCGATAGATAGATTTCTATCCATCTTCTTTACTTCAAATAATTCACCTCTATATAATAATAATATATTTATTAAACATAGAAATCACTTATTACATAGTTTATATTACCCCATGCAACACCATTCCACATACCTCACAACACATATATATTCTTATTCGAACCCTTCTCATGCCTTAATAATTTTATTTACTAAATTCTTATTTTAATAATTTCTGAAAATTTGGGTTCTTACAGGTGTTCTTCATGTTCTTGAGCCAAACCCAGAAACTCATGGGCAGTTAACAGGGTACTAGGTTTGACCAACTATAATTCATGGATCTTGATGTATTCGGGTTCGATTATGTGTTAATCTTATAATATTGATGTAATACTACAACACTAAACAAACATCATGGCCATAATATATCAAATTAGAGAGATTTGGGTCCTCAAAAACATTGTCAGACATGTTCTTCATTTTCTAGGTTACCTAGAAATGAAGAATAACCAAGGTGCTTATTTTGCAAGCCTTGAATCTAGAGTTATGGGCTTGATCAGTGTAATATGAAGGTTCAATAGTGTAGAATACATGTCAAAGAACAATTATATAACATAATATCAGTATAACATCAACACATTTAAGAAATCAAGGCCTGTCAAAGTCTGACAAAAAAACGGTTCTTGAACAATCTAGGTTTGACCGACTACAACTTAGATTCTGCTATGGATCTAAGTGTTCTAATGGCTTTACTGTGTAGCCTACATGTCATACTACAAGTTCCAAACAATAACATGGCCCAAACACTTAACAGTAGCAAGATCTAGTGCCTAAAAAATCGTTGTCAGTGATTTTTGGGTGTCTGGGTTACCCAGAAACCAGATTTCGTGCTCGGTCAATGCACTTTAACCGCTTATATCTTTCGATCTACACATGATCTGACCTTGTTTCTAGTTCCAGATCATAGTCCACATGACATAGAACGAATCTATAACATAAAACAACACAAAGCAAAAATGGAGAAGGATCTAGGGCCTCTTATATTCGGTTGTCAGATAATATTTTATGGTTCAAAGTCAGTTCTAAAAACTTGATTTTAAGGCCTATTGATGCTATAGATCTATGATATATCATCACAGATCATCATAAAACATCTTTTAGAAAACATCTAAACACATAAACACGAATTCTTTCTTTGCATACAAGATCAAAGGTGAGTTTATGGTTTATACCTTCTCTTGAATATGCTTTGATCTAGGCTCTACCACACTGATTTGGATGTGTTAGAAAGTTATCTAGGGACTGAAATACTTGGGATTTTCGGATATGTAGAGAGAGAAGGAGTTGGTTGTGAGCTTGGGTGCAATTGACTTAAGTTTATGACTTTTCTCTCTCTTTATCTCTTATAATATTTAGATGCAATGTATATAGCTGAGATTGTTGGCAATAAGTGACTGATTGGAGTTGTTTTTAGTCACATTGAGTGGTTTACCCACTAAAGTTTTGCTAAATTCTACAAGTTAACTAATAAAGAATGCAAAAAGGGTATTTTGGTCTTTTTCCTTCCAATTTTAATGGCATAATAGACTTTTGATCCAACCCTTAGGATTTGACCCTTTGGGTTTAACCCTAAGGTTTTACAAATTAAATTCTAGGATTTCTAATTAGGGTTTTTTAAATGGAAAAAATTATGCTTTCTAATTTATAATTAGGGTTTCCTAATTACTTAGATTTTAACATTAGGATTATTGTTTCCTAATTAACATAAAACTTTCTTAATTAGCAATTAGGGTTTCTAATTAGAAATTAGGGTTTCTAATTTTTGCAATTAGGGTTTCTAATTATTAGGGTTTCCATAATTAGGTTATAATTAATAACACTTAAGCCTTATATTTAGCATTTGAATTCCCAAATTAGGATTTTCTAATTTTGAATTAGGGTTTTGGATTCCCGAAACTGAAATTAGGGTTTTCAGAACCGATTTTAGGGTTTCTTATAAATAGTAAGAATTTTCTAACTAAACGTTAACATTCTTAATATAATGTTAAGGTTTGCCACTTATATAGGTTATCTGGTCAACCCTTGACCCTTAACCACATACTGTACACATATACAACCATATACACAGAATATATACACTTATACCCTTAATCATGAATAATTCACCACAAAAATTTTAAATTCAAAAAATTAATTCCTTCCCGGAAATCTCAAATCCATTCACTTATTTTATGTTTAGGTTTATTATTCAACCTTTAATCCATCATTTAAGATTTAAATAATTATCTAAATTCTCGGGTTGTCACAATTATAACCTTAATTAACTTAAAGTAACATCATTAAGGATGATTATAACCTTAAGAATTACGACTAAAAATTGACGAAAGATTACTTGAATGTAAACACAAAGTAATACGATAAACAATAACGAATGTTAACCAATCTAATGAATGATTAGATTGAGAAGAAGGGGAAGATAGATTAGTGACCATACTTGATTGTTCATGACCTAATGTGGTATATTATGTACTTATGTATTGTAGTTACCTTAAAGACCCAAAAGAAAAGTGTATTAACTGTAGAAGACGTTGAAGGCAAGTGTTCTAAACCCTTGTCTATGTTCTTTTTGGACAAGCTTTGTGATTCATGTATATTACGTATGAATTGATGTATAACGAAGTCAAAGCCAATTCCTTCAGCTAGACTTAATGTGTTTTGTGGATTTTCTTATAATCTATCAAAATATTATCAATGTTGCTATTTTGCCAACTATTTTGGTATGGATTTCAAAGAAAGACTGAGTTTGAATAAACAAATATTTTTTCGTCAAATGATAGGCACGTGAGGTTGCCAAAACTTAAACGTAGATACGTTTAATGAAGTAGTGTTGTACAACATAGAGTACTATAGGCTGATCACCTAGACGTGCTCGTAAGATATGCCAGACTTACGAACTTAGTGTCGGGTTGTTTTTTTAAAAGAAATAGTGAAATACTCAAGGTCTTGGACCAAAATCAAGGTTTAACGAATGTTATTCATTGTTAAATGCTTTAAAGAAAAGAGAAGTGCTATTTTGAATTATCTATAGTACTTCATAACTATTGATTCAGTTATAGAAGATATACGATTCATATGATTCAAACTTATTATTTAAATGAAATTGTCATACTTGCTGATCTAGTTATACTCACTCTTGCTTGAACCATATGAATGCAACTAAGACCGAACGAACTGAAGGATCCAGTAAGAATAAAGGGAAGGCTAAGGAGGACAAGTAGTTGTCTTGTAATAGCATAGTATGAACTTTGTATTTACTTGATATTATGACAAAGGACATATGTAATGCTTATAAAGAACTTGGGAATGAAAATATTAATTTGTAATATATATAAGACATATTCACTCTTTTGAGATATTTTAATTAAATGTATGTGTGAACTGTAGCACCGTGTAGCACCATCTATCGAGTTGAAAGATACCCAGATTTGGGGGCGTCATAGGTTGGTATCAAAGCTGTAGGTTATAAAAACTTAAGAGGGAAAAAAACCTTAAGCTGTAACCTTAAGAAGAGTTAAAGAAGTAAAAGATGAAGTTAACCTTACAAATGCATTAAATGTGATATGTGTTTTTACTATTCTAATGATGTTTACTAATCAAACTAATGTGTTTTGTTGTAGATGTGATGAGATAATGTGATGTATAGGGATATACATGTGATTAGTGAGGAGTCTGTAAACCAATTAGAGATTTTACCAACACCTGTAGCTGAGTTACTATAACGATCGAGATATTTTGTAATTATTTTAAATATTTATTTAATTAAATAAATAATTTATTTATTGAGAAAAATAAATAATTGGTGAAATTATGTTGCAATAATTTAGTTGTGTGTGTACATTAACTAAATTGATTAATGGTAATTTTATTATTTGAAATTTTGAGTTAATGAAATAATTAAATTAAATGAATTGTTTAATATTTAAGAAAATAACTAAATTAAATAAAGTGGTGTTCTGGTAATTATATTAGACATATAATAATTTTTAATCGTAAGTATAATTATAATGAAAATTATAGTTATTATAATTATAATTGTAAGTTATTTAAATTAACTAAATTAAAGTGTGACACGTGGAACTATATAGTATAAATATTATTTAAATAAACTAGAATGGGGAGTTTGTGTTTAGACAAACAAGGCCTTGTGGCCTTTGGCTTATTTTAACTGACGCGGACTGTTTGTTTTTTTAACTGAAGTATGTGGGTTATGCCTATATCAGTTTATTCATTTGCGTATTATATCCTAAGCTAAGAGAGAACACAGAGCGTGAGAAGGAAATACAGAGAAAGTTGAGAGTGAGAGCAAGAGGGAATTCTCTATAGTTTTGTCTACAAGAAGGAGGAGGATTTCTAAACCTTGTTATCATCATCGTGCAAACAAAGGATTCAAGGTATAATTGCTTCTAAGATTCTATGTTATGGTTTCTCAATGATCACTGTGAATTGAGAGTCATGTTGGATTGATGTATATACATGTATGTATGAATATATAATCTGATAATCATCATATATAAGCAATTGTTAGTAATCAAATACGTGACATTTGGGTTATATGAAGAAAATTAAAGTAACATTGTTCTATATATGAAATGGCTTGTTTGAGTCAAAAATTTCATGTTCAATCCTTGATATAATCTGTAAATTGGTGGTAGATTGCGTTAGTATATCAAGAAACGAAAACAGCGTAGTTGGAATGGTTTAATTTGGTTAAGAAACAAGGATTTGGCGATTGAATTCGCTAAATGTGTTGAAAATGGAGAAAACAACAAAACAATATAGGTTAAATCCTTATAATTTGGGTGTTTTAGTGATTAGAAGTGTTATGTTTATGCCTAAAGTTGTTGTAGTAAACTTATGTGGTTTTTGGGTTTTGGTGAATTGCTGTAGAATTGGGAAAATTGGAATTGTTGGCTTAGAACATTGTCTAAATTCGTGTTCTGCAAAACTAGTTCTGGTGCCGAGCGCGGGCGCGCTGCTTCTGGGCGTGGGCGCGCCGGATTCAAAGGTAGACATGGCGCGATCGCGCCAATGGTCAAGCAGACCCAGTAATGAACTATTAACATCATAGCTTGGAGAATGTTAACTTAACATATTTTAATGATTGTAAAAGGACTTCAAACATGTTATAAGACGTAATCACATATTATAATCACAATGTTGAAACTAATGATTATAAATTAGTAAGTTGTGAAAGTTCATAACGTGATGTTATGAGAATTTGTGTTGATATGCAATCACCATGTCGGGTACTGTTATAAAACTAGGAGTTCAGATTCATGGTATGTGTATGAGTAGGATAATCATGTCTTAAACTAGAGATTATAGACTTGACTAAAATGAGAAGTGAACCCATGAAGTTAATGTTCACATAACTAATTGGTATTGTGATTCTAATAGTATATGTAGGGTAATTGGCGAACATTTATTATACTTGTGTAGCTTACACACGAGGTAAGTTCTCTAACTTCATTCTCTTTGTAATGAATGCAAGCTTCATGATTATGTTTACCCTTTGTGGTCAAGCAAGCTTTCTAAAACTAATTTATCATTATGCAAGTTCTCAAATCTTATACTTAAGTTGAGCAAGCTTATTGATTCCATCTTGTTTATGATGATACAAGCTCTTGTATTCTAATTCTTTATATCGAGCGAGTTTCACACTCCTAACTCTTGTTGTTGTTATTCAAAGCATAAACTGTTTACATTAATTGTCCCGAATGGGTTTTCTAACTCTTTTGGACGTAGTACTTTGTTTATACCATGACTACTTAATTGTACATTGTTATTGTAGAATCTTATCTTATTGTGTTGAACTTTCGAACTAATCCATAATTGATGAGTATTCTAAAATTCTAGAACCACAGATAAGCTAGTTCCCAACTAAACTTTCTTTAGTGCAGAAATCCTAAAGTCAAACTGAGATGAACAACCCTAAGATAGGGATTATGTACGCGTTAGCGTTTAGATGTTTGTGCACAATACATGGTACGAAGGGCTGATCCCCCTAAGTACAAAAGTAAAAGTCTGTATAGTCTAATGACTGTTAAAGGTTGAAGTAGAAATACTAATAACCTTGGGACATAGTTCATGGTCTTAAAGACCCTTAGATATAAATCTTGGACTTGTTTATTCAGTATTCATTGTTTACTCTTAAATTATTGTTATTATCACTCTTTATATCAGTGAGCAATTATTTGCTCACTCTTGCAATTAACACTGCATCTAAAGTTGAGAAAGTCGATGAGCCATCTTCTAGCAAAGGAAAGGGTAAGATGTCCAAGTGATGAAGACTTATTTGAATTTACTTAACTAAATTTATGTTATAAGACTTATGTTATTTCTTGATGTATTCCGCAGACTTATGTAATAGTTTAAGGTTAGATTACTTGGGAATTTTTTCAAGTTGATGTAACCCTTTAATGGGGAAGATATTTATTTAATTTATGTCTTTATCCTTATTTATGGGTATATAGATGTAAATATTTTAGAAAGTCAGCACCAAATCATATGGGAATGAAGTACTCGGATTTGGGGTTGTCACAGGTTGGTATCAGAGCTTTAGGTTATGAACCTTAGGTGGGAAAAACCTTAGGAAGTAACATTTAAGTAGACAGAAAACATAGTTGTAAAACCCCAACTTTTTATTAAATAAAATCGAATTTCCTCTAATTATTATTGTGAATAATAAGGTGTTAATTTGATATAATACTTTGGTTATGGATGAAATGTGCAAATTTAGCAAAATAAGCAAGTAGTTATAAAATATTCATTTTGTTGGGGAATATTCGTTTGGACGTGGAATATGCTTGCTGTCGGGGAATATTTGTATGATGGCGCAGCCATTTGTGGGCCCGATAACGGAAAACGGTTGGATGCAGAAAATGATAAGTTTGAGTTTTTCAAATAACGGGGTAGTTGTTACCGTTAACACTGTTGGAATACTCGGTGGTTAAAATACATTAATACGCGTAGTTGCACAGTAGCACACGGTATTGAATAATATTTTTGAATTATTGATTCTTACGTAAGAAGGCACTACTCAATAATTGTTACAGTAATTACTGTTCAATATTTTATTTTATTAATTAAATAATAGCTACGTTGATATTTTATATTATTGTTATTTCAATAATTGTCACTGCACAATATTTACCATTATCGGATCAATAATTCATATTATTTGAATAATATTATTAGATAGCATTATTGGCAATGTCTAAGGAAGTTCTGTCTAGGAAAGGGGGTTGGTCACCTAATTACGCGCTAATAAGGAGAAATCCTTATCAGAAAGTCCCCTCTTTCTTGGGAACGACCAGGTTGTCATAATTGTGATTCTGTAATATTATTTGTGAATAACTAATTATTGATTTATATGATAAGGAAATATTTATGTGGATGTAACTGATGGATAGTGAAATATTTATTTTATGTGGATATAAATGAATGAATAAATGCTGAGCTATTTTATCAGTATTTCGTCGGAATTGAGGTGTTGAAAATAGTCTATATCTGGATTTCAATCATTTTTCGTTTGGAATTTGGAAAAACTTAAATCTAAAAAGTTGTAGATAATTTAATTTTCTATAAAATGGACATAAAATTTATATTTTTCTGATAAAATGGCTATTTATTATGAATTATTAAAGTTTCGAAAATAAATGTTTTTATTAAAATTATGGGTGCATGGGACCTATTTTTATTTTTTGTGAAAACATGTGCTGAAAATTTTGTTCAAAGGTGGAGGGTTGGTCTTGGTTGGCATTCGTAGAAGAGAAGAAAAAATAATAATATTATTTTATTAATTTAATCTGCTTTGACATTCTAGCATTTTCCTATGCTTAGTTAGAATTGAAAGTCACACCAGAAATAAGTTTTCTCTCTCTATATTATCGAGCGTATTTTATAAGTATTTAGATACTTTGAGAGTTGCTATTCAGTGCAAGTTTCCTTCAACATTACATCCGATATTCCAGTCAAAAGTACTGTTCTTTTAAGATAACACTACTACAAAACAGTAAATAGATAACGCGTAAAAAATATTATGGTTTTAATCAGAAAAACGTCGTGGTTAAGGATGTCATCTATTTGACACCCTTATACAACGTTTTTAAAACATTGTAGTTTTACACTTTATACAACGTTTTTTTCTTTAAAACGTTGTAGATTTATTTTTCAAAAATTATTAGATGCTTGGAAACGTTATAGATGGTATGCTTCCACAACATTTTCCGGCTAAAAATGCTGTAGTTTAATATATCAGACAACGTTTAAACATATTTACACAACATTTTTAAAATGTTGTAGATTGACTTGAAAATGTTATTAAAAAGAAAAAAAAGTTTAACCAGTCACCCGCAACCTGCAATCCAATGGCTGTTACTCATGCAACTACATATGGCAAAGGTGACAGTCCACTGAAATCCCAAATTGATACCATGCAACTAAAAGCAAACAATGTCAAGGCTAAACATAATGTCAACTGAACTATTCTCGAATGATATAAAAAAGATGGGATGACATACATTTATTTTTTATATAATCAAAAATTTTCGATTCACAGAACTGATACGAGAATGATTGATGGTCACTGCCTTCAGCTGTTGTTGTCTTTTGGAATGTCAAGATCTTTGAATACTGGGCTGTCAACTCCCACCCCCATTGCATTCAGACCATTGTCAACATACACAACAGCACCCGTAATTACTGAAGCAAGTGGTGACGCCAGAAAAGCAGCAGTGTTCCCCACCTCCTCTGTTGAATTCACACTTCAGGATTTAATACAGACAAGGAAAAAGATGTCAGATAAATAAAAGTTTTTGACTTCGAAAATTGTTTATGGCTAATGTTACTCCCTCAAATGTTTTCATTTACCTGTGCAAACTTATATTGATTTTTCAATTAGCAGTATAGCCATGGTAACAATAAATATCGAAAACTGGGAGTAGAGTGATGACTCACCTGCCGATAGTTCTCTTTGCAAGGGTGCATTCTCCGTGGAGTAATCAATCATCATGTCAATAAAACGTGTTGAAATAATATGCATGTAATGACACTAGCAAGGTTGAGATAAAGAATTTTAAAAAGAAAAGGCCAAGTGATCGTAGAAAACAGAAATTACTGAGCTGAAAGGAAAGGCCATAGAATAATTATAAGCATCCTTACTTTTGGGTTATGCCAAAATTGAGATTTTAATCCAAATCACTTTTAATGCCTACAACAAATAGAAATATGAAGATTAGTCAATAAGAGAATATTAGGAAAAACTTGGCTGTTGTATTCGTCCCAACAGAAAAAATAGAAACTGGAAATTCATGTAGATGAGCTACAAAAGTACAGGACAATGAACTTAACACCCAAAAGGTTCAAGGTAAACATGCCCACTTTTAAAGGCTCAAGATACATTAGAAACCATGCATTTCAGCTGCCATAAGAAACGATGCATTTCAAGGTAAACATGCCCACTTTGATGCCTGCTGAATTTTTTAATCCTTTTCACTCAATGGCTCTGGCGTGCGTAGCTCTACTTCTAGTTTGAAATATTTCAGCAGGTACACCATCACTTATTGAGTGAAAAGGATTACAAAATTCAGCAGGTACCCGCTTTCGGTTTTTAAAGGATACCTTCTCGCCGCCAGATAAGTTTGCAATATTCTTCCAGCTCTTCTTAGGTGGTCTGACACTGAAAACGACACCTTCAGAGAAAGGATGTAAAGAGTCCACTAGCTCAAGTTCTGCATCACCTCCAAGCGTGATCATCTGTCGACAGATCATAAGAACTATTGTCATCAACCAATTATGGCATAACAAAAAAAGGAAAGGACATCTTAACTAAACCGATTATAGGGAATTCTGAACTACAAGCACCAGGCCACCATAAATAGGGCAAATGAACAGAACTGATAAATAAGCCGTAAAGAACTAAGAAAGGAGCAAGTTCTTTGCCCCACTAGTGGAAGATTGAAAGGATAAAATGCACCCATTAGGTACAAAAACTCTATAGATTCAGATTCTAGTAATTCAGCCATTGCAATCCCAACTGAATAGAAACAAAAGGGAGATGCATGACCATCTGAAACTCTATGGCCAAGCAAGAGAGAGAAAGAGAGGAATTAAACATCGAGGGCAAACCTGATATATTTCTTTTAGCTTTAATGAAATTGTGTTAAATCCAGCCATGAACTCATCTAACCTGAAGTAATTGGTTAATATCAATAAATAATTGTGTCAATATATGAGAGAAGATGACAGAGAGTATGCTGAAAGGGAAGCCTTGCCTTTTCTTTCTCCATTCATCATATTGCCTTTTTACATCATCACGCTGCTGGGTTACAGAATTAAGATCCGCCACTCGTTCATTGTACAAGGACACTTTTGTTCGATATCTGCCATACCGAGTACCCTTAGCAAACAAAAACAGTTAAAAAAACACAAGTGTCTTACTTCACGTATGAATAGAATGCATACTCTGAGATGGAATCAAGATTTGGATTCATCTCTTTAAATTGAGCTTCAATCAGTACCACCATCTCAAAACCCTTTCTAAAGTCACAAGCTTTAGCTAGACTTTCATCCGCCAGTGTTGCTTGAAGCTTTTCCGGGTCCACTAAATCTTTATGGATCCTGCAACCAACCAAAAACAATAAAATAAAAGGAGGGTTGAATATAATTTTAAGGAATCGTGCACCACCCTATATATGTCATAAGCTAATGCTTACTGTTCAATTTACTTTGAGAGATCATTATGAAAATCATCAAGCTTTTTCTTGTATCCTTTTCATTTCATTTCCAACTCCTTGTATATCTTCTTCATATCTTTCAGCTTGTAGTCAGCATCAACCTGTTCATTAATGACGATGTGTAACATAATAAATTGACAATGAAATGGCTTCACTCCAAGTAGCACGGGACATACACACGCTTTAGCCATACATATGTATACAAAAGCATTAAGGATTATAACCTGCAATCTAATTGGCTTCACGCCAAGTAGCACGAGACGCTCAAACAGAGACTGTGCTAGTCCAGCACGGGCTGCTTTTTTGCACATAATGACATGACCAAGCTGGCAATGATCACCAACAAGAACCACCTAACACAAACATCTTTTATCAATAAATGCTCCACAACAGCAATATAAAGCACTGTGAACAAAATAATAATAATAATAATAATAATAATAATAATAATAATAATAATAATAATAATAATAATAATAATCATAATAATAATAATAATAATAATAATAATAATAATAATAAGCAAATCCAGGTAACAACCTTCTTCACCCCAAGAACTAAAGGAATTAGACACTCGGGCTCAGTTGCTTGAGTTGACTCATCAATCAGCACCTGCAAATAGGTAAACAAAATTTAAATATATGAATAAGAAATAAAAACAAAATTGCACCAGCACAATTACCATAATTACACATCAGAAGATCAACCTGGCGAAATCTGAAATTAGCCAACTGAGGATCTCTAGCTCCAACACAAGTGCATCATATAACATCAGCACTCTGCGAAATTTCTCTCTTTGTTGCACGCTTCAGAGCTTTATATTTTTTTATCATCACTGCTGGATAGTTCTCCTGTAGATGTTAAGAAAAATACTAAAGTCTCACAAATGCTAGTTCATACCAAATCAAGGCAGCAATCTTTGAACAATATATGCATTACTTGAGCTCAACATAAACCACACATCATAAATCAACAAATTACAGCATTTTGACCAAATTTACCTCAGCTTTTAGTTCTTTAAGCTAAATTCACTAAATTTGTATCTAACACTATGATTACCATATTCAGTACTCGCATTTCCCAAAACCCATACACAATCTCAAAATTGGTCTAAATTTTACAACTTTTCATAATAATTCTCATACATAATCATAGTTTTTGATGGATGTATAGGTTAACTGTAAATTAATCACTGAATTAATATCCAAAACTCACATGTCTCGAAATTTTGGCACAAACACCAGGGGTACTCCTCTTAGCAATGGTCTTTGTCTGGAGAAATCGGGAAGCGTGATTCGACGACGGTGAGGGCTTTAAATTAATTTTGGAGGAGGAAGCGACGTGAAGAGAGAGAATCGACAGAGCCGGCGCATTCCAGACCGGAGCGGAGTTGTTTAAGGTTTAAGAGATCGTCTTCGAGATTTTGGGCCTCGCGCTCGGACCTGGTACTCCTCTTCCGACGAGTAGTAATCATACCGATTCACCGTCGGAGCAGCCGTCACAGTGGGGGAGGGGAGTGAAGAAGTGCAGGGGCTGGATGGAGAATTGCTACCTCCATCGTTCAGAGAGAAAATACAGAGATAGGAGAAAGAAAAAACTAGATCTAAACACTTGTTTTAATTTAAAATTTTAAGTTCCCCATTTTTTTTCCTCCGTGTTTTTTATATAGATAACGTTTTTTAAAAACAAAAATTGTTCTTATAAATACATAAAAATTTTTTATACGTATCTATAACATTTTATTAAAAAACGTTGTAAAAAAAATATAACAACGTTTTTTTTATAAAAATATCATCTTTTAAGTTTTGTCTTTTTATGATTTTGTACTAGCGTAAGGGATATTATTTTCTTCGTAAATGATTTTATTTTCTTCAATATTATTATGTCGAAATATTGATATGAATTTTATTATGTAATTTCTACCTTTTTGTGTCGAGGTTACTATTCACGTATACGACACTATTCACGAATACGACACTATTCATATAAAAATGAAATTTTTTCTTCTTTGTCTAAGATGTCTATTAGGGTTACTATCTTTGATTGTATCCATGTTTTGATATTCATTCTTGAATTTTACTCCACTACGGTTTATTATGGAGCGCTTTTGAACTTAGATTATCTAAAGTACGAATCCATAATCTTTGTCCTTTTATCTCACTAGATTCGTTTCTTTAAAATATTTTTCATCATCCTCAGTCCTAAATGATGATATAATTTTATCTCTTTGGCCTGTAGTGCAAAGATGAATGATTACCTGATGAATATCTTTGGCCTGTAGTGCAAAGATGAACAAGTGTTGAGATGAACATGACCAACTAGTGATACAAATAAATATCCTTGGCCCGTAGTGCAAAAATAAATATTTGATGCAAGATGTATATTGATTGATGTTACATGGATAAAATATTGATGATGGACTTTTAAATTCATAGATGATAGTAGATTTCATTCTCTACTTAACTCTTCTAATGAATTGTTATTTCCGCTGCGAATATTGATCTAAAACTGGTTGTTCATTATATTTTATCTGATTTGTTGAAGGCTAACGATAATTTGTTGTTCTCTATCTTAGTCATAATATTCTTTACTGGGCTAGTTGAGCTCACCCTTTTCCTTTTTATTCTATTTTTCTTCTCAGGAGGTGAGAATAAAGCAGGAACTAGCCGGGGTATGGAGTGATGGTTCTAGAAAGTTATTTTAGCAGTCCTCACTATTTTTGTAAAATAGTGTATCAATAATTGTAATGAGGACTCCTTTTGAGTTTAAATAATGTCTATTAGATAATATTTGTATTTAAACTCACAGTATATATGTGTTGTCGTATTTTGCACGAAAATTATATTAATGAAGTTGTATTTATTTCTGTACCATGTATTTGGCGACTCGGAATGGGTCATGTATACCTATTTTGGGGGCGTTACAGTTGGTATCAGAATTTAGGGATATGGTCTCTGGCGGAGATCAATGAATAGAACTAAGAGGGGAGAGACGAGTAATCCTTCGCTAGTGTGTCCTACCTAAGCTTATTTGGTTGGTCAGTCGGAGCATATGGTTAGTTTGTGATATGTTAAGTTGTTAATTAACCCTTATTTTGTGACAGTATTTGAGAATGGCAGCTGGAAATTTTAACAATGGAGTGAATGAGACTGTGGAGATACCTTTAATCAATACCCAGGGGAACGTGCAACAGGAAGGCAATATTCTTCCTGTAAACAACACTACCAAACAAATGATGAATGATGGGATGTTTAGAAGCTTTTTGCAGTTCATTCAAAATCAGACTAGGTAGACTTGTGTACAAAATACGGGAGGAAATAATAAGCAATGTGCGGCTTGTCACAGCCAAGCAGTTTAAAGAGTTAGGACCACAAGAATTTGTGGGAAAATCGGATTCGATCAAGGCGGAAATGTGGGTTAAGTAAATTACCAAGATATTTGATATCTTGGGGTGCACGGAGGAACAGAAGGTTCCATTCGCCACCTTTATTTTCCGCAGAGAGGCAGATTATTGGTGGAAATTTGTGAAGCGTACCCAGCCTATCGCAGTCAACATGTCTTAGGAAACATTTCAGAAACTGTTTAATGATAATTACTTTCCTAAAAGTATTCGTCATATGAGGAACGAATGACACAGATGTTTCTGAGAGGTCTAAAACCCAAGATTCGGCAATATCTTATCTCTCATAAATTTTTTTTATATTCAGATGTTGTAAATAGAGCTCAATTATTAGAGCGAGATAATAAGTATGTTCAACCGAGGGACCACAACTAGGGTCATACCGGTGGCAGCAGTCATCAGAGCAATGACAACCAGTGGGGAGGAAAACATTCGGACAAAAGTGGTAATCACTCGGGTGGTAATCGTGGCCATGATGGTAGAAGAAGTGAGTCGGGGGGAGATTTCAAAAAGAGAAGGTACAACAATGATAATGTGAAGATGTCAGCACCAACTGTTTCTAGGGGAGGAGATCGATCATAGGTCGTATGTTACAAATGCGGGAAAGAGGGACATATCAGCCCAAACTGTCAACAACAATCCAAGGTGTGTTATAACTATGAAAAGGAAGGTCATATAGCTAGAGATTGTCTTGTAGCGAAACCAATTCCAATGGGAATGGTGACTCCGAAGGCTGTTCTGGACAAGTCAAAGTTGATGGTTCCTGGAAGAGCGTTTGTCGTGACTGGCCAAAACGCGAGAACCCGAACTAGATGATCACGGGTAATCATAAACTCTTGTGAAGTTTATACCTTAATAGATACCGGTTCTACCCATTCTTTTATTTCTCCTGCTTGTGCTCAATGTTTGAACTTGACTCCGAAGAAATTAGACTTTGAATTATCTGTTGAAACTTCGTTAGGAGAAACTTTCATTACATCCACTATTTATAAATCTTGATTGATCCAAGTTAGTACCATCACATTACCTGTTGATCTTATTTCTTTGAAAATACTTGCATTTGATGTGATTTTAGGGATTGATTGGTTAACCACTTATCATGCTAAACTTGATTGAAGGTTGTTAGTTTTCATATTCCTAACCAACCTGTTATGCGAATTCAAGCAACTAAACCACTAAAGTCAATCACTGTCATATCAAGCCATAAAACTATTCATTTATTAAAAAACGGATGTTAAGCTTTCTTAGCCCATGTCACGGACTTGAACAAAAACATGTCAGATTTGAATAATATTTCTGTTGTTAATGAATTTCCTAACGTATTTCCTGAAGAACTTCCCGATCTACCCCCAGAACGTGAAGTTGAATTCTTTATTGACCTTGAACCTGGTACAAAGCCCATTTCTAAAACCCTATATTGAATCGCTCATATTGAACTTCAGGAGTTAAAGGTCCAACTACAGGAGTTGTTGGATATCGGTTTCATTCGTCCTAGTACATCTCCTTGGGGAGCTCCTATTATATTAAAAAGAAGAAAGATGGGAGTATGCGACTTTGTATTGGCTATCGGGAATTGAACCATGTTACCATCAAGAATAGGTATCCGCTACCTCGCATTAATGACATGTTCGACCAGTTGCAAAGAGCACAATTCTTTTCAAATATCGATCTTCGTTCTGGATATCATCAGCTGAAGATTAAAACTGAGGATATTCCGAAGATTGCTTTCAGAACTCGGTACGGGCATTATGAATTCTTAATCATGTCTTTTGAATTTACTAATGCTCCTGCTGCTTTCATGGATATGATGAACTGTGTGTTCAAGGAATATTTGGATCAGTTCGTTGTTGTCTTTATTGAAGACATCCTCATCTATTCCAAAACCCGTTAAGATCATGAGCACCATTTGAAGCTGGTACTTCAAAGGCTTCTTGATAACAAGCTATATGCCAAGCTGAAGAAATGCGAGTTCTGGCTTGAGGAAGTAGCATTCCTTAGGTACGTGGTGTCAAAACACAAAGTGTATATTGACCCGACGAAGATTGAAGTAATACAAAGTTGGGAGCAACCAAATTCAGTGACCGAAGTGTGTAGCTTTCTGGGCTTAACTGGTTATTATCAGAGATTCGTGGAAGGATTTTCTAGAATCGCTACTTTGTTAATTCAGCTAACTCAGAAAGATACAAAATTCATATGGAGCGAAGAATGCGAAAAGAGTTTCCAAGAGCTCAAGATGAGACTCATTTCGGTACCTGTTCTGACAATACCATCTAGTTCGGATAGATTTTTTATCTACAGCGATGCTTCAGACAAAGGGTTAGGATATGTTCTCATACAATATGGAAAAGTTATAGCATATGCCTCGCAACATCTCAAAGAATATTAGAGGAATTATCCTACTCATGATCTTGAGTTGGCAGCAGTCATTTTCGCATTGAAGATCTGGAGACACTACCTGTATGGGGGAGAAAGTGGAGATCTATACAGATCATAAAAGCCTCAAATATTTCTTCACCCAAAAGGAACTCAACATGCGGCAACGACGTTGGCTCGAGCTATTGAAAGATTACGATCATACCATCCAATACCATCCTGGAAAAGCAAACGTGGTAGCTGACACATTAAGTAGAAGATCATATGCGGGTACGAGTGTAATGTTGTTAACACAAAGGCCCATTTTGTATGACTTACAAAGGATGGAGGTAGAGGTAAAGGCTCCAAGTACCCACGTGATGATATCAAACAAACGAGTAGAACTGACTTTAATCGATAAAATTAATGCTACTGAAGCAACGGACATGGAGCTGATGCGTATGAAGAAGAAAATGCAAGAAGGTGTTATTCAAGAAGCAAGAATCGACGAAAAAGGAATACTTCGAGTAAACTCCAGACTTTGTGTTCCTAGCGATTCTGACTTGAAGCATAGAATCATGATGGAGGCACACAACACACCATTTGAAATCCATCTTGGGAGTACCAAAATATATCATGATCTTCGACATACATTTTGGTGGAGCAATATGAAGAGAGAGATCGCGGAGTTTATCTCGAGGTATTTAACTTGTCAACATGTAAAGGCGGAGCATCAAGTGCCAAAGGGTCCATTGCAACCACTTGAGATTCCGAAATAAAAGTGGGAACACATTACCATGGATTTCGTTACAGGTCTTCTTAAGGTTTCTCAAGGCATAGATGCTATTTGGGTCATTGTTAATAGATTAACCAAGTCTGCCCATTTCTTGCCTATACGGGAGACTTATTCCCTTGAACGTCTTGCTAGTATGTACGTAAATGATATTGTGAGATTGTATGGCATGCCAGTATCCATAGTTTCGGATCGTGACCCAAGATTCACTTCACGATTTTGGGTTAGCTTGCAGAAAGCTATGGGCACAGATTAACGATTCAGTTCGGCATACCATCCTCAAATGGATGGGCAATCATAAAGGACTATTCAAACTCTTGAAGATCTATTAAGACTGTGTCCTAAATTTCAAAGGGAGTTGGGATAAGTACCTACTATTGGTGGAATTCTCCTACAATAACAGTTATCAGGCAAGTATAGGTGTGGCTCCATTTGAAGCATTGTATGAACGAAAGTGTTGCTCTCCAGTATGCTGGGATGAGGTGGGAGAAGCAATGTTGTTGGGACCAGAGTTAGTACGAATGACTACAGAGAAGATGCAAATGATCCGACAACGTATACAAACGGCACAGGATCGACAAAAGAGAGTTATGCGTATCTTCATCGGAAGGACGTGGAATTTAATATTGGGGATCATGTATTGTTACTTGTTGCACCATGGAAGGGATTTACAAGATTTGGGAAGAGAGAAAAGCTCAATCCACGATTTGTAGGTCCATTTGAAATTCTTGACCGAATAGAAAATGTGGCCTATAGACTTGCATTACCTCCAAGTATGTCTCGTGTTCATAATGTTTTTCACATGTATATGCTTCGTAAATATGTGAAAGACCCGAACCACATTATTGAGTTAGAACCAGACAAGATAGCCGAAGATTTAACGTATGAGGATGTACCTATTAAGATCTTGGATATAAAAGAGTATGTCATACGCACCAAGGTTATATCCAAGACCAAGAAGGAACATATTGAACACTTAAGGGTGAAATTGGAAACATTAAGAAGAGCGAAGTTATACGCCAAATTCTCAAAATGTGAGTTTGGGTTGGAACGTGTACAGTTTCTTGGGCACGTTATTGATAAGGATGGAATTTCGGTAGATCCATCGAAGGTTGAAGCTATAATAAACTGGGATCAGCCGAAGACACTGTCGAAAGTAAGAAGTTTCTTGGGATTGGCAAGTTACTATAGGCGTTTTATTCAAGACTTTTCCAAGATCACAACTCTGTTGACGAATTTAACTAAGAAGGCAGTTAAGTTTGTTTGGATGGAGAAGTGTGAGGAGAGTTTTCGAGAATTAAAGAAGAGATTGAGTTCAGCACCTGTGTTGTCATTGCACGATGATACAGGAAATTTTGTGGTGTATAGTGACGCATCAGATAAAGGACTAGGTTGTGTGCTTATGTAGAATGGTAGAGTTATTGCATTTGCATCACGTCAATTGAAGAATTATGAGAAAGGATATCTGACTCATGATTTGGAGTTGGCTGCAGTGGTGTTTGCCTGAAGATTTGGAGACACTATCTGTATGGAGAGAGGTGTGAGATATATACAGACCATAAAAGTCTGAAGTAGATCTTTACACAGAAAGATTTGAATATGCGACAGAGAAGATGGTTGGAGTTGATTAAAGACTATGACTGTGAGATTTTCTATCATCCCAAAAAGGCAAATGTTGTTGTTGATGCCTTAAGTAGAAAGGGGGAGAAATTAATGATGTTGACAATTCAGGAGAAGTTAGTGTCAGAAATGGCTAAGATGGAATTGAAAATTAAATATTCAACTAACTCAGATGAAAAATTGTTCCAGATAGGAAATAGTTCAACGTTGGTAGATAAGGTGAGGAATGCACAACTTCGGGATGAGAACTGTGAAGAGATAAGAAGAAAAGTATCTAAAGGTGAGGAAAACAAATTTAAAATTGATTCGGAAGGGTTACTTCGATTCGAAGGGAGAATTTGGGTTTCGCCAGTGCCGGATGTAAGACCCCGAATTTTATGAAATAAAAGTATTCAATTTTTTCTTATAATTACTATTCAGTAAATGGTTAAATTGATAAAAGTTAAAGTGAAGGGTGATATATGAAATTTTTTTCAAAATACGCAAGTAGTTAATTATAAAATATTCATTGTTGTCGGGAAATATTCGTTTGGTCGTGAAATATTCTTTCTGTCGGGGAATATTCGTACGACGGCGCAGCCATTTGTGGGCCCCATAACAGAATAACTGTCGGATGAAGAAAACGACAAATTTGAGTTTTTACAAATAACGGCGTAGTTGTTACCGTTAACACTGTTGGAATACCCGGTGGTTAAAATACAATAATACGCGTTATTGCACAGTAGCACACGGTATTGTACAGTATTTTTGAAATTATTGATTCTTACGTAAGAAGGCACTACTCAATAATTGTTACAGTAATTACTGTTCAATATTTTATTTTATTGATTCAATAATTGCTACGTTAAAATTTTATATTATTGTTGTTCAATAATTGTCACTGTACAGTATTTCTCATTATCAGATCAATAATTCATATTATTTGAATAATATTATTAGATAACATTATTGGCAATGTCTAGAAAGTTCTGTCTAAGGAGAGGTTTGGTCACCTAATTGCGCGCCAGTAAGGAAAAATTCTTATTGGAAAGCCCCCTCTTTCCTGGGAACGGCCTGGTTGTCATAAATGTGATTCTGTAATATTATTTGTGAATAATTAATTATTGATTCATATGATAAGGAAATATTTATTTTATGTGGATATAAATGAGGGATACATTTTTGTGGTTAAAAATGAAGGAATTAATGTTGAGGTTTTTATCAGTATTTTTGTCAGAATGGAGGTATTAAAAATTAGGATTTTTGAGATATTTTGCGGGGGTTATAATTTTTAATCCGACCGTTGGATCGTGGTAATTTTTGGATATGTTATACATATATAAGTTGAGTATATGTCCACAAATTTTGAACCGTTAAAAATGAACGTATGATTTATTATGAATTTTACGAGATGACTGGTTCAGAAATTATTGAATTTTCGGAGTTTATCATTTTGGTGGAAAATTCTAGAATTGGTGGGCTCCACTCTTGGTTGGTAAAGAAATGTGTTGAGATTTTTATTCAAATGTGGTGGGTAGAAATAGTAGTAGGTAAAGCCATCGGGTTGCAGGTTAAGTCTGCTTCGGCGTGCTAACATTTTCCTATAAATAGAGGGCTAAGTTAGAATTGAAAATCACACCAGAAACATAATCTTTCTCTATTTCTCTCTCTATATTATGAAGCATATTTTGTGAGTATTTAGATACTTTGAGAGTTGCTATTTAGTGCAAATTTCCTTTGACTTTGCATTCCATTCAGAAATACTGCACTTTTGAGGTAAGGGATAGATTTTAAGGGTTGTTATGTTTTTCAGTTTTGTAATTTTTCTGACCTTCAAAAATTCTGAAAAAATTTAAAATGATATTTTGATGAGTTTTATTGATTGTGTCCAAAAATGGTGATTTTTGGATATATAGATTAAGAGTTATGAATTTTATGAGAAAAGACTATTTTAAAAGTAACCGCTTATAACTCCTTGTGGTTAACTCCAAAATTGATGAAATTTTTATTGGGAGTACATCTATATAATATTAGTGTACTCTGTGAATTTTGGAATTTTTGGATAAAAGTATAATTTATGATAAATGTCTAAATATTCGGCGGTTTTGGCCATATGAAAAATAGTAAATGAGTTTTAAAAATTCTGAGAAAAATATATGTTCAATATGGGATTATATTCTGCTAAATTCCAGGAAAAAAAATATTTTTGGAACTGATTTGGTATTTTTCATGAAAATAGACTAGTTATAAGTAAATGAATTAAATATGTTATGTGAAGTAAGAAAATTAGACAATAGGATTTTATGGCTTGAGAATCCTATATGAGGTATATGCAGATTGTTTATGAGGGTTTTGGTTATTGGTAATGAAATCTTATGAGTTTGGCATTTTAGGATGATTAAAATGCATTATTTAGTAAAGTGTAAACAATTAAAATAAATTGTTTATAAATTTAAGAAATGTTATTCTTTCAATATCATTATACCAAAATATTGGTATGAATTTTATTGTGGAATTTCTATCTTTTTATGTCGGAGTTACTATTTATGAGTTACTATTCACGAGTTACTATTCATGAGTTACTATTCACAAAAAATTAGTTTTTTTTCTGACAAAATTATCGTTGATTTATGATTGTTGCTCTTGAAAATAAATGAAGTTGTTGATCATAATATTTTTATTATCATATATAACATTTTTATAACCATGATGTTGAAATTTTCTTTCACTGGAGTATAAAGATGGGTAGATTATTGGTATGATCATGACTAGGGTTCTCTTTGGCCTATAGTGCAAAGTTGAATTGTGATTGGTATGATCATGACCATTGAATTTATAATTGAATATCTTAAGCTTAAGTGCAATGGTGAATTGATAAACATGGTTATAATTATTGTTTATATAAATTCTGAGATGTGAATATATTTGGCCTGTAGTGCAAATATGAATTGTTGATGAATATCTTTGGCCCGTAGTGCAAAGATGAACTGTTGTTGAATATCTTTGGCCTGCAGTTCAAAGATGGTCTGTTGATGAATATCTTTGGCCTGTAGTGCAAAGATGAACTGTTGTTGAATATCTTTAGCCGTAGTGCAAAGATGGATTTATTAGTATGATTATGAACAGGAACTGTGATTTGGTATAACCATGATCATTGATGTTTCAGGTAAAGACAGGTGATGAAAATATTCTTCGTCGTGGGTGCGAAGAAAAATTTAGAATCATAATTATGATTATGAGTTATTTATATGATTGTGGGCCAGAACTGTTGATTGATGTTACAGGGATAAAATATTGTTGGTGGATTTTTAACATGGAGAAGATAATAGACTTTATAGTCTATTTGACTCTTCTAATGGATTGCTCGTTCCGCTGCAACTATGGTTGAAATTTTTATCATTTACCATATGTTCTAAATCTTTGATTTATTATTGATGAAGGCTATTGATAATTTAATTATCTTTAGTCATGATATTCTTTACTGAGCTAGTTGTGCTCACCCTTTTGCTTCACAATTCCTTTCAGGTAATAAGAGTGTAGCTGGGTCGAGCGGGGGTAACAAGGGAATAGAACGGTGGTCATCATTTAGTAGTTATATTTGGTGAAGAAAATAGGGTGAGGCGAACCCAACGTTGGAAGGGTGTTTTGTCACTATCATACAAGATGTCTAATAACATACAACCTCGTGTCATCATAAGACAGGGTTGTGCTCATCCACTTGCTGAGTATATCTATGGGCACTACCTATATAATCTTGGTGTTTGTTTGAAGTATAATTCACGATTAAAGATAGTGGAGATAATGATAAGTCAAGAGAAGACTCACCATTGGGAAGAATATGATAGTAATCTTCTCGTTTTTCTTTGGGGTCTATTGGGTCAACCAAGGATAATTCTGTGGCCATATGATATCTATCATAACCTAGACGCGTGGCCTCCCATGTACGAAGGTTTCCTTGAGCACTTCCCAAAGATTCTAATTTCTAAAATAGTTTTTGACTATACCTTTATGTAAGGTGTCATTGTGAGGTGATGTCCACGGTTGGAACATGAGTCACATTTGGTATATATTTGTATCCAAACTCACAGCATATGTGTTGTTGTATTTTGCACGACAATTGTTGTAATAAAGTTGTAGTTGTTTTCTGTACCATGTATTTGGCGACTCAGAATAGGTTAGATGGAATGGACCTATTTTGGGGTTGTCACACCGGAAGTTAAAGAGGAAATTTTAAGCGAGGCCCATAAATCACAATATTTGATTCACCCTGTAGTACAAAAATTTACCAGGATCTCAGATAACATTTTTGGTGGCCGAATAAGAAAAAGGACGTGGCCGAGTGTGTGGCGAAATGCTTAACGTGTCAAAAAGTAAAAGCTAAACATCAAAGGCCAAGTGGATTGTTTCAACCGTTAGAGATACCAGAATGGAAATGGGAGCATATCATAATGAATTTTGTGGTAGGTCTTCCAACGACTCAGCAAGGTTACGATGCCATTTGGGTGATTGTCGATCAATTGACGAAGTTTGAACACTTTTTTCCAATCAAGATTAGATTTAACTTAGATCGACTGGCAAAACTGTACGTGAAGGAAATTATTTCAAGACACGGTGTCTCGGTGTCCATTGTATCAGACAGAGATCCACGTTTCACATCAAATTTCTGGAAATGACTACAAGAATGCTTGGGAACGCAGTTGAGAATGAGCACAGCGTACCATCCTCAAACCAACGGACAAAGTGAGAGGACCATCCAGACACTGAAGGATATGCTCAGAGCATGTATTATGGATTTTAAAGGGAATTGGGATGACCATATACCGTTGGTTGAATTTTCCTATAATAATAGTTATCACGCGAGTATTGGATTGCCGCCTTATGAAGCATTGTACGACAGAAAATGCAGAACTCCGGTATGCTGGGACGAAGTGGGAGAACGTCAGTTGTTAGGTCCAGAATTGGTACAATAGACTGTCGAGATCATCAAAGTGATTCGGGCAAGATTGATAGTTGTATAGGACAGAAAGAAGAAATATGTCGATCAACACCGACAAAATTGGGAATTCGATGTCGGTAGTTTTGTTTTCTTGAAAGTGTCTCCCTGGAAAAGGAAAATTCAGCTTGGCAAAAATGGGAAAACTAGGCCCTAGGTTTATAGGACCTTTTGAAGTGCTGCGACGAGTTGGTGAAGTGGCGTACGAGGTAGCTTTACCTCCAGAATTAGAATATATTCATAACATTTTCCATATTTTGGTATTAAGGCCATATAAGCCTGATTATAAGCAAGTTATAGAATATGAGCCATTACAGTTTGACAAAGATTTGTCTTATGAAGAAGCCCATGTTCAAATTATCGACAGGAAATAGCAAGTACTAAGGAATAAAGTGATACCTTCTGTTAAGGTAGTCTGGAGAAACCATAATGATGAAGAAGCTACGTGGGAACTTGAAGATGTTATGATGAAAAATTATCCTTAGTTATTTGCTTAATCTTGTATAGCGATTCTGGGGACAAAATCCTGTTAAGGATGGAAGAATGTAACGAATAAAATTATCGAGTCGTGCTTCTGGGGACAGAATCCTTTTAAGGAGGGAATGATGTAACGATCGAGAAATTTTGTAATTATTTTAAATAATTTATCTAGTCGTGATTCTGGGGACAAAATTCTTTTAAGGAGGGAAGGATGTAACGATCAAGAAATTTTGTAATTATTTTAAATATTTATTTAATTAATTAAATAATTTATTTATTGAGAAAATAAATAATTGATAAAATTGTGGTGCAATAATTTAGATAAGTGTGTACATTAACTAAATTGATTAATGGTAATTTTATTATTTAAAAATTTGATTTAATGAAATAATTAAATTAAATGAATTGTTTAATATTTAAGAAAATAATTAAATAAATTAAATTGGTGTTTCTAGTAATTAAATTAGACATATAATAATTTATTAAGCGTAAGTATAATTATAATGAAAATTATAGTTATTATAATTATAATCGTAAGTTATTTAAATTAACTAAATTAAAGTGTGACACATGGAACTATATAGTATAAATATTATTTAAATAAACTAGAATGGGGAGTTTGCGTTTAGCCAAACAAGGCCTTGTGGTCTTTGGCTTATTTTAACTGACGCAGACTGTTTGTTTTTATAACTGAAAAACGTGGGTTATGCCTATATCAGTTTATTCATTTGCGTATTATATCCTAAGCTAAGAGAGAACACAGAGCTTGAGAAGGAAACATAGAGAAAGTTGAGAGTGAGAGCAAGAGGGAATTCTCTATAGTTTTTTCAACAAAAAGGAGGAGGATTTCTAAACCTTGTTATCATCATCGTGCAAACAAAGGATTCAAGGTATATTTGCTCCTAAGATTCTATGTTGTGGTTTCTCAATGATCACTGTGAATTGAGAGTCATGTTGGATTGATGTATATACATGTATGTATGAATATATAATATGATAATCATCATATATAAGCAATTGTTAGTAATCAAATACGTGAAATTTGGGTTGTATGAAGAAAATTAAAGTAACAGTGTTCTATATATGAAATGGCTTGTTTGAGTCAAAAATTTCATGTTCAATCCTTGATATAATCTGTAAATTGGTTGTAGATTGTGTTCGTATATCAAGAAACGAAAACAGCGTAGTTGGAATGGTGTAATTTGGTTAAGAACAAGGATTTGGCGATTGAATTCGCTAAATGTGTTAAAAATAGAGAAAACAACAAAAAAACATGGGTTAAATCCTTATAATTTGGGTGTTTTGGTGATTAAAAGTTTTATGTTTATGCCTAGAGTTGTTGTAGTAAACTTATGTGGTTTTTGGGTTTTGGTGAATTGCTGTAGAATTGGGAAAATGGGAATTGTTGACTTAGAACAGAGTCTAAATTCGTGTTCTGCAAAACTAGTTCTGGTGTTGTGATTACCCAGGATTTCGAATAATCCGAATTTTTCGAATAATTTTATTTATTTATTTAATATTAATATTGATTATCAATTTTGAGCCGAGTATCTGTGATACGAGTCTCGAGATGTGGTCAATTTGTGTATTGACTGAGAAAATAAGAGTAGAGGTGTGCTTAACAGAGAAAAGAAACCTTAACCCTAAGTCCGGATAGAGATTCGATATAAAATATAATTAAAATAATTATATTAATGAGTACGTGTTTGTACTGTATAGAATTATTGATCAATAATTAATCGGGTAAGGTATAATATTAGTAAACCCTAATAAGAGATTAGAAACCCTAATCTCAGGCCTAGAAACCCTAACGTACAGTTAGGAACCCTAATTTAATATCGGGAAACCCTAATTTTAAATTCGGGAATCCTAAACCCTAATTAGGAAATCATAATCCTAATTAACAAGACTAATGTGATTAGATACTTTTAATATAATTAGGAAACCCTAATTATATTTTTGAAGTCTTAATTTTTCTATTTAAAAACCCTAATTAGAAAATCCTAGCAAATTGATGTTGTAAAACCTAAGGGTTAAAACCCTAAGGGTTTGGCAAGTTACATTTATGCCATTAAAATTATATTACAAATGTCCAAAATACCCTTTTTCATTTCTTCAATTGGTAACTTGTAAAATTTGCCAACACCCTTACTGGTTCACCAACTATTGACTTAGCATGACCAAAAACTCCAGCAAATCAGTCTAGGGTAGCATCTATATCATCAACATTCACTGCATCAAGTAATTATAAGAGATAAAGAGAGAAATTGTCACAAAAAGTTGTGCATTTGCTAACTTACCTTAAACAACTCTCTCCTTCTCCAAACCTCCGAAAATACAAAGTATATCAGTCCTTAAACAACCTCCTAGATCATCAAGATCAGTTTAGTACAGCAAGGATTAAAGATTTAGCAAGAGGGGTATAAACCCTAACTCACCATTTGATCTTGTATGCTAAGAATATATTTGTGTTTATGTGTTCAGAATCTTGCTAAAGGATGTTTTATGATGATCTATCATAGATCCATAGCATCAAAGTTTGTAAAAATGATATTTTCAAAAACTGCTCAAGAACAGTCATAGTGGTCTGACAAGCTAAAGTCAGAGCCTATAGATTCTTCCCTGTTCTTGATTTTTGATGTTTTATATTTTGAATCTGTAGTTTGGTATGAGGTATGTGATATGAAAGTGGAATATCAACCATTATATGCCTAGATTTCATGTTATAGTTGGTCAAAAACCGTTGACCGGGCATGACCAGATGAATTCTGGGTAACCCAGAAAGCATTTTCCAACGTCTAACAAGATCTTCTAATGCCCAGATCTGTTAGGTTATAAGATATTTGATGTTGTTGTTATATATATGTTGGAACCTGTAATATGGACTATAGATTCATGGCTTTATAACATTTAAACCATCAACTAATCGAATGTAATGGACGGTCAAACTAGGCTTGTCGATCATGGATACCATTTCTGGAAAACCCAGAAACCGGTTGAACAATGATTCTGACAGGGTTTGACCAGGCTGAATCTGGATATTGTAATGTTGTTAGACTGATCTGTTGATGTATATGTGTTCTATGCCATGTGGAATATAGACTGCAACCTTAATAACACTTAATATATTACCAGAACACTAAGTTAATCGAGTCTGAAAGTGAACCCTCGAAGATGCCTGGGTTTCTGGGTTACCCAGAAAACCCAGGAGTTGTCTGACAGTTAATTTGGTTGGCTAGATCTCTTTGTTGTGATGTTGGTTGAGCAAGATGAGGATTGATAACTGTAGTATTACATGTTAACTACAATATCAAGCTTAAGTTAGCCCAGAAACAAAATTTGACTCATCATTTAAATTCGGTCAAACAGGGCATGTTAATCACTGAGCTGTCAGTGTTCTTGAGTTCAAGAACACCTACAGCGACAGAAAGCGTCGCTAAAGGCTATAGTGACGGTTTATTTAATTTTATTTTCTGATTTTTGAAAAATTGATTAAAATAGAAAATAAATTCTAAAAATTACAAAAATGGTTTTAAAAATTATTTTAAATTATGAAAATTAATTTTTATAATTTCAGATTTTTCATTAATATTTATAATTATTTGAATATTAATGGTATTTAATTAGTATATTAAATAAATTAGAGAAAAATTATTTTAAAATTTTAAAAATCATTTTAAATAAGAATAAAGTGTTTTAAAATATTTGAGTTATAAAATGTAACTTTTAATATTTTTAAGTAATTTTCATTAATAAATTAATATTAATGATATTTAATTTATTTAATTAGTGTATTAAATAAATTAGAGAAAAATAATTTTAATGTTATAAAAATCATTTTAAATAGGAATAAAGTGTTTAAAAAATTTTTGAATTATAAAATGTAATTTTCAATATTTTTGGAGAATTTTCATTAATAAATTAATATTAATGATCTTAGATTTATTTAATTATTATATTAAATAAATGAAATAAAAATAGTTTTATTGATTTAAAAATCATTTAAAAATGAGAAAAATATTTTAAAAATGTTTTAAGTCATAATTAATGACTTTTGATATTTTTATGACAAATTCATTAATATTTAAATATTAATGGTGATGATTTAAAAATAATTTTGATTATTTTAAACATCATTTAAGTAGAATATTGATGATTCAAAAATATTTTAAGTTATTATTAATAACTTTAATATTTTGACAAGTATTTAATTAATATTTTTTATTATTAAATATTAATGATGATAAGATTATTTGATAATTAAATCATTTAAAAATGATTCTGGTGTTTAAAAAATTATTATTAATTATAATAATTGTTAGAAAATTATTAAAAGCTTCTGAAAAATATTATAAATGATATATGACTTATCTAATGTAATATTGAAGCTCTGAGACCGAGTTTAATTGACAATAAATGTGTTAATTGTCGGATAGGGTGACCAACACCCCGAGATGAGACTGAAGTCCAACCAGACCGAACTAGTTAGACTTGATAAGTGTTTATATAAGTTATAAACATTAATGTGGCTATGTGATAATGTGCCTAGGAGAAAGATTGACTTTAAATTATAATGATACGTGTTATAAATAATTGTGCTAATTGTGAGACCAATATTGTGATTATAGGTCTTTCAAACACAGATAAGTATATTGTGTAGCAGTAATTCATGGAGAAGGCAAGTTTTCTTAACTCAACCTTGAGTTATACTTTTTAAATATTATGGTGGTTAATTATTGTTGATTAGACCACGTCTGAGAATTATTATTGATTATTCGCAGTTAGTGTATGACGCCCCCAAAATCAGGTATACGTCACCCATCTTGGGTCGCCGCTAACATGATACATAACTCAAATACAACTTAAAAATACAACTGTCGTGTACAATACGACAAAACATAAACTGTGAGTTTGAATACAAATATTATCTACTAGAGAGTATACAAACTCAAAAGGAGTCCTCATTACAATTATTATCACACTATTTTACAGAATAGTGAGGACTACTAATGCAAACATCTAGGACCATCACTCTGTTCCCCGACTAGTCCCAACTACGTTCTCATTCCTGAAGAGAACAGTAAAAGAAAAGGGTGAGCTTAACTAGCCCAGTAAGAAATATTATGACTAAGATAATGCAGAATAAATTATCAATAGACTTCAACAGTATAACAACTGATAGAATATAATAGACAACAAGTTTTAGATCAAAAACTGTAGCGGAATAAGCAATCCATTAGAAGATTCAAGTAGAGAATAAAATCTACTATCTTCTATGATTTAAAAAGTTTATCATCAATTTTATCGCTGAGACTCAGCTTAATAAATAATCCACATCATTAACTCATCCCTGTGTTGGGTAAAATTTAATTACGCACAACACGCAAGTATACGTGGTCAACAAGTAATAAAGTGAAAGTAGAGTATCGTTCCCACGATGAATTATTTAACAAAAATCACCAAGTACTAACCCGTACCAACTCAATCTTATTTAAACAAATGATTTAATAATTTAATTTAAAATAATTAAATAAACTATTACTAACTATCCCTAGAATGAAACAAGATATTGAAGACTTGAGATTACAATTTCACTTATTGTTTCATTTAAATCAACACACTTCCTGTTAAGCCAAATTATTTATACTGGATTGTTAATCAAGAACACAAAAGTAAAATATGACCATCTCTCAATGCACCATACTCATATCAAATCAAATCCACAGATGATAGAATCAATTTGAACACCCTAATTAACTAACCCACTATATCTCTATGTGAATTACAATTAAAAAGGGTTTAAGTTCAAGTTCTTATTAGACTACATATGGCATAAAGGTATATCTCTATCCTAAACACGAATCATGAATTCCATCTATGCAGAAATCACAAACATATGCTATCATGATCAGATCTAAATCTATATTTCATCTCTCGAGTTCATATAGATTATCACGGTAATTGTTAGCTAGACAATTAAGCAATTCATTACAAATCATAGTAGACAATCCAAATATAGCTAATAAGACTAACAAAGAAGCATATCAAAGTAAACTACATAATAAGATCCATAGTAATCTCAAAATAGAGTTTAATTCATAAATAAACTAGAATCCATCATCCACAATTGATTAAGCATTAAAAAGATACAAATAAATAAGAAAAGAAATTAGAATTGAGATAAACAAATCTGCATTCTCTTGCTTCCACTTTGATTCTCCAATGATAATCAATAGCTTCAATCTTCAATTCTAATCTAATCTAGGGTTCCTAATCTAAGAAAGAAAGTAAAGAATTTAGATTAATAGAAATCTATCCCAAGAGGGATTTAAAAGACTCTTAGAATTAGCCTCCCAATCCAAGTTAAACTCAAGTATTTAGAGTTCTAATGGACACCTAAGCAAGTTAGGCAACTAGGAATCCTATTCTAGCTCAAATTGGACATCAAATGACCCAAAAAATGCTGCATTCCCGCCGCCTAGCGCGCTCAGCGCCGCTGCTAAGCCTTTCTGGGCGCGGTCCGCGCTACAGGTTCAGAAAATCTGGCTGCCTAGCGCGCCTTAGCGCGGTCCGCGCTGCCCTGTTTTCTGCTGCGACGTCCTTTGGTAAAACATGCATAACTTCTGATCCGCTTGGAGTTACGGGGCCTGCCACCTATCAAATCGAAGATAACGACGGGATCTACAACTTCCATGCTTTAAGGATTGACAGATTCAGATCGGACCAAGGCGGAAATCGAGCTTGAAGTAGATGTTGTGTAAATGGCAAGCATGACAACTCTTAGCTTTGATCTTTGTTGATATTTTGGCCATAACTCTCGCATCCGAACTCCGATTGGGATGATTCAAGATGTTCCGGAAAGCTAAGAAGTAGAGCTACCGTAAATTCCAATTTTCAAGCCAAGAACATGCATCCAACTTTATGTTAAAAGTCCTTCAATATTCCCTAATAACATTTTGTTGCGTAGTTTAGTCCAAAAGATGTACGAATTCTTTCCCTTGCTTCTTCATACCAATGCCGTGTCATCGCCTACAAAATAACATAAAACGTATGAAAAGTAACTAAGAAACATGAGATTAAGCAAATAATTCAAGTAATAGATACCGGATAAGTAGGTATAAAACCTACATATCACCCTGCACTACAGGCCAAGGATATTTTTAGTATCACGACCACGAATTATCCATGCACTACAGGCCAAAGATAATCGTGTTTTCATCAACGGTCCTGATCATGCCATAAAACAATTCATCTTTGCACCCTTGGCCGAAGAGAATCCATAACCATAATCATACCAAAAACTGTCCATCAATGAACTACGAGCCAATGAGGACTTTTACCACATCATTTGTAACATTACGGTCATGATTATACCGAATAATCCCTGGTCATAATCATACCAAGTCCATCCATGCATTACAGGTCACAGATGACTTTCAACAACATATAAACATTAGGATGATGACAATGATATAAGAATTCAATAAAACAAGTTCAAGAATTAATTTGTCCAGGAACCAATAACGTCCAAATTGTCAACATGATATTTCTTTGTGGAGTAAAATTCAAGAATGCTCAGAAGAATATTTTCATGAAAAGATACTAGATGAAGCGCAAATATCAAGGTTATTCCACTAATTTCATGAATTATAGAAGTCAAAACTTTAACCAACTGAGTATAATAAAGAATTGAATAACAAAAGAAATCACCATGCATGCGATAGACCGCACAGGCAGGTTATTCCAACAGAATAATAAATAACGGAATCAGGTCTGGCGTAAAACGCACAGACAAGATATTCCAATAGAATAATAAAGATGGAATCAGGTCCGGCGTAAAACGCACAGACAGGATATTCCAACAGAATAATAAAGATGAAACCAGGTCCGGCGTAGAACGCACAGACAGGATATTCCAACAGAATAATAAAGAATAGAATATTAGAAGAATTTCACCATGTATGTTGTACTTTGCATATACAGGTTATTCCAACATAATAATAAAGAATGGAATAACAGAAGAATTTCACCAAGTATGTGGTACTTCGCATAGACAGGTTATTCCAACATAATAACAAAGAATGGAATAACAGAAGTTCTCTTCATGAAGACGAAAAAAATAAATAATAATCCCTACGAGTACAACAAATAATATCCCCTACCTTAGAAAAAACTGGATACTGGAATAGAGAGGTAGCAGACTTCTCTTCTTCTTTCTCTCTATAATTTCTCTCTATAATAATGGCTCTAAAGCTTTAGTGATTGGTGAGAAATGAAGGAAGAATGAGCTTCTATTTATAGGAAAATATAGTTTCGATAATTACACGTTTTGGGGCTCGAAAAATTACAGTATAATACCTTCCTCTTTTTCATCATTTTTAATTTAGTCCTGCAAGTATTATCAATCTTGCACCAACTCCCCTAATAGTAAATCATGTGAATCAATTGTACAATCATGTGAATAAATAGTATAATCATGTGAATAAATAGTATAATCATGTGAAAAAATTAATTACAGTATAGTACCTTCAACTATACCTCCATTTTTAACTTAGTCATGCAAGTATTATCAATCTTGCACTACCACCCCTAATAGTATAAGAATGTGAATCAATAGTACCATCATGTGAATAAATAGTATAATCATGTGAAAAAAATTAATTACAGTACAGTACCTTCAACTATACCTCCATTTTTAACTTAGTTATGCATGTATTATCAATTTTGCACCACCACCCCTAATAGTATAAGAATGTGAATCAATAGTACCCCGTGAATAATAACTCGTAAATAGTAACTAGTGAATAGTAACTCGTGAATAGTACTCTGACACGAAAAGTGCTCCGAATACCCGAGTGAACAATATAACCTCCAGACATCAATTATCATCGAAATAAATGTCAATTTCCACTAACACTAATAATCCCAATGCAATGGAACAATCAATTTCATCTTTAATCAACACAACTTATTCATCATTAATATTATAACTCATAATATTTAACAACCAGGTCATTCCCAGGAAAGAGGGTGCTTTTCGATAAGGATTTCTCCTTATTGGCGCGCAATTAGGTGACCAAACCTCTCCTTGACAGAACTTCTAGACATTGTCAATATTGTAAATAATAATATGAATAACTTTGTCATCTCAATTATTGATTTAATAACAATAAATATTATGCAGATGATACTGTGACAATAATTGAATCAATTATATGAGAGATATGATGCAGCAATTACTGTAGCAATAATTGAGTATAACTGAGTGACTTCTTACGTAAGCATCAATAATCAATACCGTGTGCTACTATGCAACCACGCGTATTACTGTATTTTTAACACCGGGTGTTTTAACAGTTAACGGTAAAACTTCCGCCGTTATTTTCATAAAGTATTTTTGTCGTTTTCTCAATCCGACAATAATTCCGTTGCGGGGTCCACTAATGATTGTACCGTCGTACGGATATTCCCCGACAAAAAGAATATTTCCCGACCAATCGAATATTATATAACAACTTGCGTACTTTGCAAAATTTATAAATATTATCCACAACTATAACATTATATCAAATCAACACCATAATATTTAAAAAATTATTTCGAGAAAATTAAATATTTATTCATAAAATCTGGGGTCTCACAATCTCCCCTCCTTATAGAATTTCGCCCCCAAAATTTACGTACGTACCTGGTATACCGAACATGTGAGGATACCTTGACTTCACTTCAAATTCTAACCCTTGAGGTATAACCTTTGAGTGTCGAATATAATCCTTTTTATCCAAGATTTTAACACGTATCTCCTCATACGTTAAATCATCCGCTATCTCGTCCGGTTCTAAATTAATAATGTGGTTCGGGTCATCCCCATATTTACGTAACATCGATACGTTAAAAATATTATGAACACGCGACATACTTGGCAGTAAAACGAGTCTATAAGCCACAGTTCCTACTTTATCGAGGATTTCAAATGGGCTAATTAAATCGAGGGTTGAGATTTCTTCTCTTCGTCGATTCTTGCTTCTAGAATAACGCCCTCTTGAACCTTCTTAATTCTTCACATTCATCAGCTCCAGGTGTGTAGCTTGAGCGACTTTAACTTTATCGATTAAAGTCGATTCTACTCGTATATTCGTTATCTTCACGGGGGTTCGTATATTTGCACTTATAAACGCATACGATCTTTTACTCAACGCGTTAGCTACCACATTCACTTTTCCACGATGGTATTGAATGATATGATCGTAATCTTCAACAGCTCGAGCCAACGTCTTTGGCGCATTATACGTTCGTTTTGGTTGAAGAAATATTTGAGGGTTTAAGAAATGGGTTTTGTACTGGGGTCAATACAAAATTCGATTTCACGTTCTAGGGTAGGCTAAGAAGTCTTCAAGAATACGTCAGAAAATTTATTAACAATAGAAATATCATTCAAAACTGTGACTCTCATCCAAGACTTGGATAGTACGTCACATTGATACCTATCAACTTGACACCGTCATTCACAACGTCCCCTACGAAAAGTTCAGCTTCGGTGCATTCCACACAAGGAAGTCACCAGCGAAAGGCCCGGGGCTCTTTACTTATGACTTGATATGACAATGATTTACTTTAGTGGTTTAGTTACTTTGAATTCGCATAACAGGTTGGTTAGGAGTATGAAAACTAACAACCTTACGAAAAGCATGATGAGTAGTTAACCAATCATTTTCGAAAATTGCATCAAAGGCAAGTATTTTCAAAGAGATAAGATTGACAGGTAACGCGAAAGTGTCAATTTGAATTAAACAAGATTTATAAATAGTGGATGTAATGAAGGTTTCTAATATCGAAGTTTCAACCAATAAGTCAAAGTCTAACTTCTCTGGGGTTAAATTTAAACATTGAGCGCAAGCAAGAGAGATAAAAGAATGGGTGGAACCGGTATCTAATAAGGTATAGACTTCGTAAGAATTTATAATTAACTAACTCGTGCTAACTTCTTTCGGGTTACTCGCTTTTTGAGAATCACGAAAAACGCTCTTCCTGAAACCACAGACTTTTTTTTGTCCGTATCCGCCCTTGGTGTCACCGTTCCAGCTGGACTTGACTTCACTATACGATAAAATCGAGCTAAATGACCTTCCTTTCTTGAAATTTCCACTTCTATTATCTTGGCCATGATTACCACCGAAGTGGTTACCATTCTTGGCATGATAATTTACCCCACGATGGTTATCATTGTTCCGATGGTCGTTGCCACCGATATGATTATTATCGCGTTGTTGCTCGTTATCCTTTTGTTGGGCTGGCTCATTATCGCGCTCCAATAACTGAGCCCTATTCACTACATCTGAATATAAACAAAGTTTATGAGAAATAAGATATTGTCGTATCTCAGGTTTCAAACCTCTTAGAAACATTCGCGTCATTCGCTCCTCATTATCGACCAAATGGGACGCAAACCGGGACAACTTTGCAAATTTAGCCTCATACTGCGATACGGTCATGTTATTTTGCTCCAGCTTGATAAACTCCATCTCCTTCATGTGACGAATACTTTCGAAAAAGTACTTGTCGTTGAACAGCTCTTGGAACTTCCCCCAAGACATCTTGAGTGCGTCAGTCTGGGTGCGTTTTACAGATTCCCACCAGTAATCTGCCTCTTCACGCAACATAAAGGTGGCAAAGGGAACCTTTTGCTCCTCTGAGCATCCCAAGACATCAAATATCTTGGTGATCAGCTTTAACCATGTCTCCGCCTTAAGTGGTTCTGGCTTTCCCAAAAAGTATGGTGGTCCTAGCTCCTTGAACTGCTTAGCGGTGACCAACCGTGGGTTGCCATTGTTTCCTCCTGCATTATGAACAGGAGTCTCTCTCGTCTGGTGTTGCATGAATTCTAAAAAGCTCCTAAACGTACCGTCGTTCATCATTTGGTCAGTGTTGTTATTTTTACAGGAGGATTATCGCCATCCTGTTGTACATTGTCCTGATTATTGATCTGTGGAGACTCAACGGTCTCCTGTGCTCCATTGCTATTCTCAAAATTCTCGGATGTCATTTTCAAACACTGCCACAAAACAAGGGTTAATTAACATATAACATATTATCCCTATACTCTGACCGACCAATTAAATACCAAATAAACTTAGGTAGGTCATACTAGCGAAGGAATTCCCCGTCTCCCCCCTTCTAGTTCTAGTCTCACATCTTAGTCAGGGATCATATCCCTAACCTTTGATACCAACTGTGACGCCCCAAAAATCAGGTATACGTCACCCATCATGGGTCGCCACTTACATGGTACATAACTCAAATACAACTTAATAATACAACTGTCGTGTACAATACGACAAAACATAAATTGTGAGTTTGAATACAAATATTGTCTATTAGAGAGTATAAAAACTCAAAAGGAGTCCTCATTACAATTCTTATCACACTATTTCACAGAATAGTGAGGACTACTAATGCAAACATCTAGGACCATCACTCTGTTCCTCGATTAGTCCCAGCTACGCTCTCATTTCCTGAAGAGAACAGTAAAAGTAAAAGGGTGAGCTCAACTAGCCCAGTAAGAAATATTATGACTAAGATAATACAGAATAAATTATCAATAGCCTTCAACAGTATAACAACTGATAGAATATAATAGACAACAAGTTTTAGATCAAAAACTGCAGCAGAATAAGCAATCCATTAGAAGATTCAAGTAGAGAATAAAATCTACAATGTTCTATGATTTAAAAAGTTTATCATCAATTTTATCACTGAGACTCAGCTTAATAAATAATCTACATCATTAACTCATCCCTGCACTACAGGCCAATGATATTTTTAGTATCACGACCACGAATTATCCATGCACTACGGGCCAAAGATAATCTTGTTTTAATCAACATTCATGATCATGCCATAAAACAATTCATCTTTGCACCCTTGGCCGAAGAGAATCCATAGCCATAATCATACCAAAAACTGTCCATCAATGCACTACGGGCCAATGAGGACTTTTACCACATCATTTGTAACATTACGGTCATGATTATACCGAATAATCCCTGGTCATAATCATACCAAGTCCATCTATGCACTACAGGCCATAGATGACTTTCAACAACATATAAACATGAGGTTGATGACAATGATATAAGAATTCAATAAAATAAGTTCAAGAATTAATTTATCCAGGAACCAATAACGTCCAAATTGTCAACATGATATTTCTTTGTGGAGTAAAATTCAAGAATGCTCAGAAGAATATTTTCATGAAAAGATATTGGATGAAGCACAAATATCAAGGATATTCCACTAATTTCATGGATTATAGAAGTCAAAACTTTAACCAACTGAGTATAATAAAGAATAGAATAACAAAAGAAATCACCACGCATGCGATAGACCGCACAGGCAGGTTATTCCAACAGAATAATAAATAACGGAATCAGGTCCAGCATAAAAGGCACAGACAGGATATTCCAACAGAATAATAAAGACGGAATCAGGTCCGGCATAAAACGCACAGACAGGATATTCCAACAGAATAATAAAGACGGAACCAGGTCCGGCGTAGAACGCACATGCAGGATATTACAACAGAATAATAAAGACGGAACCAGGTCCAGCGTAGAACGCACAGACAGGATATTCCAACAGAATAATAAAGAATGGAATATTAGAAGAATTTCACCATGTATGTTGTACTTTGCATATACAGGTTATTCCAACATAATAATAAAGAATGGAATAACAGAAGAATTTCACCAAGTATGTGGTACTTCGCATAGACAGGTTATTCCAACATAATAACAAAGAATGGAATAACAGAAGTTCTCTTCATGAAGACGAAAGAAATAAATAATAATCCCTACGAGTACAACAAATAATATCCCCTACCTTAGAAAAAACTGGATACTAGAATAGAGAGGTAGCAGACTTCTCTTCTTCTTTCTCTCTATAATTTCTCTCTATAATAATGGCTCAAAAGCTTTAGTGATTGGTGAGAAATGAAGGAAGAATGAGTTTCTATTTATAGGAAAATATAGTTTCGATAATTACACGTTTTGGGGCTCGAAAAATTACAGTATAATACCTTCCTCTTTTTCATCATTTTTAATTTAGTCCTGCAAGTATTATCAATCTTGCACCAACTCCCCTAATAGTAAATCATGTGAATCAATAGTACAATCATGTGAATAAATAGTATAATCATGTGAATAAATAGTATAATCATGTGAAAAAATTAATTACAGTATAGTACCTTCAACTATACCTCCATTTTTAACTTAGTCATGCAAGTATTATCAATCTTGTACTACCACCCCTAATAGTATAAGAATGTGAATCAATAGTACCATCATGTGAATAAATAGTATAATCATGTGAAAAAAATTAATTACAGTACAGTACCTTCAACTATACCTCCATTTTTAACTTAGTTATGCATGTATTATCAATTTTGCACCACCACCCCTAATAGTATAAGAATGTGAATCAATAGTACCCCGTGAATAATAACTCGTGAATAGTAACTAGTGAATACTAACTCGTGAATAGTACTCTGACACGAAAAGTGCTCCGAATACCCGAGTGAACAATATAACCTCCAGACATCAATTATCATCGAAATAAATGTCAATTTCCACTAACACTAATAATCCCAATGCAATGGAACAATCAATTTCATCTTTAATCAACACAACTTATTCATCATTAATATTATAACTCATAATATTTAACAACCAGGTCATTCCCAGGAAAGAGGGTGCTTTTCGATAAGGATTTCTCCTTATTGGCGCGCAATTAGGTGACCAAACCTCTCCTTGACAGAACTTCTAGACATTGTCAATATTGTAAATAATAATATGAATAACTTTGTCATCTCAATTATTGATTTAATAACAATAAATATTATGCAGATGATACTGTGACAATAATTGAATCAATTATATGAGAGACATTATGCAGCAATTACTGTAGCAATAATTGAGTATAACTGAGTGACTTCTTACAGAAGCATCAATATTCAATACCGTGTGCTACTATGCAACTACGCGTATTACTGTACTTTTAACACCGGGTGTTTCAACAGTTAACGGTAAAACTTCGACCGTTATTTTCATAAAGTATTTTTGTCATTTTCTCAATCCGACAATAATTTCGTTGCGGGGTCCACCAATAATTGTACCGTCGTACGGATATTCTCCGACAAAAAGAATATTACCCGACCAATCGAATATTATATAACAACTTGCGTACTTTGCAAAATTTATAAATATTACCCACAACTATAATATTATATCAAATCCACACCATAATATTTAAAAAAATTATTTCGAGAAAATTAAATATTTATTCATAAAATCTGGGGTCTCACATAGTGCATGTTTATTAATTCAAATTTAATTAATGATTCTAAGAATATACTAGGAGAATAATTGTTGTGGGATACTTACATCCGTAGAAGCTATTATTTGATAGTCTAGATAATTCATGTTTATTGTTGAATTGTGTTGAGATATGTCTTAGCTAATTATTCTGGCTAGACGAACATTTGTTAGAACTTGACAGGTTTGAGAAGAGAATTCAATTATTATTGATAGATCGATGTCAATTATTTCGGCTAGATCGAGAAATGATTAGATATTGAAATCATAGTATTTCGTTGTTAAATCAAATTCTGATTCAAAGACTGAGAAGAACAACCTTTTATACAAAGGAAACATTTTTGGTCGTATATTCGGCCTTTGTACGCGTGTAAGTATTATGCATAATATAGGGTACAAGGAGTTGGCCGCTCTAAGTTCTTATAGAGGGGTATAATTTAATCTTTATAGTTATCTGATACACCTGGGTATATCAAAGTCCAATCGTTGATAGTTACTCGAGAAGAGAAGTTCAAGATCCAATGGATCACTCAACATAAATCTGGAAAACATTCCACTTTGTTATTGCGTAGAATTGACTCATGATTATTCAATAGAATATCGTAGAAACTGTTAAAGCATTGTACTCTTTCCTTATCAGATTATTGTGTAATTGCATAGAATGTGAGAAGACTTGTCAGTTATTAAAGATTTGTTCAGTTATTTCAAAGTTCTCCAAACTTATGTGTTATTCTATCAAAATAGATAGTCTGTTATTCTTGATTCTTATACATCTATTGTATGTCTTCACTTGCGGGGCAAATTTGTTGTTCACCCTTGCTAAATAAAATATTTAGCTAGGAACGAAGAGGCCAGCGGAGCTAAGAAGAACAAAGGAAAAGATATAGTATTGGAGTAGTTTTAATGAACATTATTGTTATGTTGTATTTTGTAAACCCTTTTTGTATAAATAAAGGGTAAGTTTGTAATGTTAAGGTTAGATGACCTAGGATGATGTTGTTAACCTATTAATTAATGTTATGTAAGTTTATTTTCATCAATGAATGGGTAGTTAGATGTTATTATATTGTGGATCGTGAGCACCAAACTCGGGAGTCAGGTAACCCGAATTTGGGGGCGTCATAGGTGTCGAGCGCTGGCGCGCTGGATTCAAAGGTAGACATGTCGCGGCCGCGCTAGTGGTCTAGCAGACCCAGTAATGATCTGTTAACAACATAGCTTGGAGAATGTTAAGTTAACATATTTTAATGATTGTAAAATGACTTAAAACATGTTATAAGACGTAATCACATATTATAATCACAATGTTGAAACTAAAGATTATAAATTAGTAGGTTGTGAAAGTTCGTAACGTGATGTTATGAGAATTTGTGTTGATATGCAATCACCATGTCGGGTACTGTTATATAACTAGGAGTTCAGATTCATGGTATGTGTTTATGTAGGATAATTATAAGACCCCAACTTTTATGAACAAAGATTAATTTTTCTCGAAATATATTTTTGAATATTATTGTGTGGATTTGATATAATGTTATAGTTGTGGGTAATATTTACAAATTTTACAAAGTAAGCAAGTTGTTATAAAATATTCGATTAGTCGGGGAATATTCGTTTTAACAGGGAATATTCGTACGACAGCACAATCATTGGTGGACCCCAGAACAGAAGTATTGTCGTAGTTAGAAAACGACAGAATTATCTTTTTATGAAAATAACGGCGGAAGTTTTACCGTTAACTGTTGAAACACCCGGTGTTAAAAGTACAATAATACGCGTGGTTGCATAGTAGCACACGGTATTGATTATTGATGCTTACATAAGAAGTCACTCAGTTATACTCAATTATTGCTACAGTAATTACTGCATAATATCTCTCATATTATTGATTCAATTATTGTCACAATATCACCTGCATAATATTTATTATTATTAAATCAATAATTGAGACGACAAAGTTATTTATATTATTATTTAAAATATTGACGATGTCTATAAAGTTCTGTCGATGAGAGGTTTTGTCACCTAATTGCGCGCCAATAGGGAGAAATCCTTATCGGAAAGCCCCATCTTTCCTTGGAATGATCTGGTTGTTAAATATTGTGAGTTATAATATTAATGATGAATAAGTTCGTGTTGATTAAAGATGAAATTGATATTTGCATTATGTTGGGATTATTAGTGTTAGTGGAAATCAACATTTATTTCGATAATAATTGATGTCTGGAAGTTATATTGACCATTCGGGTAATTAATCAGATAAATGAGCAATTAATTGCTATTAATTCACATGCTTATAACTATGTGTGTACTATTGATTCACATGATATACTATTAGGGGAGGTGATGCAAGTTTGATAATACTTGCAGGACTAAATTAAAAATGAAAGAAAAGATGAAGGTATTATACTGTAATATTTTGAGCCCCAAAACGTGCAATTTTCGAAACTATATTTTCCTATAAATAGAAGCTCATTATTCCTTCATTCTCACCTATTCACTAAGACTCACAAGAGCAATTATAGAGAGAAGCTATAGAGAGAAAGAAGAAGAGAAGTCTGCAACTTCACTATTCCAGTATCAAGTCTTCTTCTGAGGTAAGGGATATTATTTTGTTCAGTATTCATAGGAATAATATTTTCTTCCATACTCTGTAGTATGTGAGTAATATTATTCCATCTCGTATTCCTGATTATACCCTCATTTTGTTAAAGTATTACTTCTATACTCCGTGAAATTAGTAGAATATCCTTGAAATTTGCGCTTCATCTAGTATCGTTTCACAAGAATATTTTCTGCACATTCTTGTTAAATTTTAAGATTTTCATGTCGGAGTACTGTCCATGAGTAGTATTCATTTTTACGGTACTATTCACAAAGTACTATTCACGGGGTACTATTCACAAAGTACTATTCACAGGTACTATTCACAAAGTACTATTCATGGGTAGTATTCACAAAGTACTATTCATGAGGTACAATTCCCGAAATACTATTCACTCAGGTACTATTCACCCGGGGAATTATTCATGACCAAAAATTGATTTCTTTGTTGTCCAAATTATCTTTGATACAATATTATTCTTGAATTTTACTCCACAAAGCAGTATCATATTGACAATTTTGATATTTTTAAACTCTGGATAAATTTAAAGTCTTTAATATTTATCCTTGATTTCGTTTGATTAATGCTTATATCATTGTCATCATCCTCATGCTTATATTGTGATGAAAGTCATATGTGGCTTATGTGCATAGATGGACTATTGATTGATATGATTATAACCAGGGATTATTTGGTATAATCATGACCGTAATGTTACAAAGGATGTGGTAAAAGTCCTCATTGGCCCGTAGTACATTGATGGACAATTGTTGGTATGATTATGACCAAGGATTATTCGGTATAATCATGACCATAGATGATTACATGAATATCCTTGTCCCGTAGTGCAGGGATGATTCGATGATGTGGTTTATTTATTAAGCTGAGTCTCAACGATAAAGTTGATGAAAAACTTTTTAAATCATAGAAGATAGTAGATATCATGCTCTACTTGACTCTTCTAATGGATTGCTTATTCCGCTGTATTTGTTGATCTAAAACTTGTTGTTTATTGTATTCTATCAGTTGTTATACTGTTGAAGGCTAAGGATAATTTATTCTGCATTATCTTAGTCATAATATTTCTTACTGGGCTAGTTGAGCTCACCCTTTTCTTTCATTGTTCTCTTCAGGAAATGAGAACGTAGCCGGGACTAGTCGGGGAACAGAGTGACGGTCCGAGATGGTGGCTATAGTAGTCCTCACTATTTTATGAAATAGTGTGATAATAAATGTAATGATGACTTCATTTGAGTTTAAATACTGTCTATGAGACAATATTCGTGTAAAAACTCTCCGCTACGCTGTTGTCGTATCGTATAAAAGAAGTTTATATTTGATTTATGTACAATGTATTTGGCGACTGAGAATGTGTGATGTATACCTATTTTGAGGGCGTCACAATAATCATGTCTTAAACTAGAGATTAAAGACTTGACTAAAATGAGAAGTGAACCCATGAAGTTAATGTTATCATAACTAATTGGTATTGTGATTCTAATGGTATATGTAGGGTAATTGGAAAACATTTATTATACTTGTGTAGCTTACACACGAGGCAAGTTCCCTAACTTCATTCTCTTTGTAATGAATACAAGCTTCATGATTATGTTTATCCTTTGTGGTCAAGCAAGCTTTCTAAACCTAATTTATCATTATGCAAGTTCTCAAATTTTATATTTAAGTTGAGAAAGCTTATTGATTCCATCTTGTTTATGACGATACAGGCTCTTGTATTCTAATTCTTTACATCAAGCGAGTTTCACATTCCTAACTTTTGTTGTTGCTATTCAAAGCATAAACTGTTTACATTCGTTGTCCCGAATGGGTTTTCTAACTCTTTTGGACGTAGTACTTTGTTTATACCATGACTACTCAATTGTACATTATTATTGCTCAATATTATCTTATTGTGTTGAACTTTCAAACTAATCCATAATTGATGAGTGTTCTAAAATTCTAGAACCACTGATAAGTTAGTTCCCAAATAAACTTTCTTTAGTGCAGAAATCCTAAAGTTAAACTGAGATGAACAACCCTAACATAGGGGATTATGTACGCATTAGCGTTTAGATGTTTGTGCACAATACATGGTACGAATGACTGATCCCCTAAGTACAAAAGTAAAAGTCAGTATAGTCTAATGACTATTAAAGGTTGAAGTAGAAATACTAATAACCTTGGGACATAGTTCATGGTCTTAAAGACCCTCAGATATAAATCTTAGACTTGTTTATTCGGTATTCATTGTTTACTCTTAAATTATTGCTATTATCACTCTTTATATCAGTGAGCAATTGTTTGCTCACTCTTGCAATTAACACTGCAGCTATAGTTGAGAAAGTCGATGAGCCATCTTCTAGCAAAGGAAAGGGAAAGATGTCCAAGTGATGAAGACTTATTTGAATTTAGTTAACTAAATGTATGTTATAAGACATATGTTATTTCATGATGTATTCTGCAGACTTATGTAATAGTTTAAGGTTAGATTACCTGGGAATGTTTTTAAGTTGATATAACCCTTTAATGGGGAAGATATTTATTTAAGTTATGTCTTTATCCTTGTTTATGGGTATATAGATATAAATATTTTTGAAAATGAGCACCAAATCATGTGGGAATGAAGTACCTGAATTTGGGGGTGTCACAGTTGCCAGAGGTGGTGGTGATCAAGTTAGAAGACTCAGAGAATTTAGGATTTACATCCTTATTTGATGTCATGTCAGAGGAGGAGGTGGAGGTGGTGTCGTTTAATACGGTAGCACCTGCAGAAGAGATGACTCTAGGGGAGTCAATGAAGGCGTTATTCTTGACGGTGTTGGATAGAAAAATCCAGTTAGGGAAAGAATTGAGAGAATTAAAGGAGGAGATCCATGATATCTTGGTTAACAAGAAGGATATGGAGACGATGTGGGAGGAAGAGCATGATGAGAAAGTGTTTGCGAAGGACAAGGTCCATGAGCTAAAACATGAGGCCTTTGAGCTTAAACAGGAGCTGAAGGCTAAGAAGAAAAAGGTTAGTAGGATGTCCTATATACATAGGAGTTCTCACGGGGATTTTCAGCGGCAAGTGGCTGAGTATCCTGTGGAGGCAGGGCAGACTCGACATACTATCAGTCGAGATGTGATAGCCAGTCTTGTCGAGGCGGATTATGAGAATGCCATTAGGCAAATGTAATTTAGTTAGTAACTAGAGTAGAGTTAGATATATAAAAATTTTGTATCTATGTAGTGACGTAAAATCCTTTTTTGTATATCAAAGGGTAATCTTTTGTAAATCCCAATTTTTGGAAAGTAATTACGGGAAAGTAATGTAATCAGCCAAGGCTGTGTAATGATGAACGATTTAGTATTATACTACGAGGAAGAAGCATATCAATATAAGCTTTTTATTGAACATGTTGTGCAATGAGTTTGAGTTATTGTTTAATAATGAATAATAACTAATTAATAATAAGAAAGTTGTAAGACCCCAAATTATTAATAAATAAAATTTAAATTTCCTCTATTTATTATTTTGAAATAGTAAGTGTTAAATTGATTAATGAGGTTAGTTATGGGTAAAATGCGCAAATATTTCAAATAAGCAGGTGGTTATAAAATACTCATTGTTGTCGGAGAATATTCGTTTGGTCGTAGGAATATTCTTCCTGTCGGGGAATATTCGTACGACGGCGCAGTCTTTTGTGGGCCCCATAACGGAAAGCGATTGGATGAAGAAAACGACAAGTATATGTTGTTTATTAATAACGGCGTAATTGTTACCGTTAATACTGTTGGAATACCCGGTGGTTAAAATACAGTAATACGCGTTGTTACACAGTAGCACACTGGTTGCACCAATTATTGATTCTTACGTAAGAAGGCACTACTCAATAATGGTTACAGTAATTACTGTTCAGTATTTTATTTTATTGATTTAATAATTGCTGCGTTGATATTTTATATTACCGTTGTTTCAATAATTGTCACTACACAGTATTTCCCATTATCAGATCAATAATTCATATTGTTTGAATAATATTATTATATAACATTATTGGCAATGTCTAGAAAGTTCTGTCTAAGGAGAGGTTTGGTCATCTAATTGCGCGCCAGTAAGGAGAAATCCTTATTGGAAAGCCCCCTCTTTCCTGGGAACGGCCTGGTTGTCATAAATGTGATTCTGTAATATTATTTATGAATAATTAATTATTGATTCATATGATAAAGAAATATTTATTTTATGTGGATATAAATGATGGATATATTTATTTTATGTGGATAAAAATGAAAGAATTAAAGCTGAGGTATTTTATCAGTATTTTGTCAATGTGGAGGTATTAAAAATCATCCGTTTGTGGATTTCGGATATTTTTGGTTTGGAATTTGGAAAAACTTAAAGCTACAAAGTTGTAGAGAATTCGATTTCAGTCAGAATGGACATAAAATTCGTATTTTTCTGATAAACGGTCTATTTTCTATGAATTACTGAAGTTTCGAAAAATAAAATAATTTTTATTAAATTGCGGGACCCACTTTTTGGTTGGTGGATTAAACATGTGGGCTGCTGGGATGAATTTCAGAATTGGCATGCCTTGATAAGTCTTGGTCTTGGCATGCGTAAGGAAAATAAGAAAATATTAATTTATTATTTTAGTCTCCTTTGGCGTTCTAGCATTTTCCTATAAATAGAGGGCTAAGTTAGAATTGAAAATCATACCAGAAATAAAGTTTTCTCTCTTTCTCTCTCTATATTATCGAGCGTATTCTTGTGAGTATACTTTGAGTGTTGCTATACGGTGCGAGTTTCTGTCAGCACTATACCCGAAATTCAGTCAAAAGTACGATTATTTTGAGGTAAGGGATGTTATTTTATTCGAAAATGATATTATTTCTTCAATATCATTATGCCGAAATATTGGTTGGAAATTTTTATCAAATTTGGAACTTTTTACGTCGGGGTTACTATTCACGAGTTACTATTCACGAGTTACTATTCACGAGTTACTATTCACCGAAAAATAAAATTTTCTTCTTTTCGTCCAAAATATCTGTTCTGGGTACTAGCTTTGATTGTATCCATGTTTTGATCATTCTTGAATTCTACTTCACTAAAAATAATTATAAGGTATTTTTGGACATGGATAAATCGAAATACGAATCCTTAATATTGTTATTTTGTTTCACTGGATTCGTTTTCTTTAAGATATTTTTCATCATCCTCAGTCCTAAATGATACTGAATATCTTTGGCCCGTAGTGCAAAGATGAATGATTAACTGATGAATATCTTTGGCCCGTAGTGCAAAGATGAACAGGTGTTGAGATGAACATGACCGACCAGTGATACAAGTGAATATCTTTGGCCTGTAGTGCAAAGATGAATATTTGATTAAAGATGGTTATTGATTGTTGTTACAGGGATAAAATATTGATGATGGACTTTTAAATCTTAGAAGATAGTAGAACTCATTCTCTACTTGACTCTTCTAATGGTTTGTTGTTTCCGCTGCAGTTATTGATTTAAAACTTGTTGTCTATTGTATTCTATTAGATTTTTTCCTGTTGAAGACTAACGATAATTTGTTTTGTATTATCTTAGTCATAATGTTCTTTACTGGGCTAGTTGAGCTCACCCTTTTCCTTTTTGTTCCATTTTTCTCAGGAGGCGAGAATGTAGCGAGTACTAGTCGGGGTATGGAATGATGGTTCTAGAAGTTATTTTAGTAGTCCTCACCATTTTTGTGAAATAATGTTTCAATAATTGTAATGAGGACTTATTTGAGTGTGAATATTGTCTAAATGACAATATTTGTATTTAAACTCACAGTTCTTGTGTTGTAATAATAAAGATGTAGTTGTTTCTGTACCATGTATTTTGGCGACTCAGAATGGGTGTTGTATACCTATTTTGGGGACGTCACAGTTGGTATCAGAGCTTAGGGATATGATCTCTGGCGGAGATCGGAGAATAGAACTAGGAGGGGAGAGACGAATAAATCCTTCGCTAGTGTGTCCTACCTAAGCTTACTTATTGGTCAGTCATAATATAGGGGTATTATGTGATTTGTTAATTTATTTAATTAACCCTTGTTTTATGGCAGTATTTAAGAATGGCTGCTGAGAACGTTAACAATGGAGTGTATGAGACTGTGGAACAACCTTTAGTCACAAACCAGGAGAACGTGCAACAGAAAGGCAATATTCCTCCTGTAAACAACACTACCGAGCAAACGATGAACGATGGAATGTTTAGGAGCTTTTTGCAGTTCATGCAAAATCAGACGAGGGAGACTCGTGTACAAAATACGGGTGGAAATAATGACAACACGCGGTCTGTCACAGCCAAGCAGTTCAAGGAGTTGGGACCACCAGAATTTAAGGGAAAGCCGGATCCGATCATGGCGGAAACATGGGTCAAGCAAATTACCAAGATATTCGATGTCTTGGGATGCACGGAGGAGCAGAAGGTTCCATTCGCTACCTTTATGTTCCACGGTGAGGCAGACTACTGGTGGGAGTCTGTGAAGCGTACCCAGCCTGACGCACTCAATATGTCCTGGGAAACATTTCAGAAACTGTTTAATGACAAGTACTTCCCTGAAAGTATTCGCCATATGAAGGAGGTGGAGTTTATCAGACTGAAACAAAACAACATGACGGTGTCCCAGTACGAGGCGAAGTTTGCAGAGTTATCCAGGTTTGCACCTCATTTGGTAGAAAATGAGGAACGTATGATGCGGATGTTTCTGAGAGGTTTAAAACCTGAGATTCGTCAATACCTTATCTCTCATAAATTTTCTCTGTATTCAGACGTTGTCAACAGGGCCCAATTATTAGAGAGAGATAATGAGTATACTCAACCGAGGGACCACAACCAGGGTCATACCGGTGACAGCAATCATCAGAGCGATGATAACCAACGAGGAGGGAAAAATACGAACAAAGGCGGTAACCACTCGGGTAGTCATCGTGGCCATGATAATAGGAGAGGTGAGTCAAGTGGAAATTTCAGAAAGAGGAGATTCAACAATGACGGGAAGACATCAGCAGCAGCACCAACAACAAATTTTAGGGGAGGAGAACGACCGCCAGTTAGATGTTACAAATGCGGGAAAGAGGGACATATCAGCCCAAACTGTCCACAACAATCCAAGGTGTGTTACAACTGTGGGAAGGAAGGCCACATCGCTCGAGATTGTACTATAGCGAAATCAAGTTCAGCGGGAGTGGTGATTCCAAGGGCTGTCCCGGATAAGGCGAAATCAGCAGTTCCTGGAAGAGCGTTTGTCGTAACTGGCCAAAACGTGAGGAACCCGAACGAGGTGATTACGGGTAAGCTAATCTTGAATTCTTGCGAAGTTTATACCTTACTAGATACCGGTTCTACCCATTCTTTTATCTCTCCTGCTTGTGCTCAACGTTTAAACTTGACTCCGGGGAAATTAGACTTTGACTTATCTGTTGAAACTCCGTTAGGTGAAACCTTTGTTACATCTACAGTTTATAAATCTTGCATGATCCAAGTTGGCACAATCACATTACCTATTGATCTTATCTCTTTAAAGATACTTGCTTTTGATGTGATTTTAGGAATTGATTGGTTAACCACTCATCATGCTAAAATTGATTGTTTTCGTAAGGTTGTTAGTTTTCATATTCCTAACCAACCTGTTGTACGAATTCAAACAACTAAGCCATTAAAATCAATCACTGTTATATCAAGCCATAAAGCCATTCGTTTATTAAAAAACGGATGTCAAGCTTTCTTAGCCCATGTTATGGATTTGAATAAAGACACGTCAAATTTGAATAATATTCCTGTTGTTATTGACTTTCCTGACGTATTTCCTGAAGAACTTCCCGGTCTACCCCCGGAACGAGAAATTGAATTCTTTATTGATCTTGAACCTGGTACAAAGCCCATTTCTAAAACCCCATATCGAATGGCTCATATTGAACTTCAGGAGTTAAAGGTCCAACTACAAGAGTTGTTGGACATCGGTTTCATTCGTCCTAGTACATCTCCTTGGGGTGCTCCTGTTTTATTTGTAAAGAAGAAAGACGGGAGTATGCGACTTTGTATTGATTACCGGGAATTAAACCATGTCACTATTAAGAATAGGTATCCGCTACCTCGTATTGATGACCTGTTTGACCAGTTACAAGGAGCACAATTCTTTTCAAAGATCGATCTTCGTTCTGGATATCATCAGCTGAAGGTTAAAACTGAGGATATTCCAAAGACTGCCTTCAGAACTCGGTACGGGCATTATGAATTCCTAGTCATGTCTTTTGGATTGACTAATGCTCCTGCGGCTTTCATGGATATGATGAACCGGGTATTCAAGGATTATTTGGATCAGTTCGTTGTTGTCTTTATTGATGACATCCTCATATATTCCAAAGGCCGTGAAGATCATGAGCATCATTTGAAGCTGGTACTCCAAAGGCTGCGTGAAAATAAGTTATATGCCAAGCTGAAGAAATGCGAGTTCTGGCTTGAGGAAGTAGCATTCCTTGGGCACGTGGTGTCAAAACATGGAGTATCTGTTGACCCGGCGAAGATTGAAGCAATACAAAGTTGGGAGCAACCAAAGACGGTGACCGAAGTACGTAGCTTTCTAGGCTTAGCTGGTTATTATCGAAGATTCGTGGAAGGGTTTTCTCGAATCGCTACCCCCGTTAACTCAGCTGACTCGAAAAGATGTCAAATTTGTATGGAGCGAGGAATGCGAGAAGAGTTTTCAAGAGCTTAAGAGAAGACTCATTTCGGCACCTGTTCTGACAATACCATCTGGTTCGGATGGATTTGTTATCTACAGTGATGCTTCAAGCAAAGGGTTAGGATGTGTTCTCATGCAACATGGGAAAGTCATAGCCTATGCCTCGCGACAACTCAAAGAATATGAGAGGAATTATCCTACTCATGATTTGGAGTTGGCAGCAGTAGTTTTCGCGTTGAAGATCTGGAGACACTACCTGTATGGGGAGAAAGTGGAGATCTATACAGATCATAAAAGCCTCAAATATTTCTTCACCCAAAAAGAACTCAACATGCGGCAGCGACGTTGGCTCGAGCTGTTAAAAGATTACGATCATACCATCCAATATCATCCTGGAAAAGCAAACGTAGTAGCTGACGCATTGAGTAGAAGATCATATGCGGGTACGAGTGCAATGTTGTTAACACAAAGGCCCATTTTGTATGACTTACAAAGGATGGAGATAGAGATGAAGGCTCCAAGTACCCACATGATGATATCAAATATACGAGTAGAACCGACTTTAATCGATAAAGTTAAAGCTGCTCAAGCTACGGACATAGAGCTGATGCATATGAAGAAGAAAGTGCAAGAATGTTCTATTCCAGAAGCAAGAATCGATGAAGAAGGAATACTTCGAGTCCACTCCAGACTTTGTGTTCCTAACGATTCTGATTTGAAGTACAAGATCATGATGGAAGCACACAATACACCATTTGCAATCCATCCTGGAAGTACCAAAATGTATCGTGATCTTCGACATACATTTTGGTGGAATAATATGAAGAGAGAGATTGCAAAGTTTATCTCGAGGTGTTTAACTTGTCAACGTGTAAAGGCGGAACATCAAGTGCCAAAGGGTCCATTGCAATCACTTGAGATTCCGAAATGGAAGTGGGAACACATTACCATGGATTTCGTTACGGGTCTTCCCACGGTTTCTCAAGGCATAAATGCTATTTGGGTTATTGTTGATAGATTAACCAAGTCTGCTCATTTCTTGCCGATACGGGAGACTTATTCCCTTGAACGTCTTGCTCGTATATACGTAGATGAGATTGTGAGACTGCATGGCATGCCAGTATCCATAGTTTCGGATCGTGACCCAAGATTCACTTCAAGATTTTGGGTTAGCTTGCAAAAAGCTATGGGTACAGATTTACGATTTAGTTCGGCATACCATCCTCAAACGAACGGACAATCAGAGAGGACTATTCAAACTCTTGAAGATCTATTAAGACTTTGTGTCCTAGATTTCAAAGGGAGTTGGGATAAGTACCTACCATTGGTGGAATTCTCTTACAATAACAGTTATCAGGCAAGTATAGGTGTGGCCCCATTTGAAGCATTATATGGACGAAAGTGTCGCTCTCCAGTATGCTGGGACGAGGTGGGTGAAGCAACATTGTTGGGACTAGAGTTGGTACGCATGACTACAGAGAAGATCCAAACGATTCGACAACGTATACAAACGGCACAGGATCGACAAAAGAGTTATGCGGATCTTCATCGAAAGGACGTGGAATTTGACATTGGGGATCATGTATTGTTGCGTGTGGCTCCATGGAAAGGAGTTACAAGATTTGGAAAGAGAGGAAAGCTCAATCCACGATTTATTGGTCCATTTCAGATTCTTGACCGAATAGGAAATGTGGCTTATAGACTCGCGTTACCTCCAAGTATGTCTCGTGTTCATAATATTTTTCATATATCTGTGTTACGTAAATATGTGAAAGACCCAGACCACGTTATTGAGTTAGAACCGGACGAGATAGCTGAAGACTTAACGTACGAAGAGGTACCTGTCAAAATCTTGGATAGAAAGGAGCATGTCCTACGCACGAAGGTCATACCACAAGTTAAAGTTTTGTGGAGAAACCATGCTATTGAGGAAATGACCTGGGAGTTGGAAACGGAAATAAAAGCGAGGTATCCTCATCTTTTCGAAACACCAGGTACGTACATCAATTTTGAGGACGAAATTTCATAAGGAGGGGAGGTTGTAAGACCCCAAATTATTAATAAATAAAATTTAAATTTCCTCTATTTATTATTTTGAAATAGTAAGTGTTAAATTGATTAATGAGGTTAGTTATGGGTAAAATGCGCAAATATTTCAAATAAGCAGGTGGTTATAAAATACTCATTGTTGTCGGAGAATATTCGTTTGGTCGTAGGAATATTCTTCCTGTCGGGGAATATTCGTACGACGGCGCAGTCTTTTGTGGGCCCCATAACGGAAAGCGATTGGATGAAGAAAACGACAAGTATATGTTGTTTATTAATAACGGCGTAATTGTTACCGTTAATACTGTTGGAATACCGGTGGTTAAAATACAGTAATACGCGTTGTTACACAGTAGCACACTGGTTGCACCAATTATTGATTCTTACGTAAGAAGGCACTACTCAATAATGGTTACAGTAATTACTGTTCAGTATTTTATTTTATTGATTTAATAATTGCTGCGTTGATATTTTATATTACCGTTGTTTCAATAATTGTCACTACACAGTATTTCCCATTATCAGATCAATAATTCATATTGTTTGAATAATATTATTATATAACATTATTGGCAATGTCTAGAAAGTTCTGTCTAAGGAGAGGTTTGGTCATCTAATTGCGCGCCAGTAAGGAGAAATCCTTATTGGAAAGCCCCCTCTTTCCTGGGAACGGCCTGGTTGTCATAAATGTGATTCTGTAATATTATTTATGAATAATTAATTATTGATTCATATGATAAAGAAATATTTATTTTATGTGGATATAAATGATGGATATATTTATTTTATGTGGATAAAAATGAAAGAATTAAAGCTGAGGTATTTTATCAGTATTTTGTCAATGTGGAGGTATTAAAAATCATCCGTTTGTGGATTTCGGATATTTTTGGTTTGGAATTGGAAAAACTTAAAGCTACAAAGTTGTAGAGAATTCGATTTCAGTCAGAATGGACATAAAATTCGTATTTTTCTGATAAACGGTCTATTTTCTATGAATTACTGAAGTTTCGAAAAATAAAATAATTTTTATTAAATTGCGGGACCCACTTTTTGGTTGGTGGATTAAACATGTGGGCTGCTGGGATGAATTTCAGAATTGGCATGCCTTGATAAGTCTTGGTCTTGGCATGCGTAAGGAAAATAAGAAAATATTAATTTATTATTTTAGTCTCCTTTGGCGTTCTAGCATTTTCCTATAAATAGAGGGCTAAGTTAGAATTGAAAATCATACCAGAAACAAAGTTTTCTCTCTTTCTCTCTCTATATTATCGAGCGTATTCTTGTGAGTATACTTTGAGTGTTGCTATACGGTGCGAGTTTCTGTCAGCACTATACCCGAAATTCAGTCAAAAGTACGATTATTTTGAGGTAAGGGATGTTATTTTATTCGAAAATGATATTATTTCTTCAATATCATTATGCCGAAATATTGGTTGGAAATTTTTATCAAATTTGGAACTTTTCACGTCGGGGTTACTATTCATGAGTTACTATTCACGAGTTACTATTCACGAGTTACTATTCACCGAAAAATAAAATTTTCTTCTTTTCGTCCAAAATATCTGTTCTGGGTACTAGCTTTGATTGTATCCATGTTTTGATCATTCTTGAATTCTACTTCACTAAAAATAATTATAAGGTATTTTTGGACATGGATAAATCGAAATACGAATCCTTAATATTGTTATTTTGTTTCACTGGATTCGTTTTCTTTAAGATATTTTTCATCATCCTCAGTCCTAAATGATACTGAATATCTTTGGCCCGTAGTGCAAAGATGAATGATTAACTGATGAATATCTTTGGCCCGTAGTGCAAAGATGAACAGGTGTTGAGATGAACATGACCGACCAGTGATACAAGTGAATATCTTTGGCCTGTAGTGCAAAGATGAATATTTGATTAAAGATGGTTATTGATTGTTGTTACAGGGATAAAATATTGATGATGGACTTTTAAATCTTAGAAGATAGTAGAACTCATTCTCTACTTGACTCTTCTAATGGTTTGCTGTTTCCGCTGCAGTTATTGATTTAAAACTTGTTGTCTATTGTATTCTATTAGATTTTTTCCTGTTGAAGACTAACGATAATTTGTTCTGTATTATCTTAGTCATAATGTTCTTTACTGGGCTAGTTGAGCTCACCCTTTTCCTTTTTGTTCCATTTTTCTCAGGAGGCGAGAATGTAGCGAGTACTAGTCGGGGTATGGAATGATGGTTCTAGAAGTTATTTTAGTAGTCCTCACCATTTTTGTGAAATAATGTTTCAATAATTGTAATGAGGACTTATTTGAGTGTGGATATTGTCTAAATGACAATATTTGTATTTAAACTCACAGTTCTTGTGTTGTAATAATAAAGATGTAGTTGTTTCTGTACCATGTATTTTGGCGACTCAGAATGGGTGTTGTATACCTATTTTGGGGACGTCACAAAAGTAATAAGGAAGTGTTATTTATTTTAACATAAAGATGCGGCCAAGAAGAAGGCAACGAAATCAAGAAGCGAACGTGAATCAACCGGAAGGGGCACCGGTTAATCCGATGCAAGAGTTCATTAATTTATTAACATCTGCTTTTAACCGAAATGGGGCGAATATACCTATAAATTCGACGGTAGTACGGGCTACTACGTTTAAGGATTTTAAGAGTGTAGGTCCGTCGGAGTTCAAAGGAACTACAGACCCTATAGAAGCTCAAACTTGGGTAAAAGAAATTGAGTAGACATTTGTTATTGCAAATGTCGAAGAGGGACAAAAGGTTTCTTTTTCTACCTACATGATGAAGGGAGAGGCCAACTTCTGGTGGGAGGCAAACCAGGCTAGGGCTGGGATAGAAAACTTTACATGGACACGGTTCAAGGAGATTTTCTTCGAGAACTACTTTCCCACGAGTATGCAGGGTAGAATGGAAATGTAGTTTTTAGAATTGAGATAAAGGGAAATGACTGTTCCCCAATATACTGCCAATTTCAATAAACTTGCGAGGTTTGCTCCACATCAGGTGGATACGGAGGTGAGGAAGGAGAGGAGATTCGAGCAGGACTTGAAACCCTGGTTCTATATCCGAATATCAGTATTCCAAAGTAATTCCTTTAGAACCATTCTGGAAAAGGCAATAATTTCCAAGGGTGGTAATGAGGCTTTAAGCCAAAACAATAGAGATAAGAAGAAGAATAATAAGGTGGAAGGGGAAGTGAAAACTGAGGGAGCCAATGGTAGTGGCAACGGGCAGAAAAGGAAGGGTTTTAACTCTTGGAATACTGGTGTAAAGCAAGGAGATCCTAAGAAGAGGATGGAGGCATGCAAGAAATGTGGGAAGACTCATTTAGGAGTCTGTCTCAAGGGAAAAGCAGTATGCTACAAGTGTGGACAGGAAGGGCACATTTTGCCTAACTTTCCAAGTCTGAAAAAGAATCACGGATGCTTCGTATATGGATCAACTGATCACATGGCGAAGAATTGCCCAAAGAAGGGGATGGATGGAAATAAGGGCACTAATAGTGGTAAGTTAGCTATTAGTGGTCCAGCTCAGACGAGTAGGCCGATGGCCCGCACCTTTAACATGACGATCCAAGATGCATTTTTATCAGGGGATGTAGTGGCATGTATTATCCTAATCAACGATATAAATGCTTATGTGTTGTTTGATTCGGGTGCTACTTGTTCTTTCATAGCATATGATTTTGTTAGACGATTATGATTACTTCCCGAAAGATTGCTTATACCTTTGAATATCAAGGTAGCAAATGAAGAAATAATTCATGTTGAAAATATTCATAGGCATTGTTGTGTAGAAACACGAGGTTGTAAATTATCGGTAGATTTGATATCGATAAAGTTGGGAGAATTCGATGTAATTCTCGGGATGGATTGGTTGTTTAACCATGGTGTAATTACAGATTGTCAAAAGAAATGTGTAAACATTAGAATGTTAAGACAACCTCATGTAGTGTTTTACGGTACTAAATCATCGGGACGTTCGTGTTGTCTTACCATGACATAAACTAGGAAATTGTTGAGGAAGGGATGTGTAGGTTATTTGTGTCATATTTTTTATACCCAGAGAGTGAGAGCAACGATGGAATGAATCCCTATAGTCAAAGAATTCGTGGATGTATTTTCAAGTGAATTACCAGGTCTTCCACCGGATAAGGATATCAAATTCGTAATAGATATTGTGCCAGGAGCGGCACCAGTTTCAAGGGCACCATATCGTATGGCGCTAGTGAAAATGAAGGAATTGATGGTTCAATTACAAGAACTGTTGGATAGAAAATACATTCAACTGAGTGTTTCACCCTGGGGAGCACATGTACTGTTTGTGAAGAAGAAGGATGGATCGTTGAGACTTTGTATCGACTACCGAGAGTTGAACAAGTTAACAATAAAGAATAAATACCCATTTCCCAAGATCGATGATCTCTTTGATCAGTTGAAAGGGACAAAGTATTTTTCTAAGATAGATTTACGAACGGGGTATCATCAGTTAAATGTTAGAAATGAGGATGTACCTAAGGTTACGGCCATTACGAGTTTTTGGTAATGACATTTGGGTTGACGAATGCACCAGCTGCATTTATGGATATGATGAACAAAGTGTTCAAACAATATTTGGACAAGTTCGTTGTAGTGGTTATCGATGATATTCTAGTCTATTCTAAGATACCAGAAGATCACGCTGAACACCTAAGGTTAGTGTTGGAGACACTAAGGAATGAGAAGTTATATGCGAAATTCACTAAGTGCGAATTTTGGCTAGAAAAGGTACAATTTTTAGGACATGTTATCGACCGAGATGGAATTTCAGTAGACCCAACAAAGGTGGAAGCAGTGATTAATTGGGAACAACCAAAAACGCCGACTGAGGTACAGAGTTTCCTAGGTTTAGCGGGATACTATCAAAGATTTATCCACGATTTTTCTCAGATAGCTAGTCCATTGACTAATTTGACAAGGAAGACAGTGAAGTACGTGTGGACTGAGAAGTGCGAAGATAGTTTTCAAGAACTGAAGAAAAGGTTGAGTGAAGCACTTGTATTGTCTTTACCCAATGATACAGGAAAATTTGTAGTTTATAGCGATGCTTCGCATATAGGACTTGGTTGCGTGCTCATGCTGCATGGCAAGGTCATTACGTATGCATCACGGCAGTTAAAAGATTATGAGAAAGTTTATCCTACTCATGATCTGGAACTGGCAGCGGTAGTATTTGCCTTAAAGATATGGAGGCATTACCTATATGGAGAGAAATGTGAGATATACACGGACCATAAGAGTCTAAAATATACCTTCACACAAAAAGATTTAAATATGAGACAAAGGAGATGGCTGGAGTTGATAAAGGATTACGACTGCGATATCCTGTATCACCCAGGAAAAGCCAATGTAGTGATCGACGCCATAAGTAGGAAGGGTCGGGAAAAGATGTCTATGTTAACGGTTCAAACTGAGTTAATAACAGAGATGGCTAGAATGGAGTTAGAGGTGAAGTTATCGAGTGAGTCGGGTCAGAGATTGTTTACAACAGAGATTCAATTTACAATTGTAGAGAGAGTCAAGGAGGTACAACTCAGAAATGATGAGTGTGACCAGATGAAGAAGTGGCTAGCAAATGAAAAAGAGATAAAGTATAGTCTTGATAATGAGGGATTATTAAGATTTGAAAGAAGAATTTGGGTTCCAAGTGAAACAGAATTAAAGAAGGAAGTATTACAAGAGGCTAATAGTTTAAGGTACTCGATTAATCCTGGTAGTACTAGGATGTATCAAGACCTTAGACAAAGTTTTTGGTGGTCGAACATGAAGAGAGAGATAGCAGAATATGTGGGTAGGTGCTTAAGTTATCAAAAAGTTAAGGCCGAACATCAACGACCAAGCAACTTGTTACAGTCATTGGAGATTCTGAAATAGAAGTGGGAGCATATCACGATGGACTTTGTGGTGGGACTTCCGATTACATAGAAAGGGTACGACGCTATTTGGGTAATAGTGGACCGGTTGACGAAGTTGGCTCACTTTTTGCCAACAAGAGTTAAGTTTAACTTAGATCAGTTAGCTAAACTCTATGTTAAGGAAATTATTTCCGTACATGGGGTACCAGTTTCGATAGTGTCAGATCGTGATTCACGATCACATTAAACTTTTGGAGAAGTCTACAAGAACAGATGGGAACGTAGTTGAAGTTAAGTACAACTTATCATCCACAAATAGATGGGCAGAGTGAAAGAATAATTTAGACGCTGAAAGATATGTTGAGATCTTGCGTTATGGATTTCAAAGGTAGTTGGAATGATCATCTACCGTTCATAGAGTTTGCGTATAATAATAGTTTTTATGCAAGCATAGGCATGTCGCCTTACGAAGCTTTATATGGAAGGAAGTGCAGAACACCATTATGTTGGGATGAAGTAAGAGAACGTCGAATGCTAGGACCTGAATTGGTGCAGCAAACAACGGATATAATTAAGCTGATACGAATGCGTCTGATAGCAGCTCAAGACAGACAGAAGTAGTATGTTAATTCGCATCGAATGAACAGAGAGTTTGAAGTAGGCTCGTATCTGTTTCTAAAGGTATCTCCTTGGAAAGGAAAGATACGCTTTGGAAAGAAGGGAAAGTTAAGTCCAAGGTTTATAGGACCTTTCGAGATATTAAAAAGGGTAGGAGAGGTAGCTTACATAGTAGCATTACCTCCAGACTTAGAACACATACACAATGTGTTCCATGTATCTGTGTTACGTCCTTATAAGCTAGATTATAAGCATGTAATAGAATATGAGCCTATTCATGTTGAGAAAGACTTGACGTATGAAGAAATGCCTATTCAAATCATTGATAGAAAAGAACAAGTCATGAGGAATAAAGTTATACCTTCGGTAAATGTGTTATGGAGGAACCACGATGCAGAATAAGCAACGTGGAAACTTTAAGAAAAGATGAAGAAGAATTACCCTAAGTTATTTGTTTAATTTATAGCGAGATTCTGGGGACAGAATCCGTATAAGGGGGAGAGAATGTAACGACCGAGTAAATTGGATTAATTATAAAATAATTTTATTTGATTAAATAATGAATAAAATTATAATATGTGTTATTTATAACGAGTAAGCAAGATGGAGGTTGTTCAAGAATTATTTTTGAACTTCCGAGAAATATGTAATAATAGAATGATAAGGAAGGATGGATTGTGTAATAATAATTAAGTTAAGACAAAAGCAGTTTTTCACCTGCATACTAAGTTCGAGAATGTTAAGGAAAATAAAGAATTGAATGAATGACAATCGTATAATAAGAAAGTATTATACGAGGCAATGAATACAAGTATGATACGAAGTATTATGCTAGTATATACGAAATATGACATAACGTATATGTTGAATGATTATACGAATTAGTATACCAAAACAATACGAGAATTATACGTTAGAAGCTTAAGCCAATTGTAATGGACTAGTAGGATTTGTGTAGGAATTGGGTTGTGTATTTAGCAAGCCCAAATGAAATTATATTAAAGCCAAAGATAAGTAATAAAAGCCCAATGTTAGGCCCAAGGTTAAATAAACTTAAGACCGAACCAAGAACCGGACCCGTGGATTGAACCGATGGGCCACCAGGTGAGAAAAACCCATGGGGCAACCCATGTGGCCCCCCCATAGGTGAGTCATGGCTGGCCAACTTGGTGGTCAAGAAAGAGATAGGATTTTAGAGGAGGTGGGTGATTATGACCCTTATACCCTCACTTTGAAAATCCTATAATTAGAAGGCTTGTTAGTTCATTTGTTGCTTGTTTCATTTCCACCAACATCTTAGAGCTAAGCATATTTAGAGAAAAGTAAGAGCTAGACTTTGCTAATCCAAGAAGAAGAAGAAGAAGAAGAAAGAAAGCTCAAACATCAAAGGTAATGAACCTTTAAACCACTAATATTCATCTCTTCATTTGTAGTTTGATAGAGAAATGATTATTGGTGGAGCATGTATCATAAGGAGTAACAAGGATGGCTATTAGTGGACTTAAACCTTAATAAGCCATGTTTATAAGTGGAATCATAATCTTAGAATTATGAACTAATGAAGAACATAAGAAGAATTGTCATTTTGTTATTGATGGACAAGTTTAAAACCATCGTGTATAGGATTAGATGATATATGTTTTGTTAGGATGATAGATGTATGGAATGAATTCATTTTGAACGGTGTAAAAATCTCAAGTAACGAAGTTATGGCGACATTTACGAGATTAAACGATAATCGTCGAAATCGGGAAATTCTCGGAATGAAAGTCAAAAGTCACCGTTTGACTCGAAAACCTTAGTTTTCGATGGAGAATAGTATAACTTTAAATTTTAGAGTTGTGGACTCGAGAATGGTCGAATTCTGACTTAGAACGAAGAAACGAGCTATGAACATTCACGAACGTTTAACGAGCGCGTAATAAAGAACTTAATCGGTGAATTCCATGTTAACGGATTCAAAAATGTAAGATTTTCTAATGAAATCGTAGTACACAAGATATGTGAGCTAACGACTTTTGAACGAGACAATTTCGATTTATAATGACTAAGTTATGAGACCGGAAAGAATTGTAGTGGAAAAACAAACTTAGAAATCTCTGAGGTAGGGTCGGCGCCGCAGCGCCACCAAAGAGCGTAAGAATGGCATCACAGCGCCAAGACCTAACCCCAAACCCATTGTTAAGTGGCTCCACAGCGCGGCCCATAGTATAGGATTTGGCGCTGTAGCGCTGAGGCCGAGTCTCAAGTACTGCTAACTCGCGCCGCAGCGCGAGCCTTACAAAGGAAGTTGGCGCCGCAGCGCCAACACTATGGAAGAGATAGTGAAAAATGAAAATGAATGTAAAGAATGTAGTTGATTGAAGGTGAATTATAACCTTAATTAACTTAAAGTAACATCATTAAGGACGATTATAACCTTAAGAATTGCAACTAAAAGTTGACAAAAGATTACTTGAATGTAAACACAAAGTAATACGATAAATCGTAACGAATGTTAACCAATCTAATGAATGATTAGATTAAGAAGAAGGGGAAGATAGATTAGTGACCATACTTAATTGATTATGACCTAATGTGGTATGTTATGTACTTATATATTGTAGAATCCTTAAAGACTCAAAAGAAAAGTGTATTAACTGTAGAAGACGCTGAAGGCAAGTGTTCTAAACCCTTGTCTATGTTCTTTTTGGACAAGCTTTGTGATTCATGTAAATTACGCATGAATTGATGTATAACGAAGTCGAAGCCAATTCCTTTGGCTAGACTTAATGTGATTTGTGGATTTCCTTATAATCTATCAAAATATTATCAATGTTGTTATCTTTTGCCAACTGTTTTGGTATAGATTTCAAAGAAAGACTGAGTATGAATAAACAAATGTTTGTTCGTCAAACGATAATCACATGAGGTTGCCAAAACTTAAACATAGATACGTTTAATGAAGTAGTGTTGTACAACATTGAGTACTATAGGCTGATCACCTAGATGTGCTTATAAGATATGCCGGACTTACAGACTTAGTGCCGGGTTTTCCTTTTTAAAGAAAGAATGAATTGCTCAAGGTCTTGGACCAAAATCAAGGTTTAACGAATGTAGTTCATTGTTAAATGTTTTAAAGAAAAGTGAAGTGTTATTTTGAATTATCTATAGTACTTCATAACTATTGATTCAGTTATAGAAGATATATGATTCATATGATTCAAACCTATTATTTAAATTAAATTTTCATACTTGCTGAGCTAATTATGCTCACTCTTGCTTGAACCATATGAATGCAGCTAAGATCGAACAAACTGAAGGATCCTGTAAGGTTAAAGGGAAGGCTAAGGCAGACAAGTATTTATCTTGTAATAGTATAGTATGAACTTTGTATTTACTTGATATTATGACAAATGACATATGTAATGGTTACAAAGAACCTAGGAAGGAAAATATTAATTTGTAATATATAGAAAACATATTCACTCTTTTGAGATATTTCAATTGAATGTATATGTGAACTGTAGCACCGTGTAGCACCATCTATGGGGTTAGAAGATACCCGTATTTGGGGGCAACACAATGAAGCTGATCACTTTATGTACCTGTAGAGGTGTATGATTTAATCTTTATAGTTATCTGATACGCTTGGGGTAATTGAGTATTAAATATATGATAATTCCTCGATTTGTTCATGGTATATTGTGATCACTCAGCATGAAATCTGGAAATATTCCACTTTATTATTGCAGTAGTATTATCTCTTGATAATCAATTGAACATATTTGAAATTTCAAAAGAGTTTTACTCTTTCATCATTGAATTGTTGTTTAGCTTGTAATTTGAAAAAATCTTGTTATTGACAAATGATTTATTTAGCTAATTCAAAGTCATTTGAACTTTATTGAAGTTCTATCAAATCTAGAGTCTTATATTCTTGATTCATGTCTCTTTTTGTATTTTTTAACTTGCGGAGAAAACTCATTGCTCACCCTTGCTTAAATATAACATTTCAGCTAAGAACGAAGTAGCAAGAGGGTCTTAGAAAGACAAAGGCAAGGGAAAAGTGCAGGAGTAGTTATTATAAACCTTCCTTATTGTGTTATTACGTGTAAACCATTTTGTATAACTGAAGGTATATAAATTATGTTAAGGTTAGATAACCTAGGATGATGTTATAAAGATATTAATTAATGGTATGTATGATGATATTCATAAATGAATGGGCAGTTAGATGTTATTTATATGATGGATCGTGAGCACCAGACCCAGGGTTAAGAAACTCGGATTTGGGGGCGTCACACGTCCTTGCTTCTAGAATAGCACCTTTTTGTACTTTCTTCTTCATACGCATCAACTCCAGGTCTGTAGCTTGAGCAGCTTTAATTTTATCGATTAAAGTCGATTCTACTCGTATATTTGACATCATCAGGTGGGTCCCTAAAGTTTTTAAATCTATCTTCATCCTTTGTAAGTCATACAAAATGGGCCTTTATGTTGACAATATCACACTCGTACGCGCAAATGATCTTCTGCTCAACGCGTCAGCTACCACGTTCGTTTTTCTAGGATGGTATTGAATGGTATGGTCGTAATCTTTCAACAGCTCAAGCTAATGTCGTTGTCGCATGTTGAGTTCCTTTTGGGTGAATAAATATTTGAGTCTTTTATGATCTGTATAGATCTCCTCTTTCTCCTCATACAGGTAAAGTCTCCAAATCTTTAGTGCAAAAACGACTGTTGCCAACTCTAGATCATGAGTAGGATAATTCCTCTTATATTCTTTGAGTTGTCGTGAGGCATAGGCTATGACTTTCCCATATTACATGAGAATACATCCTAAACCTCTGCCTGAAGCATCGCCGTAGATGCCAAATCCCTCCGAACCTGATGGTATTGTCAGAACAGGTGCTGAAATGAGTCTCCTGTTGAGTTCTTGAAAACTCTTCTCACATTCCTTGCTTCATCTGAATTTGGTATCTTTTCGGGTTAGCTGAGTTAATAGAATGGTGATTCAAGAAAATTCTTCCACGAATCTCTGATAATAACCAGCTAATTCTAGAAAACTACGTAATTTGGTTACTGATTGAGGTTGCTCCCAGCTTTGTATTGCCTCAATCTTCGCCGGATCAACTGATATTCCATGTTTCGATATCACGTGCCCAAGGAATGCTACTTCGTCAAGCCAGAACTCGTATTTCTTCAACATGGCATATAACTTATTTTCATAAAGCTTTTGGAGTATCAGCCTCAAGGGTTGCTTATGATCTTCACGACTTTTGGAGTATATGAGGATGTCATCAATAAAGACAACCATAAAATGATCCAAATATTTCTTGAATACTCGTTTCATCATATCTATGAAGGCAGCATGAGCATTAGTCAATCCAAAAGATATGATTAGGAATTCGTAATACCCGTACCGAGTTCTGAAAGCAGTCTTTAGAATGTCATCAATTTTAATCATTAACTGATGATATCCAGAACGAAGATCGATCTTTGAAAAGAATTTAGCACCTTTCAACTGGTTAAACATGTCATCAATGCGAGGTAAAATGTACCTATTTTTGTTGGTGACATGATTCAATTCTCGATAGTCAATGCAAAGTCACATACTCCCATTTTTTTTACGAATAAAACATGAACACCCCAAGGAGATGTACTAGGATGAATGAAACTGATGTCTAACAGTTCCTGCAGTTGGATTTTTAACTCCTGAAGTTCAAAAGGAGTCATTCAATATGGAGTTTTGGAAATGGGTTTTATACCGGGTTCAATATCAATACAAAATTCGATTTCACGCTCTGGGGGTAGGCTAGGAAGTTCTTCAAGAAATACGTCGGGAAATTTATTAACAATATAAATATCATTCAAATCTGACGTATTTTTGTTTAAATCGGTGACATGGGCTAAGAAAGTTTGACATCCGTTTTTTAATAAACAAATGGCTTTATGGCTTGATATGACAGTGATTGCCTTTAGTGGTTTGTTTTCTTGAATTCGCATAATAGGTTGGTTAGGACTGTACCATGCCGCTAAGTAATATATTCATAGCTCTTGAATCATAGGAAACCATGAAAGTCTCAATTGAATCCATCTCAAGCAAAGTCTTTGGAGTACCGTCATCTTTTCTTAGAATAACTGGTCCATTCTCCACAACCCACAATTCCCAAGGATCTCTTTTAAGGTAGATCCTAACTCAGAATTTCCAGAAATTGTAATTTTCTGTTCTATACAGCAAAGGAGGTCTATTGGTTGATTGACCTTCTTGATTGTTGTTCCCAAACTGTGTCACGTCAAAATCTTTCCCTACAAGTCACTTGTAAGACCAAAATAAGTAGAGCCAAGCTTTGATACCAATTGAAATTCAGATAAGGCACACTTAGAAGGGGGGTTGAATAAGTGTGGAAGCAATCTATGACCAATTTTTAAACTTAAACCAAAACTACTAAATTCAGCCTACTATATTGTTGAATGCAGCTTGTTGAATTAATATAGCCTACTGAATTGACTGTTTGTTTTTTAAGAAAATATCCTGCTGAATTTATAACTTAGAGAAAATACTTGGTGTTAAAAAATTATCTTAAGATAATGCAAATATTCAAATTTTAATTATTAAGATAATTAACTAGCTTTTGTTAGTAATTAAAGTAAAGCAAGTAATAAAATCAACACCAAGATTTTTTACGTGGTTCAGCTATTACCCTCTATAATAATAGCCTAGTCCACGTCCAATACCAACTAGTATTGGAGACTCACTTTTATTTCTTTAAAATAATCCTTGTTACAAAACAGATTCTATCAAATTGAATTACAATAATTCACTTGAGCACTCTTGCTCCTTGTGCACCAATGCACCCCTTAAGCACCTATGCTTCCTTGAACCTGTTTGTAATTAAACTTTAATCCATCTGGATTAAATTCCTTTAGACAACACTTAGTCTAAAAATATAAGATTATAAATATAGAGGTCTAATGATCAAAGCAAATAAATAATTTAACAATGCAAGGCCCAACTAATGAATGCAATGATCAAGTAGCAAAAAAGATATCACCAATATGAAGCTCACGAAAATTAGATGAGAAATAATTTGTATATTAACTGCACAGCAGATGAGAATTCGGACCAAGAATAATAGAATAGCTTTTCAAGTATATAAGTGGTAGGATTACTTCGAGTGTTGTACTTAGCACTGATATCTCAGTTCTTCTTTTATAGCCCAGAAAAACTACCGTTGCAAATAAAAAATCCGTTGCATAAACATTATTTATGTTGCCAATAGATAAGCCTTCTGTAACGTTCTAATTATGATCAAATATGAAGTCTGTTAGGAACAAATAAGTATATCTAGTAGAGTAAATCTCGTGAAAAAACTCTTGGATAAAAAGTTGACTACTTCCAATGTTAATCCACTAATAATGACATGCCTCAGCCTTTTCGAAATTTCCGTAACATATATTAAAGGCACATAACATACTGATAGGGATAAGCAATATTAATAATTACAAGAAGAATATTAATTTCGTAATTACCAACCCATGCAAACTCTTTCAACTTTCCCAAGATAACATGTAAGTACCGAGACATTTGTGATAAGACCACTTAAATGAAGATAATCAATATCCTACCGTCACTAAATACTCCAACAAATCTGATTTCTTACACATGTGCCATGTTATATAATCTTTTATAAAATCAGGACACACTCAACAGAATACTAGCCACACATAAAATTTTCTAATACATGGCATTATAAGTCAATTAATCAGGACAATAAAATAATTATCATTTTATTTTAATTTAAAGCATGCATGAATAAATAATCATGTTAAATGCACACATAAAATATCCTAGAGCCTTGTATTAAAAAATTGAATATTTGCAATGACCTTACATAAAATTCGTAGGACTCAAAACTTCAAAGCTTTTCAACAATGATCCTTTCATCAAATTCCTGAAATTTCAAAATAAACAAATTAGTACAAAATATCAAGTCATCATAAAAAAAATAAGGTTAGAATATTCACAAGTCAACATTCTCTCCCTTTTTGATGATGACAACATAAAAAATTGTAACTCCCCCTAAATTTATGCATATTCAAAATTTCAGGATAAAACAAAATATTCAATAATCAAGACTGATTATCATGCCTTTTGTACAGGAATTGTTCATCCTGCAAAACTGTTAGCTATAACAAATATTAGATAAACAAAATAAAATTCAGTAACATAATATCAAATTATCTAATATCGGTGCCAACCAATCGTTTAAAAATAGACCATTCAAAAACAAAACCAGAAACAGAAACTTAACAAGTATTGGTGACAACCAATCGTTTTTTTTAAAACAAAACATAACATAAAATATCAGCAAAAATATTCTTCACACAGCAGCAATCAGCAATCATCCAACGTCTAGTGTCTCCCCCTTTGTCATCAGGTAAAAAGGTTGTCAGATGTCAATGTCATCAACATGTATCACGGGTAGAGGACGAGAAGTGAAATAAGGACGATGCAGAAGATGATGAAGTTTTTCTTCTAAAGAAAATTGATGAGCAAAATGAGGGGGACGAGGAATAAAGGTCTCATTTGGTAGAGGAATGTTTAAAAAACTCTCAATTTTCTCTCTGTGTTTCTAACTTAGCCTCTTGGAAAAATAATACGCAGAAAAACTGAAGTATATAGCCTCTCCCACATTCATCAGTTAAAAGAAACAAATAGGCTACATCAGTTATATTATGACAAATGCCACAAGGCCATGTTTGGCTACACCTATAAATTCCCCCCCCCCCCCCCTTAATTTATTTTTATAATACTTATATTATGTAGTTCTTATGTCACACCCACTCTACAACTAATTTAATTTAATTTATAATTTAAATTAAAATTTACTTTATAATTATAATTTCCATTATAAATTAAAATTTTATTCCGCAACTAATAAATCTCTAATTTAATTATTAAATTAAATAAGAACTACATTATAATTATTTAATAATTCATTTAATTTAATTATCTCATTAAATTAAATCTTCATATCATAACATTACCATTCATTAATTTAATTATTATAACACATTTTAACTAAATTATTACACCACAATTTCATCAAATTTATTAATCACATTAAATAAATTAATTTAAATATTTATTTAATCTAATAAATATTTTAAATTACATAAAAATTCTTGTTCGTTACAACCCACATATTTGAGGTAATTGGAACTTTCTCCACTTCCTCTGTTGATCATATTGACATTCTCTTCCCTATGTTGAGGGAGATGGTTATCTTGCACATGTGGTTGTTCTGGCTTTGTTACCACGATTTCACCACTATCTATCAGATCCTGGATTTTGTGTTTGAGATACCAGCAATCTTGGGTGTCGTGCCCTAGAGCTCCAGAATGATAAGCACATTTCTTGTTTGTATTAAAATTCTTTCCACTTGTATTGGCTGGTGGAAGGAGCTGGACAATTTTCTTCTACGATGTTAGAAGCTCGAATATATTTTCCAATGAACCCCTAAGAGTGTGAAAACTCTTTGACGTCTGACCTCTCCAACCTTTTGCAATGGAGGGTTTGAGGATTGTGCTTGAAAAGGAGAATAATTTTTCTTTTGGAAGGGCAAATTTTGATTGTCTCTTTGAGTTTGTCCTTATAACACCAAGGATACATCCTCTTCTTTCTTTTTATGAGCCCTCCGAGGGTTATTCCCATAATTTCCAGCTTGAATGTGCTCGGCCATAGCTTCTAAAGCAGTGAGGTCTTTAATCTTCCCAAAGTTAAACCCCATCTCAGCCATTTCTCCATGTTTGATCATTTTTTAGAATGGCTTTCCTATGCCTGCTAGGACCCTCTCATAAAATGGAGCTTTTGTATGTAAATGAAGGTCATTATCATCTCAGTTTATGTCATAGATGGGATTACTTGAGCATCCAGATGCCTCCATCTTTGGGTATACTCTCTGAATGACTCAGTGTTCTATTTTTTGACTTTGGTAATTTGATATTTATATGGAGCCATTTATGTTTGGAAACTGTATTGGTTTAGAAAAGCATGGGCTAGTTCTTCCCAGCTACGGATTTTAGAATTGTCCAACCTGGCATACCATGCTCTGGCTTCTCCAGTTTAACTCTTTTGAAATAACTGCATTCTCAGTTTTTCATCCTCGACATAGGATCTGAGTTCTTCAATGAACACTTTTAAATTAATGTAAGGATCTCCCAATCCATCATATTTTTCAAAATCAAAGTTTTGAACTTGTCTGGATAATGAACCCCAGGAAAGATGCAAAGGTCTGAATAAGTCACGCTTCCATGCAGTCTAGACTGTTTAATTGACCGGATGGTTTCTTCCATTTGTTGGACTTTCTTCTGAATATCACCAATTTCTTGATCTTCTTTAAGATGGGTGATTTCAGGAGTTTTGTTGGATTTTTCAATTTGAGGCTTAGGTATCTGTACTTCTTTATCAGTACCCTAGATTCCTCCCAGTGCAGAGGATTCTGTTTGAATGGGTATTATGGACCCTGATTCTGTTTGTTTTGTTTATTTAGAAAGATAGCCAATTCTGTTATCAGATTTCTTAGTCCCTCGAACTCCTCTCGGGAAATAAGAGTAGATTCAGGTTGGGCACTTGTAGCCATGTCTGAAGGTGGGCTAAGTGTCTTTTTGGACTTTGAACGGGTAACGGGACCAATTGTTTCCCTAAAAAAAGACTACGTAGTTTAGTCTGGATAAACATTAAGAGGCTACATGTTATTCAATGTGTCTATTTTAGGAGTTTTTAAATGTTCTCCCTACAAAACAGATGTCAGTTATTTTGATGACAGGATAGCATGACAGCTTTGATAGGGAAAGGAATGCATATTTACAACTTTCATTATATTTTACATGAAATTAGGATTTACATGGAATTGAAATTTACATGGATTTGAATTTACATGCAATTTACATGGAATTGAAAGGGAAAGGCACGAAGAGACTTTCCTTCGTGTTTGGTGTATTAGAGGCTGTCCTATCTTAGGCTATTCTCGCGTTTTTTTGGCATGAAGGTTCCCAGAACATCGCAATTTACTAGATGGGAAGTAAATCTAATCTTTCAATTTGAGCGGATCTAGTTGGTGCCTTTCCTGAGCCTCGCGGGATTAGTCTCCAATGAGTCCAGTAATCAAACACCGATGGGTTTTCCTCCTGGTGGAGGAATCACACCACATACATTCAAATACATCGTGTCTCACCGTATGAAAATGATGACATGGTGTGATGCACTAATACAACATGCAAATATTGTGTGAAGCACTAAAGTGCGGTAAATAAAGCATTCGTTCACATCCATTCAATGTAAATACAACATTCACACACAAACAGATAATAAGGGTTTTTGAAAAGGTTGAAAAGCGGCTTAAGCCCTCTACTGTCCCCAGAAGAGTCGCAACATGTCGGCCTCGGGAAAATTTTTTACTCTTTTCTTTTCTTACCCTTTACGTTCTCTATTTTGTAGAGTTTTATTTGAAAAGGCGAGTTTGGAAAGAGTCCGACATAAAAATGTTGACGATTTGAAAATTAGAGTCGCCAGTTGGTAGATTTGAAATGGTTGTACCAACTCAACCGAATTTGAAAAGGTTTACACAAAGGCCCAATGATTGGACTATATTTAACATGCCTTAGAAACCGAGATTCGTAGAGTTCGGAGGCTTGATTAAGTGGGGGGGGGGGGGAAGGTGTTAGGCACCCCCCGACTTCTGTGAAAACACGGTTATTGCAACTTTTTAATTCCCTAATTATCTAGATGTGTGTGTGTGTGTGTTTATTGGGCCTATGTGCAGTTATTTGGAAGTAGTGCTATGCCTCGTTTGCACTTATATACAAAGGGTTTGATTTGTATAAAAGTTCAATTTTAAGCAAGATATAGCAGTGTTGTTTTAAAAACATGTTTTTAAACCCTTACGCTCAATAGTAATTGAGGTCTTTGATACTTCCATTTTATTTCTTATTCGGCTTGATTTGATTTTATTTTCATGATGTGAAGCATCTTCAAGAAAATAAGATACATAGCAGTGTCAGACTCCTTATGGGCATGAAAGTCATCCAAGGATATCCAGAAACCATAAATAATTTACAAGCTAGTTGCAGAGCTGAAAAATGTCCATCGTCGGAACCAGATCTAGATCCGTTAGCTGAATCTTATATACGATCAACTGCCACGAATTTGAAATCCAAGCAGAACTATGGAATGTATATATATATATATATATATATATATATATATATATATATATATATATATATATACTTATACTTATAAAAGTGAGAAAAAGCCACAGATAGATGATCCTGGCGTAACTAATCGGTGAGAATCTCAATATATATGTATATATGAAAAAATATATCTTATAGTGGGCTGCCAAGAAGACTTCATACCTCTTTTAGAGCTTGAAAACTCGGTTTCCACCAGTTAAAATTTGATATTTTATATAATATATGCTTACAAGTGTTTAGAAAGAAAAATATCCAAGTTTGGAGCACTCTATAAGAGGTTAAGGGCTTAAATGGACATAGTTTTCTCTCTTTTTCTTCTTCTTTTTTCAAATAATTTGGTGGGGGGGTCTATTTATAGGCCAAGATGGCCACGGGTCAACCCGCGGCAGCCGCGGGTCTACCTGCGACTCCCCGGGCCCCATGGGTTCCGTTGTCTCGAAGTACATGCACTCGGGCCAAGGTGTTGTCTACTCGAACCTTCATAACTTTCAATCCATGCACCCGATAAAGGTATGCTATACCTTTCCAGAAAGCCCTTGACAAGAACTACACAATGACATGAGATTTGATATTTTCTGAATCTGGGAAGATGGGTCCATGACCAGATCTCCATGTCTTCGCAATCTATCCGTTGAGCTATCTTATGTTGTTTTCACTCGGGATTGATGTTATAGTCTTGTAGGATTTCTTTTGCAGTGATTTCAAATGATTTGATGTTGATTTGGCAAATTGACTATTTTTCCCCTCTCGGGATTGTCTTCGGGTTTAATGCAGTTGCAGCTGTCTTTTCTCAGGGTTATCTCTGAGATTGGACTGTTGTTGATTCTGATAGTCCTCAAGGTTGTCTCTGAGGTTGGTTTGATCTTAAATTTTGACGGTCCTCATGGTTGTCTCTGAGGTTGGTTTGATTTCCCGGGGTTGTCTTTGGGCTTTAAACTCGATCTCCTGGGGTTGTCACCGGGGTTGGATTTGATGTCCCGGGGTTATCTCTGGGGCTAAATCTTGACCTCTTGGCATTGTTGTCGGGGTGGATTTGGATTTGATCTCCCGGGGTTATCTCTAGGACTGGATTTTAATCTCCCAGGGTTGTCTCTAAGGTTGAATTTTGATCTCCGGGACTGGCTTTTGATCTCTCTAGGTTGTCTTCAGGACTGGCGTTTGATCTCCCGGGGTTGTCTCCAGGGTGGTTTTGGATTTTATGTTTTGACTTCTAGGGTTGTCTGTAACGCCGCAAAATCCGGTCTATCTTCACACCCGGATTTCGTGCGTTCACGAGTACATCTTCTTCCAAACATACATCATTATATAATCAATATAAAAACACACATTGTCAAATCCCAGTTTCTATAACCTTATAACCTTGTTCATTACAAATAATGGTAAATACATTATTCATTCCATCTTATAATAATGAATTTTATCCGCCACTAAGGATACATAACAGTTCATTAAATTAATCTATAGTTCCATTACACTATTCTACATTACAAGTCTTCGCTTGATCTTCACGCTCATTCACATACTGAATGACACTTTTTCTGGATACTGATCAGCTTGATCTTTACGGGATCCTTAAGTTCTTTCTAACCTCGTTCGCTAAAAATGTTTTTCATTTAAAGCAAGTGTGACCATTCAATTGCCCAGCAAGTCATAGCAGTTGAATAAACAACTTCAAGAATTTAAACATTCCTTTATGACTTCAATAACCGAACAAAGGTTATGAAGCAGCTCGAATAATAGGGATAATCTCGATTCCTATCATTATAAAAACATTAGTCACATTCCCTTTCAAATACTTTCATTCTTGTACCTTTTTCATGCACAATCTGTCTGGCTAGAATCATTAGCACATAATTAATAATAACGGTTCATGTATAAACAGAACATACTTATATTAAACAGTTCAACCATATAACAATTCATCTCATAGAAACACCGAATTATTCAAATTATGGCACAAGGCCTCATATGTTCTACCACCTTGTACAGATATCGCACATTTGTACATAAACAAGACTTCTTAAGTTCAACATCTGAGAAGTTTAAGAACTAGCATCCGTGTAAAATATGAATGAAGTTAGGAAACTTGCCTTACACACATCTACAGCTTATTGTTTACACTGAACTGCTCATTCCAATTCCTATATAGCACATAAGGAAATAATGTGAGTTAATGCCCTAGAGGCCAATTATTTGATATAATTGCTTAACGTTTTGATATTATATTTGATTGAATAACTGAATAATTTTATTATGGTTTTATTTACTACGTTATATAAATGTTAACATAATAAAAATCCTTAGAATATTGATACAAATTATATAATTTCAAGTATGTGACTTAAACATGAGATTATATATTTACAATTAGTATCATTGTTTTTAAATATCCCTAGTCGAGTATCATTGTTGATGGGACAACAATAATGCATTAAGACTAGTATGTGGATTGACTAATGACCAAATCTCATTGGTCATAAATATATGAGATATTAAGTCAATTCATAGGTACATGTTAAAGAACGATGTACTGGACAGACCCACCATGAGAATTCTATATGGAGCATTATGCGAAGTGTCATTAGCAATTCTCATAGTGACAATGATGTAATGGTCCTCCGACCTGAAATCACTATATTTCTTCACGGGAATTTATGTACTTTGATATCATCAAATGTCACCTTTAATAGGGTGGACTATAAAGGTGATTATTGGGTACATCATAAATCGTGTGAGGAATATGAGTGATCTAGGTGGAATTTAACCCTCCTATGTATTAGGGGTGATATCCATATGTCTCTTGATTGAGTAGGACTATGAAATGCATGGCCATGCTCAAATAGTTATTTGTTTCATATAGTCTACTCATTGATCAAGAAAAACTCAGATTAAATTATGAAGAGTATGACACATTCCATAACTCGAGTTTAATCTAAGATATTAAGGTTAAAAGGATTAAATTACATTGAAACATTGGTCACGAAAAGGTTGCATCGAATCATCGATCTTATTATTACTTGGGTAGCAGTGATGCATTACTAGATGTCACTCACTGTTTATAATTTTATAATATGATTTTAAAATTATTGTCAACGTAATAATAACCTATAGGGTCACACACAAAGAACGTAATTAAAAGGAAATTAATTTAAATTGTAAAGATTTAAATATGTCAATATAATTAATAGAATTTTAAATTACGAATTTAAATTAATAGGATAATTTATATATAGGTATATTAATTAAGTAAGACTTAATTAAGATATATATATATATATATATATATATTATATATATATATATATATATATATATATATATATATATCGGATTTTATTTTAATTGGATTAGGGTTTTGATTAATTCCTATTAACTACTATATTTATGATATATAGCAGCCATTTTAGGTTACGATCGTAAACTGGCAAACCCTAGTCGCTCTTAGAGAGAGACTAGTGAAAAGTTCGAAAATCTTGTTCCTTTGGTGGCTAGTACCGCAGCTCCTTTTATTGTAGAATCGTGCGACGGTTCGCGTGCGTTCGTGTGGATACCGTAGAGACGTAGTACCGTGAGGAATTACGTTGGAGATTCGGAGCGCATCAATTTTATTTTCACAATTGGTATAATTTCTAACCACTGAGTTAATTGATTTTCGCATGGATCCTGTTTAGGGTTTCGAAATTGCTTAAAATTTTTAATATCTGCTGTGCGTTTCTGTATCGAAACCGCTACAAATAACACATACACCAACTAGTCATATACTTGACTTCTGCATTAGCTTACTTAAATTTACTTCTTATGGTTCGCGTTCTATCAATCTAAGTTTACGCGGCCAACTTTCTTTACCGGTTTAGGGCTTCATGACATAAAGATATGTCTTACTCATACGATCATCATCTTTACTCAACTTTCTTACCGCTCATAGGTTTAATCATTATTCCTCATTACTTTACGGTCAAACCATACCCAGGGTGTAGGTTCTGCCCGTTTAATATTCGTGTACACTCAACTCTCACGTTGGTTAAAGTATTTAACGCTTACTTTCCTTCTTTATCCGGCTTACATTCAGATTTTCCTTAATCTTATTACCGTTTGTTACGGCTTTCATTCATTTATTCATTACATGAACCCCACGTTCATTACTCATTCTAATGTCGAAGCCATACCGTTCATTGTATGCTAAGACCGATTATTCATCGCAACAACATTACGTTCACAATGTCTATACGCTTTACACTTATATCTCATCATTACAACACAATATCGAAATGTTATTCATCACCCTCGTCACTCAACGTCTAAGGAATCACAATCATAGCAATCCCCTCACGTTCGTTTTATCGCGACTACGGTCCCCGGATATCGGTTTTGTAATTTGCGTTTACATTCTTTATCTTTTAATCTCGTTCAATCTTTCTATTCAACCTTCATTTAAGGTTTAAATTACTTGTTTAAGTGTTACTTTAGGTGAACAATGTATTCTTTATCTTTAATTTTACTTTCCCCCAGAGTTGAGCAATTAAAAGCTCTTCTTTGGGATTGGCTCTACACCGGCGCTGCGGTGCCGGTCCCTTTCTTTCCTCTCGCACTGCAGTACCACTCAACAGTAGCTAACTGCTCGGGTTGGCGCTGCGGCGACGCCTCCCAAGGCATGGCTGGCAATGCGTTGCCGAGCCTTAATCCTTGAAATTTGTTTCTAAGTCTTTTACAAACTTGAGACGCTTACTCTGCAATCCCATAACTTCTTCGTTATAACTCGGAACGAGATCGTTCTAAAGCCATTCTCTTCTTTATCTTACGTACTTCAATTCCCCTCAGACGGAAATTCATTCTGAATCCGTTAACATACCACTCAATTGGCTTAATATTAATCACTAGTTCGTTTTACGATCTTAACGCTTTTTGTTCGTTCGTCCGTAATTCGGTCATCCGAATGCGAAACTTGTTCGTTCTTGAGTCCACGACTCACGTTTTCTACATTTTCTTACATTCTTATGAAACCCTACACATTCAGGTTCATTTACTAACTTTTTAATTCTTGTTCGTTTTTTACGAAATTTTTGCCATAACTTCGTTATAGCTTAGTTTAATCTGTTCTTCATGAACGTTTCTACCATTCCTAACCAAGGAATAAGCAACTAACTTATACGCAATGGTTTTAAACTTGTCCATCAACAACGAGTTATACTACAATGGTTTTAAATTTGTCCATCAACAATGTTCTTCATGTGTTCTTCCCGTTCTTCGTTCGTTCTTCTTTTTTAATCCATACTTTGATTATGAATTCACTTTTTCTTGGAATTTTATGTTATAAAACATCATTCCTTACTAATATCATCGAATTGTTCATATGATTCATTCGGATCGCTCAAATTCATTACGAAACTTATACTTCCTTAAGAAATTTATAAACTAAAATTTTAATTCTTATTTCTTTGTTTTCTCATGATTTCAACCGTATGAAAATCATTCTTACATCTTTTACTTCTATTCTCATTAAGTTATGTTTTGAACATATAAAACTTCAAGAAAATTTATTCAGAAGTTAGGTTTTCGATACCTTTCTTCTTTAATCTCCTCCGTCGGACAAAGTTTGTTCACGAGCAAGCTTTTCCTCCTCCTCTTCCCTCCCATCTGAACTCTCTCTCTCTCTTTCAAGTGTTGGTGATTTTCAAAATCACCAACACAATGAAATTAAGGGTTCCTTTTATAGATTTTCAAAGTTAGGGGCAAAATAGTCATTTCTCCCCTAAAGTTACTATTCACACCTCCTTACTATTTCACCTCCTTACTATTCACATGTCTTCTCCCGGAAGCTTCGTGCTTTCGTATTTCGGGATTCGTCTGACAGTTTGAAAATTGCGATTCTCGGAATCCAAATATTTTTGGATATTTCGTCTTTTCTTTACCTATTAACTTTTACATATTCTTCGGATTTCTGAAAAACACTTTTTGATGTTAAGCGTTTTCCTTCACGTTTTCTCCTAACGTAGTTAAACGAATGAAAAGTAGGTAACAATACTTTTCGTTATTTTTATTTTGTCCGATTTCTACGCATTTTTCGAGAAAAACTTTTATCGGCTTACTTAACTTTTCACGATATATTATCGTCAAATCTTTCGACGAAATGTCATTTCGACATACCGAACTCTCGAAAAGGATTAGGTTATTCAAACCCTAACCCTTAGGTTTCGTCGGGTGAATAGTGCATATTTCGTCTTTTCCCCCAAAAATATTTTTCTTCCCGAATTTTTTTTATTTTCGTCTTGAAAATTCATACTCGTTCAGTCTAGCTCGTAGCCGGAATCCTCTCGTATTGTAATCATCCTAGGTTCTAGAACGATTAATAAACACATAGCATAAAATATTATTAATAAAAATTCATTTTATTAATAACTAATTTTTAAACTTAAATTCTAGACAATCTAGATTCTCCGGGTTGTTACACTTCCCCCTTATAAAAATTTCGCCTCGGAATTTCTTAAAACCACACCCTTACCCTGGTCATCACATCCACCCCTTCTTCACAGAATTTCGTCCTCAAAATTTTAACATACCCTACTTCTCAACTTCTCTTCAAAGAAGTTCTTATCTTTCCAACATTCCCTTACCTTCATAACTTATCAAGAATTATGAAGTAGAATGAATAACGAGGAATATAAGAATTCCTTTAAAATAGGTCATACTTTTGCTGAGGGGTCAAATCGACCATGAACTCTTACTAGGTCTCACATCATTTCACCGTAAACCCTTCTATCACGGTCAGTTTACAATCACCAAGAAGGTAAACTACCTCTTTCATACGTAGGTGTTAAACCCATCGTATAACCCCATTTCGGAGTGTGTTCACCTCAAACTTAATCATTAGATTATGTACCAAAACAATTTGGTTTGGCACAAGTTCTCAAAGAAAGCTCGATTTTCTTATAACATGACATACCATTTGTCTAGCCAAATCAAATAGCTTAGACCATACCAATAACTTGGACATCAACTTGAAACATTCGTCTAGTCACATCAATTGACATCGACTACTTCTTTAAATTCTTTTAATCATAATTTCAAAACGTTTTATGACATCATAATACCGTACTTTTCATAGTACGTTGAGGACTTCGTCAGTTTATGACTTCGTCATTATACATCATACCATAGCGGGTTATTGATCCTAAGATCACATCCAACACTAGGTTCAATTGCATTAATAACTCCATCTTTTTACCATCATTGCATAAAATGCACAGATGATATAAAATTTATTTTAATATTTTAAATCAATTTTTGTTTAGCCGAAACAATTAGCATAGACATACAAAGAATAACTATTTTAAAATCCGTTGGTTCCAAAAGTTGAACCAATTCTTTCTTTTTTTTCAAAATGCATATATAAGCATGATTTCAATAAAGTTCAAAATCTAGCATAGCTAGATAACTTGGAATATCCTATTTCTCCATCTTCCTCTATTGTCTTACTTGCGACAATACTTAATCTTTTCTAACACCTTCAATGCTAAGTAACTGAAAATACTTAATTTCAGTCTTAACATCCATGTACCTTAGTATAGTCCATCAACTTACCACACTTTATGTGTTTAGAAACTTTCCACAACCATATGTGTTTAAGAACTTGTCTTCGCAATAAGTAATCCGAGAACAAAGCAAGTACTATCCATATGCTTAGGCTCAGAAACATAGCATATAACTATGAGTCACAAACTTTTTATAAGTATAAGTTTCAAGAACTCGCACATATCTTAACATTCTCTACCTATCAAATATATACATGAGAAAAGATTCACCTTCTCGTCATATACATATTGATAGCGCAACCTGCTATTCCAATGATTATCACTGTAATAAGCTAAGCAGTTGTTACACCAAAGCACAAACATCTGCCCATAACAAAGGTTCACACAATTCAGCTATCACATGAGTCTTCAATTGAAATTGACAAATTCTAAATTTTTCTTTACTTAATACGAATTCTCTTTAATTCGTATACTATCCTTCACAACTCAATCTGAGTTCTCCTTCCCGTACTACTTCGTAGTACCGTTCATTTATAACATTAGCTATAAATCATCCATCATTTACCAGATCATCTGTTATTACGATTTCACTATGATCACGTGGTGATCTTTTTCCTTAATCGTTTAACTCAACGATCTTCTTAAACTCCTCTCTACGATTATAGTCTTAGGTACTTATACCTAAGGTTGATAACCTATCAGCTCTGATACCAACTTGTAATGCCCTAAAATTCAGTCTATCTTCACACCCGGATTTCATACGTTACGAGTACATCTTCTTCCAAACATACATCATTATATAATCAATATAACAACATACATTCTCAAATCCTAGTTTCTATAACCTTATAACCTTGTTCATTACAAATAATGGTAAATACATTATTCATTCCATCTTACAAGAGTGACTTTTATCCGCCACTAAGGATACATAACAGTTTATTAAACTAATCTATAGTTCCATTAAACTAATCTACATTATAAGTCTTCGCTTGATCTTCACGCTCATTCACATACTGATTGGCACTTCTTCTGGAGACTGATCAACTTGATCTATACGGGATCCTTAAGTTCTTTCTAACCTCGTTCGCTGAAAATATTTTTTACTTAAAGCAAGTGTGAGCATTCAATTGCCCAGCAAGTCAAAGCAGTTGAATAAACAACTTCAAGAATTTAAACATTCCTTTAAGACTTCAATAACTGAACAAAGGTTATGAAGCAACACGAATAATAAAGATAATCTCGATTCCTATCATTTTAAAATATTAGTCACATTCCCTTTCAAATACTTTCATTCTTATACCTTTTTCATGCACATTCTGTCTGGCTAGAATCATTAGCACATAATTAACAATAACGGTTCATGTATAAACAAAACATACTCATATTGAACAGTTCAACCATAGAACAATTCATCTCATCGAAACACCGAAGTGTTCAAATTTTGGCACAAGGCCTCATATGTTCTACCACCTTGTACAGATATCGCACATTTGCACATAAACAAGACTTCTCAAGTTTAAAATCTGAGAAGTTTAAGAACTAGCATCCATGTAAAATATTAATGAAGTTAGGAAACTTGCCTTACGTATAGCTACAACTTATTGTTTACGCTGAACTGCTCATTCCAATTCCTATATAGCACATAAGAAAATAACACATACACCAATTAGTCATATACTTGACTTATCCATTATTTTACTTTACTTTACTTCTTATGGTTTGCGTTCTATCAATCTAAGTTTACGCGGTTACGCGACCAACTTTCTTTACCGGTTTAGGGCTTCATGACATACAGATATGTCTTACTCATACGATCATCATCTTTACTCAACTTCCTTACCGCTCATAGGTTTAATCATTATTCCTCATTACTTTACGGTCAAACCATAGCCAGGGTGTAGGTTCTGCCCGTTTAATATTCGTGTACACTCAACTCTCACGTTGGTTAAAGTGTTTAACACTTACTTTCCTTCTTTATCCGGCTTACATTCAGACTTTCCTTAATCTTATTATCGTTTGTTACGGCTTTCATTCATATTCATTACATGAACCCCACGTTTATTACTCATTCTAATGTCGAATCCATACCGTTCGTTGTATGCTAAGACCGATTGTTCATCGCAACAACATTGCATTCACAGCGTCTATACGCTTTACACTTATATCTCATCATTACAACATATCATCGAAATGTTATTCATCACCCTCGTCACTCGACATCTAAGGAATCACAATCATAGCAAGCAATCCCCCCCCCCCGTTCCTTTTTTATTGCGACTACGTTCCCCGGATATCAGTTCTGTAATTTGGGTTTACATTCTTTGTCTTTTAATCCCATTCAATCTTTCTATTCAACCTTTATTTAAGGTTTAAATTACTTTTTCAAGTGTTACTTTAGGTGAACAATATGTTCTTTATCTTTCATTTTACTTTCCCCCAGAGTTGAGCAACTAAAACCTCTTCTCTAGGCTTGGCTCTGTACCGGCGCCGGTACCCTTCTTTCCTCTCGCACTGCAGCGCCACTCAGCAGTAGCTAACTTCCCGAGCTAGCGCTGCGCCGCCGCCTCCCAAGGCATGGTTGGCGCTATGGCGCCGAGCCTTAATCCTTGAATTTTTTTTCTAAGTCTTTTACAAACTTGAGACACTTACTTTGCAATCCCATAACTTCTTCGTTATAACTCGGAACAAGGTTGTTCCAAAGATATTCTCGTCCATATCTTACGTACTTCGATTCCCCTTGGATAGAAATTTATTCTGAATCCGTTAACATGCCATTCAATTGGCTTAATATTCATCACTAGTTCGTTTTAAGCTCTTAATGCTTTTCGTTCGTTCGTCCGTAATTCGGTCATCCAAACGCGGAACTTATTCGTTCTTGAGTCCACGACTCACATTTTCTACGTTCTCTTACATTCTTATGAAACCCTACATATTCGGGTTCATTTACTAACTTTCTAATTCTTGTTCGTCTTTTACGAAATTTTTGTCATAACTTCGTTATAGCTTAGTTTAATCCGTTCTTCATGAACGTTTCTACCGTTCCTAACCAAGAAATAAGCAACTAACTTATACGTGATTATTTTAAATTTGTTCATCAACAACGTTCTTAATGTGTTCTTCGCGTTCTTCGTTCGTTCTTCATTTTTAATCCATACTTTGATTATGATTTCACTTTTTCTTGGAATTTGGTGTTATAAAACATCATTCCTTACTAATATCACCAAATCGTTCATATGATTCATCCGGATCGCTCAAATTCATTACGAAACTTATACTTCCTTAAGAAATTTATAAACTAAAATTTTAATTCTTATTTCTTTGTTTTCTCATGATTTCAACCATATGAAAATCATTCTTACATCTTTTACTTCTATTCTCATTAAGTTATGTTTTGAACATATAAAACTTTAAGAAAATTTATTCAGAAGTTAGGTTTTCGATACCTTTCTTCTTTAATCTCCTTCCGTCGGACAAAGTTTGTTCACGAGCAAGCTTTTCCTCTTCCTCTTCTCCCATCCGAACTCTCTCTCTCTCTTTCAGGTGTCGGTGATTTTTAAAATCACCAACACAATGAAATTAAGGCTTCCTTTTATAGATTTTCAAATCTAGGGGCAAAATAGTCATTTCTCCCCTAAAGTTACTATTCACACCTCCTTAATATTCCACCTCCTTACTATTCACAAGTCTTCTCCCGAAAGCTTCGTGCTTTCGTATTTTGGGATTCGTCTGATAGTTTGAAAACTGCGATTCTCGGAATTCAAATATTTTTGGATATTTCGTCTTTCCTTTACAGATTAACTTTTACATATTCTTCGGATTTCTAAAAAACACTTTTTGATGTTAAGCATTTTTCTTTACGTTATCCCCTAACGTAGTTAAACGAATGAAAAGTAGGTAACAATACTTTTCGTCATTTTTATTTTGTCCGATTTCTACGCATTTTTCGAAAAAAACTTTTATCGGCTTACTTAACTTTTCACGATATATTATCGTCAAATCTTTCGACGAAATGTCATTTCGACATACCGAACTCTCGAAAAGGATTAGGTTATTCAAACCCTAACCCTTAGGTTTCGTCGGGTGAATAGTGCATATTTCTTCTTTTCCCCCGAAAATATTTTTCTTCCCAATTTTTTTTTATTTTCGTCTTAAAAATTCATACTCGTTCAGTCTAGCTCATAGCCAGAATCCTCTTGTATTATAATCATCCTAGGTTCTAAAACGATTAATAAACACATAGCACAAAATATTATTAATAAAAATTCATTTTATTAATAACTAATTTTTAAACTTAAATTCTAGACAATCCAGATTCTCCGGGTTGTTACACTTCCCCCTTATAAAAATTTCGTCCTCGGAATTTCTTAAATTCACACCCTTACCCGGGTCATCACATCCACTCCTTCTTCACAGAATTTCGTCCTCAAAATTTTAACATACCCTACTTCTCAACTTCTCTTCAAAGAAGTTCTTATCTTTTCAACATTCCCTTACCTTCATAACTTATCAAGAATTATGAAGTAGAAAGAATAACGAGGAATATAAGAATTCCTTTAAAATAGGTCATACTTTTGCTGAGGGGTCAAATCGACCATGAACTCTTACTAGGTCTCACAACATTTCACCGTAAACCCTTCTATCACGGTCAGTTTACAATCACCAAGAAGGTAAACTACCTCTTTCATACGTAGGTGTTAAACCCATCGTATAACCCCATTTCGGAGTGTGTTCACCTCAAACTTAATCATTAGATTATGTACCAAAACAATTTGGTTTGGCACAAGTTCTCAAAGAAAGCTCGATTTTCTTATAACATGACATACCATTTGTCTAGCCAAATCAAATAGCTTAGATCATACCAATAACTTGGACATCAACTTGAAACATTCGTCTAGTCACATCAATTGACATCGACTACTTCTTTAAATTCTTTTAATCATAAATTTAAAATGTTTTATGACATCATAATACCGTATTTTTCACAGTACGTGGAGGACTTCGTCAGTTTATGACTTCGTCATTATACATCATACCATAGCGGGTTATTGATCCTAAGATCACATCCAACACTAGGTTCAATTGCATTAATAACTCCATCTTTTTACCATCATTGCATAAAATGCACAGATGATATAAAATTTATTTTGATATTTTAAATCAATTTTTGTTTAGCCGAAACAATTAGCATAGACATACAAAGAATAACTATTTTAAAATCCGTTGGTTCCAAAAGTTGAACCAATTCTTTCTTTTTTTTCAAAATGCACATATAAGCATGATTTCAATAAAGTTCAAAATCTAGCATAGCTAGATGACTTAGAATATCCTATTTCTCCATCTTCCTTTATTGTCTTACTTGCGACAATACTTAATCTTCTCTAACACCTTCAATGCTAAGTAACTGAAAATAATTAATTTCAGTCTTAACATCCATATACCTTAGTATAGTCCATGAACTTGCCACACTTTATGTGTTTAGAAACTTTCCACAACCATATGTGTTTGAGAACTTGTCTTCGCAATATGTAATCCGAGAACAAAGCAAGTACTATCCATATGCTTAGGGCTCAGAAACATAGCATATAACTATGAGTCACAAACTTTTTATAAGTATAAGTTTCAAGAACTCGCACATATCTTAACATTCTCTACCTATCAAATATATACATGAGAAAAGATTCACCTTCTCGTCATATACATATTGATAGCGCGACCTGCTATTCCGATGATTATCACTGTAATAAGCTAAGCAGTTGTTACACCAAAGCACAAACATCTGCCCATAACAAAGGTTTGCACAATTCAGCTATCACATGAGTCCTCAATTGAAATTGACAAATTCTAAATTTTTCTTTACTTAATACGAATTCTCTTTAATTCGTATACGATCCTTCACAACTCAATCTGAGTTCTCCTTCCCGTACTACTTCATAGTACCATTCATTTATAACATTAGCTATAAATCATCCATCGTTTACCAGATCATATGTTATTACGATTTCACTATGATCACGTGGTGATCTTTTTCCTTAATCGTTTAACTCAACGATCTTCTTAAACTCCTCTCTACGATTATAGTCTTAGGTACTCATACCTAAGGTTGATAACCTATCAGCTCTGATACCAACTTGTAGCGCCCTAAAATCCAGTCTATCTTCACACCCGGATTTCATGCGTCACGAGTATATCTTCTTCCAAACATACATCATTATATAATCAATATAACAACATACATTCTCAAATTCTAGTTTCTATAACCTTATAACCTTGTTCATTACAAATAATGTTAAATACATTATTCATTCCATCTTACAAGAGTGACTTTTATCCTCCACTAAGGATACATAAGAGTTCATTAAACTAATCTATAGTTCCATTAAACTAATCTACATTATAAGTCTTCGCTTGATCTTCATGCTCATTCACATACTGATTGGCACTTCTTCTGGAGACTGATCAACTTGATCTTTACGGGATCCTTAAGTTCTTTCTAACCTCGTTCGCTGAAAATGTTTTTCATTTAAAGCAAGTGTGAGCATTCAATTGCCCAGCAAGTTAAAGCAGTTGAATAAACAACTTCAAGAATTTAAACATTCCTTTAAGACTTCAATAACTGAACAAAGTTTATAAAGCAGCTCGAATAATAAGGATAATCTCGATTCCTATCATTTTAAAACATTAGTCACATTCCCCTTTAAATACTTTCATTCTTATACCTTTTTCATGCACATTCTGTCTGGCTAGAATCATTAGCACAGAATTAACAATAACGGTTCATATATAAACAGAACATACTCATATTGAATAGTTCAACCACCGAACAATTAATCTCATTGAAACACTAAAGTGTTCAAATTTTGGCACAAGGCATCATATGTTCTACCACCTTGTACAGATATCGCACATTTGCACATAAACAAGACTTCTTAAGTTCAAAATCTGAGAAGTTTAAGAACTAGCATCCATGTAAAATATTAATGAAGTTAGAAAACTTGCCTTACGTATAGCTACAACTTATTGTTTACGCTGAACTGCTCATTCCAATTTCTATATAGCACATAAAAAAATAACACATACACCAATTAGTCATATACTTGACTTATGCATTATTTTACTTTACTTTACTTCTTATGGTTTGCGTTCTATCAATCTAAGTTTACGCGGCCAACTTTCTTTACCGGTTTAGGGCTTCATGACATACAGACATGTCTTACTCATACGATCATCATCTTTACTCAACTTCCTAACCGCTCATAGGTTTAATCATTACTCCTCATTACTTTACGGTCAAACCATACCCAGGGTGTAGGTTCTGCCCGTTTAATATTCGTGTACACTCAACTCTCACGTTGGTTAAAGTGTTTAACACTTACTTTCCTTCTTTATCCGGCTTACATTCGGACTTTCCTTAATCTTATTACCGTTTGTTACGGCTTTCATTCATTTATTCATTACATGAACCCCACGTTTATTACTCATTCTAATGTCGAAGCCATACCGTTCGTTGCATGCTAAGACCGATTGTTCATCGCAACAACATTGCATTCACAGCGTCTATACGCTTTACACTTATATCTCATCATTACAACATATCATCGAAATGTTAAGGTTTAAATTACTTTTTTAAGTGTTACTTTAGGTGAACAATATGTTCTTTATCTTTCATTTTACTTTCCCCCAGAGTTGAGCAACTAAAAGCTCTTCTCTGGGCTTGGCTCTGCACCGGCGCCGGTACCCTTCTTTCCTCTCGCACTGCAGCGCCAGTCAGCAGTAGCTAACTTCCCGAGCTGGCACTGCGTCGCCGCCTCCCAAGGCATGGTTGGCGCTATGGCGCCGAGCCTTAATCCTTGAATTTTTTTTCTAAGTCTTTTACAAACTTGAGACACTTACTTTGCAATACCATAACTTCTTCGTTATAACTCGGAACAAGGTTGTTCCAAAGACATTCTTGTTCATATCTTATGTACTTCGATTCCCCTTGGATAAAAATTCATTCTGAATCCGTTAACATGTCATTCAATTGGCTTAATATTCATCACTAGTTCGTTTTACGCTCTTAACGCTTTTCGTTCGTTCGTCCGTAATTCGGTCATCCAAACGCGGAACTTATTTGTTCTTGAGTCCACGACTCACGTTTTCTACGTTCTCTTACATTCTTATGAAACCCTACATATTCGGGTTCATTTACTAACTTTCTAATTCTTGTTTGTCTTTTACGAAATTTTTGTCATAACTTCGTTATAGCTTAGTTTAATCCGTTCTTCATGAATATTTCTACCGTTCCTAACCAAGAAATAAGCAACTAACTTATACGCGATGGTTTTAAATTTGTTCATCAACAACGTTCTTAATGTGTTCTTCGCGTTCTTCGTTCGTTCTTCATTTTTAATCCATACTTTGATTATGATTTCACTTTTTCTTAGAATTTGGTGTTATAAAACATCATTCGTTACTAATATCACCAAATCGTTCATATGATTCATTCGGATCGCTCAAATTCATTACGAAACTTATACTTCCTTAAGAAATTTATAAACTAAAATTTTAATTCTTATTTCTTTGTTTTCTCATGATTTCAACCATATGAAAATCATTCTTACATCTTTTACTTCTATTCTCATTAAGTTATGTTTTGAACATATAAAACTTTAAGAAAATTTATTCAGAAGTTAGGTTTTCGATACCTTTCTTCTTTAATCTCCTTCCGTCGGACAAAGTTTGCTCACGAGCAAACTTTTCCTACTCCACTTCCCTCCCATCCGAACTCTCTCTCTCTCTCTCAAGTGTTGGTGGTTTTCAAAATCACCAACAAATGAAATTAAGGCTTCCTTTTATAGATTGTCAAAGTTAGGGGCAAAATATTCATTTTGCCCCTAAAGTTACTATTCACACCTCCTTACTATTCCACCTCCTTACTATTTCACCTCATTACTATTCACGAGGCTTCTACCGGAAGCTTCGTGCTTTCGTCTTTCGGGATTCGTCCGACAGTTCGTGTAAGACCCCAAATTATTAATAAATAAAATTTAATTTCCTCTATTTATTATTCTGAAATAGTAAGGGTTGATTTGATTAATGTGGTTAGTTATGGGTAAAATGCGCAAATATTTTAAATAAGCAAGTGGTTATAAAATATTCATTGTTGTTGGGGAATATTCGCTTGGTCGTGGAATATTCTTACTGTCGGAGAATATTCGTAAGACGACGCAGTATTTTGTGGGCCCCATAACGGAAAGCGATTGGATGAAGAAAATGATAAAAATAAGTTGTTTATAAATAACGGCGTAGTTGTTACAGTTAATACTGTTGGAATACCCGGTGGTTAAAGCACGGTAATACGCGTTGTTGCACAGTAGCACACGGTATTGCACCAATTATTGATTCTTACGTAAGAAGGCACTACTCAATAATTGTTACAGTAATTACTGTTCAATATTGTATTTTATTGGTTCAATAATTGCTGCGTTGATATTTTATATTACTGTTGTTTTAATAACTGTCACTACACAGTATTTTCTATTATCGGAACAACAATTCATATTATCTGAATAATATTATTAGATAAAATTATTGGCAATGTCTAGAAAGTTCTGTCTAAGGAGAGGTTTGGTCATCTAATTGCGCGCCAGTAAGAAGATATCCTTATTGGAAAGCCCCCTCTTTCCTGGGAACGGCCTGGTTGCTAGTACTGTGATTCTGTAATATTATTTATGTATAATTAATTATTGATTTATATGATAAGGAAATATTAATTTTATGTGGATATAGATGGAGAAAATTTTTAATGTGACAATTGTTGAAAATTAATATTTTATCTTTTTCTGATAAAATAATTCATTTAAATATATTATTTTAATAATATATTGATGGTGGTATTTTTACAATGAATGTGGGATATATGAGTATATGAGGAGGAAGAGTATTTTTGTGGCATTAAATGATTAACACATGTTTTGTGTGTTGGTGGACATAATTCTTGATCGAAAATTTATTATTGACTGTAAAATCGCCCGTTTGTGAATTTCGGTCAATTTTTGTTTGGAATTTAGAAAAATTTTCTTCTGCAAAGTTGTAGAGAATTGAATTTCCTATAAAAACTCGCGATATTCGAATTTTCTGATAAAAGGGCTATTTATTATGAATTATTGACGTTCTGAAGTTCCGAAATAATTGATTTTTGGAAGTTTTAATTATTTTTTTCAAAGAAAACGTTTTTTGTTTGTTTTGTGGGCTACAACATGTGCATAATGAGCGGAGTTCAGATGGTCTTGAGGTGGGCTTGAAAATTATATATATATATATATATATATATATATATATATTAATATTATATTAAATTTTCTACTTTGGTGTTCTAAGCATTTTTCTATAAATAGGGTGCTTAGGTTAGAATTGAAAATCACACCAGAAACACAAGTTTCTCTCTATTTCTCTCTCTATATCGAGCGTATTCTTGTGAGTATTTGATACTTTGAGTGTTGCTATACGGTGCAAGTTTCCTTCAGCACTATATCTAGTATTCCAGTCAGAAGTACCGTCTTTCCGAGGTAAGGGATATTATTTCTTCTTAAATGATATTATTTTCTTCAATATCATTATGCCGAAGTATTGATCTGAACTTTTTATCAAATTTGGAACTTTTCATGTCGGGGTTACTATTCATGAGTTACTATTCACGAGTTACTATTCACCGAAAAATGAAATTTTCTTCTTTTCGTCCAAAATATCTATTCTGGATACTAGCTTTGATTGTATCTATGTTTTGATCATTCTTGAATTTTACTCCACTATGATTATTTATGAGGTATTTTTGGACATGGAATAGCTGAAATACGAATCCTTAATATTTATTATTTTGTTTCACTGGATTCGTTTCCTTAAAAATATTTTTCATCATCCTCAATCCTAAATGATGATATAAATGAATATCTTTGGCCTGTAGTGCAAAGATTAATGATTTCTGATGAATATCTTTGGCCCGTAGTGCAAAGATGAACAGGTGTTGAGGTGAACATGACCAACTGATGAATATCTTTGGCCTGTAGTGCAAAGATGACTATTTGATTCAAGATATTTATTGATTGATATTACAGGGATAAAATGTTGATGATGGGCTTTTAAATTCATAGATAATCGTAGATTTCATTCTCTACGTAACTTTTCTATGAATTATTATTTTCCGCTGCGAATATTGATTTAAAACTTGTTGTCTATTGTATTCTATTAAATTTTTCCCTGTTGAAGACTAACGATAATTTGTTGTATATTATCTTAGTCATAATATTCTTTACTGGGCTAGTTGAGCTCACCCTTTTCCTTGTTGTTCCATTTTCTTCTCAAGAGGCGAGAATGTAGCAAGTACTAGTCGGGGTATGGAATGAAGGTTCTAGGAAGTTGTTTTAGTAGTCCTCACCATTTTTTTTTGTAAAGTATTGTACCAATAATTGTAATGAGGACTTATTTGAGTGTGAATATTGTCTAGATGACAATATTTGTATTTACACTCACAGTTTTTATGTTGTATTAATAAAGTTGTAGTTGTTTTTGTACCATGTTATTGACGACTCAGAATGGGTGTTGTATACCTGTTTTGGGGGCGTCACAGTTCGAAAACTGCGATTCTCGGAATCTAAATATTTTTGGATATTTCGTTTTTCCTTTACCGATTAACTTTTACATATTTTTTGGATCTCCGAAAAATTGAAAAATACTTTTTGATGTTAAGCGTTTTCCTTCACGTTTTCCCCTAACGTAGTTAAACGAATGAAAAGTACGTAACAATACTTTTCGTCATTTTTATTTCGTCCGATTTTTACGCGTTTTTCGAGAAAAATTTTTATTGGCTTAATTAACTTTTCACGATATATTATCGTCAAATCTTTCGATGGAATGTCATTTCGACATACCGAACTCTCGGAAAGTCTTAGGTTATTCCATAACCCTTAGGTTTCGTCGGGTGAATAGTGTCTATTTTGTCTTTTTCTTTGAAAATATTTTTGTTCCACGAAATTTTTTATTTTTGTCTTGAAAATTCTTACTCGTTCAGTCTAGCTCGTACCCAGAATCCTCCCGTATTATAATCATCCTAGGTTCTAAAACGATTAATAAACACAAAACACATAATATTATTAATAAAAATTCATTTTATTAATAACTAATTCTTTAAACTTAAATTCTGGACAATCAGGATTCTCCGGGTTGTTACATTATCTCTGAAAGACGATTCAGCCCTCCTGCATGGTTAGTAACAGGAATGCAAAATTTTGAATGTCTACAGTCATAATATATTTTACTGGGCTAGTCGAGCTCACCCTTTTCCTTTTTGTTCCATTGTTCTTCTCAGGAAATGGGACTAATCGGGAAGTGGAGTAATGGTCTGAGATAGTTACTATAGAAGTATTCACTGTGTTGTGAAATAATGTGATAATAAATGTAATGAAAATTTTATTTGAGTTTGAATTTGAATATTGTCTACGAGACAATATTTGTATTGAAACTCGCAACTTCTGTGTTGTCGTATTTTGCACGACAGTTTACTAGTTGTAAATATGGAAGTTTGTATTTTAATTCTGTACCATGTATTTTGGCGACTCAAAATGGGTAGTTGGGACCTATTTTGGGGGCGTCACATTTCTCTATTCTAAGTCTTTGTACATTTATTATTTTATTCAGGACTTCACAAATTTTATGTTTACAAATATACATCAAGTATTTCATCATCAAATCTTGTACATTTGTAATATCGTGTAGATTCTAAACAATCTCCCCCTCAATAAATAAATCTTTCAAACACGCAGATTCCTAACATAATTAAATTTTAAACTACATAAAAGTTAATATAAGATTATTTTTTGAGGTTCGATAGACATGCAATTAAGTTTGTCTTGTATTTTTTTTAAAAAATTAAAAAATTCCTTTTCATTCCACTAGTTTGCCTTTTAGTTTTTATGTGTGTGCATATAATCCATCCATCGATTCCACAAATTGAGTTCAATTTACAAAATATACAAAGATTAAAATTGTATTTATATTCTATTTTATCCTTAAATAAAAAATTATTTGTTTTATTATGATGACATCATAATAAAAATATAATGAGAAACTTGATTATGTTGTATCATTTTATACTCTTAAGTTAGCACCATATTTTTTTTAACATACATATACTTATGTTAATGAACAAAATTTCAAAGTAAAAGGGTCAAGTGCCCAACCAGGCAACCAGTATCCTCCCTTGTCCTTAATGTGATTTTAATCATGTTATCTCCATTCTCTAATACTTTGTCCTCAATGCGATTAATTTCTAGATTATATTTGGGAGAAGTTTTTTCTTGTTATTTTTCATATTTTAAGCGATAAAATCAAATACTTACATTTTCCTCAAAGAAAGAAGATTAGAGAACGAAAAAAGATCTCCTCTAAGAATGAGGATTTTGTCTTTCATTTTCTTTGTGTTTTTATTTATCTTTATTCCGTGGTAATTTTCTGTCACAATTGTATTCAATAAGGAATAATAATTGATCTAGGTCCTTACAGAGGATTGAGGATTGAGGAATGAGGATGGCAATGGGGCAGGTCCGGTTTGCAAAATATATCTCACCTCAAACATTCTCAAAATTTTAAAAATTAAAGCAACTCTCTAGTTCGTAGAGCTTTGGGTTCTCCATAGGACCCTCTTTTTTTTTTAAAATTTATAATTATGAATATAATATTTTTATATAATAGTAATAAATAATATATATATATATATATATATATATATATATATATATATATATATAAGTATAAAAAGCATTTAATTATAAATATACATGGCGGGGTTGAACGGGGTAGTATAATATAATCCGGTCCGAACTCCACTCGTGGACAATTGTCATTCATAATCTCAAATTTAAAGTGTCAAATGTAATTTAGAAATATGTCCCATGGCTCCGACACTATGGACGGTGAGATTTATCCTAAACTTTAGACGGCTCAGATAATTTATTAGGATGAGCGGAAAATTCATAATCATTTGTATTTTGTTAGATAGATTAATTGATTCAAATATATATATATATATATATATATATATATATATATATATATATATATATATATATATATATATATATATATAGTCCGCTTCTAAAGGGAACCAAAAAAAGCGGACTAAAAACGAATCGGCTATAGCAACGATTTTTTCCGTCGCTATAGCATAGAAAACTGTCGTTATAGCCGACTATATCTAAGGCGACGGTTCGAACCGTCACTATATGTCAGAAAACTATCGCTATAGCCCGGTTCGTCTTTGGTTCGTTGAAGAAATTTTTCATATATATATATATTAGAAGTACATCACTTATAAATTGTCATGTATTAAAATATTTATTTGATACTTTATTTAAGAATTCAAACCCAAATTTGAGGACCTCAACATTAATATTATCATCAAACAAATTTGCAAAAAAAGAAAATTAAAAAAATCTAACCTAAATTATTATAAACATATAGAAGTTGAATATAATTATGCCACTTACAAATAATTGCATCATGTAGTGACTACTGACTAGCGAGCCCCTATGTTTGACTTTTCCTTCAATCTACTAAGAAGAAGTGTGTAATTGAAAGTTTATTTATTCAAGTTAGGCTCTCCTAATTCCTCGATTCTCCAAGTTATTTATGGAGAAAGAAAAAACCAAAAAGGGATTCCATTCCATTTTTTCAAACCCTAAAATCAAAGATTCATTCTTTTAGCCAAGATCCTTTTGATTTGCCTAACCCTAGGTCCTTTTTGACAATCTTTACAAAAAATATGAATTTTAAACTATAAAACAACTTTCATTCATGGCCACCGGCTTTGACTCTTCCATGGCAAGCAAATTAGTAGACACGTTTAAAATTGAAAATGAGAAAAAGATCCCTAGCATGTACCAAAGAAATGTCGAAGATGGCTTGAATCATGTGATTAATTATAGAGAGTATGACTAACCACAAAGGAATCTTATGCTTTCTTAAAAACTAAGAGTTCTGGAAAATAAGAGGAATAATCAGTTTAATTTGGGAATGTTAATAATGTCAGAGTAACATTTATGCTATATTGTAAATGTTAACGCCAAGTTTCGTCTGTGCGTCCAATCACAGAATCCACGCGCTGAAACCTGCACAATAACAGATCGCACAGAAGCTTGACGGTCGTGCCGCCGGGGGATAGCTCCGGTGTGAGAATAAGTACAGGCTGTTCACAAGGTTTAACAATGGAGGCTTAAGTGTTTAGTGCTCAAAGATGTATTACCTCTTAATTGTAACCTTGACCTGGTATTTATAGTACTCTCACTGCCTTAGCCTCCTTCTCCGAGTTGGAATAAGATTCCTAAATATGGTAGTTACCCATATTTGGGTCCAACACAATCATCTTAAAAGGTACAAGTAGAATCCGTTTTCCAACACTACCTTTGGAGTTGCCTTGTTGACATATGATTAGGGTTAGGGCCCTTAACCACGTACGCCCCTCATCACCCCCAACTTTGTATGTGGGCTGCTCAACTGCACAGGCCTAACCCCTCAGCCTCCTTCAGCACCGGTCTGGACCCCGACCCAAAGGACGCGAGGACCTGACCTCGACCTCTCCAGACTCCACCAGATCCCGGCGTAATGGGCTCGGGACATATAGGCCTATCCTCTTCGGTTCCTACCCAGGTCGGTAGTCATCATGAGGGTCGATAAAACACGCCCGAACAGTAAATATTTACCTTAATTTTTTGATTATTAAGCACGTAGATTTATAAGCAATATTAGTGGTAACCTTTTGGAGAGATGTGTAGTAAGTAGGACCCTTTTATAATTCATGCTAATATTATGTATTGATAAGTTTCACAATTATAATTCACCATAAATTTATCACAATACATAGTAGAACTTCATAACAAATACATATTTAACTACATTTTTATACTTGTTTTAATAGCACTTTGAACTTCAACCACACTTATTGTTTTGATAACATAATTATTGCTCTAGTACTATCCATTAACTTAATTTGTTTGTTTAAGTTCTTAAAAGGAAGGTGATATTAACCTGTGCTCAAAGAGTATTGGAATAAGGCAATTGTTTTATATAGATAAATATATCCTTAACAACTGATATATAATGATTTCCCGGCCTATTTCAAATTTAAGGACATATTTTTTTAGAACAAAATACATTTTTTTTTGTTTCATACTTTTTGCCTGTTAATATCAACTTTAGTTTCTACACCTATGAGTCCATTTTGTAGACATTGTTCAATTAATATGTAGTTCAAAGCAAATAATTTCCACCAGCCTAACTCCTAAGAATGAAATGTAATTCATGCCATTAATTTGAATAAAGTGTTCAATATATTCCATCAAATAATTTTTTCAAGCTTTCCAAAATTCTTTCAATATATTCCATTCAGTCATCTTTCATTAATTCTTTTACACATTCTTCTGGAGGCTAAGAAATTATGATTCTGATCTTTTATTTCAAAGTGGGATTTTCATTCTTCCACATGCTTAGGTATCATTTATTATTATGTTATTTGTCAAATTTCTCCCCCCTTTGGAATTTTTATATCACAAGTTAGGAAGAGATTTTATCCTTGTTTTATTTAAAAATTTTAGATTCTTCAACAAAATTAGTTATTACGTACTTGATTAGGTTGCACCTTTGCTTTTGATTTTTCTCTTTCTAATATTCTGACCACAATAAAGGAATTCTGATTCTAGTTTTTAGCAAAGATTGTTGTGAACCTTCAACAAGTTTAGCATCAGTTTGGCAGAACAGTGCAGTGTGATTTGTTAAACTACTATTTAATTTAAAAAAGTTTAGTACAATTTTTTAATAAAAAAAATTAAAATAGTGTTTATTTACAAATTGTAAAAGTGCTTTTATAAAAGAGCGATACGGATTAGAGTTCTTCTAGGCTGACCGGCCTTTTCCGACCGGAGTAGTGACCGGCCAGAATTTTTATTTTTTTATTTTTTTTGGCTTTTGACTACAAAATAATTAATGTGATTTATTGGAACTGAAATTTTTACAAAATGCAGTGATTTAGATATCTGTTTGGATACACGTAACAAACATGATTATACGACTGTATAACCCGGCCGGTCACTACCCCGGTCGGAAAAGGCCGGTCAGCCTAGAATTTTTCTACGGATTATATGCAGCACTCCGGGTGTATTGACGTGCGCAACCGGCATTCTTTAACGGGTAAAGTAGACTAATTAATTACCATGTTTGGTTATTAAAAGATTATTTTAACTTACATGATTGAATGACAAATATGTACATTATACTAAAATGTTACCGCACCACTTCGCCAAACGGAGTAGAACAAGATTGTTGTGAACCTTCAACAAGTTTAGGCATTGTTTTGGTTAACTTTTTTATTTTATTTGGTCCATTGTTTTGGTTATGTTATTCTTTATTCTAGCCCTTTTAATTTACTAGCTACGTAAATCAAAAGAGAAATATACTGTCTGTTAACGTCAAGATCTTTCAACGAACTCCAATCACTTAAAGCTCGTTCAAATCCTGCACAGTTTAACAAGTCAACACCTAAAGCTTGACGGCTTGACCGTCAGGGGATAGCACCGGCGTGAGAGTCAGTACAGGCGATCACAAGGTTATCAATGGAGGAAAAATATCTAGTGTCTAGAGAGAGATAATAATTTGGTTAAATGTTGTTACCTTTTCCTTTGTGTGATCTTTGTCCCATATACCCCAAGCCCGGTTTACCGTGCCACCCACTACCGTCTGACACAGACTCTTATCTCTGATGATCTCAGCCGACTACATGCAGCCCACCCACTACCTTTGGCCAATGTTTTCTACCGCCGGCCGACTATCAACTTATCCACATTAATGATTTGCAGATAAGACAGTCAACTGTCATATTCTTTCATCATTACCGGTCAAAACCCAAAAAGTAGATATTATTTGTCCAATGGGTCAGCCCAAAGATTCGGCCCAACCACTCAAGACATAATAAATACAACCCAAGGGAGGAGCCCAACTGGTCCGGCCCAATACGAAAAGTATCATGGCCCAACATTGCCCCCTAGTCTTTTATTAAACATGATATTTAATGGAAGACGAGACCCAAATGATGAAATACCGGTTATCAACATAGATAAGAACCAGAAGCCCAAAAAAAAAAATAGCCCAGTCCGGTTAATATCTTAAAGCCAAATAAGGACGCTAACTCTTCACATTCATCATCATTGCTGTCAATTAATTGTGCCGCCCTCGTGTATCGTGCAACTGTCAGTATAAAAAGTAATTTTTCCCCAAATTGACAGCTTTTACCTGTCAATTTGAATTTCGAACGCCCTTTCGAGCTCTAGACTTCTCTCTTTCTCTCAAATTTCTTCCTCTTCTCTGCAAATTTTCAATAATGGCATCCCAAGGTTCTAATACTCCAATTCCCATCGTCGCCATTCCCTTTACCATTGTTCCTCCTACACCTAGCCCCATTAAGGCAGCTTTAGGGTCAAACCCTAACCCATCTGGTACCCCAAGTAAGAACACACCAAAAAAAAAACTTCCAAACCGTTCTGTGTTCTTTCAAAGTGCAGAACAGTTTCCCCATGCCAACACTCTATCGTCCCTGTTTGAAAAATACGTTCAAAATGCACATGAACGGTACCAAATCCCAGTAACTCATCAATTGCGACGTCCCACAGCCACCGAGAGGATGTATCGGTGCCCGAAGGGCTGGACCGCCATGCCTCTAACACTTCTGGAAAAAGGGGTTCGATTCCCCTTACATGTCTTTCTGGTTACCCTTTTGGGGTTCGTTGGCATCGGATTCGCCCAACTGGTCCCAAATTCTTACATCCACATTTTGGCGTTCATCGCCTTCTACCACGAGGTAGGCGTCGCCCCTACCCTTGACTTCTTCTTCTCCATATATACCATCACCAAGTCCCGAGAAAAAGGGCTTCAAAGTCCTGGGCAAGATAGCTTCAAAGCCCGGAGAGAACTTCGAAAGACGCTCTCTGATCAATACTCCTTCCAGTAACAGAGGATGGCACAAGGAGTGGCTTTTCGTCAAAGGGCCTGAGATTGTCTCTCTTCCAGATTGGACAACGTTGGATAAAGTTTATGTTAACTTCGGTGATATAGCCGAAGAATGTGTCAAAGAAATGATTGAACTCTTAGACAACTTCCCGAAGAAGGAATGGGGTCATGATCTCCTCACCAAACAAGCTTGGTTGTATGACCACAAACGTAAGTCTCAAATTTATATTAATTTATAACTGGCTGATCTTCATTTTGGTAAACTGATCTAATAGAAGGTATCTCCTTGTTACACTATCTTTGATAAAACCCACATCGATCGACCGAAGGGATTTGGAAAAATTTCTTTCGGGCAAACCTTCATCACCCACCACTGAAACTCTTCAGGAAGAGGTTCCGGCTTTTGAAGCCAAAGATGCCGAGGATCCTCCTATAGAACCAGAAATTGCAGAAGAAACCCTCCGACCTCGTAAGAAGAAGAGGGCTATTCGAAAGCCAAGATCTATATCTCAAGAATCTCAACCAATTTCTACCTCCAGCTTGATTGATATGCCCGCAAACGAACGAATGTAGGCTCTTCGCATCAAGAAAAGGCGAATCAAGGTAAACCCTTTGTCTGCTGATGACCTTCGGGTCCCCCCTCCTGTGGAAATCATTGTTTCTAAAGAAGAATTTGAAGAACAACCAGGAACTTCAGCTCCATTTCAGAAAAGAAAATAGCCCTCGGAAGATCAGCCACCACCGCCTACGGGGCCTACTCTTGTTCAACCTCCACCTCCTACAGATTTGCCCACTCAATCTCCTATTCGCAACGAGTTTCACATGCCTTCTCCACCACAATCATCCCCCACTGCCTTCCAGCACGAAGCCATGTCCTCACCCAATGTATGGCTTGAGTTCAATGCGAACTTTCCCTTCCAACTGTTTAACTCCTTTGTTCGGGAGACTGATGACCATCGGTTCGGAAATAGCTCGATTAGGGATTTAATCGAGGAAGGAGCTACCATGCTAAGGTGAGTTAGTTGTTCAATATGGATATTTGAAATTATGTACATCTCTTGACAATTAACTGATCATCTTTGAATATCTGCAAGCGAATGCTGTCTTCGGGAGGCTTCTTCCCAGACATAAAGAAGTTGAGGCCGAAGAAGCCGCAGCCCGAAGAGAGAACATTATTCTGAAGTCAGCTTTGATTAAGGAAAGAAGTGACCTCGGTACTGCTCTCTTCAACAACGAATGCCTCCAAAAAGATATGAACAAATTAAAAGAGAAAATGGAGGCAGCGGAGGCCACTCCCCAAAAAGCTAAGGTCAATCACCGAACCATTACCGAGATGAACGCGGATCTGGTTCATAGAAACGAAATCCTTGCTGAAAGTAACAATACGCATGTGAAGACCAACAAAAGCTTGACACTGCGAGTAAATGAGCTCGAAGCCAAGGAATTACGAATTCAGAAGGAACGAGCGAAAGATCGAGAGAAGTTCGAAGAGGAGCTTCGTGAACTCCGCGCCCTGAGAGATCTTGGTCCTCCCCTGACCGAAGATCTTTGCAAGCAAATCCAAGAAGAGTATCGGCAGTCAGCTGAGTTGAATGAGAAGGTGGTTCAGATGTTCTCTGATGGTTATTATGAATGCCGAAGCAAGGATAAGGCAAAACTTGTTGCAGCTAAGGTTGATTCAGCCATACTCGATTCTTCTGAAGACGAAGCTGATACCTGAAGACGAGTCTCCTCTTCCTTAGTTCATAGGACTTCTGTAAAAATTTCTATCTTTTTTTTAATCAGTATTATGTTAATGAAATATCGGCTTCGTTTTCCTTATTACTCCCTTACAATTACTTTATGTCAATACTTCAATATCAATCAACTTGAAAAATGTACAAGCTCTTTATGAACATAACTTAAACTGTTAATTAACGATTTAGGCAAGTCATATAACATATAAGATTAAGTAAAGTAACGAAGAAATCCGAACTCAACACTTAGACAAAATTTGGTAATAAAGTAAAGGAATACTTATTCGTTACCGAAGTATGAGGTAGATCTGCTTCATAGGGAATTTGTTTACCACGAAGGGCCTAACAAACCCACAAGATTCCACCGACTAAATAGGTTACCATCGAATGGTCAACGAGTTCACCCGAACCTCCTTACACCGATGACATTTGCCTACCACGAAGGGCCTGACAAATTCATAAGGACCACCTGCCGATAAGGCTACCATCAAATGGTCAGCGAGTCCACCCGAACCTCCTTACACCGATGACATTTTCCTACCACGAAGGGCCTGACAAATTCATAAGGACCACCTGTCGATAAGGCTACCATCGAATGGTCAGCGAGTTCACCCGAACCTCCTTACACCGATGACATTTGCCTACCACGAAGGGCCTGAAAAATTTATAAGGACCACCTACCGATAAGGCTACCATCGAATGGTCAGCGAGTCCACTCGAACCTCCTTACACCGATGAAGTGAACAACAACGAACATAAGACTTGTTGAGAAAAAAGGATCTTTTATTGATGATGACTCAAACATTTACAGACTTCCGGTATACTGACACTGTATCTACTGAAAGTACTTCCGAAGCCTGCCAGCATGTCAAGTATTCTTGATTTTTGATCCGTCTTATTCCTTCAACCGATAAGTCCCTAGCTTTGGTACTTCAATAACTTCATATGGTCCTTCTCAGTTCGGCATCAGCTTTCCCAAGTTCTGAGGCATAGATGATTCGACTTCTCTAAGAACAAAATCTCCCACTTCAAATCTGCGAAGCTTTACCCCCTTATTGTAATGCTTAGCCACTCTTCATTGATAGGTCGCCAATCTGATCAAAGCTATTTCTCTGACTTCTTCGAGTAAATCTAGATTGACCTTCAGCCCTTCTTCATTATAAATCTCTTTGAATTGACTGACCTAAAAACTTGGAGATCCAATTTCTACTAGGACTAAGGCATCAGTACCATAGGCCAGTCTGAAAGTTGAATCCCCTGTTGTAGTCCTCGCTGTAGTCCGATAAGCCCATAACACGCTGAGCAGCTCCTCTGGCCATCTTCCCTTAGCTTCATCCAGTCTACGCTTGATCCCATTCAGCAGCGTTCTGTTGGTCACTTCGACATGTCCGTTCGACTGTGGATGAGCTACTGAAGTCTTTATGTGCTGAACTCCTAGTTCCTTCAAAAATGCTTCAAACTGACGTCCGTTGTCCGATATCACCACCTTAGGAATTCCGAAACGAAACACTACTGACTCCTTCATGAACTTTAAACATTCTTGTTCTGTTATTAACCTAAGTGGCTTCGCTTCAACCCATTTGGTCATATAATCAATGGCGACTATAACAAAACTGACCTGACCTTTAGCTTTCGACAATGGACCTAGTATATCAACCCCCCAAGATAACAAAGGGTATAGGAGATAAAATTGAGTATAGCTCTTCTGGTGGCTGATGTGGGATCGGACTATTGAGTTGACACTTCTCGCACTTTTTAACATACTCCGTAACTTGAAGATGGTAGGCCAGTAGTATCCTTGACGAAGTATTTTGTAGGATAATGACTTAGCAGCCATATGGTCGCCACAGATGCCTTTGTGAACTTCCCGAAGGGCATAATCAGCTTCAAACGGAGTTAAACATTTCAGCAGTGGAGACGAAAAGGCCCTTCAAAAAAGATCCCCATCTATCAGAACGAAGTTAGCACTCTTGTATTTGATTTTCTTGGCCAGCATCTGATCCGAAGGTAAGACGCCATTTGCCAGATACTCCAGATATGGAGTTAACCAGCAGTTAGAGCGATCAATGCACATTACCAATTCATGTTGAACACTAGGATGTTGTAAAATTTCTAAGTAAACTGACCCATAAAAAATGTTAGCATCTGTAGTGGCTAGCTTTGAGAGTGCATCGGTGATGGAATTGTCATTACGCTCGACTCCTTGGAACTCATATGACTGGAAATACTAAAGTTGATCTTTCAATTATGCCAAGTACTTGACCATTCTATGACCTCGAGCTTCATATTCCCCTGAGACTTGCTTGACGACCAACTGAGAATCACTGAAGATGACTATCCTCTGCACTTCGAGACTCTTAGCCAGTCGTAACCCTGCTAGCACCGCCTCATACTCTGCTTCGTTGTTCGTTGCTCTGAACTCGAATCTGATGGGCTGCTGCACTTTGAATCCATCCGAATTTGTCAAAATGATCCCTACTCCACTGATGTATAAAGTAGAAGACCCATCTGCATACAGCGTCCACGAGCTCTGCTTCTATTGAAGAACTGCAACCGCTCTATCAGACCCCTCAGCTTTTGCAACAACTTCATCCGCTTCAGAAAACGAACACTCGACCACAAAATCAGCCAAGGCATGCCCCTTAATAGCTGTTCGGGGATGATATTCAATAAAAAATTGGGACAACTCCATCGTCTATGCAGCTAATCTCCCCGAAACTTCAGGTTTGCCCATAATTTTTTTTCAAAGGCTAATCTGTGTATACCACTAACAACCGACCCTGGAAATATTGCCTAAGCTTTCGACTAGCTATCATCAAATCAAGGGCAAATTTTTCAATATTTGGGTACCTTATTTCAGCATCCGTAAGGACATGGCTTACGTAGTAAACCGGGTGCTGCTTACCCCCTACTTCACGCACCAAAACTGATCCTACAGCCAGGGAACTAGATGATAAGTACAAATACAAATGCTCAGCAGGAGCGGGCTTAACAAACAAAGGTATGACACCCCCAAAATTAGGTATACATCACCCATCTTGAGTTGCCAGATACATGGTACAGAATTCAAATACAACTTAACAATACAATTGTCGTGTACAATACGACAAAACATAAACTGTGAGTTTGAATACAAATATTGTCTACTAAAGAGTATACAAACTCAAAAGGAGTCCTCATTACAATTATTATCACACTATTTCACAGAATAGTGAGGACTACTAATGCACCATCTAGGACCATCACTCTATTCTCTGACTAGTCCCAGCTACGTTCTCATTTCCTGAAGAGAACATTGAAGGAAAGGGTGAGCTCAACTAGCCCAGTAAGAAATATTATGACTAAGATAATGCAGAATAATTTATCGTTAGCCTTCAACAGTGTTAAACTGATAAAATATAATAACTATCAAGTTTAACTATAGCGGAATAAGAAATCCATTAGAAGAGTCAAGTAGAAAATAAAATCTACTATCTTCTATGATTTAAAAGGTTTTTATGACTTTTATCGCTGGGACTCAGCTTAATAAATAATCCACATCATCGAATCACCCCTGCACTATGGCCAAGGATATTCTTTAGTATCACGATCACAAATTATCCATGCACTACGGGCCAAGGACATTCGTGTATTCATTAATGGTCATGTTCATGCCAACAACTGTCTATCAATGCACTACGGGCCAATGAGGACTTTTACCACATCATTTGTAACGTTACGGTCATGATTACACCGAATAATCCCTGATCATAATCATACCAAGTCCATCTATGCACTACAGGCCACAGATGACTTTCAACAAAATATAAACATGAGGATGATGACAATGATATAAGAATTCAATAAAACAAGTTTAAGAATTAATTTATCTAGGAACTGATAACGTCCAAATTGTTAACATGATACTGCTTTGTAGAGTAAAATTCAAGAATGCTCAGAAGAATATTTTCAAGAAAAGATACTGGATGAAGCGCAAATATCAAGGATATTCCACTAATTTCATGGAGTATTGAAGTCAAAGTTTTAACCAACTGAGTATAGTAAAGAATGGAATAACAAAAGAAATCACCATGCATGCGATAGACCGCACATGAAGGTTATTCCAATAGAATAATAAATAACGGAACCATGTCTGGTGTAAAACGCACAGACAGGATATTCCAACATAATAATAAATACTGGAACCAGGTCCGGCGTAAAACACACAGACAGGATATTCCAACAGAATAATAAAAACTGGAACCAGGTCCAGCGTAAAACGCACAGACATAATATTCTAACAGAATAATAATAAAGACGGAATAATAAAAGAATGTCACCAAGTATAGGTAGTCCGTGTATACTGGTTATTCCAGCAGAATAATAAAGAATGGAATAACAGAAGTTCTCTTCATGAATACAAAAGAAATAATACCCCTTACGGGTACAACAAATAATATTCCCTACCGTAAAAGAATAATATTCCGACTGGTAGGGCAAGGTTATTCTTGAAGAAAACTTCCTACGCTCAAAGCTTTCTAAAACTCTAAAATACGCTCAAGATTATAGAAGAAGAATTTCTCTGGATTTCTGGTGTGGTTTTCAATTCTAACTAAGAATCCTATTTATAGGAGAATGGAAGGGCACTGTGTAATGAAAATATCACAGATACAATAATTATGCAATCAGGGATGAAAACATTTTGTAACTCACCGATGCATATTTTCAATCACCCAACCAATAGGAATAAAGCAAGAATATATATATATATATATATAATATATATATATATAATATATATATATATATAATATATATTATATATAATACTCCCTTTTTCCACCATTAATATATATCCACTACCAATTTTTTCTTACTTCCGACACACACACACACACACACTAAATAACATATATAATATATATATATATATATATATATATATATATATATATATATATATATAATAAAAACAAACACTTCCCTCATCATTTCAATACTCCACCAAAATCCACTAACATATATAAATATATAAAATATCTCATAAACATCACATTAATAATTTTAACAACATTTATTACCTTTATTATAATTCACAATATTAATCAACCAGGTTGTTCCCAGGAAAGAGGGGGCTTTCCAATAAGGATTTCTCCCTATTAACGCGCAATTAGGTGACCAAACCTCTCCGTGACAGAACTTCTAGACATCGTTAATATTGCAAATAATAATATTAATAACTTTGTCGTCTCAATTATTGATTTAATAATATATAAAAATATCGACAATAATTGAATCAAATAACGTGAGATACTATGCAACAATTACTATAGCAATAATTGAACAAAACTGAGTGACTTCTTACGTAAGTATCAATAATCAATACCGTGTGCTACTGTGCAACTACGCGTATTACTGTACTTTTAACACCGGGTGTTTCAACAGTTAACGGTAAAACTTCCGCCGTTATTTTCATAAAGTATTTTTGTCGTTTTCTCAATCCAAAAATAATTTCGTTGTGGGGTCCACCAATGATTTTGCCGTTGTACGAATATTCCCTATTAAAAGGAATATTCCACGACCAATCGAATATTATATAACAACTTGCGTACTTTGCAAAATTTATAAATATTACCCACAACTATAACATTATATCAAATTTACTCCATAATATTCAAAAATGATATTTATAGCAAATTCATCTTTATTTATAAAAGTTGGGGTCTTACAACCTCCATTTCTTATGAAATTTCGCCCTCGAAATTAGGGTACGTACTTGGTGTTTTGAAGAGGTAAGGATACCTTGATTTTATTTCAGATTCTAACTCCCAAGTCATTTCCTCAACATCGTGGTTTCTCCACAAAACTTTGACTTGAGGTATAACCATGGAGCGTAGAATATGTTCCTTCTTATCTAAGATTTGAACAGGAACCTCTTCACACGTCAAATCTTCCGCTATTTCGTCCGGTTCTAACTCAATAATGTGGTTTGGGTCTTCCACATATTTACGTAACATGGATATATGAAAAACGTTATGAACACGAGACATACTTGGCGGTAAAGCGAGTCTATAGGCCACAGTTCCTACTCGATCGAGGATTAAAAATGGGCCGATGAATTGAGGATTGAGTTTTCCTCTCTTTCCAAATTTCGTAACTCCTTTCCATGGAACAACACGTAACAACACATGATCTCTTATATCGAATTCCACGTCCTTTCGATGAAGATCAGCATAACTGTTTTGTCGATCGTGTGAGGTTTTTATTGTAAAACCCCAACTTTTTGAATAAAGATGAATTTTCTATAAATATTATTTTTGAATATTATGGAGTGAAATTGATATAATGTTATAGTTGTGGGTAATATTTATAAATTTTGAAAAGTACGCAAGTTGTTATATAATATTCGATTGGTCGGGGAATATTCGTTTTAACAGGGAATATTCGTACAACGGCACAATCATTGGTGGACCCCACAACGGAATTATTGTCGGATTGAGAAAACAAAAAAAATACTTTATGAAAATAACGGCGGAAGGTTTACCGTTAACTGTTGAAACACCCGGTGTTAAAAGTACAGTAATACGCGTGGTTCAATAGTAGCATACGGTATTAATTATTGATGCTTACGTGATAAGTCACTTAGTTTTGTTAGTATTATTAATGTAATAATACAGAAAATCTTTTTATATAAAACATAATACTTTTATAAAGTTATTCTATAAATAGAATATATTATATTCTATTATGCATAGTGTTGCATAGTGTCTGTATAGTGTTTTGCATAGTAAAATCTTTTTAAATAAAACAGAATACTTTTATAAAGTTATCTATTTTATTAGACAATAATTAGAATATGTGACGCCCCCAAAATTAGGTATACATCACCCATCTTGGGTCGTCAGATATATGGTACAAAATTTAAATACAACTTACTAATACAACTGTCGTGTACAATATGACAAAACATAACTGTGAGTTTGAATACAATTATTGTCTACTAGAGATTATACAAACTCAAAAGGAGTCCTCATTACAATTATTAACACATTATTTCACAGAATAGTGAGGACTACTAATGCTATCCTCTGGACCATCACTCCGTTTCTCGACTAGTCCCTACTATGTTCTCATTTCTTGAAGAGAATAGTGAAAGAAAGTGTGAGCTCAACTAGCCCAGTAAGAAATATTATGACTAAGATAATGCAGAATAAATTATCGTTAGCCTTCAACAGTGTTAAACTGATAAAATATAACAACATCAAGTTTAATTGCAGCGGATCAAGCAATCCATTAAAATAGTCAAGTAGAGAATATAATCTACTATCTTTTATGACTTAAAAAGTTTTTCATCACTTTTATCGCTGAGACTCAGCTTAATAAATAATCCACATCATCCCTGTACTACGGCCAAGGATATTTATTAGGGTCACGACCACAAATTCCATGCACTACGGGCCAAGGATATTTGTGTATTCATCAATGGTCATGATCATGTCAACAACTATCCATCAATGCACTACGGGCCAATGATGACTTTTACCACATCATTTGTAACATTACGGTCATGATTACATCGAATAATCCCTAGTCATAATCATACCAAGTCCATCCGTGCTTTAAAGGCCACAGATGACTTTTAAAAAATATAAACATGAGGATGATGACAATGATATAAAAATTCAATAAAACAAGTTCAAGAATTAAGTTATTCAGGAACTAATAACGTCCAAATTGTCAACATGATACTGCTTTGTAGAGTAAAATTCAAGTTTTGTCAAGAATATTTCCATGAAAAATACTGAATGAAGCGCAAATATCAAGGATATTCCACTAATTTCATGGAGTATAGAAGTCAAAATTTTAACCAACTGAGAATAATAAGGAAAGAAATAACAACAGAAATCACCATGCATGCGGTACTTCGCATAGGCAGGTTATTTCGATAGAATAATAATAATGGAACCAGGTCAGGTGAAAATCACACCGACAGGATGTTCCAACAAAATAATAAAGAATGAAATAATAAAGACGGAACCAGGTCCGGCGTAAAACACAGACAAGATGTTCCAACGGAAAATAAAGATAGAATAATAAAAACGGAACCAGGTCCGGCGTATAGCACAGACAGGATGTTCCAACGGAATAATAAAGACATAATAATAGAAGAATGTCACCACGTATAGGGTATTCTGCGTATACAGGTTATTGCAACAGAATAATAAAGAAATGAAATAACAGAAGTTCTCTTCTCAAATACAAAAGAATAATATCCCTATAGTCTCTCTCTATAATTTCACTCTCTAGAGTTCAGTGAATTCGTAAGAAAATAATGAAGGAATGAGCTTCTATTTATAGGAAAATGGAATGCATAATAACTAATCCATGAACGGTCCAGATTGATTTACTTTAATCTGACGGTCCATAATTAAAGCAAAATCTTTTAAATAAAATATAATATATTCTATTTATAATCTAATAAAACGAATAACTTTATTAAAGATTTTACTATGCAGGCACTATACAAACACTATGCATAATAAAATATAATATATTCTAATTATTGTCTAATAAAACAGATAACTTTATAAAAGTATTCTGTTTTATATAAAAAGATTTTACTATGCAAAATACTATGCAGACACTATACAATACTATGCATAATAGAATATAATATATTCTATTTATAGAATAACTTTACAAAAGTATTCTATTTTATATAAAAAGAATTTCTGTATTATTACATTAATAATACCAATAAAACTGAGTAACTTATCACGTAAGCATCAATAATTAATACCGTGTGCTACTATGTAACCACGCGTATTACTGTACTTTTAACACCGGGTGTTTCAACATTTAACGATAAAACTTTCGCCATTATTTTCATAAAGTATTTTTGTCGTTTTTCAATCCGACAATAATTCCGTCGTGGGGTTCACTAATGATTGTGCCCTCAACTTGCGTACTTTGCAAAATTCATAAATATTCATAAATATTCATAAATCCGACAACTTGCGTACTTTATAAAATTCATAAATATTATCCGTAACTATAAGATTATATCAATTTTACTCCATAATATTCAAAAATAACATTTATAGAAAATTTATCTTTATTCAAAAAGTTGGGGTTTTACAATCTCCTATTCTTATGAAATTTTGCCCTCAAAATTAGGGTACGTACCTGGTATATTGAAGAGGTAAGGATACCTTGATTTTATTTTAGATTCTAACTCCCAAGTCATTTCCTCAACATCGTGGTTTTTCCACAAAACTTTGACTTGAGGTATTATCTTAGAGCGTAGAATATGTTCCTTCTTATCCAAGATTTGAACAGGAACCTCTTCATACGTCAAATCTTCTGCTATTTCGTCCGGTTCTAACTCAATAATGTGGTTCGGGTCTTCCACATATTTACGTAGCATGGATATGTGAAAAACGTTATGAACACGAGACATACTTGGCGGTAAAGCGAGTCTATAGGCCACAGTTCCTACACGATCGAGGATTAAAAATGGGCTGATAAATCGAGGATTGAGCTTTCCTCTCTTTCCAAATCTTGTAAGTCCTTTCCATGGAGCAACATGTGACAACACATGATCTCTTATATCGAATTCCACATCCTTTCGATGAAGATCATCATAACTCTTTTGTCGATCTTGTGAGGTTTTTATACGTTACCGGATCGTTTGAATCTTTTCTATAGTCATACGTACCAACTCTGGTCCCAACAACGTTGCTTCACCCACCTCATCCCAGCATACTGGAGAACGACACTTTCTTCCATACAACGCTTCGAATGGAGCCATGCCATTACTTGCTTGATAACTGCTGTTGTAGGAAAACTCCACCAATGGTAAGAACTTGTCCCAACTTCCCTTGAAATCAAGGACACAGAGTCTTAATAGATCTTCAAGAGTTTGAATAGTCCTCTTCGACTGTCCGTCCGTCTGAGGATGATATGCCGAGCTAAATCGTAAATCTGTGCCCATAGCTTTCTGCAAACTAACCCAAAATCGTGAAGTGAATCTTGGGTCTCGATCAGAAACTATGGATACTGGCATACCATGCAGTCTTACAATCTCATTTATGTACATACGAGCAAGACGTTCAAGTGTATAAGTTTCTCGTATCGGTAAGAAATGAGCATACTTGGTCAATCTATAAAAAATGACCCAAATCGCATCTATACCTTGAGAAACTTTAGGAAGACCGGTAACGAAATCCATGGTAATGTGCTCCCACTTCTATTCTGGAATTTCAAGTGGTTGCAATGGACCTTTTGGTACTTGATGCTTCGCCTTGACTCGTTGACACGTTAGACACCTTGAGATAAACAGCGCTATCTCTCTCTTCATATTGCCCCACCAAAATGTATGTCAAAGATCATGATACATTTTGGTACTCCCAGGATGGATTGTAAATGGTGTGTTGTGCGCCTCCATCATGATTTTATACTTTAAATCAGGGTCGTTAGGAACACAAAGTCTGGAGTTGACTCGAAGTGTTCCTTCTTCATCGATTCTTGCTTCCGGCATCTCACCTTCTTGCACTTTCTTCCTCATACGCATCAGCTCCGGATCTGTAACTTGAGCAGCTTTAATTTTATCAATTAAAGTCGGTTCTACTCGTATATTCGCCATCATCACGTGGGTCCCTGGAGTCTTTATCTCTATCTCCATCCTTTGCAAGTCATACAAAATGGGCCTTTGCATTGACAATATTGCACTCGTATCCGCATATGATCTTCTATTCAATGCGTCAGCTACCACGTTTGCTTTTCCAGGATGGTATTGAATGGTACGATCGTAATCTTCAATAGCTCGAGCCAACGTCTTTGATGCATGATACGTTCGTTTTAAGTAAAGAAATATTTGAGGGTTTAAGAAATGGGTTTTGTATTGGGGTCAATACAAAATTTGATTTCACGTTCTAGGGTAGGCTAAGAAGTCTTCAGGAATACGTCTGAAAATTTATTAACAATAGAAATATCATTCAAAACTGTGACTCTCATCCAAGACTTGGATAACACGTCACATTGATACCTATCAACTTGCCATCGTCATTCACGACGTTGCTTACAGAAAGTATGGCTTTGGTGCATTCCACACAAGAAAGTTAACAACGAAAGGATCGGGGCTCTTTATTTATGGCTTGATATGACAATGATTGACTTTAGTGGTTTGGTTGCTTGAATTCGCATAACAGGTTGGTTAGGAATATGAAACATAACAACGTTACGAAAAGCATGATGAGTAGTTAACCAATCGTTTCCAAAAATTAAATCAAAGGAAAGTATTTTCAAAGAGATAAGATCAACAGATAATGTGAAAGTGTCGATTTGAATCAAACAAGATTTATAAATAGTGGAGTTAACGAAAGTTCCTCCTAACAAAGTTTCAATAGATAAGTCAAAGTAATTTTTTTTTAAGAGCCAAGTTTTAACGTTGAACACAACTAGGTGAGATACAAGAGTGGATAGAACCAGTATGGAATAAGGTATAAGCTTCGCAAGGGTTTATGATTAGTTTACCCGCGATAACTTCATTTGGGTTCCTCACTTGTTGGGAAGTCATGACAACCGCTCTCCCTTGAACTACCCGGCTTTGACTTGTCTGGGGTAGCATTTGGTGTCATCACTATCGTTGGAATTGACTTTAATATAGGGCATATTCCACCCTCAACTGCTTCATCGTACTCCTGATTCATGATCTGAATCATCAATCCTTTATCCATATCTAGTTCAGATTGACCGCTCTGTACAGGGTAATTCAAAACTCAATGTTAGGTTCTCCCAATTGCTGTCCAAAAAGAGAAATGTATATCATCTATTTTAGCCTTTTTGGATCAGACGTCTCTTTCTACAATATCAATACGTCGTGCGGCTTTTACCCACGCATCCTTCATTCTCACTCGTTCAGTTGTTTCTTCTTTTAGCTGATCCTTGATATTTGAATTCTCAGATTCCAACTTTAATATCTTACACTGTGCCAAAGCGTGATTTTGTTCGAGCATCACATATCGGGGAACACAATTTTGAATCGTTACATCTCTTTGCTCCACGACCGCCTGTCGTTCTTCAGCCTGTTCTTCTAACTCATGAACACGATTTTGTAATTCTAAGTTTTGATCATAAACTTCTTCTAACCAATTCTCCTCAGGTTCCTCTTCTTCCTCTTCTTCCTCACTCTCAGCTGCTACCTCTGCCACTAGCTCGGGTGCAACTATTAGTTCTTCACTTACCACATAGATATCTCTAATTTCTTCTTCGCCTGATAGCACAGACAGGATGTTCCAACGGAAAATAAAGACAGAATAATAAAAACGGAACCAGGTCCGGCGTATAGCACAGACATGATGTTCCAACGGAATAATAAAGACAGAATAATAGAAGAATGTCACCACGTATAGGGTATTCTGTGTATACAGGTTATTCTAACAGAATAATAAAGAAATGGAATAACAGAAGTTCTCTTCTTAAATACAAAAGAATAATATCCCTTACTGTAAAAGAAACTGAATATAAAAGTAGTTAAGTAGCAGAATACTTTTCTTCTATCTCTCTATAGTCTCTCTCTATAGTTTCTCTCTCTAAAGTTCAGTGAATTCGTAAGAAAATAATGAAAGAATGAGCTTCTATTTATAGGAAAATGGAATGCATAGTAACTAATCCATGTACGGTCAAGATTGATTTACTTTAATCTGACGGTCCATAATTAAAGCAAAATATTTTAAATAAAATATAATATATTCTATTTAAAATCTAATAAAACAAATAACTTTATAAAAGATTTTACTATACAAATACTATGCAGGCACTATGCATAATAAAATATAATATATTCTAATTATTGTCTAATAAAAACAGATAACTTTATAAAAGTATTCTGTTTTATATAAAAAGATTTTACTATGCAAAACACTATACAGAACACTATACAACACTATGCATAATAGAATATAATATATTCTATTTATAGAATAACTTTACAAAAGTATTCTGTTTTATATAAAAAAATTTTCAGTATTATTACATTAATAATATTAATAAAACTGAGTGACTTATCACGTAAGCATCAATAAATAATACCGTGTGCTACTATGCAACCACGCGTTTTACTGTACTTTTAACACCGGGTGTTTCAACAGTTAACGGTAAAACTTTCACCGTTATTTTCATAAAGTATTTTTGTCGTTTTCTCAATCTGACAATAATTCTGTTGTGGGGTCCACCAATGTTGTGCCATTGTACGAATATTCCCTGTTAAAACGAATATTCCCCAACTAATCGAATATTATATAACAACTTGCGTACTTTGCAAAATTTATAAATATTACCCGCAACTATAACATTATATCAATTTTAATCCATAATATTCAAAAATAACATTTATAGAAAATTCATCTTTATTCAAAAAGTTGGGGTTTTACAGAATATATTATATTTTATTATGCATAGTGTTTGCATAGTGCCTGTATAGTGTTTTCATAGTAAAATCTTTTATAAAGTTATTCGTTTTATTAGATTATAAATAGAATATATTATATTTTATTTAAAAGATTTCGCTTTAAATATGGACCGTTGGATTAAAGTAAATCAATTTGGACCGTTCATGAGTTAGTTACTATGCAGTCCATTTTTCTATAAATAGAAGCACATTCCTTCATTATTTTCTTACGAATTCACTGAAACTCTAGAGAGATAAACTATAGAGAGAAAGAAGAAAGTATTCTGCTACTTCACTGCTTATATATCTAGTACTCTTCTTCTTAAGGTAGGGAATATTATTTGTTGTACTCGTAAGGGGTGTTATTATTTTATATTCGTAAGAGAACTTATGTTATTCCATTCATTATTATTCTGTTGGAATAACCTGTATACGTGGGCTACCCTATACTTGGTGACATTCTTCTATTATTCCGTCTTTATTATTCTGTTGGAATATCCTGTCTGTGCGTTTTACGCCGGACCTGATTCTGTCTTTATTATTCTATTGGAATATCCTGTCTGTGCGTTTTACGCCGGAACTGATTCCGTCTTTATTATTCTGTTGGAATATCCTGTCTGTGCGTTTTACGCTGGACCTGGTTCCGTCTTTATTATTATTCTGTTGGAATATCTTGTCAGTGCGTTTTACGCCGGACCTGATTCCGTCCTTATTAGTATTCTGTTGGAATAACATGTCTATGCGAAGTACTGCATAGATGGTGATTTCTGTTGTTATTCCATTCTTTATTATTCTGTTGGAACATCCTGTCGGTGCGAATTTCGCCTGACCTGGTTCCGTTATTTAGTATTCTGTTGGAATAACCTGTCTATGCGAAGTACCGCATGCATGGTGATTTCTTTTGTTATTCCATTTCTTATTATACTCAGTTGGTTAAAGTTTTGACTTCTATACTCCATGAAATTAGTGGAATATCCTTGATATTTGCTCTTCATCCAGTATCTTTTCATGGAAATATTCTTCTGAGCATTCTTGAATTTTACTCTACAAAGAGGTATCATGTTGACAATTTGGACATTATTAGTTCCTGGATAAATTAATTCTTGAACTTGTTTTATTGAATTCTTATATCATTGTCATCATCCTCATGTTTATATTTTTTTAAAAGTTATCTGTGGCCTGTAGTGCATAGATGGACTTGGTATGATTATGACCAGGGATTATTCGGTGTAATCATGACCGTAATGTTACAAATGATGTGGTAAACGTCCTTATTGGCCCGTAGTGCATTGATGGACAGTTGTTAGCATGATTATGACCGTTAATGAATACATAAATATTCTTGGCCCGTATTGCATGAATAATTGTGGTCGTGATACTAAAGAATATCCTTGGCCGTAGTGCAGGGGTGATTCGATGATGTGAATTATTTATTAAGCTCAGTCTCAGCGATAAAAGTCATGAAAAACCTTTTAAATCATAGAATATAGTAGATTTTATTCTCTGTTTGACTCTTCTAATGGATTGCTTGTTCCGCTGTAGTTAAACTTGATGTTTGTTATATTTTATCAGTTTAACACTGTTGAAGGCTAATGATAATTTATTCTGCATTATCTTAGTCATAATATTTCTTACTGGGCTAGTTGAGCTCACCCTTTCTTTCACTGTCCGGATGATAGTATTAGCTAGTAGTCCTCACTATTCTGTTAAATAGTGTGACAATAAATGTAATGAGGACTTATTTTGAGAGTGGATATTGTCTAGAAGACAATATTTTTATTAAAACTCACAGCTCTGTTGTTGTATATTAAAGATTGTATTTGTATTCTGTACCATGCATTTGGCGACTCAGAATAGGTGATGTATACCTATTTTGGGAGCGTCACAGTTGGTATCAGAGCTTAGGAATATAATCCCTGGCTAAGATGTGAGACTAGAATTAGGAGGGGAGAGACGGGAAATTCCTTCGCTAGTATGACCTACCTAAGTTTTTTTGGTATTTAATTGGTCGGTCAAAGTATAGGGATAATATGTTATATGTTAATTAACCTTTGTTTTGTGGCAGTATCTGAAAATAACATCCGAGAATGTTGAGAATAGCAATGGAGCACAAGAGATCGTTGAGTCTCCACATATCAATAATCAGGAGAATGTGCATCAGGAAGGCGACAATCCTCATGTAAACAACAACACTGACCAAATGATGAATGATGGATTGTTCAGAGGCTTTATGTAATTCATGCAACATCAGGCGAGAGCGGCTCCTGTCCAAAATGTAGGTGGAAACACTGGAAACTCTCGGACGGTCACCTCTAAACAGTTCAAGGAGCTGGGACCACCGGAGTTTATTGGAGAGCCAAAACCACTTAAGGAGGAAGTATGGATAAAGCAGATCACCAAGATATTTGATGTCTTGGGATGCTCCGAGGAGCAAAAGGTTCCCTTCGCCACCTTCATGTTGCGTGAAGAGGCAGATTACTGGTGGGAATCTGTAAAACGTACCAAGCCTGACGCTCTTAAGATGTCTTGGGAGAAGTTCCAAGAGCTATTCAATGACAAGTACTTTCCTGAGAGTATTCGTCACATGAAAGAAGTGGAGTTTATCAAATTGGAATAAAACAATATGACCGTGTCGCAATACGAGGCTAAATTTACTGAGTTATCCCGGTTTGCATCCCATTTGGTTGATAATGAGGAGCGAATGACGCAAATGTTTTTAAGAGGTTTGAAACCAGAGATACGTCAATATCTTATTTCTCATAAACTGTGTTTGTACTCAGATGTTGTAAATAGGGCTCAGTTATTGGAGCACGGTAACGAGTCAATGCAACCTAGAGAAAGCAGCCGGCAGCATGAAAATACCAGTGGTATCAGTCTGAAAATACCAGTGGTATCAGTCATCGAAACGGTGACAACAAACGTGGAGGGAATCAGCATGCCAAAAATGGTAACCACTTCGGTGGTAATCATGGCCAAGACAGTAAAAATGGACATTTCAAGAAAAGGAGATTCAACAATGATGGAAGGACGTCAGCACCAGCACCTGTTGTTAAGGAAGGAGAACGACCACCTATCATATGCTTCAAATGCGGAGGGGAGGGACACATCAATCCAAATTGCGCGATGCCGTCCAAAGTATGTTATGATTATGGAAGAGAAGGTCACTTAGCCCGATTTTGTCGTTCACCGAAGACAAGTTCAGCCAGGATGGAGGCACCAAAGGCCGTCCCAGAAAAATCAAAGCTGGTAGTGCAAGGGAGAGCGTTTGTTGTGACCTCCCAGAAAGCAAAGAACCCGAATGAAGTCATCACGGATAAGCTTATCATAAACTCTAGCGAAGTCTATACCTTATTTGATACATGTCTACCCATTCTTTTGTTTCTCCTACTTGCGCTCAACGATTAAATTTGACTCCGGAGAAATTAGACTTTGACTTATTTGTAGAAACTCCATTGGGAGAAACCTTCATTACATCCACTGTTTATAAGTCTTGTTTGGTTCAAATCGGTAACCTCACATTACCTGTCGATCTTATTTCATTAAAAATACTTGCATTTGATGTGATTCTAGGGATTGATTGGTTAACTACTCATCATGCTAAAATTTATTATTTTCGTAAGGTTGTTATCTTTCATATTCCTAATCAACCTATTATGCGAATTCAAGCGACCAAACCATAAAAATCAATCACGGTCATCTCAAGCCATAAAGCTATTCGTTTATTGAAAAACGGATGTTAAGCTTTCTTAGCCAACGTCACAGATCTAAACAAAAATACGTCAGTTTTGAATGATATTTCTATTGTTAATGAATTTCCTGACTTATTCCCTGAAGAACTTCCTGGCCTACCCCCAGAGCGTGAAATTGAATTTTGTATCGACCTTGAACCCGGTACAAAACCCATTTCTAAAGCCCCATATCGAATGACTCCTATTGAACTTCAGGAGTTAAAGACTCAACTGCAGAAATTATTAGACATTGGCTTTATTCATCCTAGTACTTCTCCTTGGGGTGCTCCTGTTCTATTCGTGAAGAAGAAAGATGAGAGTATGCGACTTTGTATTGATTATCGGGAGTTGAATCATGTCACCATCAAAAATAGGTACCCATTGCCACGTATTGATGACCTGTTTGACCAATTATAAGGAGCCAAATTCTTTTCAAAGATTAATCCTCGTTCCGGATATCACCAATTGAAGATTAGAACTGACGACATTCCAAAATAGCTTTCAGAACTCGGTACGAGCATTATGAATTCCTAGTCATGTCCTTTGGATTGACTAATGTTCCTGCTGCCTTCATGGATATGATGAACCAAGTATTCAAGGAATATTTAGATCACTTTGTGGTCATCTTTATTGATGACATCCTTATTTATTCCAAAAGCCGTGAAGATCATGAGCAACACTTGAGGCTGATACTCCAAAAGCTTCGTGAATACACGCTTTATGCCAAGTTGAAGAAATGCGAGTTCTGGCTTGAGGAAGTAGCATTCCTTGGGCATGTGGTATCAAGTCATGGAATATCTGTTGACCCAGCAAAGATTGAAGCTATTCAAAGCTGGGAGCAACCTAAATTAGTGACCGAAGTATGTAGCTTTCTCGGCTTAGCTGGTTATTATCGGAGATTCGTAGAAGGGTTTTCTCGAATCGCTACTCCACTAACTCAGCTGTCTCGGAAAGATACAAAGTTTGGTTGGAGCGAGGAATGTGAGAAGAGTTTTCAAGAACTCAAGAGGAGACTCATTTCAGGACATGTTTTGACAATACCATCTGGTTCAGAGGGATTTGTCATCTACAGTGATGCTTCGGGTGAAGGGTTAGGATGTGTTCTCATGCAACATGGGAAAGTCATAGCCTATGCCTTACGATAACTCAAAGAATATGAGAGGAATTATCCTACTCATGACCTAGAGTTAGCAGCTGTTGTCTTCGCACTTAAAATTTGGAGGCATTACTTGTATGGGGAGAAGGTGGAGATCTTTACGGATCATAAAAGCCTCAAATATTTCTTCACTCAAAAGGAACTCAACATGCGACAACGACGTTGGCTTGAACTGTTGAAAGATTATGATTATACCATCCAATACCATCCTTGAAAAGCGAACGTGGTAGCTGACGCATTGAGTAGAAGATCATATGCAAGTACGAGTACGATATTGTCAACACAAAGACTCATTTTGTGTGACTTGCAAAGGATGGAGATAGAGTTAAAGACTCCAGGGACCCATGTGATGATGGCGAATATACGAGTAGAACTGACTTTAATTGATAAAGTTAAAGCTGCTCAAGCTACAGACTTGGAGCTGATGCGTATGAAGAAGAAAGTGCAAGAAGGTGGTATGCCGGAAGCAAGAATCGATGAAGAAGGAATACTTCAAGTCAACTCCAGACTTTGTGTTCCTAACGACCCTGATTTAAAGTATAAAATCATGATGGAGGCACACAACACACCGTTTGCAATCCATCCTGGGAGTATCAAAATGTATCATGATCTTCGACATACATTTTGGTGGGGCAATATGAAGATAGAGATAGTGCTATTTATCTCAAGGTGTCTAACGTGTCAACAAGTCAAGGAGGAGCATCAAGTACCAAAAGGTCCATTGCAACCACTTGAAATTCTATAATGGAAGTGGGAACACATTACCATGGATTTCGTTACCGGTCTTCCTAAGGTTTCTCAAGGTATAGATACGATTTGGGTCATTGTTGACAGATTGATCAAGTCTGCTCATTTCTTACCGATACGAGAAACTTATACACTTGAACGTCTTGCTCGTAAGTACATAAACGAGATTATAAGACTGCATGGTATACTAGTATCCATTGTTTTTGATCGAGACCCAAGATTCACTTCACGATTTTGGGTTAGTTTGCAGAAAGCTATAGGCACAGATTTACTATTTAGCTCGGCATATCATCCTCAGACGGAAGGACAGTCGGAGAGGACTATTCAAACTCTTGAAGATCTATTAAGACTATGTGTCCTTGATTTCAAGGGAAGTTGGGACAAGTTCTTACCATTGGTGGAGTTTTTCTACAACAACAGTTATCAAGCAAGTATTGGCATGGCTCCATTCGAAGCGTTGTATGGAAGAAAGTGTCGTTCTCCAGTATGCTGGGATGAGGTGAGAGAAGCAGCGTTGTTGGGACCGGAGTTGGTACGTATGACTACAGAAAAGATTCAAACGATCCGACAACGTATAAAAACCTCATAAGATCGACAAAAAAGTTATGCTGATCTTCATCGAAAGGATGTGGAATTCAATATAGGAGATCATGTGTTGTTACGTGTTGCTCCATGGAAAGGAGTTACAAGATTTAGAAAGAGAGGAAAACTCAATCCTCGATTCATCGGTCCATTTTTAATCCTCGATCGAGTAGAAACTGTAGCCTATAGACTAGCTTTACCGCCAAGTATGTCTCGTGTTCATAATGTTTTTCACATATCCATGCTACGTAAATATATGGAAGACCCGAACCATATTTTTGAGTTAGAACCAGACGAAATAGCGGAAGATTTGACGTATGAAGAGGTTCCTGTTCAGATCTTGGATAAGAAGGAACATATTCTACGCACCAAGGTTATACCTCAAGTCAAAGTTTTGTGGAGAAACCATGATGTTGAGGAAATGACTTGGGAGTTAGAATCTGAAATGAAATCAAGGTATCCTTACCTCTTCGACGTACCAGGTACGTACCCTAGTTTTGAGGGCAAAATTTTATAAGAAGGGGAGATTGTAAAACCCCAACTTTTTGAATAAAGATGAATTTTCTATAAATGTTATTTTTGAATATTATGGAGTGAAATTGATATAATGTTATAGTTGTGGGTAATATTTATAAATTTTGTAAAGTACGCAAGTTGTTATATAATATTCGATTGGTCGGGAAATATTCGTTTTAACAGAGAATATTCGTACAACGGCACAATCATTGGTGGACCCCACAACAGAATTATTGTCGGATTGAGAAAACGACAAAATACTTTATAAAAATAACGGCGGAAGTTTTACCGTTAACTGTCGAAACACCCGGTGTTAAAAGTACAATAATATGCGTGGTTGCATAGTAGCACACGATATTAATTATTGATGCTTACGTGATAAGTCACTCAGTTTTGTGGGTATTATTAATGTAATAATACAAAAAATCTTTTTATATAAAACAGAAGACTTTTATAAAGTTATTCTATAAATAGAATATATTATATTCTATTATGCATAGTGTTGCATAGTGTCTGCATAATGTTTTGCATAGTAAAATCTTTTTATATAAAACAGAATACTTTTATAAAGTTATCTGTTTTATTAGACAATAATTAGAATATATTATATTTTATTATGCATAGTGTTTGCATAGTGCTTGCATAGTGTTTGTATTGTAAAATCTTTTATAAAGTTATTCGTTTTATTAGATTATAAATAGAATATATTATATTTTATTTAATAGATTTTGCTTTAAATATGGACTGTCAGATTAAAGTAAATCAATCTGGACCGTTCATGAGTTAGTTACTATGCAGTCCATTTTTCTATAAATAGAAGCTCATTCCTTCATTATTTTTTTACGAATTCATTGAAACTCTAGAGAGATAAACTATAGAGAGAAAGAAGAAAGTATTCTGCTCCTTCACTACTTATATATCCAGTACTCTTCTTCTTAAGGTAGGGAATATTATTTGTTGTACTCGTAAGGGGTGTTATTCTTTTGTATTCATGAAGAGAACTTATGTTATTCCATTCATTATTATTCTGTTGGAATAACCTGTATACGCGGGCTACCCTATACTTGGTGACATTCTTCTACTATTCCGTCTTTATTATTCTATTGAAATATCCTGTCTGTGCGTTTTACGCCGAACCTGATTTCGTCTTTATTATTCTATTGGAATATCCTGTCTGTACGTTTATGCCAGACCTGATTCCGTCGTTATTATTCTATTGGAATATCCTGTCTGTGCGTTTTACACCGGACCTGGTTCCGTCTTTATTATTATTCTGTTAGAATATCCTGTCTGTGCATTTTACGCCAGTCCTGATTCCGTCCTTATTAGTATTATGTTGGAATAACATGTCTATGCGAAGTACTGCATACATGGTGATTTCTGTTGTTATTCCATTCTTTATTATTCTGTTGGAACATCCTGTCGGTGCAAATTTCGCCTGACCTGGTTCCGTTATTTAGTATTCTGTTGGAATAACCTGTCTATGCGAAGTACCGCATGCATGGTGATTTCTTTTGTTATTCCATTCTTTATTATACTCAGTTGGTTAAAGTTTTGACTTCTATACTCCATGAAATTAGTGGAATATCCTTGATATTTGTGCTTCATCCAGTATCTTTTCAAGGAAATATTCTTCTGAGTATTCTTGAATTTTACTCTACAAAGAGGTATCATGTTGACAATTTGGACATTATTAGTTCCTGGATAAATTAATTCTTGAACTTGTTTTATTGAATTCTTATATCATTGTCATCATCCTCATGTTTATATTTTTTTAAAAGTTATCTGTGGCCTGTAGTGCATAGATGGACTTGGTATGATTATGACCAGGGATTATTCGATGTAATCATGACCGTAATGTTACAAATGATGTGGTAAAAGTCCTTATTGGCCCGTAGTGCATTGATGGACAGTTGTTAGCATGATTATGACCGTTAATGAATACATAAATATTCTTGGCCCGTATTGCATGAACAATTGTGGTCGTGATACTAAAGAATATCCTTGGCCGTAGTGCAGGGGTGATTCGATGATGTGAATTATTTATTAAGCTGAGTCTCAGCGATAAAAGTCATGAAAAACCTTTTAAATCATATAATATAGTAGATTTTATTCTCTACTTGAATCTTCTAATGGATTGCTTGTTCCGCTGCAGTTAAACTTGATGTTTGTTATATTTTATCAGTTTAACACTGTTGAAGGCTAATGATAATTTATTCTGCATTATCTTAGTCATAATATTTCTTACTGGGCTAGTTGAGCTCACCCTTTCTTTTACTGTTCTCTTCAGGAAATGAGAACGTAGTTGGGACGAGTCGGGGAACGAAGTGATGGTCCGGATGATAGTATTAGCTAGTAGTCCTCACTATTCTGTTAAACATTGTGACAATAAATGTAATGAGGACTTATTCTGAGAGTGGATATTGTCTAGAAGACAGTATTTGTATTAAAACTCACAGCTCTGTTGTTGTATATTAAAGATTGTATTTGTATTCTGTACCATGTATTTGGCGACTCAGAATAGGTGATGTATACTTATTTTGGGGGCGTCACATTTATACGTTGTCGGATCGTTTGAATCTTTTTTGTAGTCATTCGTACCAACTCCGGTCCCAACAACGTTGCTTCACCCACCTCATCCCAGCGTACTGGAGAATAAGACTTTCTTCCATACAACGCCTCAAATGGAGCCATGCCAATACTTGCTTGATAACTGTTGTTGTAAGAAAACTCCACCAATGGTAAGAGCTTATCCCAACTTCCCTTGAAGTCAAGGACACAGAGTCTTAATAAATCTTCAAGAGTTTGAATAATCCTCTCCGACTGCCCGTCCGTATAAGGATGATATGCCGAGCTAAATCGTAAATCTGTGCCCATAGCTTTCTGCAAACTAACCCAAAATCGTGAAGTGAATCTTGGGTCTCGATCAGAAACTATGGATACTGGCATACCATGTAGTCTTACAATCTCGTTTATGTACATACGAGCAAGACGTTCAAGTGTATAAGTTTCTCGTATTGATAAGAAGTGAGCAGACTTGGTCAATCTGTCAACAATGACCCAAATTGCATCAATACCTTGAGAAACCTTGGGAAGACCAGTAACGAAATCCATGGTAATGTGCTCCCACTTCCATTCTGGAATTTCAAGTGATTGCAATGGACCTTTTGGTACTTGTTGCTCCGCTTTAACTCGTTGACAAGTTAGACACCTTGAGATAAACAACGCTATCTCTCTCTTCATATTGCTCCACCAAAATGTATGACGAATATCATGATACATTTTGGTACTCCCAGGATGGATTGCAAACGGTGTGTTGTGCGCCTCCATCATGATTTTATACTTTAAATCAGGGTCGTTAGGAACACAAAGTCTGAAGTTGACTCGAAGTATTCCTTATTCATCGATTCTTGCTTCCGGCATAGCACCTTCTTGCACTTTCTTCCTCATACGCATCAGCTCCAGGTCTGTAGCTTGAGCAGCTTTAACTTTATCAATTAAAGTCAGTTCTACTCGTATATTCGCCATCATCACATGGGTCCTTGGAGTCTTTAACTCTATCTCCATCCTTTGCAAGTCCCACAAAATGGGCCTTTGTGTTGACAATATCGCACTCATACTTGTATATGATCTTCTACTCAATGTGTCAGCTACCACGTTCATTTTTCCAGGATGGTATTGGATGGTATGATCATAATCTTTCAACAGTTCAAGCTAACGTCGTTGTCGCATGTTGAGTTCTTTTTGAGTGAAGAAATATTTGAGGCTTTTATGATCCGTAAAGATCTCCACCTTCTCCCCATACAAGTAATGCCTTAAAATTTTAAGTGCGAAAACAACAGCTGCTAACTCTATGTCACGAGTAGGATAATTTCTCTCATATTCTTTGAGTTTTCTTGAGGCATAGGCTATAACTTTCCTATGTTGCATGAGAACACATCCCAACCCTTTGCCCGAAGCATCATTGTAGATGACAAATCCCTCCGAGCCAGATGGTATTATCAGAACAGATGCTGAAATGAGTCTCCTCTTGAGTTCTTGAAAACTCTTCTCACATTCTTCGCTCCAACCGAACTTTGTATCTTTTTGAGTCAGCTGAGTTAATGGAGTAGCTATTCGAGAAAATCCTTCCACGAATCTCCGATAATAACCAGATAAGCCGAGAAAACTACGTACCTCGGTCACTGATTTAGGTTGCTCCCAGCTTTGAATTGCTTCAATCTTTGCCGGGTCAATAGATATTCCATGACTTGATACTACGTGCCCAAGGAATGCTACTTCCTCAAGCCAGAATTCACATTTCTTCAACTTGGCATAAAGCTTGTATTCACGAAGCTTTTGGAGTGTCAGCCTCAAGTGTTGTTCATGATCTTCACGGCTTTTGGAATAAATAAAGATGTCATCAATAAAGACGACCACAAAGTGATCTAAATATTCTTTGAATAATCGGTTCATCATATCCATGAAGGCATCAAGAGCATTAGTTAATCCAAAGGGCATGACTAGGAATTCATAATGCCCGTACTGAGTTCTGAAAGCCGTCTTTGGAATGTCATCAGTTCTGATCTTCAATTGGTGATAACGGAACGAAGATCAATCTTTGAAAAGAATTTGGCTCCTTGCAACTGGTCAAACAGGTCATCAATACGTGGCAATGGGTACTTATTTTTGATGGTGACATGATTCAAATCCCTATAATCAATACAAAGTCGCATACTCCCATCTTTCTTCTTCACGAATAGAACATGAGCACCCCAAGGAGACGTACTAGGACGAATGAAACCAATGTCTAACAATTCTTGCAATTGGGTCTTTAACTCCTGAAGTTCAATAGGAGCCATTCGATATGGGGCTTTGGAAATGGGTTTTGTACCGGGTTCAAGGTCGATACAAAATTTAATTTCACGCTCTGGGGTAGGCCAGGAGGTTCTTCAGGGAATAAGTCAGGAAATTCATTAACAATAGAAATATCATTCAAAACTGACGTATTTTTGTTTAGATCCGTGACATGAGCTAAGAAAGCTTGACATCCGTTTTTCAATAAACGAATAACTTTATGGCTTGAGATGACCGTAATTGATTTATATGGTTTGGTCACTTGAATTCACATAATAGGTTGATTAGGAATATGAAAGCTAAAAACCTTACGAAAACAATCAATTTTAGCATGATGAGTAGTTAACCAATCAATCTCTAAAATCACATCAAATGCAAGGATTTTTAATGAAATAAGATCGATAGGTAATGTGAGCGTACCGATTTGAACCAAACAAGACTTATAAACAGTGGATGTAATGAAAGTTTCTCCCAACAAAGTTTCCACCGATAAGTCAAAATCTAATTTCTCCAGAGTCAAATTTAATCGTTGAGCGCAAGTAGGAGAAATAAAAGAATGGGTAGAACCGGTATCAAATAAATTATAGACTTCACTAGAGTTTATGATAAGCTTACCCGTGATAACCTCATTCGGGTTCCTTACTTTCTGGGAGGTCACAACAAATGCTCTCCCTTGCACTACCGGCTTTGACTTTTCTGGGACGGCCTTTGGTGCCTCCATCCTGGCTGAACTTGTCTTCAGTGAATGACAAAATCGGGCTAAGTGACCTTCTCTTCCATAATTATAACATGCTTTGGACGGCATCGTACAGTTTGGACTGATGTGTCCCTCCCCTCCTCATTTGAAATATATGATAGGTGGTCATTCTCCTTCCTTAACAACGGGTGCTGGTGCTGACGTTCTTCCATCATTGTTGAATCTCATCTTCTTGAAATGTCTATTCTTATTGTTTTGGCCCTGATTACCACCAGAGTGGTTACAATTTCTGGCCTGTTGATTCCCTCCACGCTTGTTGTCACCGCTTCGATGACTACTCTCATTGGTATTATTATTTTGCCGGCTGCTCTCTTTTGGTTACGTTGACTCGTTATCGAGCTCCACTAACTGAGCCCTATTTACAACATCTGAATACAAACACAGTTTATGAGAAATAAGATGTTGACGTATCTCCGGCTTCAAACCTCTTAAAAACATTCGCGTCATTCTCTCTTCATTATCTACCAAGTGGGACGCAAACCGAAATAACTCGGCAAACTTCGCTTCATACTGCGACACAGTCATATTATTCTGCTCCAACTTGATAAATTCTACCTCTTTTATGTGACGAATACTTTCGGGAAAGTACTTGTCGTTGAATAGTTCTTGAAACTTCTCCCAAGACATCTTCAGTGCGGCAGGTTGAGTACGCTTTACCGATTCCCACCAGTAATCTGCCTCTCCTCGCAACATAAATGTAACGACCCCAAAATCTATACAATTTAAATCTCGACTTCGGTCGTTAACCATACATTCAACCTCTAAATAATACATCATTATTCGATGTTAAACTTAATAAAATTGCGTAATATTTAAAACTTTTATACATTTCCTTCTTTCTTGCCCTGAATCGCAACCATTACATTACATCTCTTTGATTCAATCTTATATCATGAATCGTTACAACAAAATGACTATACAAAGTCTTACATCATAACTAAATATCCATATACATTGGATAGCTCAACTTACATTTCAACAACATGTTACGTTCAAAATATGAAATACATTTCTCATAAAACATAAGTAATCTTTGTGAATATAGATCTCTATAACTCACTTAGCACATATCTTTACCTTAAAATCTTGACCTACAAAAGTGGTTATTTGCAAGAGTGAGCTCGATAGCCCAGCAAAGTCTAACAGATTTCATGCATCACATAACACATAATAACATGCCCGATATACATCTCATTAAAGTAACATGACATACATGCTTTTAATTCACATAGCAAATATAAAGATTGAGTTCCTTATTCAATCATCATTACTTAGCCAAAACAAGACAGTCATATATTGAATTTAACATTTCATGATTCAACATGCATAACATATCATGCAATTTAAAACAGTTCATCAAGTCCACGTAGAAATTAGAAACCGAAAGACTTGCCTTGATCGTTGTTTACCAATAACAGTTTAACAGCTTACAGCTATCTGCACTTCACGTGCCCTACGCAATTACATAATCATACACATCAAATATTAGTCACATAACAACACATAGTAATTGTAATGTAAACTCTACTATATGTCTCATAATCTTTCCTATTAATAAATACATAATGTTCAACTTAATTGTGTTAACTTTCAACTTATATCTCACTGTATTTCATATTCGCAGTTCATTTAAGTGCTTAAGTCTTGCTAGGACTACTTATTGGTTTTATATTAAACCTATTCCATATCTTATAATATCCATTTCAATTGAATTGAAACACATTTTAAGTTCATTAACACATGGCACGGCGTTTCGACGTTCAATCGTCACACGCCCGATTTGTATGCTTACTATGCTTCTATAACTTATCTAATACATTATTTATTAATGTTAAGCATCATTATATTTACTAAGATTCATGTTTTATAACTTAGGACATCATCTTTTACGGTCTGGAGCACTACACATGCATATGTGCATGCTCGACACCCTCCGATTGCCTCCGAAAACACAATAGTCCTAAAGATGACCATTTTGACCCATCCTAATTACCTCAAATTGAAAAACTTAAAGAACGAAAGTTGTAGCTCTACTCGTCCTCGTTCCAGATCATCTTCAATCACCTCAATCGGAGTTCGTATGAGGAAGTTATGGCCATTTTACTACAGGAGATCAAAACTGTCCAAGTCAGACTTCTGTACCCGCGCTGGGGCGTGAGGACTAAGCCAACTAGTGGCGCTGGGGCGTGAGATTCAGCGCTGGGGCGCGAATTTTGGCGCTGAGGTGCGCTTTTTGGCGCTAGGGCTCAAATTTTGGCGCTGGGGCGCCGAAACTTGCAGAACCCAACCACGAAGAACAGAACAAACCTACTGTCTTTATTTTTAACATCAATTAACCCCAATTAACATTTATAACCTAAGCCAATTACACATATACACATTACCCAACATATATATACTAATTACCAACGACTAAACCATGATTCTAGAAATCTTAAATCATTGAAAGTATTATTTTAAAAACCAAACTCCATAACTGACGTTTGTTTACAGAGTGAAGACTGCCATCCTACCAATTTGATTCCTTTGAACCATGTTCTGCTTTATATCTTACTCAATTACATATACAAGTTTCAATTTCATAACTAGCATAAAATCGAATATAGAACCTTTGATTTTCCACAACTCACATTCATAAGTATATGTTCACTGTAAAAACTATTTCTTTCTTGAAAACGTAAATTTAGCCTACAACATATACATATGATACTTATAACATTACTTATACCCATAATTTCATAGTCAACTAGTAAAGCATGGTTTACAGACAATTTTTGTAAAGAACTTTGTCTTATAGTCAAATGCAGAAATACAGAGACAATTAAATTATAACGTAAAACACATATGTTTAGTTTTTAAAACATACCTCTAGTTGTTTAAGAAACCCTTGCTAAACACTGAAAATACAAAACTCAGAACTTTCTCTCCAACCCTTGACAATCTCTCTCAAAACCCTCTTGTCTCTAACTTTTCTCTGATAAAATTTCTTCCCTTTTCTTACTTAGGCTTTAGCCAAATAGATTATACGTAGAAAATAAAATCAACGTACTAATTTAAAACGTCTAAAAAACTAATGACCTTATTAAATTAGCAGTTACCAAATTAATATATATTATTTATATTATATTATTAATAATTCAAAATTTAAAATCCAAAAACATAAGGCTTCGTTTGGCAAAACTCTTTAAAATTAAAGAATTAATATATTTAAGCCTTGTTTGGCAAAATAAATTAAAACTACTTTAATTTATTTTAATAACTACTAATAATATAGTTATTTGTCACACTTCTAATTAATTAAGTTTTCATACTTAATTAATTAATTAAAATAACAATTCGTTGCATAATATAATAATTTATTTAATTATTATAAACTCTCAAACTTAATTATTAAATTAAATTAGATTATTATTTCAAAATAATTACTTTCCTTAACTCATTAATTATTTATTAAACAAATAAATAATCAAATCACATCAAATCAATGAAACAAATACTTATTCAACGATAAACACATCCATTAAATATTTATATAATTCAATAAATATTTAAATATTATAATAAAAATCTGAATTGTTACATCATTCCCTCCTTACAAGGATTCTGTCCTCAGAATCACAACTCAAGCCACTCATTCGTTACAATCTTCCCTACTTACAAAGATTCTGTCCCCAGAATCGAGAACACAAATTACACAAATAACTCAGAGAAATCTTTCATTATTTTATCTAAATATAGATTTTATATTTCCTACTATATTCATTACCTAACAAATTCTAGGTTTCATTTCATAACTTTCATTTGAACTCAATTATATTTTGAGTATTATATACCTTTTAACCCATTCATTTCCTTTTCTAAGGATCGTTATCATCAACACTCGGGATATTACATTCACCCTTTCTTCTAAGAATTTCGTCCTCGAAATTTTATTTATTAATTTTATTCATTCATTCTATCAAATTAGATTTTACATTACTACTTCATTCATTCCTTAGGTTCTATAACCACTTCTTCCATAAAGATCATTCTACAATTTATACAATTATTAACTTTTCTATTAAAAGTTTCACATTATTCTTTAATAACTCATATCCTTTTGACTTCAAAATCTCTTTTCTCACTTATTCGACACATTCATAATTCATTGTTGCATTCTACGACTTACTTCTTTCTAAGGAATATTTTCCTTTTTCACTTCCATCTTGCAGAATAACAAGAATCTTCCACAATTGTTCAATAATTGGGAAGTAGTTTGAATAACTCAGGAATTTTAAAAGATTCCAAATCATGCTGAGGGTCATAAGACCACGAACTATGTCCACAGTTGCAAGTAATCTTTCAACTTTAACTTTAACAGTCATAAGACTATAAGGACCCCCGTACTTAGGGTGTTAAGTCCTTCGTACGATGTATTGTGCACAAACATTTAAACGCTATGCATATGTCCATAGTTATATGTAATCTTTCAACTTAAACTTTAACGGTCATAAGACTATAGGGACTCCTCGTACTTAGGGTGATCACCCCTTCGTACAATGTATTGTGCACAAACATCTCAACGCCTCCGCGTAATCCCCTATAAAAGGGTTGTTCATCTCAGCTTTTCAACATCTGAATCCGCACCAAAATAATTTGGTTTGGCATAACCTCTCAAGAAACTCTTGAATTTCATGAACATCTTTCAATATTTGTCTAGTTGAATCAAATAGCATAGACCTCTACAATAACTCGGACATTAACCGAAATATATATATACATACATACATATGTATTCTCATATCTTAAAGAAATCTCAAAAATCTTTTTATGACGTCATGATACCGCACTGTATTTACAGTCCATTGAGGATTCCGTCATTTGGTGACTTTATCATACTACATCATACCATAGTGGGCTGACGATCCTTAGATCACATCCAACACTAGGTAATACTGCATTGATGACTCCATCATTTTTATCATTTTTGCACCAGGTTACATGATGCATTAATGATATAAAATACATTTTGATATATTGCAAATCATTTTTGTCTAGCCGAAGTAATTAGCATAGACATACGAATAATAGTATTTGTTGTTAAAACTCATTGGTTCCATCATTTGATCCAATATTTATCAAGAAAATAAAAATGTAAACATCAACACGAAGTCAATAAATTTCGAAAGTCTAGCATAGCTAATAGATTTAGAATACCTATGCTTCCACCATCAACTCCACTTTCTATAATGATCCATTGCTTTTTAGGTCTATCTATTCCTATCATCCTCAATACTCCATTCACACTTAATTATACCCTAGTTCATCAAACTTACCATACGTTATGAGTTCAGGAACTTGTCACAATCATATGAGTTTAAGAACTTATCCTAGTCAGACCATAGGCGTCCATTCGCTGAGGGGTTCAAAAACATACCATATAATTATGAGTCACGAACCTACCATAAGTATGAGTTTTAAGAACTCGCACTTTACCTTACAATATTCTCTAACTATACTCTACCTATCTGTTATACACATGAGAAAAGAATCACCTTCTCAACAGACATATAGCAAATAGCGCGACACAAACATTCCAATGATTATCAATGTGATAAATTGAGTACAAGCACAAAACCCTCGCCCATACAAAGGTTTGTACAACTCAGCCACCACCTGAGTCCTCAATTGAAATTCCACCTAACTCTATTTTACTCTTAACTTGCTCTTTGCTCGATACGAATTCCTCGTATCACATCATCTATAACTCCTCATGAGTTATCTCGTACTATTTTATAGTACACCATCTTCATAGCATTAAGCTATAATCATTCAAATATTACAAACCATCTTTGTTTTATAACTTAAACAGATCACGTTGCGACCTTATTCTATAATCATCTCTCTTAAAATTCTTTTGTTAACTCGTGATCGTTTTGTTTTATGATCCTCATTCTTTCTCTTTTTCATCATTTACGACATTATTCGTTATCTTGGCTATTGGAGTTACGAAACTCCCATTTCTTATCTTTATATCTTCAAGATTCTTCTTTGAATCTTCTTGTTTATAAAATAATTCTTCCTTTAAGAATTTCTAACTTCATTTACATCGCTCAAAATTTCATTCAAGTTCTAAACTCTCATCATACGTGTCCATTTCTACACTTGGTACACATCGAGTCTCTAACAGTTTCAATATGGTACGCTGAGTGGTTTCCCACAAACAACCAACAAACTAGGTTCCGAGTTGCTAGTTCGTATATACCTCCGCTCTATGAAGGAATCGTTTAGCCCAGATACCATACATCAACTACTAAAGAGTATAATTGCACCATACTTAGACATAACTCTCTATTCATAACTTTTTTATCATTCTCTTTTTATAGACATTGTCTATTTATTATCACCTTACATCCTTATTATTGGAGTTGGGTAACCCCACATTCATATTCCTTATAACTCTGCGAGATTTTTTTTTGAATCCTTTCACGCATGTTTTAATCCCTTAATGTTCAAACTCTATTTGAGCTTATTCGTTCTTTATCTTCACCTCTCTTCTCTAAGGTTATTGCCTACGGTACTCCTACCTAAGGTTTATAACCTACAGCTTTGATACCAACTGTAACGACCCCAAAATCTATACAATTTAAATCCCGACTTCGTTCGTTAACTATACATTCAACCTCTAAATAATACATCATTATTCGATGTTAAACTTAATAAAATTGTGGAATATTTAAAACTTTTATACATTTCCTTCTTTCTTGCCCTGAATCGCAACCATTACATTACATCTCTTTGATTCAATCTTATATCATGAATCGTTACAACAAAATGACTATACAAAGTCTTACATCATAACTAAATATCCATATACATTGGATAGCTCAACTTATATTTCAATAACATGTTACGTTCAAAATATGAAATACATTTCTCATAAAACATAAGTAATCTTCGTGAATATAGATCTCTATAACTCACTTAGCACATATCTTTACCTTAAAATCTTGACCTGCAAAAGTGGTTATTTGCAAGAGTGAGCTCGACAGCCCAGCAAAGTCTAACAGTTTTCATACATCACATAACACATAATAACATGCCCGATATACATCTCATTAAAGTAACATGGCATACATGCTTTTAATTCACATAGCAAATATAAAGATTGAGTTCCTTATTCAATCATCATTACTTAGCCAAAATAATACAGTCATATATTGACTTTAACATTTCATGATTCAACATGCATAACATATCATGCAATTTAAAATAGTTCATCACGTCCACGTAGAAAATAGAAACCGAAAGACTTGCCTTGATCGTTGTTTACCAATAACAGTTTAACAGCTTACAGCTATCTGCATTTCACGTGCCCTACGCAATTATATAATCATACACATCAAATATTAGTCACATAATAACACATAATAATTATAATATAAACTCTACTATATGTTTCATAATCTTTCCTATTAATAAATACACAATGTTCAACTTAATTGTGTTAACTTTCAACTTATATCTCACTGTATTTCATATTCGCAGTTCATTCAAGTGCTTAAGTCTTGCTAGGACTACTTATTGGTTTTATATTAAACCCATTCCATATCTTATAATATCCATTTCAATTGAATTGAAACACTTTTTAAGTTCATTAACACATGGCACGGCGTTTCGACGTTCAATCGTCACATGCCCGATTTGTATGCTTACTATGCTTCTATAACTTATCTAATACATTATTTATTAATCTTAAGCATCATTATATTTACTAAGATTCATGTTTTATAACTTAGGACATCATCTTTTACGGTCTGGAGCACTACACATGCATATGTGCATACCCGACACCCTCCGATTGCCTCCGAAAACATAATTGTCCTAAAGATGACCATTTTGACCCATCCTACTGACCTTAAATTGAAAGCCTTAAAGAACGAAAGTTGTAGGTCTACTCGTCCTCGTTCCGGATCATCTTGAATCACCTCAATCGGAGTTCGTATGAGGATGTTATGGCCATTTTACTACAGGAGGTCAAAACTGTCCAAGTCAGACTTCTGTACCCACGCTGGGGCGCGAGGACTAAGCCAACTAGTGGCACTGGGGCGCGAATTTCAGCTGGGGCGCCAACATCTGGCGCTGGAGCGCGATTTTTGGCGCTGGGGCTCAAATTTTGGCGCTGGGGCGCCAAAACTTGCAGAACCCAACCACGAAGAACAGAACAAACCTACTGTCTTTATTTTTAACAGCAATTAACCCCAATTAACATGTATAACCTAAGCCAATTACACATATACACATTACCCAACATGTATATACTAATTACTAACGACTAAACCATGATTCTAGATATCTTAAATCATTGAAAGCATTATTTTAAAAACCAAACTCCATAACTGACGTTTGTTTACAGAGTGAAGACTGCCATCCTACCAATTTGATTCCTTTAAACCATGTTCTGCTTTATATCTTACTCAATTACATATACAAGTTTCAATTTCATAACTAGCATAAAATCGAATATTGAACCTTTGATTTTCCACAACTCACATTCATAAGTATATGTTCACTGTAAAAACTATTTCTTTCTTGAAAACGTAAATTTAGCCAACATATATACATATGATACTTATAACATTACTTATACCCATAATTTCATAATCAACTAGTAAAGCATTGTTTACAGACAATTTTTGTAAAGAACTTTGTCTTATAGTCAAATGCAGAAATACAGAGACAATTAAATTATAACGTAAAACACATATGTTTAGTTTTTAAAACATACCTCTAGTTGTTTAAGAAACCCTTGCTAAACACTGAAAATACAGAACTCAGAACTTTCTCTCCAACCCTTGACAATCTCTCTCAAAACCCTCTTGTCTCTAACTTTTCTCTGACAAAATTTCTTCCCTTTTCTTACTTAGGCTTTAGCCAAATAGATTATACGTAGAAAATAAAATCAACGTACTAATTTAAAACGTCTAAAAAACTAATGACCTTATTAAATTAGCAGTTACCAAATTAATATATATTATTTATATTATATTATTAATAATTCAAAATTTAAAATCCAAAAACATAAGGCTCCGTTTGGCAAAACTCTTTAAAATTAAAGAATTAATATATTTAAGCCTTGTTGGCAAAATAAATTAAAACTACTTTAATTATTTTAATAACTACTAATAATATAGTTATTTGTCACACTTCTAATTAATTAAGTTTTCATACTTAATTAATTAATTCAAATAACAATTCGTTGCATAATATAATAATTTATTTAATCATTATAAACTCTTTAACTTAATTATTAAATTAAATTAGATTACTATTTCAAAATAATTACTTTCCTTAACTAATTAATTATTTATTAAATAAATAAATAATCAAATCACATCAAATCAATTAAACAAATACTTATTCAACGATAAACACATCCATTATAATAAAAATCTGAATTGTTACAATAAAGGCGGCAAATGGAACCTTTTGCTCCTCGGAGCATCCCAAGACATCAAATATCTTGGTGATCTGCTTTATCCATGCTTCCGCCTTAAGTGGTTTTGGCTCTCCAATAAACTCCGGTGGTCCCAGCTCGTTGAACTGTTTAGCGGTGACCGTCCGAGAGTTTTCAGTGTTTCCACCAACATTTTGGACTGGAGCCGCTCTCGCCTGCTGTTGCATGAATTGCATAAAGCCTCTGAATATTTGATCATTCATCATTTGCTCAGTGTTGTTGTTTGCTTGAGGATTGTCTCCTTCCTGATGCACATTATCCTGATTATTGATATGTGGTGAATCAACGGTCGCCTGTGCTCCATTGCTATTCTCAACATTCTCAGATGTCATTTTCAGATACTGCCACAAAATAAAGTGTTAATTGACATGTAACATATTATCCCTATATTCTGACCGGCCAAATAAATACAAAATAAAAACTTAGGTAGGTCATACTAGCGAAGGAATTCCCCGTTTCTCCCCTCCTAGTTCTATTCTCACATCTTAGCCAGGGATCATATCCCAAAACTTTGATACCAACTGTGACGCCCACAAAATTAGGTATACATCACCCATCTTGAGTCGCCAGATACATGGTACGGAATTCAAATACAACTTAATAATACAACTGTCGTGTACAATACGACAAAACATAAATTGTGAGTTTGAATACAAATATTGTCTACTAGAGAGTATACAAACTCAAAAGGAGTCCTCATTACAATTATTATCACAATATTTCACAGAATAGTGAGGACTACTAATGCACCATCTAGGACCATCACTCTGTTCCCCGACTAGTCCTAGCTACGTTCTCATTTCCTGAAGAGAACAGTGAAAGAAAGGGTGAGCTCAACTAGCCCAGTAAGAAATATTACGACTAAGATAATGCAGAATAATTATCGTTAGCCTTCAACAGTGTTAAACTGATAAAATATAATAACTATCAAGTTTAAATGCAACGGAACACGCAATCCATTAGAAGAGTCAAGTAGTGAATAAAATCTACTATCTTCTATGATTTAAAAGGTTTTCATCACTTTTATCGATAGGACTCAGCTTAATAAAAAATCCACATCACCGAATCACCCCTGCACTACGGCCAAGGATATTCTTTAGTATCACGATCATAAATTATCCATGCACTACGGGCCAAGGACATTCGTGTATTCATTAATGGTCATGATCATGCCAACAACTGTCCATCAATGCACTACGGGCCAATGAGGACTTTTACCACATCATTTGTAACGTTACGGTCATGATTACACCGAATAATCCCTGATCATAATCATACCAAGTCCATCTATGCATTACAGGCCACAGATGACTTTCAATAAAATATAAACATGAGGATGATGACAATGATATAAGAATTCAATAAAACAAGTTCAAGAATTTAATTTATCTAGGAACTGATAACGTCCAAATTGTCAACATGATACTGCTTTGTAGAGTAAAATTCAAGAATGCTCAAAAGAATATTTCCATGAAAAATACTGGATGAAGCGCAAATATCAAGGATATTCCACTAATTTCATGGAGTATAGAAGTCATAGTTTTAACCAACTGAGTATAATAAAGAATGGAATAACAAAAGAAATCATCATGCATGCGATAGACCGCACAGATAGGTTATTCTAACAGAATAATAAATAATGGAACCAGGTCCGGGGTAAAACGTACAGACAGGATATTCCAACAGAATAATAAATACTGGAACGAGGTCCGGCGTAAAACACACAGAGAGGATATTCCAACAGAATAATAAAAACTGGAACCAGGTCCGGCGTAAAACACACAGAAAAGATATTCCAACAGAATAATAATAAACACAGAATAATAAAAGAATGTCACCAAGTATAGGGTAGTTCGCGTATACTGGTTATTCCAGCAGAATAATAAAGAATGGAATAACAGAAATTCCCTTCATGAATACAAAAGAAATAATACCCCTTACGGGTACAACAAATAATATCCCCTACCGTAAAAGAATAGTATTCCGACTGGTAGGGCGAGGTTATTCTTGAAGAAAACTTCCTACGCTCAAAGCTTTCTAAAACTCTAAAATACGCTCAAGATTATAGAAGAAGAATTTCTCTGGATTTCTGGCGTGGTTTCCAATTCTAACTAAGCATCCTATTTATAGGAGAATTGAAGGGCACTATGTAAAGAAAATATCACAGATGCAATAATTATGCAATCAGGGATGAAAACATTTTGTAACTCACCGATGCATATTTTCAATCACCCAACCAATAGGAACAAAGCAAGAATATAATATATATATATATATATATATATATATATATATATATATATATATATATATATATATATATATATATATATATATATATATAGTACTCCCTTTTTCCACCATTAATATATATCCACTACCAATTTTTTCTCCACTTCCGACACACACACAAATAATATATATATATATATATATATATATATATATATATATATATATAAAATATAATAAAACAAACACTTCCATCATCATTTCAATACTCCACCAAAATCCACTAACATATATAAATATATAAAATATCTCATAAAAATCACATTAATAATTTTAATAACATTTATCACCTTTATTATAATTCACAATATTAATCGACCAGGTCGTTCCCAGGAAAGAGGGGGCTTTCTAATAAGGATTTCTCCCTATTGGCGCGCAATTAGGTGACCAAACCTCTCCTTGACAGAACTTCTAGACATCGTTAATATTGTAAATAATAATATTAATAACTTTGTCGTCTCAATTATTGATTTAATAATATATAAAAATATCGACAATAATTGAATCAAATAACGTGAGATACTATTCAACAATTACTATAGCAATAATTGAACAAAACTGAGTGACTTCTCACGTAAGCATCAATAATCAATACCGTGTGCTACTGTGCAACTACGCGTATTACTGTACTTTTAACACCGGGTGTTTCAACAGTTAACGGTAAAACTTCTGCCGTTATTTTCATAAAGTATTTTTGTCATTTTCTCAATCCGATAATAATTCCGTTGTGGGGTCCACCAATGATTTTGCCGTTGTACGAATATTCCCTGTTAAAATGAATATTTCCCGACCAATCGAATATTATATAACAACTTGCGTACTTTGCAAAATTTATATATATTACCCACAACTATAACATTATATCAAATTTACTCTATAATATTTGAAAATGATATTTATAGATAATTCATCTTTATTTATAAAAGTTGGGGTCTTACAAAAGGCGCTGAAGAAAAATAGGTCTTTATACTCTGGAAGGCGTCTTCACATTCTGAAGTCCACTGAAACGTCTCCGCTTTCTTCGGTCCTTTAAATGTATCAAAAAATGGCAAACACCTTTCTGCCGACTTGGACAAAAATCTCCTCAAAGCTACAATCCTTCTAGTCAGACGTTGGATATCTTTAAATGACTAAGGAGTCTTCATATCCAAGATTGCCTGAATCTTCTCTGGGCTGGCTTCAATTCCTCTCTGACTGACAAGATAACCCAGAAACTTGCAAGCTCCCAATCCGAAGGTGCATTTAGTAGGATTCAGCCTCAAGTTGTGATGACGAACTGTCTGAAAGAATTCTTCTAAATCATCCAAGTGTTTCTGTACCAGCATGCTTTTGACAATCATGTCATCGACGTACACCTCCATATTCCTTCCCAATTGATGTCCCGAAGTCGTATCGATGAGCTGGTCGATGTGGGGCAGCGGGTAGAAGTCCTTAGGACAAGCCTTGTTCAGATCTGTATAGTCGATGCAAACTCGCCACTTCCCATTCTGCCTTTGTACCAGCACCACATTCGCCATCCACTACGGGTAGTCGTTTTCAAAAATGAAGTCAGCAGCTAGCAGCTTTACAATCTCTTCATCAATAATCCGTTGACGCTCCGGTGCAAAAATCCTCCTCTTCTGCTGAACTGGCTTCTTTGACGGGTCCACCTCCAACCGATGCTCAACAATCTTCCTACTCACCCCTGGCATATCTTGAGGTTCCCACGCAAAAATATCCGCATATCAGCGTAGAAGTTCCATGAGGTTCGTCCAGAGAGGTTCCAGCATACCCGAACCTATCTTTATTGTCTTGTCTTTCTTGCCAGAAATAAGCTCGATCTCTTCTGTTTCTCCAGCTGGCATGACCATTTGTTCTGAACTGCTTTCGGTGAAGGGTTCGATCTCTATTGCCATGGTCTATTTTTTCTTCGACACCCCTACTCCTGAAGTAACACATCATTTCTATAACACCGTCGGGCCAAATCCAGATCCCCTTTCACCTCTCCAATGAAGGATCGAGGTCACAGCTTGTAAAGCAGTTAAAGTAGGTCTCTCCAGAATAGCATTATAGGCAGAATCTACATGCACAACATAAAATTTACAAGTTATTTCTACCTGTTGGGGGGCTATTCCGAAGATGACCAGCAGCTCAATAGTCCCAGCCACCTTGACTGGATCGTTGCTGAAACCGTACAAAGGAGCCTCCTGTCCGATCTCCATCTTCTGCCCATCCAGATGCATCCTTTGATAAGCATGGGCATACATAATATCCACAGAAGACCCGTTGTCGATCATCATTCTCTTCATATCCACCGAACCCACTTATGGCGTCACCACCAGTGATCCCTCACGTGGTTCGATGGTTTCTGAAGGGTAATCCTCATCTGTAAAGGAGGTTACCGTACTTGGATAAGGTCTGTCAGTCTTCGGGAGGGTACCCGCCACTGACATGATCGAATCCAGATAACTTCGGCGCTTCTTTCCAACAAGTTTGCCAGAAGTTCCCCTAGTGATGACATCTACTACATGCCTCGCAGGCTGTTTAGGAGCTGTCAATGCAGGCGGAGCTGGCTGTGCAACTTGAACAGTTTGTCTGCCTCTTTGCTGGGCTTGTTGAGTCGTTCTTGTACCAACATACTGAACCAGGGCACCCCCTAGAACCTTCCTCTCGATGAAGTCCTTCAGACTAGCACAGTCATTTGTATCGTGACTCGAAGCCTGATGATAGTCACAATATTTACGAGAAGTACCTGCTCCGTGCTTAAGGTTATCTCGAGGTGGTTCATAGATAGGTTAATTTTTGATTTGATCCAAGATGACAGCCCTATCCGTATTGAGTTGAGTGTACGCCCTATTCACTTTCTAGGTCGGAGCGGACGAACGACCTCCTCCCTGTCTCCAGTTGTTGTTATACTTCTTCGACCCTCCATTATAGCGGTCGTTATTCCCTTCATTTTTCTTCTGGCCCCCATCAGTTCTGTCCCGATCTGTCTCCTTGAGCCAGTCCGAAGAAGGACGCTTAAGGCTATTCATGGCCTCCTCTACCACGATGTAGCCCTCTACTTTATCGAAGGCTTCAGTAAGACTCTTCGGGTGGTGAAACATCAACTTCTCTGACTTCACCTGGTCCAAATCGTTCTGGAACAGTCCAACGGCTTGAAGATCATTCAGGTCGGTCACTTGGCCTACTGCTTCCCGGAATCGTTTCATATATTGGCCCAAAGACTCATTCCAATACTGTCGAACCTGAGCCAATGAGTCGGTTAGTTTTCCCCTCCTCTTGTTGCTCCTGAAACGAGCATGGAACTTACTGCACAAATTTGCCCATGATGAGATCGAATCTGAAGGCAACGTCCCCATCCACTGTCTGGCATCTTTTCGAAGCGTTGTCACAAAGGTATGACACTTAGCAGCATCGCTAAAGTCATAATAATCCATTAGTCTGTAAAATGCCTGAATATGGTCATAAGGATCTCCAGATCCATCATAGCTTTCCATGTGGGGTAACTTCTTGGTGGGGTTAGCTTTCTCTTTGTGAATCTCCGTGAAAAAAGGAGACGTCTTCTTTCCCGAAGAGTCCTTTACTTGTTGGACTTCGGCAAGCTGCTTCCGAAGTTCCTTCAGTTCTTCGACCAGATATTCCACTCCTTCTGGCTGAGATGAGGCCTCCTTTTCCAGGGACTCTCCTTTCTTCTGAGTAAATCGGCCTTTAATAATAGGACCCCCAACCTTCAAGGGATTTTTCTGACGACGAGCGTCCACAGGGTGGTGTACCCTCAGTGGACTCTCTGGTGTACAACCCCTGGATCTTCTTCGTCACGGGGCTCTGTCACTGTGGTGAGAATACTCAAGGCGGGGTGCCTTCTTTGTATTCTCGGGCGTGTACTCTCTGGATCTGCCCCTTTGTATGCTTCGACCCTGCTCCTTAGAACCGACAGGGTGGTGTGCCCTCTTCGATCTTTGAGGATTAGGGTTTCTGGATCTCCTTCGTTCCCGAGGTTGGCCCCGAGATTCATGACCTGAATGTGAAGACTCCTTTCCCTTCCTGTGCCCGAGCTCTTCGGACAGAACATAGCTGGACGCTGCATCCTTTAACTCTGTCATCTGAAGCATTTGTTCGGCTATGTCCTGTCTTTATTTTAGAAGTACCTCCATGGCCTTATCAGCTTCATCTGCCATCTTGGCCAACTTGGAGGCTTTATCATCTTGATCATCTCGGTGTCGGGTTCTAGGCGGTGTGCCTTCTACCCGTTTCTGACCATGATCCGGTCCTTTTTCGGCAGTGAAAACTAATCATCTCTTAACATTGCCAACGGCCTTCGGGTGAGATCCTTCGGATACACGTTTGGAAGCCGTGCTGGCATGAGCACTGTTAGCAGGACCCAACCGGTCCTTGGCAGATACTCGTGGTGTATTCGAACTAACAACCATCGGTTGTCCTTCGGGTGTAGGTGTTCTACTCTTCCCCATGGATTCTGACGTAGAACAACTGAAATTTATGATTTAAATTATTCAAGGACACTAGAAAACACCCCTCCTTCTAGCGCCAATGTTAACGCCAAGATCTTTCCACGAACTCCAATCACTTAAAGCTCGTCCAAATCCTGCACAGTTCAACAAGTCAACACCCAAAGCTTGACGACTTGACCGTTAGGGGATAGCTCCGGCGTGAGAGTCAGTACAGGCGATCACAAGGTTAACAATGGAGGAAAAATATCTAGTGTCTAGAGAAAGATCATAATTTGGTTAAATGTTGTTACCATTTCCTTTGTGTGATCCTTGTCCCATATACCCCAAGCCCGGTTTATCGTGCCACCCACTACCGTCTGACACAGACTCTTGTCTCTGATGATCTCAGCCGACTGTATGCAGCCCACCCCCTACTTTTGGCCACTGTTTTCTATCGCCGGCTGACTATCATCCCATCCACATTAATGATTTGTAGATAAGATAGTCAACTGTCATATTCTTTCATCATTACCGGTCAAAACCCAAAAAGTAGATATTATTTGTCCAATGGGTCAGCCCAAAGATTCGGCCCAACCACTCAAGACGCAATAAATATAACCCAAGGGAGGAGCCCAACTGATCCGACCCAATACGAAAAGTATCATGGCCCAACACTGCCTCTATCGCAAAATGAACTAATGAACTCCCATTTTATTTTTAACATTCTTTTCTAAATACTAAAGTTTGAAATAAATACACTTAGGCTCTATTTGTTTAGAATTGAATAAGTCTGAATGAGCTAAGATCTCACCGAATAAATTATTTAAACTATTTGTTTATAAATTTTGAAATCTGAATTGGGTTAAATAGATTTGACCGATTCTTTTAAAATTTTTTGGCTAAATCGGTAAGTAACTTTCTTTTTACACAAATACCCTCATACAATACATATTCTCTGTTCATCGTGTTTATCGTTCAGCCTACTCCACTCCTACTCTACTGCTCCAGACTTCAGGTTCACAATCTAAAACCTTTCATATTTCATCTTCTTCTTCTTTATAACCTATTTATGGCTAAACTTTGAATATATAATATGGATGAACTACATATTTACAACTATATAATTTTCTATTGTCCAAATAAGGTATTGACAATTTATGTGCAAGTATACACGATCAACAAGTTATATAGTAGCAAGTAGAGTGTCGATCCCACGAAGAATATGTTAATAATATTAACCAAGTACTAACTTTATATCCATTCAATTTTATTTAAACAATTGATTAATGATTATGAAACTAATTATAAAAATTAAAATTAAATTACTAAGCAAAGGTTGATATCAGATTTAAAATCTAAGATTTCAATTTTCTCCAATGTCTCATCTAAATCTCTTTACTCCCTTTTCATTTAACTAATCATAACAAATCGTTAATAGAGAAGTCAAAATTTTAAGTCTCTTTCGATGGACATAAAAATATCGCTTCTAATTAAATCACTATATGTCTATGTAAAATAACTTGGTACAAGATTCATTAAGATCATATTCTCACAAAGGTTACATACGACATATAAGTATATGTCCATCGTATATACAAATCACGTTATTCAATCCTAAGAAGAATAAACTAGACGCATGTTATCATATTGATCAGATCTAAACATATAATCCATATGTCAATTTCATATAGGTTATAAAAATAATTTCTAATCAGACAATTATCAATAAATACAAATATGATAAACAATTCAAATATTATTAATAATAACCAATAAGAGAGTAAATTAATCTAAACAAAATATCGGGTTTTATTGCAATCTTAATAAAAACTTAATTCATAGTGTAAGAATAAAACATCATCAATAAACCAAGTAACATCTTAGGATTACAAAAAGTAAAGGAAAAGAGAATTGATAAAAATCTGTATATAGCACAACTTTCTCTTTCCAAGCTCTGCCTCCACATCTTGCTGCCCTTCGTGCTCCTTGAAAATCTAATACCAAGACCCCAGCTTGGATGTGTATAATCTGATATATTATATTATGTTATGTGATCCCCGAAAAATGTACCCTTTTGGTTGTGTATTTATAGTCTTTATGTAGCTAAATGATGTTCAATCCAATTTGGACTCGAAATAGCCAAGCGTCACATTCCTAGAAAAACACAACAAACTTAACACACCAGCCTTAACACGTCGCCCATCGCAGCAACTCCTATTCACAGTGCAGTTGTGATATGTTACAACTTACCCATCGTAACTACGCTCATCCATAGCGCAACAGTGTTGGCTCACACATCCAAGCGCACACACTGCTCATCTGGTCCACGCTTATGCGCCCTATATGCATGCCTTCTTATGATCATGTGTGTAAGACCCCAACTTTTTAATAAATAATATTGAATTTCCTCTATTCATTATCTTGAAATAATAAGGTGATAATTTGATATAATACTTTGGTTATGAGTGAAATGTGCAAATTTTGCAAAATAAGCAAATGGTTATAAAATAATCATTGTTGTTGGGGATTATTCGTTTGGTCATGGAATATTCTTGATGTTGGGGAATATTCGTACGATGACGCAGCTATTTGTGGGCCCCATAACGAAAAATGGTCGGATGAAGATAACGACAAGTTTGAGTTTTTATAAATAACGGCGTAGTTGTTACCGTTAACACTGTTGGAATACCCGGTGAATAAAATACAGTAATACGCGTAGTTGCATAGTAGCATACGGTATTGCACAATATTTTTGAATTATTGATTCTTACGTAAGAAAACACTACTCAATAATTGTTACAGTAATTACTGTTTAATATTTTATTTTATTGATTCAATAATTTCTACGTTGATATTTTATATCATTGTTGTTCCAATAATTGTCACTGCACAGTATCTCCATTATCAGATCAATAATTCATATTATTTGAATAATATTGTTAGATAGCATTATGGCAATGTCTAAGGAAATTCTGTTTAGGAAAGGGGTTTGGTCACCTAATTGCGCGCCAATAAGGAGAAATCCTTATCGGAAAGCCCCCTCTTTCCTGGGAACGACCTAGTTGTCATAATTGTGATTATGTAATATTATTTGTAAATAATTAATTATTGATATATATAATAAAGAAATATTTATTTTATGTGGATGGATAAGAAAATATTTATTTTGTGTGGATATAAATGAAAGAATTAATGCTGAGGTGTTTTATCAGTATTTTATCAGAATTGAGGTATTAAAAATCGTCCGTATGTGGATTTCGGTCATTTTTCATTTGGAATTTGGAAAAACTTAAATCTACATAGTTGTAGAGAATTTAATTTCCTATGGAATGGACATAAAATTCGTATTTTTCTGATAAAAGGACTATTTATTAAGAATTATTGAAATTTCAGAAATAAATATTTTTATTAAAAAAATAGTGGGCCCCACTTTTAATTGGTGAGAAATGTGCTGAAATTTTATTTCAAAAGTGGTGGGCGTGAATAGTAACAGGTAAAGCCATCAGGTAGCAGGTTAGCCTGCTATGGCGTTATAAGCATTTTTCTATAAATAGGGTGCTTAGTTAGAATTAAAAATCACACCAGAATCATAAGCTTTCTCTCTCTATATTATCGAGCGTATTTTGTAAGTATTTAGAAACTTTGTGAGTTGCTATTCAGTGCAAGTTTCCTTTAGCCTTATACCTGATATTTCAGTCAGAAGTACTGTTCTTTTGAGGTAAGGGATGTTATTTTTTTCGTAAATGATATTATTTTCTTCAATATCATTATGTCGAAATATTGATATTAATTTTATTGTGGAATTTCTACCTTTTTGTGTCGGAGTTACTATTCACGTATACGACACTATTCACGTATATGATACTATTCACGAATACGATACTATTCACAGAAAAAATAAAATTTTCTTTTCTTTGCCCAAGTTGTCTATTATGGTTACTATCTTTGATTATATTAATGTTTTGATCTTCATTCTTGAATTTTGCTCCACAATTGATTATTATAAGGTATTTTTGAACTTGGATAGACTAAAGTACGAATCCCTATTCTTTGATCTTTTATCTCACTGAATTCGTTTTCTTTAAGATATTTTTCATCATCCTTAGTCCTAAATGATGATATTACTGAGTATCTTTGGCCTGTAGTGCAAAGTTGAATGATTAATTGATGAATATCTTTGGCCCGTAGTTCAAAGATGAACATGTGTAAAGATGAACATGACCAACTGGTGATACAAATGAATATCTTTGGCCTGTAGTGCAAAGATGAATATTTGATTCAAGATGTATATTGATTGATGTTACAGGGATAAAATATTGATGATGGATTTTTAAATCTTAGAAGATAGTAGAATTCATTCTCTACTTGACTCTTCTAATGAATTGTTGTTTCTGCTGCAGTTATTGATCTAAAACTTGTTGTCTATTATATTCTATCAGATTTTTCCCTGTTGAAGACTAATGATAATTTGTTGTATATTATCTTAGTTATAATATTCTATACTGGGCTAGTTGAGCTCATGCTTTTCCTTTTTGTTCCATTTTTCTTCTCAGGAGGAAAGAATATAGCAGGAACTAGACGGGGTATGGAGTGATGGTTCTAGAAAGTTATTTTAGCAGTCCTCACTATTTTTGTAAAATAGTGTATCAATAATTGTAATGAGGACTGCTTTTGAGTTTGAATACTGTTTATTAGACAATATTTGTATTTAAACTCAGAGTATATGTGTTGTCATATTTTGCACAACAATTGTATTAATAAAGTTATATTTGTTTCTGTGCCATGTATTTGGCAACTCAGAATGGGTGATGTATACCTATTATGGGGGCGTCACAGTTGGTATCAGAGCTTAGGGATATGGTCTCTGACGGAGATCGGGGAACAAAACTAGGAGGGGAGAGACGAGTAATCCTTCGCTAGTGTGTCATACCTAAGCTTATTTAGTTGGTCAGTCGGAGCATATGGTTAATATATGATATGTTAATTTGTTAATTAACCCTTGTTTTGTGATAGTATTTGAGAATGGCAGTTGGAAATATTAACAATGGAGTGAATCAGACTGTGGAGACACCTTTAATCACTACCCAGGAGAACGTGTAACAGGAAGGCGATATTCCTCTTCTAAACAACACTACCGAACAAATGATAAATGATGGGATGTTTAGAAACTTTTTACAGTTCATATAAAATCAGACGAGGGAGACTCGTGTACACAATACGGGTGGAAATGATAGCAATGCGTGGCTTGTCACAGCCAAGTAGTTCAAAGAGTTGGGACCACCAGAATTTATGGAAAGCCGGATCCGATCAAGGAGGAAACGTGGGTTAAATAAATTACCAAGATATTTGATGTCTTGGGATGCACGGAGGAACAAAAGGTTCCATTCGCCACCTTTATGTTCTGTGGTGAGGCAGACTACTGGTGGGAGTCTGTGAAGCGTACCCAGCCAGCTACACTCAGCATGTTATGGAAAACATTTCAGAAACTGTTTAATGACAAGTACTTTCCTGAAAGTATTCGTCATATGAAGGAGGTAGAGTTTATTAGACTAGAACAAAATAACATGACGGTATCCCAGTACGAGGTGAAGTTCGCAGAGTTATCCAGGTTTGCACCTCATTTGGTAGAGAATAAGGAACGAATGACGCGAATATTTCTGAGAGGTCTAAAACCCGAGATTCGGCAATATCTTATCTCTCATAAATTTTCTTTATATTCAGATGTTGTAAATAGGGCTCAATTATTAGAGCAAGATAATGAATATGTTCAACTGAGGGTCCACAACCGGGGTCATACCGGTGGCAACAGTCACCGGAGCAATGAAAACCAGCGGAGAGAAAAATATTTAGACAAAAGCGGTAACCACTCTGGTGGTAATCGTGGCCATGATGGTAGAAAAATGAGTCGGGGGGAGATTTCAAAAAGAGAATGTACAACAATGATAACGTGAAGACGTCAACACAAACATCAACTGTTTCTAGGGGAGGAGAACGATCATCGGTCGTTTATTACAAATACGGGGAAGAGGGACACATCAGTCCAAACTGTCCACAACAATCCAAGGTGTGTTATAATTATGGAAAGGAAGGTCATATAGCTAGAGATTGTCTTGTAGCGAAACCAAGTCTAATGAGAATGGTGACTCCAAAGGCTATCCCGGACAAGTTAAAGTCGGTGGTTCCTGGAAGGGCGTTTGTCGTGACTGCCCAAAACGCGAGGAACCCGAACGAGGTGATCACGGGTAAACTAATCATAAACTCTTGCGAAGTTTATACCTTATTAGATACCGGCTCTACCCATTCTTTTATCTCTCCTGCTTGTGCTCAACGTTTGAACTTTACTTTGGAGAAATTAGACTTTGAGTTATCTTTTGAGACTCTGTTAGGAGAAACTTTCATTATATCTACTATTTATAAATCTTGCTTGATTCAAGTTGGAACCATCACATTATCTGTCGATCTTATTTCGTTAAAAATACTTGCATTTGATGTGATTTCAGGAATTTATTGGTTAACCACTCATCATGCTAAAATTGATTATTTTCGTAAGGTTGTTAGTTTTCATATTCCTAACCAACCTGTTATGCAAATTCAAGCAACCAAATCACTAAAGTCAATCACTGTCATATCAAGCCATAAAGCTATTCGTTTATTGAAAAACGGATGTCAATCTTTCTTAACCCATGTCACGGACTTGAACAAAAACACGTCAGATTTGAATAATATTTCTGTTGTTAGTGAATTTTCTAACGTATTTCTTGAAGAACTTCCCGGTCTACCCACAGAACGTGAAGTTGAATTCTTTATTGACCTTGAACCTAGTACAAAGCCCATTTCTATAACCCCATATCGAATGGCTCCTATAGAACTTCAGGAGTTAAATGTCCAACTACAGGAGTTGTTGGACATCGATTTCATTCGTCCTAGTACATCTCCTTGGGGTGCTCTTGTTTTATTCGTAAAGAAGAAAGATGGGAATATGCGACTTTGTATTGACTACCGGAAGTTGAACCATGTCACCATCAAGAATATGTATCCGCTACCTCACATTGATGACATGCTCGACCAGTTGCACAGAGCACAATTCTTTTCAAAGATCGATCTTCGTTCTGGATATCATCAGCTGAAGATTAAAACTGAGGATATTCCGAAGACTGCTTTCAGAACTTGGTACGGGTATTATGAATTCTTAGTCATGTCATTTGGATTGACTAATGCTCCTGCTGCTTTCATGGATATGATGAACCGTGTGTTCAAGGAATATTTGGATCAGTTTGTTGTTGTCTTTATTGATGAAATCCTCATCTATTTCAAAAGTCGTGAAGATCATGAGCACCATTTGAAGCTGGTACTTCAAAGGCTTCGTGACAACAAGCTATATGCCAAGCTGAAGAAATACGAGTTCTGGCTTGAGAAAGTAGCATTCCTTGGGCACGTGGTGTCAAAACATAAACTATCTGTCGACCCGGCGAGAATTGAAGCAATACAAAGTTGGGAGAAATCGAAGTCGGTGACTGAAGTACGTAGCTTTCTGGGCTTAGCTGGTTATTGACGGAGATTCGTGGAAGGATTTTTTAGAATCGGTACTCCATTAACTCAGCTGACTCGAAAAGATACAAAATTCGTATGGACCAAGGGATGCGAGAAGAGTTTCCAAGAGCTCAAGAGGAGACTCATTTCGGCACCTGTTCTGACAATACCATCTAGTTCAGATGGATTTGTTATCTACAGCGATGCTTCAGGCAAAGGGTTAGGATGTGTTCTCATGCAACATGGGAAAGTCATAGTCTATGCCTTGCGACAACTCAAAGAATATGAGAGGAATTATCCTACTCATGATCTGGAGTTGGCAGCAGTCGTTTTCGTATTGAAGATCTGGAGAGACTACTTGTATGGGGAGAAAGTGGATATTTATACAGATCATAAAAGCCTCAAATATTTCTTCACTCAAAAGGAACTTAACATGCGGCAACGACGTTGGCTCGAGTTGTTGAAAGATTACGACCATATCATCCAATACCATCCTAGAAAAGCAAACGTGGTAGCTGACGCATTGAGTAGAAGATCATATGCGGGTACGAGTGCAATATTGGTAACACAAAGGCCCATTTTGTATGACTTGCAAAGGATGGAGATAGAGGTAAAGGCTCCAAGTACCCACGTGATGATATCAAGCATACGCGTAGAATCAACTTTAATTGATAAAGTTAAAGCTGCTCAAGCTACAGACCTGGAGTTGATGCGTATGAAGAAGAAAGTGCAAGAAGGTGTTATTCCAGAAGCAAGAATAGATGAAGAAGGAATACTTCGAGTCAACTCCAGACTTTGTGTTCCTAACGATCCTGACTTGAAACATAGAATCATGATGGAGGCACACAACACATCATTTACAATCCATCCTGGTAGTACCAAAATGTATCATGATCTTTCACATACATTTTGGTGGAACAATATGAAGAGAGAGATCGCGAAGTTTATCTCGAGGTGTTTACCTTGTCAACGTGTAAAGGTAGAGCATCAAGTGCCAAAGGGTTCATTGCAACCACTTGAGATTCTGAAATGGAAGTGGGAACACATTACCATGGATTTCGTTACGGGTCTTTCCAAGGTTTCTCAAGGCATAGTTGCGATTTGGGTCATTGTTGATAGATTAACCAAGTCTGCTTATTTCTTGTCTATACGGGAGACTTATTCCCTTGAACATCTTGGTCGTATATACGTGAATGAGATTGTGAGATTGCATGACATGCTAGTATCCATAGTTTTGAATCGTGACCCAAGATTCACTTCACGATTTTGGGTTAGCTTGCAGAAAGCTATGGGCACGGATTTACGATTTAGTTTGGCATACCATCCTCAAATGGACGGGCAATCAGAGAGGACTATTCAAACTCTTAAGATATATTAAGACTCTGTGTCCTAGATTTCAAATGGAGTTGGGATAAGTACTTATCATTGGTGGAATTCTCCTACAACAACAGTTATCCGGCAAGTATAGGTGCGGCTCCATTTGAAGCATTGTATGGATGAAAGTGCCGCTCTCCAGTATGCTGGGATGAGGTGGGAGAAGCAACATTTTTTGGACCAGAATTGGTACGCATAACTATAGAAAAGATCCAAACGATTCGATTACGTATACAAACGGAACATGATCGACAAAAGAGTTATGCAGATCTTCATCGAAAGGACGTGTAATTTAATATTGGGGATCATGTATTGTTACGTATTGCTCCATGGAAGGGAGTTACAAGATTTAGGAAGAGAAAAAAGCTCAATCCAAGGTTTGTTGGTCTATTTGAGATTCTTTACCAAATAGGAAATGTGGCCTATTGGCCCGCATTACCTCCAAGCATGTCTGTGTTCATAATATTTTTCAGATATATATGCTTCGTAAATATGTAAAAGACCCGAACCACATTATTGAGTTAGAACCAGACGAGATAGTCGAAGATTTAACGTACGAGGAGGTACCTGTTAAGATCTTGGATAAGAAAGAGCATGTCCTATACACCAAGGTTATACACAAGTTAAGGTTTTGTGGAGGAACCATGCTATTGAAGAAATGACCTGGGAGTTGGAATCAGAAATGAAAGCGAGGTATCCTCACCTTTTCGAAATACCATGTATGTACGTCAATTTCGAGGATGACATTTCATAAGGAGGGGAGGTTGTAAGACCCCAACTTTTTAATAGATTAAATTGAATTTCCTCTATTCATTATCTTGAAATAATAAGGTGATAATTTGATATAATACTTTGGTTATGGGTGAAATGTTCAAATTTTGCAAAATAAGTAAGTGATTATAAAATATTCATTGTTGTCGGGGAATATTCATTTGGTCGTGGAATATTCATACGACGGCTCATCCATTTGTGGGCCCTATAACGGAAAATGGTCGGATGAAGGTAAAGACAAGTTTGAGTTTTTATAAATAACGGCGTAGTTGTTACCGGTAACACTGTTGGAATACCCAGTGGTTAAAATACAGTAATATGCGTGGTTGCACAGTAGCGCACGATATTGCACAGTATTTTTGAATTATTGATTCTTACGTAAGAAGGCACTATTCAATAATTATTACAGTAATTACTGTTCAATATTATATTTTATTGATTCAATAATTACTACGTTGATATTTTATATTATTGTTGTTCCAATAATTGTCACTGCACAATATCTCAATAATCAGATCAATAATTCATATTATTTGAATAATATTGTTAGATAGCATTATGGGCAATGTCTAAGGAAGTTCTGTCTAAAAAGGGGGTTGGTCACCTAATTGCGTGCCAATAAGGAGAAATCCTTATCGGAAACCCCCTTCTTTCTTGGGGACGACCTGGTTGTCATTATTGTGATTCTATAATATTATTTGTGAATAATCAATTATTGATTTATATGATAAAGAAATATTTATTTTATGTGAATGGATAGGGAAATATTTATTTCGTGTGGATATAAATGAAAGAATTAATGCTGAGGTGTTTTATCAGTATTTTGTCGGAATGGAGGTAATAAAAATCACCCGTATGTGGATTTCGGTCATTTTTCGGTTGGAATTTGGAAAAACTTAAATCTAAAAAGTTGTAGAGAATTTAATTTCTTATGGAATGAACATAAAATTCGTATTTTTCTGATAAAATGACTATTTATTATGAATTATTGAAATTTCAAAAATAAATATTTTTATTAAAAACACGGTGGGCCCCACTTTTTGTTGGTGAGAAATGTGCTAAAATTTAATTTCAAAAGTGGTGGGCGTGAATAGTAGCAGGTAAAGCCATCAGGTAGTAGGTTAGTCTGCTATGGCGTTCTAAGCATTTTCCTATAAATATGGTGCTTAGTTAGAATTGAAAATTACACCAGAATCATAAGCTTTCTTTATTTATATTATCGAGCGTATTTTGTGAGTATTTAGAAACTTTGTGAGTTGCTATTCAGTACAAGTTTCCGTAAGCCTTATGCCTGATATTCCAGTCAGAAGTACTGTTCTTTTGAGGTAAGGGATGCTATTTTTTTCGTAAATGATATTATTTTCTTCAATATCATTATGCCGAAATATTGATATAAATTTTATTGTGGAATTTATACCTTTTTGTGTCGGGGTTACTATTCACGTATATGACAATATTCACGTATATGACACTATTCATGAATACGACACTATTCACAGAAAAAATGAAATTTTCTTTTCTTTATCCAAGTTGTCTATTATGGTTACTATCTTTGATTGTATCCATGTTTTGATCTTCATTCTTGAATTTTGCTCCACAATTGATTATTATAAGGTATTTTTGAACTTGGACAGACTAAAGTATGAATCCCTAATCTTTGATCTTTTATCTCACTGAATTCGTTTTCTTTAAGATATTTTTCATCATCCTTAGTCCTAAATGATGATATTACTGAATATCTTTGGCCTGTAGTGCAAAAATGAATGATTAACTAATGAATATCTTTGGCCCGTAGTGCAAAGATGAACATGTGTTAAGATGAACATGACCAACTGGTGATACAAATGAATATCTTTAGCCTGTAGTGCAAAGATGAATATTTGATTCAAGATGTATATTGATTGATGTTATAGGGATAAAATATTGATGATGAACTTTTAAATCTTAGAAGATAGTAGAATTCATTCTCTACTTGACTCTTCAAATTGATTGCTATTTCCGCTGCAGTTGTTGATCTAAAACTTGTTGTCTATTATATTCTATCAGATTTTTTCCTATTGAAGACTAATGATAATTTGTTGTATATTGTCTTAGTCATAATATTCTTTAATGGGATAGTTGAGCTCACCCTTTTCCTTTTTGTTCTATTTTTCTTCTCAGGAGGGGAGAATATAGCGGGAACTAGCCGGGGTATGGAGTGATGGTTCTAGAAAGTTGTTTTAGCAGTCCTCACTATTTTTGTAAAATAGTGTATCAATAATTGTAATGAGGACTCCTATTGAGTTTGAATACTGTCTATTAGACGATATTTGTATTTAAACTCACAGTATATATATGTTGTCGTATTTTGCACGACAATTGTATTAATGAAGTTGTATTTGTTTCTATACCATGTATTTGGTGACTCGGAATGGGTGATGTATACCTATTTTGGGGGTGTCACAATGTACACCTACACACACCAATCTACCCATGCTATAGAAGCCTACGCGCCTACTGCATAATGCTGCACCTGGACACTCATTGTTGTACGTCGTGCACACTTATGCCCATTTTGCTGCATTTTGCCGCACTCCGAGCTATTGTCCACTTATCTTGAGATAATTTAACCTAAATTTTCATTCCACACACCATTCCGAGCTCGATTCCTTTTCCAACACAAGAACAAACTAAACGCATAAAATACCCAAGAACGCATAAATCATCAAGCTAAAAATATCCAATCTATAGGTATAAAACTCACTCATCAAATACCCCCAAACTTGAATATTTGCTTGTTCTCAAGCAAAACACTAAGAACAAAAACATTTCTAACTAGCAACTGACTCCAGCAATAAATCAATATGATTCGACTAATGGCCTCAAATATTTCCTTTTATTATAATTCAAGAAAATTTTTTAAAACATGCAAAGCCTAAAATTTCAACAAAATTAATAGTTTCACATCTATTCGTGTTCCTTTAAGTGTGTGTGTGCATCCAAATGTTCAATCTCGTCAAAACTAAAATAAGATCATATAATCAAATAATTTATAAAAGATTGTCAATATCAACTCTAGAAGGTTACTTTTCTCATCAATCTCCGCTAATGAAAGTAAAATATAAATTTAAAGGATCAAAAGGATATGTACACCCGTTATGTTTATTAATTATGTTCATTATTCCCCTTCCCAAGAATTCCATTAACTCATTTGTTTTTTTAGTGAGTGCATTTTATGCTCCATCTCACTTTGTATTGAACGGGTGCGTTTTACGCTTCATCTATTTTCATGTTTGTGTTTAGGGATGAGTGCATTTTACGCTCCATCTCAACTCACCACATGATCTATTAAAACAACTCAGGAAGGTTTAATTTTTTTTAGTTTTTTTAAAATCCAAGATTTCCCCTAAACTTATTTTAATGCCTAAATTTTACTTCAAATGATGCTAAAATATATTTTCTAGAGTTTCAATTATATCCCCCACAAACAATTAACCAAATAAACTTTCTAAGCCCCAACTGGCTAAATAGATGGATATGTGCTCTTAAGTGCAAAAGAATCACAAACAATGTAAAATCAACTAAAAAGTCAAAATATAAACTTAGCATGTTTCTTAATTTCATAAGAGTTAGATTAATCCCATTTTTATCATTGACTAATAATTAAATACAACCAACCCATTACTCAAGTTAAAATAAACTAACTGAAATGCAGCTCTAATAACATAATAAGCTCATGTAACAAATAAAATAAAAAATAAAAACACACCCCAAAACTTAAACTATACATTGTCCTTAATGGCTAAGATAAAATAATTAAAGTAGAGGACTTCCTTGAGAACCGATTGATTGTCCACTTCACCGTCCTCGTGTCTGTTGAGTATGAAGTGTATTCTATTTTGTTCGCTATTTGGTACCTGAAAGCACTTTACATAACTAATTAAAATGCAATAAACTAAAAATAGAAAATTAAATCTAGCTAATATGCAATCTACTAAAATACAAATTAAACTTGGGAAGCCTCTCAATAAGCTTTTGTTTTATAGTTTTCAACCTGACTTCTTCAATTATCTATCCTATTCCCCTACGATAATTGTTTGACATGTTCGCTAGTTGCAAGGTATTTGTAGACTTTAAGTTGATACTAGCTCCTAAATCACATAAAGTTCTCCCGCGAAAGTGACTGCCAATGGTGTACGGAATTGTAAAGCTATCTGAATCTTTAAGCTTTAGTGGTAGCTTCTTTTGAAGTTTAGCATTGCCTTCTTTCGTAAGTGTCATTGTCTCAACCTCACATAGTTTTCTTTTCTTGTATTCAGCATCAACAACTTCTTCCCTAACTGTTGGTGGCTTCGGTGTGGGTACTCCATCAATCCCTCATAACTCCTTATCACTTCTAAGTGTCACAGCCTTGTTCTGCTCTTTGCCTTCCCTATTAGGATTTATCTCAATATCGTTTTGCAAAATCCCTTGAGGATAAATTTTGATCGAATTGGAATGTTTTCTTACTTGATTTTCGAGATTCCGAACCGACACCTCTAGGATATTCATTCGAGTCTCATTCAGAGCTATGCACTTGGAAAGAAGTTCCTCCAAGTTTGACCTTTTTTCATGTTGCGGTGGAGTTTGAGCCTAAAATCTTGTTTGCTATGGTTGTCTAGGAGAAGGATATTGTTCGTGATTATTGGTACTCCATGAAAAGTTTAGAATATGATGCGCCTTTAAAGTGTTAATCTTCCCCGTAAGCACCGAAATCTGCACAAGTAATATAGTAACTACGTCGTATCCCTAATTCCTTACCGCTATTAGTTGAGTAATTCTCGCATAAGGCCACTGATAATTGTTAGCAGCCATGGTAAAAGATTAAAACAAGAAGAAAAAAATGTTTAAATTAAGATTGACATTAATATTGGAAATATTATTAGTAATAATTCCCGGTAACGGCGCAAAAAACTTGTTGTCCGAATAAGGTATTAACAATTTACGTACAAGAGTACACAATAAAAAAGTAATATAGTAGTAAGTAGAGTGTCGATCCCATGAGGAATATGCTAATAATATTAACCAAATACTAACTTTATATCAATTCAATTTTATTTAAACAATGGATTAATGATTATGAAACTAATTATTAAAATTAAAACTAAATTACTAAGCAAAGGTTGATATTAGATTTAAAATCTAAGATTACAATTTCCCGTAATGCCACATCTAAAACTCTTTATTCCCTTTTCAATTAACTAATCATAACAAATCATTAACGGATAAGTCAAATTATTTATAAGCATCTTTCGATGGCCAGATAAAAATATTTGTAACGACCCCAAAATCTAGACAATTTTGTCCCCGACTTTGCTCATAAACAATACTCCCAAATCCCATCTTTATATCATTAGTCGATAACAAAATCATTAAAATTTGCGGAATAATTTAATCTTTTCTGTTTTCTTCCTTATTTTTCCTGAATCACAACCTTTATTATTTACATATCTTTGAATCAAAATTTGTTTTATAATTCGCTTCATTAGAGTTAATAAATAAAATTTTACATCTCAATTCAATATCCTCTATACATCGGATAATACTACTTTACAACTCACATGAATTAAACATCATAAACTACTATCAAGTACATCCTTTAGAACCTTAAACATGGTTTAAAATAAAACTTTCAACCAAAGTAAATGATATCCTTACATTACTTCTGATCTTTATCATTCAAGAAGCGTACCACATTACCTTGAATCTTTAACCTGCAAAAATGGTTATTTGCAAGATTGAGCTCGACAGCCCATCAAATCAAATAGTTTTCATGCATCAGGTAACACATAATATCATGCCTAAATTATACATCATTATCATTTGATTAAACAAATCATACATGTTGTATCTCACATAACAAGTATAAAGATTTAGTTTCTTTAATCAATCAACATCCTTTACTCAATCAACATAGTAAAAGATTGACTTTAACATTCATATTTACAACATATGTAATACATCATGCTCTTTGTAAAACAGTTTTAAATCAATCAAACATTAAGTTCACATAACAAATAAGAACTGAAAGACTTGTCTGGTTTGTTGATTATGAACAATAGATTAACAAAACATAGCTATCTGCACTTCACATAATCCTACACAATTATATAATCATGAATACATACCCATCAGTCATACACATTCTTACATTCTCAATGTAATGATAAATTTTACATTGTTTCCTAGCTTGGTTTTAAAACATTCATTTTACTTCTACATTATACTCTTAGGATAGCTATGTTCTTAGCCAATTACATTCGTATGCTTATTCTATTGAAACAATCTTGTTTCATATCATGTGGTCTTTAAGGAATAAATATAGACATGCTCTAAGGTCCACACCAAGAACAAACCTGTCGCGCCGTGCTGCATTTTGACTTAAGAGTGGCGCGGTCGCGCTACCTATGCTGAAGTTCAGGACTAAATTATTTCTAACTCCGTTCAACCCTTAACAATCCCAAGTTCTATGACCACTTTTGTTTTCATTTAAAAACTTAATATTATACAAGCCAAAACAATTCATATAACAAACAGATGTCCTGAGCATATGTCTATTGTAAGACCCCAACTTTTATGAATAAAGATTTAATTTTCTCTAAATATTATTTTCAATAATAAAGTGTGGATTTGATATAATGTTATAGTTATGGGTAATATTTATAAATTTTGCAAAGTAGGCAAGTTGTCATAAAATATTCTTTGGGTCGGGGAATATCCGTACGACGGCACAATCATTGGTGGACCCCACAACGGAGTTACTCTTAGATATATTGAAAGCGACAAAAATAACCTTTTTTTATAAAAATAACGGCAAAACTTTTACCGTTAACTGTTGAAATACCCGGTGATAAAAGTACAGTAATATGTGTGGTTACACAGTAGCACACGGTATTGTACAGTATCTTTAATTATTGATGCTTACGTGAGAAGTCACTCAATTTTATTCAATTATTGCAATAGTAGTTGATACATAATATTGCATATTATTGATTTAATTATTGTCACAGTATCATTTGCAATATTTAATTTTATTAAATCAATAATTTAGATGACAAAGTTATTCATATTATTATTTGCATTATTGACAATGTCTAGAAAGTTCTATCGATGAAAGGGGTTATGTCATCTAATTGCGCGCCAATAAGGATAAGTCCTTATCGGAAAGCCCCCTCTTTCCTGAGAATGATCTAGTTGTTAATATTATGAGTTATAATATTAATTATGAATAGATGTTGAAAGATTAAAAATGTGATTTGTCAAGTGAATTGTGATAAATAAAAGGGGTTTTTCATGAAGTATTTATTATAAATTTGGCTTATTACATGTGTGACGCCCCAAAAATAGGTATACATCACCCATTCTTAGTCGCCAAATACATAGTACATAATTCAAATACAAACTTAATTATACAACATGAGCTGAGAGTTTTTACACGAATATTGTCTCATGGACAATGTCCAAACTCAAATTCAATCCTCATTACATTTATTATCACAATATATAGTGAGGACTACTAAAATAACCATCTCAGACCGTCACTCTATTCCTCGACTAGTCCTGGCTACGTTCTCATTTCCTGAAGAGAACAATGAAAACAAAATGTTGAGCTTAAATAGCCCAGTAAGAAATATTATGATTAAGATAATGCAGAATAAATTATCGTTTGCCTTCAACAGTGTTAAACTGATAAAATGTAATAAATATCAAGTTTAACTGCAGCGGAACAAACAATCCATTAGAAGAGTCAAGTAGAGCATGATATCTACTATGTTATATGATTTAAAAAGTTTATCATCAATTTTATCGCTGAGACTCAGCTTAATATAAACCACATCATCGAATCATCCCTGCACTACAGGCCAATGATATTCATTAGTATCACGACCACGAATTATTCATGCACTACGGGCCAAAAATATTCGTGTTTTCACCAATGGTCATGATCATGCCAACAACTGTCCATCAATGCACTACGGGCCAATGAGGACATTTACCACATTATTTGTAACATTACAGGTCATGATTATACCGAATGATCCCTGGTCATAATCATACCAATCAACAGTCCGTCTATGCACTACGGGCCAAAGATGACTTTCAGAATAATATAAGCATGAGGATGATGACAGTGATATAAGAATTCAATTAAATGAAAGCAAAGGATAAATTTTTAAAAATTTATGATTTAATTTATCCATAAGTAAAAACAGTCCAAATTGTCAACATGATACTGCTTTGTGTAGTAAAATTCAAGAATAATATTGTATCAAAAAAATGATTTGGACCGAAAATAAATCAATTTTTATCATGAATAGTACCCTGGGTGAATAGTACCCTGTAAATAGTATTTCGGGAATATTACCCCGTGAATAGTTCTCTGGTATGAAAAGGTTAAAATTTATCAAGAATACTCAGAATAATATTTTCATGAAAAGATACTGGATGAAGCGCAAATATCAAGGATATTTTACCAATTTCATGGAGTATAGAAGCCAAAACTTAACAAAATGAGTGTAGAATTCAGAGTCTGAAACGAAATAATATTACTTACATACTACAGAGTATGGAAGAAAATATTATTTCATACGAATACTAAACAAAAATAATACCTCTTACCTTAAAAAGACGAGTATTTCAACTAGTATAGCGGGGATATTCTTGAAGAAAACTTGAACTATTTTCTACACTCAAAGCTTTCTTAAACTTTAAAGAAATACGCTCAAGATTATAGAAGAAGAATTCTCTGATTCTGGTGTAATTTTCAACTCTAAACTAAGCATTCTATTTATAGGAGAATGAAAGGATACTATTTGAAAAATTATCACGGACCAACAGTTGAAAGAATTCACGGGTAGCATTTGTTGATCATCCAACGCCTAACTTTTCAAAATGATACCTTAATGATCAAATAAAACAAACTTATATATATATATACACACACATACACACAAAATAGTACTCCCCCCTTTTCCATTCCACCTGTGATTTCAAAATTTCACCCACCCTCACACATTTTTCTTCCCACATGTGGGCCCCACCCCACATGTCACTTTCACACATCACACTCACACACAAATATTATATATATATATATATATTGAAAAATCTTCTACCGATTATTTTGAAAAATGGTGAATGTGGGTCCATAAAATAAGAAAAATTTTCATCAAATACTTCATAAAATCCCCTCAATATTTTAACAACATTTATTCATCAATAATATAACTTTCAATATTAACAACCAGATCATTCCAAGGAAAGAGAGGACTTTCCGATAAGGATTTCTCCATATTGGCGCGCAATTAGGTGACCAAACCCCTTTCCACGACATAATTTTCTAGACATTGTCAATAATGTAACTAATAATATGAATAACTTGTCATCTCAATTATTGATTTAATGATATAAAATATTGACAATAATTGAATCAAATAGCGTGAGATAATATGCAACAATTACTGTAGCAATAATTAAGTATAACTGAGTGACTTCTCACGTAAGCATCAATAATCAATACAGTGTGCTACTATATAACCACGCGTATTACTGTACTTTTACCACCGGGTATTCCAAAAGTTAACGGTAAAACGTTCGCCGTTACTGTTATAAAAAGATAATTTTGCCGTTTTCTAACTCCGATAATAATTACTTTTATAAATGATTGTGTCGTCAGAATAATATTTTCTGTTAAAACAAATATTCCCCGACCAATCGAATATTTTATAACAACTTACATACTTTGCAAAATTTATAAATATTACCCACAACTATAACATTATATCAAATTCACACCATAATATTCAAAAATATATTTTGAGAAAAATTAATCTTTATTCATGAAAGTTGGGGTCTCACAACATGGACCCCCACTTACTAATTTTTTAAAATCGTCGGTAGAAAGATATCTCAGTTTTTGTTTTATATTGCATAGTGTTTGCATAGTGCTGCATAATGAAAATCAAAAATTTCAGCCAAATTTTTCTTCGCCCGTGAACTTCCTACTATGCAGTTCGTGATTATTTCCTAAATAGTATCTTGTCATTCTCCTATAAATAGGATGCTTAGTTTAGAAATGAAAAGCACACCAGAATCAGAGAATTATTCTTCTATAATATTGAACGTATTTCTTTTGAGTTTAAGAAAACTTTGAGTGTTGCAAATAGTGCAAGTTTTATTCAAGAATATCCCCGTTATACCAATCAGAAGTACTCTCCTTTTAAGGTAAGAAATATTATTTTTGTTCAATATTCGTAAGAAATAATATTTTCTTCCATACTCTGTAGTATCTAAATAATATTATTTCGTTTCATATTCCTAATTCTACACTTATTTGATAAGTATTGCTTCTATACTCCTTGAAATTAATAGAATATACTTGAAATTTGCGCTTCATCTAGTATCGTTTCACATAAAAAAAATTCTGAACATTCTTGTTAAATTTTAATCTTTTCATGCCGAGGTACTATTCAAGGGGTACTATTCACCCGGTGTACTATTCACGACAAAAAATGATTTCTTTTCTGTCCAAATTATTTTTGATACATGAATATTATTCTTGAATTTTACTCCACATAGCAGTTATCATGTTGATAATTTGGACATTCTTAAACTTTGAATAAATTAAATTATAAATCTTTAATATTTATTCTTGATCTCACTTAATTGAATTCTTATATCATTATCATCATCCTCATACTTAAATTGTGATGAAAATCATCTTTGGCCCGTAGTGCACAGATTGACTATTGATTGGTATGATTATGACCATGAATTATGTATCGGTATAATCATGATATATAATATTACAAATGATGTGGTAAAATTTCTCATTGGCCCGTAGTGCATTGATGGACAGTTATTTGGCATGATCATGACCACTGGTGATAATAACGAATATCCTTGGCCCGTAGTGTATGGATAATTCGTGGATGTGATACTAACAAATATCTTTGGCCCGTAGTGCATGGATAATTCGGTAATGTGGATTATTTATTGAGATGTGTTATAGAGATAAATTATTGATGATGACCTTTTAAATCATTGAACATAGAAGATAATAGACATCATGCTCTACTTGACTCTTCTAATGGATTGCTTGTTCCGCTGCAATTAAACTTGTTGTCTATTGTATTCTATAAGTTTTTATAATGTTAAAGGCTAAGGATAATTTATTCTACATTATCTTAGTCATAATATTCTTTACTGGGCTAGTTGCGCTCACCCATTTCTTTCATTGTTCTCTTTAGGAAATAAGAATATAGCTGGGACTAGTTGGGGAATGAAGTGATGGTCCAAGATGGTGGTTATATTAGTCCTCACTATTCTATAAAATAGTGTGATAATAATATAATGAGGACTTCATTTAAGTTTGGATATTGTCTACGAGACAATATTCATGTTAAAACTCTCAACTTATGTTGTCGTATTTAGCTCGACAGTTGTATAAATTAAGTTTGTATTTAAATTATGTACCATGTATTTGGCGACTCAGAATGGGTTGTGTATACGTATTTTGGGGGTGTCACAGTTGGTATCAAAGCTTAAGGATACAATCCCTGACTGAGATTTGAGGCTAAAACTAGGAGGGGAGAGACAGGTAAATCCTTCGCTTGTATGACCTACCTAAGCTTATTTGTTATTTAATTGGTCGGTCAGAATATAGGGATAATATGTGGCATGTCAATCAAACCTTATTTTGTGGTAGTGTTTGAAAATGGCATCTGAAAATTTTGAGATAAGCAATGGAGTACATGAGACCGTTGACTCACCGCCGATCAATAACCAGGATAATGTGCATCAGGAAGGTAATAATCCTCATGCAAACAACAACACTGACCAAACGATGAACTATGGAATGTTTAGAAGCTTTCTACAATTCATGCAACACCAAACGAGAGAGACTCCTGCTCAAAATGCTTGTGGAGTCAATGCCAACTCTCGGCTGGTCACCGCTAAGCAATTCAAGGAGTTGGGACCACTGGAGTTTTTTGGAAAGCTAGAACCACTTAAGGCAGAGACGTAGATTAAGCAGATCACCAAGATATTTGATATCTTGGGATGCTCTGAGAAGTAAAAGGTTCCCTTTGCCACCTTCATGTTGCGAGGAGAGGCATATTATTGGTGGGAATATGTAAAATGTACTTAACCTTCCGTACTGAAGATGTCTTGGGAGAAGTTCCAAGAATTGTTCAACGACAAGTACTTTCCTGAGAGTATTTGTCACATGAAGGAGGTAAAATATATCAAGATGGAACAAAACAACATGACCGTATCGCAATACGAGGCTAAATTTGTGAAGTTATTCTGATTATTATCCCATTTGGTAGATAATGAGGAGCGTATGGCATGAATGTCTCTGCGAGGTTTGAAACACGAAATACGTCAATACCTCATTTCTCACAAACTTTTCTTGTATTCAAATGTTATGAATAGGGCTTAGTTATTGGAGCATTATAATGAGTCAACACAACCAAAAGATAGCAGCCGGCAAAATGATAATAGACATACCAGTGGTAGTGGTCATCGAAGCGGTGACAATAAACGTGGAGAAAATCATCATGCCAGAAATGGTAACCACTTCGGTGCTAATCCTGACCAAGATAATAGAAGTGGAAATTTTAAAAAGAGGAGATTTAATAATGATGGAAAGACAGCAGCAACAACACCCGTTTTTAAGGAAGGAGAATGACCACCGATCGTATGCTACAAATATGGAGAGGAGGAACACATCCGTCCGAATTTTACGAAGCAACCCAAAGCGAGTTTTAATTACAGAAGAGAAGGTCACCTAGCTCAATTTTATCGTGTAGTGAAGTTAAGTCCAGCTGGGATGGAGACACCAAAGGCTGTCCCAGACAAGTCAAAGTCGGTAGTTCAAGAGAGAGTGTTTGTCGTGACCTCCCAAAAAGCGAGGAACCCGAACAAAGTTATCACGGGTAAGCTAATCATAAACTCTTGTAAAGTCTATATCTTATTTGATACCGGTTCTACCCATTCTTTTATTTCACCAACTTGTGCTCAACGTTTAAATTTGACTCCAGAGAAATTAGAATTTGACTTATCTGTTAAAACTCCGTTGAGAGAAACCTTCATTACATCCATTGTTTAAAAATTTTGTTTGAATAAAATCGGCACCCTCACATTACCTGTTGATCTCATCTCTTTGAAAATACTTGCATTTGATGTGATTTTAGGGATTGATTAGCTAACTACTCATCATGCGAAAATTGATTATTTTTGTAAGGTTGTTAGCTTTCATATTCCTAACCAACCTATTATGCGAATTCAATCAACCAAACCACCAAAGTCAATCACTGTCATATCAAGCCATAAAGCCATTCGTTTATTGAAAAATAGATGTCAAGCTTTTTTAGCCCATGTCAGGGATTTAAACAAAAATACGTCAGATTTGAATGATATTTCTATTGTTAATAAATTTTCCTGACGTATTCCCTGAAGAACTTCCTGGTCTAACCCCAAAGCGTGAAATCGAGTATTGTATTGACCTTGAACCCGGTTCAAAACCTATTTCCAAAACCCCATATCGAATGGCTCCTATTGAACTTCAAAAGTTAAAAACTCAACTGCAAGAACTGTTTGACATCGGTTTCATTCGTCTTAGTACGTCTCATTGGGGTGCTCATGTTCTATTTGTAAAGAAGAAAGATGGGAGTATGCGACTTTGCATTGACTATCGGGAGTTGAATCATGTCACCATCAAAAATAGGTATCCGTTACCTCGCATTGATGACCTGTTTGACCAGTTACAAGGTGCCAAATTCTTTTTAAAGATCGATCTTCATTCCGGATATCATCAGTTAAAGATTAAAATTGATGACATTCCAATGACTACTTTCAGAACTCGGTATGGGCATTACGAATTCCTAGTCATGTCTTTTGGATTGAGTATTGCTCATGCTGCCTTCATGGATATGATGAACTGAGTATTTAAGGAATATTTGGATCATTTTGTGGTTGTCTTTATTGATGACATCATTATATACTCCAAAATATGTGAAGATCATGAACAACACTTAAGGTTGTTACTTCAAAAGCTTCGTGAAAATAAGTTATACGCCAAGTTAAAGAAATGCATGTTTTGGCTTGAGGAAGTAGCATTCCTTGTGCACGTGATATCAAATCATGCAATATCAGTTGATCTGGCAAAGATTGAAGCAATACAAAGTTGGGAGCAACCTAAGTCAGTAACCGAAGTACGTAGCTTTCTGGGCTTAGCTGGTTATTATCAGAGATTCATGGAAGGATTTTCTCAAATCGCCACTTCGTAACTCAGCTGACTCGAAAAGATATAAAATTCGGTTGGAGCGAGGAATGTTAGAAGAGTTTTCAAGAACTCAAGAGGAGACTCATTTCAGCACCTGTTCTGACAATACCATCAGGTTCGGAGGGATTTGTCATCTACAGTGATGCTTAAGGTAGAGGTTTAGGATGTGTTCTCATGCAACATGGGAAAGTCATAGCCTATGCCTCACTACAACTCAAAGAATATGAGAGGAATTAAACTACTCATGATCTAGAGTTGGAAACAATGGTTTTTGCACTAAAGATCTGGAGACATTACCTGTATGGGAAGAAAGTGGAGATCTATACAAATCATAAAAGCCTCAAATATTTCTTCAACTAAAAGGAACTCAACATGCGGAAACGACGTTGGCTCGAGCTGTTAAAAGATTACGATCATACCATTCACTACCATCATGGACAAGCGAACGTGGTAGCTGACGCATTGGGTAGAAGATCATATGCGGGTACGAGTACGATATTGTCAACGCAAAGGCTCATTTCGTATGACTTACAAAGGATGGAGATAGAGTTAAAGAGTCCAGGGACCCACATGATGATGGCAAATATACGAGTAAAATTGACTTTAATCAATAAAGTTAAAGCTGCTCAAGCTACAAACCTTGAGCTGATGCGTATGAAGAAGAAAGTGCAAGAAGGTGCTATTTCGAAAGCAAGAATCGATGAAGAATGAATACTTCGAGTCAACTCCAGACTTTATGTTCCTAACGACTCTGATTTGAAGTATAAAAGCATGAAGGAGGTGCACAACACACCATTTGCAATCCATCTTGGGAGTACCAAAATGTATCGTGATCTTCGATATACATTTTGGTGGAGAAATATGAAGAGAGAGATCGTAGAGTTTATCTCAAGGTGTCTAACTTATCAACGTGTCAAGGCGGAGCATCAAGTGCTAAAAGGTCCATTGCAACCACTTGAAATTCCAGAATGGAAGTGGGAGCACATTACCATGGATTTCGTTATTGGTATTCCCAGGGTTTCTCATGGCATAGATGCAATTTGGGTTATTGTTGATAGATTAACCAAGTCTGCTCATTTCTTACCTATACGAGAAACTTATACACTTGAACGTCTTACTCGTATGTACATAAATGAGATTGTAAGACTGCATGGTATGCCAGTATCCATAGTTTCTTATCGAGACCCAAGATTCACTTCACAGTTTTGGGTTAGTTTATAGAAAGCTATTGGCACGGATTTACGATTCAGTTCGGCTTATCATCCTCAAAGGGACGGGTAGTCGGAGCGGACTATTCAAACTCTTGAAGATTTATTAAGACTCTGTGTCCTTGACTTCAAAGGAAGTTAGGAAAAGTTTTTGCCATTAGTGAAATTCTCCTACAACAATAGTTATTAAGTAAGCATAGGCATGGCTCCATTCGAGGCGTTGTATGGATGCAAGTGTCGTTCTCCAGTATCCTGGGATGAGTTAGGTGAAGAAACGTGATTGGGACCAGAATTTATACGCATTACTACGTAAAAGATTCAAATGATCCGACAACGTATAAAAACCTCACAAGATCGACAGAAGAGTTATGATGATCTTCATCGAAAGGGACGTGGAATTCAATGTTGGAGACCATGTGTTATTACGTGTTGCTCAATGGAAAGGAGTTACGGGATTTGGAAAGAGAGGAAAGCTCAATTCTCGATTCATTGGCCCATTTGAAATCCTCGGTCGAGTTGGAACTGTGGCCTATAGACTCGCCTTACCGCCAAGTATGTCTCGTGTTCATAATATTTTTCACATATCCATGTTACGTAATTATGTGGAAGACTCGAACCACATTATTGAATTAGAACCAGACAAAATAGCATAAGATTTATCATATGAAGAGGTACCTGCTAAAATCTTGGATAAAGAGGAACATATTCTACGCTCCAAGGTTATACATCAAGTCAAAGTTTTGTGGAGAAACCACGATGTTGAGGAAATGACCTGGGAGTTAGAATCTAAAATGAAATTAAGGTATCCTCACCTCTTCGACATACCAGGTACGTACACCAATTTTGAGGACAATTTCATAAGAAGGAGAGGTTGTAAGACCCCAACTTTTATGAATAAAGATTTAATTTTCTCGAAATATCTTTTTGAATATTATGGTGTTGATTTGATATAATGTTTAATTTGTGGGTAATATTTACAAATTTTTCAAAGTAAGCAAGTTGTTATAAAATATTTGTTGATCAGGGAATATTCGTTTTATCAGGAAATATTCGTACGACGTCACAATCATTGGTGGACTCCACAACAGAATTATTGTCAGAATTAGAAAACGAAAGAAATAACTTTTTATAAAAATAACGGTAAAAGTTTTACCGTTAACGGTTGAAATACCCGGTGATAAAAGTACAGTAATTTGTGTGGTTGCATAGTAACACACAATATTGTACAATATCATTGATTATTGATGCTTACGTGAGAAGTCACTCAGTTTTATTTAATTATTGCCACAATAATTGCTGCATAGTATCTCACGTTATTGATTCAATTATTGTCACAATATTTTATATTATTAAATCAATAATTGAGACAACACAATTATTCATATTATTATTTGCATTATTGACAATGTTTAGAAAGTTTTGTCGAGGAAAGATGTTTGGTCACCTAATTGCGCGCCAATAAGGAGAAATCCTTATCAGAATGTCCCATTTTCTTGGGAATGGCCTGGTTGTTAATATTGTGAGTTATAATATTAATGATGATTGTTATTAAAAATGTGTTTTATGAAGCCAAGTTAATTGAGATAAATAGAGGGGATTTTTATGAAGTATTTGTTGTAAATTTTGCTTATTATATAGACCCCACTTACTCATTTTTCAAAATCATCAGTAAAACCTTATCCCAATTTTGTGTTATATATATATATATATATATATTATATTTTATTTGATTGCATAGTACTACATAGTGTTGCATAGTACTGCATAGAGTTGTATAGTACCGCATAGTGTTGCATAGTGCAGCATAGTAAAATTAAAAAAAAATCATATGAATTCGCCGTCAGCGCCCTTGAATCCTTTTCTTATGCAATCCGTGATTTTATAATTCAAATAGTATCCTTCCATTCTCCTATATATATGATGCTTAGTTTAGAATTTAAAATCACACCAGAATTAGAGAATTCTCCTTCTATAATATTGAGCGTATTTCTTTAGAGTTTAAGGAAGCTTTGAATGTAGAAAACAGTCCAAGTTTTCCTTGCTCTTACTTAATTGAATTTTTATATCATTGTCATCATCCTCATGCTTATATTGCGATGAAAGTCATCTTTGGCCTATAGTGCATAGATAAACTGTTGATATATATGATTATGACTATGTATCGATATAATCATAACCTGTAATGTTATAAATAATTTAGTAAAAGTCCTCATTGGCCCGTAGTGCATTGATGGACAGTTGTTGGCATGATCATGACGGCTAGTGATACTAACGAATATCTTTGGCCCATAGTGCATGGATAATTCATGGATATTGTGACACCCCCAAATCCGAGTACTTCATTCCCACAGGATTTGGTGTTCACGTGATAAAAACATTCATAACTAACTACCCAATCATAATAAAATTTAATGATAAACCTTCCCATTAAAGGATTACATCAATAATTTCAAATAAAATCTCCCAGGTTATCTACCCTTCAAATACAAACATCATACGCGAAAAAAATTTAAATAACTTCATTACAATAATTAAAATAAAGTCTGAAAACAAAATGTCAACATGTTTACAAGTCTTCAATACTTGTTAATCTTTCCTTTTCCTTTACTGGTGCTAGGTACATCGACCTTCTCAACTTTAGCTGTAATATTTATATAAGCAAGATTGAGCAAACAATGCTCACTTGAAATAATAATGAATAAAACTTTACAACAATTGCCAAATAATAGGCTCAATACAACTTGTTAGTTCCCAGAGGGCACAATAGATCTAGAAGGGGGGGTTGAATAGATCCTTTTTATTTTAAAATACTTTTCTGGTTTATGATGTATTGTTCATATTAGAGTATATGACAACCATAGAATCTTTTCAAGCACAGCAGAATAAGTAAAATATTCCCCTTCATTGATATATTCATAATCATACATACATTGTTCATTGGGTTAGTTTAGTTGTAAGCAGTTAAAATATGCATAGCAGTTATAGCAGTTATAGACATAATGTAAAAGACACAAGGGGTTTTAAGTAGTTCAGAGACTCAAGCTCCTAATCCACTCTTCTGCTTTTAACTAGCAGGATTTCCACTATGGAGGAGCAGCACCCTGAATCTCTACGATTTCTTCAAGGCCAGCAGCCTTGGAACTTCAGTTCACTAAGAACTCTTCAAGGCCAGCAGCCTTGAGACTCCTCTAGTTCCCTAGGAACTCTTCAAGCCCAGCAGGTTTGGAACTTCGTTTAGTCCCTCTGGACAAGGACCCTTTGGCCCTGATTTATTTAGTTCCACCAGACAAGGACTCTTTGGCCCTGCTTCATTTAGTCCCTTCGGACAAGGACCCTTTGGCCCTGCTTTATTTAGTCCCTCCGGACAAGGACCCTTCAGGCACTGGCTTCGTTAAGTTGTTTGTTTGTTGTTGTTGGAGTTGGTGCTGAGCTGCTAAGATGTCTTCATGCTCTGAACATCTTCTATCTTTAGCAGCTTGGCTTGATCATCCTTGAAGAGCAGTTGAGTGTTGCATGATGCTCAGCTTCTTAGGTTGCTCAACTACTACGGATGACCCCTTGATGAACTGCCTTGAAGATCATTCTCCTTGGTACTTGATGGCTGCACATGAGAGGCTTCTAAGATGACTGTAAGCTCTTCTGGAAGGTACTTAGAAGCTTTCTCATGCTTGACACCAAGAAGGCTTTTGTAATCTCCCTTCTTGCTACTCGATGCCTTCCCATGATGGACTTGCTAAGATGACCGTAAGCTCTTCTCTATTGTACTTAGAGTCTTCCCATGATGGACATCCAGATGGCATGATGCTCTTCTTTCTCTCGGCAGTTCAGAACACTCTTCATGTAGTAGAACTCTCACTTCTACATAGTAGAACTCACACTTCTACTTCTTGCTTGATCTGACTTTTGAGTGTTCTTGATGGATCGTAGAGTGAGCCTCTGGACTCTGTGACGCCCCTAAATTCGGGTATCTTCCAACCCGACAGATGGTGCTCCACTATACTAACATCCATACCATCATTCCATTGAAATACAACCAAATGAGAGTAATTACTATATTCTTATTAAAATCAAAGTATAATCCTTCCCAGGTTCATAAACCGGTTACATCGTTCATTGTTCATAAGGTATAATACATACAAACTTACTAAACTATTACACAATGCTTAAGCATCCATCTTAGCTTTGCCCTTATCTTTCTTGGCATTCTCAGTACGTTCACCTTTAACTGCAGTTATATAATTCACGCAAGAAGTGAGCATGACAGCTCAGCAAGTTTAATCAAGGATAACAGAAATACCACATTCGTGAATTATATAACAATTCCAACATAACTGAACAATAGTTATGAAGTATTATGAATCAATACTACCATAACAGTATATAACATAAATTCCCAGTGTATAGAATATATTAGGAATTCTGAACCGGTCGATAGACCATGAACAATAAATTTCAGTTTTCATACCTGAAAAGGAGTCCACAGCACTAAGGCCGTTCATCCGTATAACTTACGAGCACTTCTAGGTGATCAGCCTATAGTATTCTATGTTGATCAACACTACATTCATTAAACGTATTTGCGTTTAATATTTTTGGAAAACTCGCGTGCCCATCGAAATATCGATGAAAATACTTTTGTTTGTTCATAGACAAACCTTACCTTCACATCCGTACCAATTACTTGGCATAGGATAGCGTTAACATTTCTATATAGAATGATATGGAAAATCATCAATCTATATCTTACGAATAGTCTAGCCGAGTTAAAATCTGGCATCGACCCTTTCTTTTACAACAAAGCTTGCAATTCAGTTCAATGAATCACATAAAACTTGGCTAACTTAGAAGTTAGACAAGCGTTAAGAAAACTTGCCTTTCAGCGTCTTCAAATAACTTACTCGACTGACCACAGCCTTTACAGAATCTACATGATATATTCACATAGCACACCGTAATTAGCTATCAAGCAACTATTCACATTGTTCCTACCAGTTTCTTTCTCTTCTATGTCTTTGTTAACATAATATTTTTATTAAAGTCAACATGACTTATTACCCTTCGTCCCGGTTTACCTCTCTATGGATGTTTTTATTAACCGGACTCAACTTCATTAATAAAGTATTACTTCATTCATTTTACATATTTTGTTTATTTATCTTAGACTCCTAAGTTTCATATCATATACTTTAGTATAGGTAGTATAGGATTAGTCTTTATACATTCATTGAGTATATAAACTCAACTCCGATTGATCCCTAACCCACTGAAGTCTAAAGCATAACTGGGTCAAGTTTTTTCTTACTGCCGGCGCTGCGGCGCGGCACCTTGGCGCTGGGGCGCGGCACCTGCACACATTGGCGCTGGGGCGCGGCACATTGGCGCTGGGGCGCGAAACTACAGACACTTTATTTTTCTCCCGGCCACAACTGGCGCTGCAGCGTGGCCATTTTACACTACGTCTGGCGCCGCGGCGCCAGACTTTAGTACCAGACTGTTGACAGTTTTGAAAATCTATGTGAGATTCCCGGGGCCGTAAATTCTTCGTTATACGCCCGATTTGGTCCGTTCAAAAGCCTACACGTCATAAATGACATACTCTACGTGTTCATATTAGAATTCAACTCTTTCAAATTCGTTAAGTCAAAATTCACTATTGAGTTCATTTTCTATACGTTCGTAAACGTTAATGAGCGTTCAATGCTCGTTTTCTTCGTTTTAAGTTGGAATTCGACGATTCTCAAACCCACGACTCTTAATCACCCTATCTCACGTGTTGACATTGAAAACCAACATTTTTAAGTCTCAAGGCAAATTTCGACTACCAATCCAGAATTTCTACGTTTTCGACGTTTAACGTCTATTTTCGTAAAATTCGCCATAACTTCATTGCTAATGTTCTCTAAGCCAAATCACATGGAATACTCCATGGATTTCATATCTACATCCTAACCAAGCAAGATGCAATTACTAACGGATTGATAGAGTCCAATCGTTTATAAACGATCAATCTCAACTATCCATATTTTCATGGGTTCAAAACTATTTCAAACCTTATTATTTTTATAACCTCATGACTTATAGAGATTGAATCTATGGTAAGTTATCTTTAATCCCTCATACAAGGCGTATACCATCCCTCTATGATTCTCCAATATAAAAGACAAATCAAAAAGAAATGGAGATGAAAGATAAGGATTATACCTTAAGAACTCTTGGAAATCTCTTGGAAGAATATAAGTATAAGCTTCCAAAGTGTATGTTTGCAAGTGTAGCTCTCCTTTCCCTCTCAAATAATCTAAGTTGAGTCTTGGTAAAAATCTCAAATGAATCAACTTAGCTTCCTATTTATAGAATTTAGAATGGAGGGCTTAATGGTCAATATACCCCCCACCTCCTTACTATTCATGTGTGGTCACCAAGTAAGATACTTGGTGACCAAGCCTTATGCTTGGCTTGCACACCAAGGTGGCCGGCCCACCTCCCCTTTATGACATCCCATGGGTTGTCCCATGGGTTTTACCCATTGGGTGACCCACCGGTTCGACCCACGGTTTGGTTTTGTGAATTGGGCTTAATTAAATAAATATTGGACCTTGACTTTGACTTAACCCATTTAACTCACTGGGCTTAGTCCTTTAATTAGTTGGACTAACTTATAACCCAACTCAATGAATAAATCATTAAATCATAACTTAATTCTATAATACGTATCGTATTCTACACGTATGATTCACGTATTCCTTTCATATACCATAAGTACAATAAACGTATTGTACCTCGTATTTACTTAACGTATTATACATATGTACTAACTAGCACCACCAATTGTATAACACTTGAATAAAACCTAACGCCATTCCTTCTACGCATATTATTTTCTTCTCGAAAATCGATACACTCAACCCTTAGGTTTTAAGTCCGCAGGCGAAAACTTCATTTTTGCCATAAATGAAATATTATCAGATATTCCGTCTCATCACGATATTCTATCATTACGCGTTTCTCGAAATTTCAAAATAATTCCTCGGACAGAAACGGATGAATAGTATTTTTACGGAAACTTCTCAAAAAATAATTATTATCGTCTTGGAAATTCCAAACAACTATTTCTACCACGTAGCCAGAATACTAACCACGTTAGCACATTCTAGGTCATAGAACGACCTTCACATAGTTTACTTCACAAAGAATTCAATTTAAATTCATTTAATTCACATAATCAAATAAAAATTTAATTGTCATAAAAATTCAATTTTCTCGGGCGTTACATTCTCTCCCCCTTATAAGGATTCTGTCCCTAGAATCTTAGCTTATAATTACATAAACAAATGAGGAAAATCTTCCTTCATTTTACTTTTGAGCTCCCACGTTGCTTCTTCAACATTGTGGTTTCTCCATAACACTTTCACTGAAGGTATGACCATATTTCTTAAAACTTGTTTCCTTCCTATCAATAATTTGAATGGGAAGTTCCTCATAGGAGAAGTCCTTCTCTAACTGAATAGATTCATACTCTATCACGTGTTTATAGTCCAGTTTATAAGGACGCAACACTGACACATGAAACACATTATGAACGTGTTCCATTTCTGGAGGTAAAGCTACTACGTAAGCCACCTCCCCTATCCTTTTTAAAATCTCAAAAGGTCCTACAAACCTTGGACTTAACTTCCCTTTCTTTCCAAAACGTATTTTCCCCTTCCAAGGTGATACTTTCAGAAAAACAAAAGATCCTACATCGAATTCTCTATTTTCTCTGTGAGGATCTGCATACTTCCTCTACCGGTCTTGAGCCGCAACTAATCGAGCACGTATTAATTTTACCATGCCCGCCGTCTGCTGAACCATCTCTAGTCCCAACATCTGACGTTCACCCACCTCATCCCAACACAATGGAGTTCGGCACTTCCTACCATACAACGCTTCGTAAGGCGGCATGCCTATACTAGCGTGAAAACTATTGTTGTACGAAAATTCTACTAATGGTAGAAATTCGTCCCAACTCCCTTTGAAATCCATAACGCAAGATCTTAACATATCTTCAAGTGTTTGAATTGTCCGCTCACTCTGACCATCCGTCTGAGGATGATACACCGTACTTAATCTTAACTGCGTTCCCATTTGTTCTTGCAAACTTCTCCAAAAGTTCGATGTGAATCGTGGATCACGATCTGACACAATCGACACAGGAACTCCATGTCTGGAAATAATTTCCTTTACATACAGCTTAGCTAACTGATCTAAGTTATACCTAATTCCTATTGGTAGAAAATGGGCCGATTTCGTTAATCGATCCACTATCACCCAAATGGCATTGTATCCTTTTCTTGTTGTTGGAAGTCCCACCACAAAATCCATCGTGATGTGCTCCCACTTTCACTTTGGAATTTCTAATGGTTGTAACAACCCGCTCGATCGTTGATGTTCAGCCTTAACTTTTTGACAAGTTAAGCACTTACTAACATATTCTGCTATCTCCCTCTTCATATTCGGCCACCAAAAATTCCGGCGAAGGTCTTGATACATCTTCGTACTACCGGGATGTATCGAGTATCTCAAACTATGGGCCTCCATCATAATTTCTTCTTTTAATTCGGGATCATTAGGAACCCAAATTCTTCCTTCAAAATGAAGTAATCCCTCCTTATCGAGGTTATACTCAGTTTTTTCTTCGTTTTCTATCTTATTCAGTGTCTGCTTGCACCCCTCATTGCTCAGTTGTACTTTCCTAACCCTCTCCACTATGGTAGGTTGGGTTTCCATGGAAAATAACAATTCTACCGATTCCCCCGGTAACTTAACTTCTAGTTCAATTTTTTCCATTGCTGTTACCAACTCATTCTGAGTTGTTAACATTAATAATTTCTCACTATCCTTTCTACTTAGCGCATCTGCTACTACATTTGCTTTTCCCGGATGATATAAAATATCACAGTCATAATCTTTTATTAACTCCAACCACCTTCTCTGTCTCATGTTCAACTCCTTCTGTGTGAAGATATATTTCAGACTTTTGTGGTCCGTGTATATCTCACATTTCTCACCATACAGATAATGTCTCCATATCTTTAGGGCAAAAACTACAGCTGCCAATTCCAGGTCATGAGTAGGATAAACTTTCTCATAATCCTTCAATTGGCGTGATGCATACGCAATGACCTTGCCATGCTGCATGAGCACGCAACCCAATCCTTTATGCGAAGCATCGCTATACACTACAAAATTCCCGGTATCGTCTGGTAAGGACAATACCGGTGCCTCACTTAATCTCTTCTTCAATTCCTGAAAACTGTTCTCACATTTTTCAGTCCACACATACTTCACTGACTTTCTTGTCAGATTGGTTAACGGAGTAGCTAATTTAGAAAAGTCTGGAATGAACCTTCTATAGTATCCTGCTAACCCCAGAAAACTCTGAATCTCAGTCGGCGTCTTCGGTTGCTCCCATTCGTTTATTGCTTCTACTTTGGCCGGATCTACGTAAATGTCGTCCTTATCAATAACATGCCCTAGAAACTGCACTCTCTCAAGCCAAAATTCACACTTTGTGAATTTCACATACAACTTCTCCTTTCTTAGCGTTTCCAACACTATTCTTAAATGTTTCGTATGATCTTCTAGCGTCTTTGAATAGACTAGAATATCATCAATGAACACTACTACAAACTTGTCCAAATATTGTTTGAACACTCTGTTCATCATATCCATAAATGCGGCTGGCGCATTAGTCAACCCAAACGACATTACCAGAAACTCGTAGTGACCATAACGAGTTCTGAATGCGGTCTTAGGTATATCTTCCTTCCTCACCTTCAACTGATGATACCCCGTGCGTAAATCTATTTTAGAAAAATACTTTGCCCCTTTCAACTGATCAAATAGATCATCGATCCTGGGCAAAGGGTACTTATTCTTAATCGTTAACTTGTTCAACTCTCGATAGTCGATACAAAGTCTCAACGACCCATCCTTCTTCTTTACAAACAACATCGGTGCTCCCCAAGGAGACACACTTGGTTGAATGTACTTCCTATCTAACAGTTCTTGTAATTGAATCATTAACTCCTTCATTTCAACTGGCGCCATTCTATATGGTGCCCTTGAAACTGGTGCTGTTCCTGGTAACAAATCAATTACAAATTCTACCTCTCTATCCGGTGGAATACCCGATAATTCCTCCGGAAATACATCCACGAACTCTTGCACAACTGGTATCTGATCCAATGATGTCCCCATTCTTTGGGTATCCACCACATGGCATAAATAACCTACACACCCTTTTCTTAACATCTTCCTAGCTTGTGCCATAGACAGACAACAAGAGTGTCTCGGTGAATTACTACCGAAAAACACTACCTTGGTTTTCTTAGAAAGCCGAAGGTTTACACTTTTCCTATGGCAATCTATAATTGCCTCATGGTTCACCAACCAATCCATACCAAGAATTACATCAAATTCTTTTAGCCTTATCGGTACCAAATCTATCGATAACTTATTTACCCTAATTTCTATGCAACAGTTCTTATGAATATGTTCAATGGGGATTATCTCCTCGTTTGCTACCTTAACATCTAAAGGTATAGGTAACTTCTCAGGAATTAACCCTAATGGTTTAGCAAATTCACATGCTATAAAAGAACAAGTGGCACCCGAGTCAAATAGCACATAAGCATTTATCTCATTGACCAGAATGATACCTGCTACCACATCTGTTGATGCAACTGCATCTTGAACAGTCATATTAAACGTACGAGCTGAGGGTCTACCCACTAATGGTGTTGGTCTAGTAATGGCTAATTTACCACTACCAGAACTCTTATTCCCCTCTAAACCCTTCTTTGGGTAATTTCTTGCCATGTGGTCCTTTGACCCACAGACAAAACACCCCTGGTTCTTCTTAGGGTTAGGACAATTGGGTGACAAATGTCCCTCCTGCCCACAGTTGTAGCATACTGCTTTCCCCTTTAAACAGGCTCCCATGTGAGATTTTCCGCATGTCTTACATGCTTCCGTTCTCCTTTTGGGATCTCCCTGTTTTACCCCGGTATTCCCGGGATTAAAACCCTTCCTCTTTGGCAAGTTACCGCTTCCGCTGACAACTTTAGCCTTATTACTTCCTTCTATCTTACTCTTAATCTTTCGCTCTTTGTGGTACTGAGACAAGGCCTCACCACCACCTTCAGCTATTATCGCCTTCTCCAGAATGGTCCCATAGGAAGCACTCTGGAAAACCGATATTCTACTATAGAGCCAAGGTTTTAAGCCCTGCTCAAATCTGCGCGCCTTTCTTTCCTCCGTATCCACCTGATGTGGAGCAAATCTTGCCAACTCATTAAATTTTGCGGCATATTGGGGAACAGTCATATCCCCCTGCTTAAGTTCTAGGAACTTAATTTCCATCCTACCCTGCATGCTAGTAGGGAAATAGTTCTCGAAGAAAACCTTCTTAAACTGTTCCCACGTAACAGCCTCTGTCCTAGCCCCACCCTGGTGAGCTTCCCACCAGTAGTTGGCTTCTCCCTTCATCATGTAAGTCGCAAAAGAAGTCTTTTGCGCCTCACCTACGTTTGTTATCACAAACGCCTTTTCAATTTCCCTAATCCATGTTTGGGCTTCTAGTGGATCCGTCGTTCCTCGGAACTCGGGAGGACCCACACTTTTAAAATCCTTAAAGGTAGTTGTTCTTACTACCCTAGGAGCTACAGGAATCCCACCCCCACTTGGTTAAATGCAGCCGTTAATAAATTAACGAACTCTTGCATAGGGTTGTTAGGACCCCTTTGATTTTTATTATGAGACTCGGCCTCTTGGTTTCGTTGTCTCCTTCTTGGCGGCATAATTCTGATAAATAAAATTTCGTTATTATCTATTTAATTACTTGGTTATCATTTTAAATTAACAACAACCATTCATACCACACAAGCATGTTAAATAAAAACGTCATTATATTAATATGCTTTCATAGTCAAAACTATTTACATCATGTTCCCTTAGCCAAAAGCTATCATATACTATCCCGCGATTGTCTTCTACAAAAGTTGGGATTTACTAAACGACTACCCTTAATTATACAAAAGAGGGTTTTACGTCACTACTTATATACAAAAAGTTCTAGCGACCTTCTAACACTGTCGAACGGCATTTTCATATTTCTGATTTGTCAGAATCGACACTATATCTCGACTTATCGTATGTCGAGTCTGCCCTGACTCAATAGAATAACAAGCAATTTTCAGCTTGAAATCCTCATGAGCGCATTCATGGATGTATGACATCCTAGCTATTTTCTGATCTTTCTCAACCAGTTTCTGCTTTAGCTCGAGGACCTCATCCTTATAGCTATGAGCCTTATCAGTCATAAGCACTTTTTCATCGTGCTCCGACTCAAAGTCTGCCTCTGCAGATTCTTTCGCCTCATATAGGGCAGTTATCTCCTCAATCTGTGCCTCTACCTGAGTACGTAGGTGCACATTCCTATCCAACACCGCTAGATACAATGCTCTAGTTGCATCCAAAGATGCTGGCTCCAGAGTAGGTAACACCGTGTTAATCGATGTCACCTCCATTTCCTCCTCCACATCTAGCATCTCCTTAAGGTATGATGTTAATCCCATAGTCTCCTCAGAGTATTCCTCCTCGGAGATGTACTCCTCAATGTCTGAGTCTTCCAGTACAACTATCGGTACCTCCATCACTGGCATTGGTACTACCTCAACTTGGTTAACTGAGTCCTCACTTATCATTTCCACGTTTCTAAACATCAAGCTATCGGTTGACATCTACAAACACATAACACGTTGATTAGTACATAATACACAATAGTATAAGCACAAATCACATTTAATATCTTTAAGATTAATTTTCATCTTTTAATTCTTTCGATACTGAGTTATCTCAATATCTTCTTAATTCAATAGACTTGAATTTCATTTCTCGGACTTTACCTTCCGTACAAGGTTATTAGCCTAAGGTTTTCCCCCCTTAAGTTTTATAACCTAAGGCTTTGATACCAACCTGTGACGCCCCAAATCCGGGTATCTTCCAACCCGACAGATGGTGCTCCACTATACTAACATCCATACCATCATTCCATTGAAATACAGCCAAATGAGAGTAATTACTATATTCTTATTAAAATCAAAGTATAATCCTTCCCAGGTTCATAAACCGGTTACATCGTTCATTGTTCATAAGGTATAATACATACAAATTTACTAAACTATTACACAATGCTTAAGCATCCATCTTAGCTTTGCCCTTATCTTTCTTGGCATTTTCAGTACGTTCACCTTTAACTGCAGTTATATAATTCACGCAAGAAGTGAGCATGACAGCTCAGCAAGTTTAATCAAGGATAACAGAAATACCACATTCGTGAATTATATAACAATTCCAACATAACTGAACAATAGTTATGAAGTATTATGAATCAATACTACCATAACAGTATATAACATAAATTCCTAGTGTATAGAATAGATTAGGAATTCTGAACCGGTCGATAGACCATGAACAGTAAATTTCAGTTTTCATACTTGAAAGGAGTCCACAGCACTAAGGTCGTTCATCCGTATAACTTACGAGCACTTCTAGGTGATCAGGCTATAGTACTCTATGTTGATCAACACTACATTCATTAAACGTATTTACGTTTAATATTTTTGGCAAACTCGCGTGCCCATCGAAATATCGAAGAAAATACTTTTGTTTGTTCATAGACAAACCTTACCTTCACATCCGTACCAATTACTTGGCATAGGAAAGCGTTGACATTTCTATATAGAATGATATGGAAAATCATCAATCTATATCTTACGAATAGTCTAGCCGAGTAAAAATCTGGCATCGACCCTTTCTTTTACAACAAAGCTTGCAATTCAGTTCAATGAATCACATAAAACTTGGCTAACTTAGAAGTTAGACAAGCGTTAAGAAAACTTGCTTTTCAGCGTCTTCAAATAACTTACTCGACTGACCACAGCCTTTACAGAATCTACATGATATATTCACATAGCACAGCGTAATTAGCTATCAAGCAACTATTCACGTTGTTCCTACCAGTTTCTTTCTCTTCTATGTCTTTGTTAACATAATATTTTTATTAAAGTCAACATGGCTTATTACCCTTCGTCCCGGTTTACCTCTCTATGGACGTTTTTATTAACCGAACTCAACTTCATTAATAAAGTATTACTTCGTTCATTTTACATATTTTGTTTATTTATCTTAGACTCCTAAGTTTCATATCATATACTTTAGTATAGGTAGTATAGGATTAGTCTTTATACATTCATTGAGTATATAAACTCAACTCCGATTGATCCCTAACCCACTGAAGTCTAAAGCATAACTGGGTCAAGTTTTTTCTACTACCGGCGCTGTGGCGCGGCACCTTGGCGTTGGGGCGCGGCACCTGCACACATTGGCGCTGGGGCGCGACACATTGGCGCTGGGGCGCGAAACTACAGACACTTTATTTTTCTCCCGGCCACAACTGGCGCTGCAGCGCGGCCATTTTACACTACGTCTGGCGCCGCGGCGCCAGACTTTAGTACCAGACTGTTGACAGTTTTGAAAATCTATGTGAGATTCCTGGGGCCGTAAATTCTTCGTTATACGCCCGATTTGGTCCGTTCAAAAGCCTACACGTCATAAATGACATACTCTACGTGTTCATATTAGAATTCAACTCTTTCAAATCCGTTAACTCAAAATTCACTATTGAGTTCATTTTCTATACGTTCGTAAACGTTAATGAGCGTTCAATGCTCGTTTTCTTCATTTTAAGTCGAAATCCAACGATTCTCAAACCCACGAGTCTTAATCACCCTATCTCACGTGTTGACATTGAAAACCAACATTTTCAAGTCTCAAGGCAACTTTTGACTACCAATCCGGAATTTCTACGTTTTCGACGTTTAACGTCTATTTTCGTAAAATTCGCCATAACTTCATTACTAATGTTCTCTAAGCCAAATCACATGGAATATTCCATGCATTTCATATCTACATCCTAACCAAGCAAGATGCAATTACTAACGGATTGATAGAGTCCAATCGTTTATAAACGATCAATCTCAACTATCCATATTTTCATGGTTCAAAACTATTTCAAACCTTATTATTTTTATAACCTCATGACTTATAGAGATTGAATCTATGGTAAGTCATCTTTAATCCCTCATACAAGGCATATACCATCCCTCAATGATTCTCCAATATAAAAGACAAATCAAAAAGAAATGGAGATGAAATATAAGGATTATACCTTAATAACTCTTGGAAATCTCTTGGAAGAATATAAGTATAAGCTTCCAAAGTGTATGTTTGCAAGTGTAGCTCTCTTTTTTCTCTCAAATAATCTAAGTTGAGTCTTGGTAAAAATCTCAAATGAATCAACCTAGCTTCCTATTTATAGAATTTAGAATGGAGGGCTTAATGGTCAATATACCCCCCACCTCCTTACTATTCATGTGTGGTCACCAAGTAAGATACTTTGTGACCAAGCCTTATGCTTGGCTTACACACCAAGGTGGCCGGCCCACCTCCCCTTTATGACATCCCATGGGTTGCCCCATGGGTTTTACCCATTGGTTGACCCACCGGTTCGACCCACGGTTTGGTTTTGTGAATTGGGCTTAATTAAATAAATATTAGGCCTTGACTTTGACTTAACCCACTTAACTCATTGGGCTTAGTCCTTCAATTAGTTGGACTAACTTATAACCCAACTCAATGAATAAATCCTTAAATCATAACTTAATTCTATAATACGTATCGTATTCTACACGTATGATTCACGTATTCCTTTCATATACCATAAGTACAATAAATGTATTGTACCTCGTATTTACTTAACGTATTATACATATGTACTAACTAGCACCACCAATTGTATAACACTTGAATAAAACCTAACGCCATTCCTTCTACGTATATTATTTTCTTCTCGAAAATCGATACACTCAACCCTTAGGTTTTAAGTCCGCAGGCGAAAACTTCGTTTTTGCCATAAATGAAATATTATCAGATATTCCGTCTCATCACGATATTCTATCATTACGCGTTTCTCAGAATTTCAAAATACTTCCTCGGACAGAAACGGATGAATAGTATTTTTACAAAAACTTCTCAGAAAACAATTATTATCGTCTTGGAAATTCCAAACAACTATTTCTACCACGTAACCAGAATACTAACCACGTTAGCACATTCTAGGTCATAGATCGACCTTCACATAGTTTACTTCACAAAGAATTCAATTAAATTCATTTAATTCACATAATCAAATAAAAATTTAATTGTCATAAAAATTCGATTTTCTCGGGCGTTACAGACTCACTATTGTGAGACCCCAGATTTTATAAATAAAGATTTAAATTTCCCGAAATATTTTTTTTATATTATGGTGTGGATTTGATATAATGTTATAGTTGTGGGTAATATTTATAAATTTTGCAAAGTACGCAAGTTGTTTTATAATATTCGATTGGTCGGGGAATATTCGTTTTAACAGGGAATATTCGTACAACGGCACAATCATTGGTGGGCCCCACAACAGAATTATTGTCAGATTGAGAAAACGACAAAAATACTTTATGAAAATAACGGCGAAAGTTTTACCGTTAACTGTTGAAATACCCGGTGTTAAAAGTACAGTAATACGCGTGGTTGCATAGTAGCACACAGTATTAGTTATTGACGCTTACGTGATAAGTCACTCAGTTTTATTGGTATTATTAATGTAATAATATAAAAAATCTTTTTATATAAAACAGAATACTTTATTAAAGTTATTCTATAAATAGAATATATTATATTTTATTATGCATAGTATTTGCATAGTGCCCGCATAGTGTTTTGTATAGTAAAATCTTTTTATATAAAATAGAATACTTTATTAAAGTTATTCTATAAATAGAATATATTATATTTTATTATGCATAGTGTTTGTATAGTGCCTGCATAGTGTTTGTATAGTAAAAATCTTTTTATATAAAAATAGAATATATTATATTTTATTTAAAAGATTTTTCTTTAAATATGGACCGTCAGATTAAAGTAAATCAATCTAGACCGTTCATGGATTAGTTACTATGCATTCTATTTTTCTATAAATAAAAGCTCATTCATTCATTATTTTCTTACGAATTCACTGAAACTCTAGAGAGATAAACTATAGAGAGAAAGAAGAAAGTATTCTGCTACTTCACTACTTATATATCCAGTACTCTTCTTCTTAAGGTAGGGAATATTATTTGTTGTACCCGTAAGGGGTATTCTTTCTTTCTTATTCACGAAGAGAACTTCTTTTATTCCATTCTTTATTATTATGTTGGAATAACCTGTCTATGCAAAGTACTGCATACATGGTGAAATTCTTCTAATATTCCATTCTTTATTACTTTGTTGGAATATCCAGTCTGTGCTATATGCCGGACCTGGTTCCATCATTTATTATTCCGCATTTATTATTCTGTTGGAACATCCTGTCGGTGTGAATTTCACCTGACCTGGCTCTGTTATTTATTATTGTGTTGGAATAACCTGTCTATGCGAAGTACCGCATGCATAGTGATTTCTTTTGTTATTCCATTCTTTATTATACTCAGTTGGTTAAAACTTTGACTTCTATACTGTATGAAATTTGTGGAATATCCTTGATATTTGCGCTTCATCCAGTATCTTTTCGTAGAAATATTCTTCTGAGCATTCTTGAATTTTACTCTATAAAGCAGTATCATGTTGACAATTTGAACGTTATCAGTTCCTGGATAAATTAATTCTTCAACTTATTTTATTGAATTCTTATATCATTGTCATCATCCTCATGTTTATATTATTTTGAAAGTCATCTGTGGCCTGTAGTGCATAGATGGACTTGGTATGATTATGACCAGGGATAATTCAGTGTAATCATAACCGTAATGTTACAAATAGTGTGGAAAAAGTCCTCATTGGCCCGTAGTGCATTGATGGACAGTTTTTGGTATGATTATGGCTATGGATTCTCTTTGGCCGTAGTGTAAAGATGAATTGTTTTATGGCATGATCAGGACCGTTGATGAAAACACGATTATCTTTGGCCCGTAGTGCATGGATAATTCGTGGTCGTGATACTAAAGAATATCCTTGGCCTGTAGTGCAGGGGTGATTCGATGATGTGGATTTTTTATTATGCTGAGTCCCAGCGATAAAAGTGATGAAAAACTTTTTAAATCATAAAAGATAGTAGATTCTATTCTCTACTTAACTCTTTTAATGGATTGCTTATTCCGCTGTAGTTAAACTTGATGTCTATTGTATATTATCAGTTTAACATTGTTGGAGACTAATGATAATTTATTCTGCATTATCTTAGTCATAATATTTTTTACTGGGCCAGTTGAGCTCACCCTTTCTTTCACTGTTCTTTTCAGGAACTGAGAATATAGCTGGGACGAGTCGGGGAACGGAGTAATGGTCCAGAGGATAGCATTAGTAGTCCTCACTATTATGTGAAATAGTGTGATAATTATTGTAATGAGGACTCCTTTTGAGTTTGGATAATCTCAATAAGACAATATTTGTATTCAAACTCACAGCATATGTTTTGTCGTATTGTACACGACAGTTGTATTATTAAGTTGTAGTTGGATTTATGTACCATGTAAGTGGCGACCCAAGATGGGTGACGTATACCTAATTTTGGGGGCGTCACAGTTGGTATCAAAGCTTAGGGATATGATCCCTGGCTAGGATGTGAGAATAGAACTAGGAGGGGAGAGACGGAAAATTCCTTCGCTAGTATGACCTACCTAAGTTTATGTGGTATTTATTTGGTCGGTCAGAGTAGAGGGATAATATGTGATATGTTATTATCCCTTGTTTTGTGACAGTGTTTGTAAATGGCATCTGAAAATGTTTAGATAAGCAATGGAGCAAAATAATATGACCGTATCGCAGTACTAGGCTAAGTTTACGGAGTTATCCCGGTTTGTATCGCATTTGGTCGATAATGAGGAGCGAATGACACGAATGTTTCTAAGAGGTTTGAAACCCGATATACGTCAATACCTCATTTCTCATAAACTTTGTTTATATTCAGATGTTGTGAATAGGGCTCAGTTATTGGAGCGCGATAATGAGTCAGCACAACCAAAAGGCAATGACTAACAACACGATAATAATCATACCAGTGGCAACGGTCATCGGAACAACGCTAACCATCGTGGGGGATATTATCATGCCAAGAATGGTAACCATTTCGGTGGTAATCATGGCCAAGATAATAAGAATGGACATGCTAAGAAGAGAAGGTTCAACAATGACGTGAAGACCTCGGCATCAGCACCCGTTTCAAAGGAAGAAGAACGCCCATCGGTCGTATGTTTCAAATGCGGACAAGAGGGACACATCCGTCCAAACTGTACGCAACAATCCAAAGCGTGTTTTAATTGCGGAAGAGAAGGCCACCTAGCTTGATTTTGTCATATGGTGAAGTCAAGTCCAACTGGGATAGTGATGCCAAAGGATGTCCCAGACAAGCCAAAGCCGGTAGTTTAAGAGAGAGCGTTTTTTTTCTCGTGATGAGGAACCTGAATAAAATTATCACGGGTAAGTTAATCATAAGCTCTTACGAAGTCTATACCGTGTTAGATACCGGTTCTACTCACTCTTTTATTTCACCTAGTTGTGTTCAATGTTTGAAGTTATCTACGGAGAAGTTAGACTTTGATATATCTGTTTAAACTCAGTTCAGAGAAACCTTCGTTACCTCCACTGTTTATAAATCTTGTTTGATTCAAATCGACACTTTCACGTTACCTGTCGATCTTATCTCTTTGAAAATACTTGCCTTTGATGTGATTTTTTTTGAAACGATTGGTTAACTACTCATCATGTTTTTCGTAAGGTTGTTAGCTTTCATATTCCTAACCAACCTATTATGCGAATTCAAGCAACCAAACCACTAAATTCAATCATTGTCATATCAAGCCATAAGTAAAGAGCCCCGATCCTTTTGTTGATGACTTCCTTGTGTGGAATGCACCGAAGCCAGACTTTCTATAGGCGACGTCGTGAATGATGATGACAAGTTGATAGGTATCATTGTGAGGTGCTATCTAGGTTAAGGGATAGAAGTCACAGTTGGTATCAATGTGACGTACTATCCAAGTCTTGGATGAGAGTCACAGTTTTGAATGATATTTCTATTATTAATAAATTTCCTGGCGTATTCTTGAAGACTTCTTAGCCTACCCTTAGAGCATGAAATCGAATTTTGTATTGACCCCAGTACAAAACCATTTCTTAAACCCTCAAATATTTCTTCAACTAAAACGAACATATATGCGCCAAAGACGTTGACCCGAGCTGTTGAAGATTACGATCGTATCATTCAATACCATCGTGGGAAAGCGAACGTGGTAGCTGACGTGTTGAGTAGAAGATCGTATGCGTTTACAAGTGCGAATATACGAACCCACGTGAAGATAACGAATATACGATTAGAATCGACTTTAATCGATAAACTTAAAGTAGCTCAAGCTACACACCCGGAGCTGATGAATGTGAAGAATTAAGAAGGTTCAAGAGGGCGTTATTCTAGAAGCAAGAATCGATGAAGAGAGAAAATCTCAACCCTTGATTTTATTGGTCCATTTGAAATCCTCGATCGAGTAGAAACTGTGGCTTATATACTCGTTTTACCGCCAAGTATGTCGCGTGTTCATAACATATTTAACGTATTGATGTTACATAAATATGTGGACGACCAGAACCACATTATTAATTTAGAACCGGACGAGATAGTGGATGATTTAACGTTTGAGGAGATACGTGTTAAAATCTTGGATAAGAAGAATCGTATTGAACACTCAAAGGTTATACCTCAAGAGTTAGAATTTAAAATGAAGTCAAGATATCCTCACCTGTTTGGCATACCAGGTACGTACGTAAATTTCGAGGGCAAAATTCCATAAGGAGGGGAGATTGTGAGACCCCAGATTTTATAAATAAAGATTTAAATTTTCCGAAATATTTTTTTTATATTATGGTGTGGATTTGATATAATGTTATAGTTGTGGGTAATATTTATAAATTTTTCAAAGTACGCAAGTTGTTATATAATATTCGATTGCTCGGGAAATATTCGTTTTAACAGGGAATATTCGTACAACAGCACAATCATTGGTGGATCCCACAACAGAATTATTGTAGGATTGAGAAAACGACAAAAATACTTTATGAAAATAACGGCGAAAGTTTACCGTTAACTGTTGAAACACCGGTGTTAAAAGTACAGTAATACGCGTGGTTGCATAGTAGCACACAGTATTAATTATTGATGCTTACGTGATAAGTCACTCAGTTTTATTGGTATTATTAATGTAATAATACAGAAAATCTTTTTATATAAAACAAAATACTTTATTAAAGTTATTCTATAAATAGAATATATTATATTTTATTATGCATAGTGTTTGCATAGTAAAAATCTTTTTATATAAAAATAGAATATATTATATTTCATTTAAAAGATTTTTTTTTAAATATGGACCGTCAGATTAAAGTAAATCAATCTGGACCGTACATGGATTAGTTATTATGCATTCCATTTTTCTATAAATAGAAGCTCATTCATTCATTATTTTTTTACGAATTCACTGTAACTCTAGAGAGATAAACTATAGAGAGAAAGAAGAAAGTATTCTGCTACTTCACTACTTATATATCCAGTACTCTTCTTCTTAAGGTAGGGAATATTATTTGTTGTACTCGTAAGGGGTATTCTTTCTTTCTTATTCATGAAGAGAACTTCTGTTATTCCATTTTTTATTATTATGTTGGAATAACCTATCTATGCAAAATATTGCATACATGGTGAAATTCTTCTAATATTCTATTCTTTATTATTTTGTTGGAATATCCTGTCTGTGCTATACGCCGGACCTGGTTCCATTTTTATTATTCCGTCTTTATTATTCTGTCGAAATATCTTGTCCGTGCTATATGCCGGACCTGGTTCCATCATTAATTATTCCGCATTTATTATTTTGTTGGAACATCCTGTCGGTGTGAATTTCACCTGACCTGGCTCTGTTATTTATTATTGTGTTGGAATAACCTGTCTATGCGAAGTACCGCATGCATAGTGATTTCTTTTGTTATTCCATTCTTTATTATACTTAGTTGGTTAAAACTTTGACTTCTATACTGTATGAAATTTGTGGAATATCCTTGATATTTGCGCTTCATCCAGTATCTTTTCGTAGAAATATTCTTCTGAGCATTCTTGAATTTTACTCTATAAAGCAGTATCATGTTGACAATTTGAACGTTATCAGTTCCTGGATAAATTAATTCTTCAACTTATTTTATTGAATTCTTATATCATTGTCATCATCCTCATGTTTATATTATTTTGAAAGTCATCTGTGGCCTGTAGTGCATAGATGGACTTGGTATGATTATGACCAGGGATAATTCAGTGTAATCATAACCGTAATGTTACAAATAGTGTGGGAAAAAGTCCTCATTGGCCCGTAGTGCATTGATGGACAGTTTTTGGTATGATTATGGCTATGGATTCTCTTTGGCCGTAGTGTAAAGATGAATTGTTTTATGGCATGATCAGGACCGTTGATGAAAACACGATTATCTTTGGCCCGTAGTGCATGGATAATTCGTGGTCGTGATACTAAAGAATATCCTTGGCCTGTAGTGCAGGGGTGATTCGATGATGTGGATTTTTTATTATGCTGAGTCCCAGCGATAAAAGTGATGAAAAACTTTTTAAATCATAAAAGATAGTAGATTCTATTCTCTACTTAACTCTTTTAATGGATTGCTTATTCCGCTGTAGTTAAACTTGATGTCTATTGTATATTATCAGTTTAACATTGTTGGAGACTAATGATAATTTATTCTGCATTATCTTAGTCATAATATTTTTTACTGGGCCAGTTGAGCTCACCCTTTCTTTCACTGTTCTTTTCAGGAACTGAGAATATAGCTGGGACGAGTCGGGGAACGGAGTAATGGTCCAGAGGATAGCATTAGTAGTCCTCACTATTATGTGAAATAGTGTGATAATTATTGTAATGAGGACTCCTTTTGAGTTTGGATAATCTCAATAAGACAATATTTGTATTCAAACTCACAGCATATGTTTTGTCGTATTGTACACGACAGTTGTATTATTAAAGTTGTAGTTGGATTTATGTACCATGTAAGTGGCGACCCAAGATGGGTGACGTATACCTAATTTTGGGGGCGTCACAGTTGGTATCAAAGCTTAGGGATATGATCCCTGGCTAGGATGTGAGAATAGAACTAGGAGGGGAGAGACGGAAAATTCCTTCGCTAGTATGACCTACCTAAGTTTATGTGGTATTTATTTGGTCGGTCAGAGTAGAGGGATAATATGTGATATGTTATTATCCCTTGTTTTGTGACAGTGTTTGTAAATGGCATCTGAAAATGTTTAGATAAGCAATGGAGCAAAATAATATGACCGTATCGCAGTACTAGGCTAAGTTTACGGAGTTATCCCGGTTTGTATCGCATTTGGTCGATAATGAGGAGCGAATGACACGAATGTTTCTAAGAGGTTTGAAACCCGATATATGTCAATACCTCATTTCTCAAAAACTTTGTTTATATTCAGATGTTGTGAATAGGGCTCAGTTATTGGAGCGCGATAATGAGTCAGCACAACTAAAAGGCAATGACCAACAACACGATAATAATCATACCGGTGGCAACGGTCATCGGAACAACGATAACCATCGTGGGGGATATTATCATGCCAAGAATGGTAACCATTTCGACGGTAGTCATGGCCAAGATAATAAGAATGGACATTTTAAGAAGAGAAGGTTCAACAATGACGTGAAGACGTCGGCACCAGCACCCGTTTCAAAGGAAGAAGAACGCCCATCGGTCGTATGTTTCAAATGCAGACAAGAGGAACACATCCGTCCAAACTGTACGCAACAATCCAAAGCGTGTTTTAATTGCGGAAGAGAAGGTCACCTAGCTTGATTTTGTCGTATGGTGAAGTCAAGTCCAACTGGGATAGTGATGCCGAAGGATATCCCAGACAAGCCAAAGCCGGTAGTTTAAGAGAGAGCGTTTTTTTTTCTCGTGACGAGGAACCTGAATAAAATTATCACGGGTAAGTTAATCATAAGCTCTTACAAAGTCTATACTGTGTTAGATACTGGTTCTACTCACTCTTTTATTTCACCTAGTTGTGTTCAATGTTTGAAGTTATCTCCGGAGAAGTTAGACTTTGATATATCTGTTTAAACTCAGTTCGGAGAAACCTTCGTTACCTCCACTGTTTATAAATCTTGTTTGATTCAAATCGACACTTTCACGTTACCTGTCGATCTTTTCTCTTTGAAAATACTTTCCTTTGATGTGGTTTTTTTTTGAAATGATTGGTTAACTACTCATCATATTTTTCGTAAGGTTGTTAGCTTTCATATTTCTAACCAACCTATTATGCAAATTCAAGCAACCAAACCACTAAATTCAATCATTGTCATATCAAGCCATAAGTAAAGAGCCCCGATCCTTTTGTTGATGACTTCCTTGTGTGGAATGCACCGAAGCCAGACTTTCTGTAGGCGACGCCGTGAATGACGATGACAAGTTGATAGGTATCATTGTGAGGTGCTATCTAGGTTAAGGGATAGAAGTCACAATTGGTATCAATGTGACGTACTATCCAAGTCTTGGATGAGAGTCACAGTTTTGAATGATATTTCTATTATTAATAAATTTCCTGGCGTATTCTTGAAGACTTCTTAGCCTACCCTTAGAGCGTGAAATCGAATTTTATATTGACCCCAGTACAAAATCCATTTCTTAAACCCTCAAATACTTCTTCAACTAAAACGAACGTATATGCGCCAAAGACGTTGACCCGAGCTGTTGAAGATTACGATCGTACCATTTAATACCATCGTGGGAAAGTGAACGTGGTAGCTGACGTGTTGAGTAGAAGATCGTATGCGTTTACAAGTGTGAATATACGAACCCACGTGAAGATAACGAATATACGATTAGAATCGACTTTAATCGATAAAGTTAAAGCAGCTCAAGCTACACACCCGGAGCTGATGAATGTGAAGAATTAAGAAAGTTCAAGAGGGCGTTATTCTAGAAGGAAGAATCGATGAAGAGAGGAAATCTCAACCCTTGATTTTATTGGTCCATTTGAAATCCTCGATCGAGTAGAAACTGTGGCTTATATACTCGTTTTACCGCCAAGTATGTCGCGTGCTCATAACATTTTTAACGTATTTATGTTACGTAAATATGTGGATGACCCAAACCACATTATTAATTTAGAACCGGACGAGATAGCGGATGATTTAACGTTTGAGGAGATACGTGTTAAAATCTTGGATAAGAAGAATCGCATTCAACACTCAAAGGTTATACCTCAAGAGTTAGAATTTGAAATGAAGTCAAGGTATCCTCACCTGTTCGGCATACCAGGTACGTACGTAAATTTTGAGGGCGAAATTCCATAAGGAGGGGAGATTGTGAGACCCCAGATTTTATAAATAAAGATTTAAATTTCTCGAAATATTTTTTTTTATATTATGGTGTGGATTTGATATAGTGTTATAGTTGTGGGTAATATTTATAAATTTTGCAAAGTACGCAAGTTGTTATATAATATTCAATTGGTCGGGGAATATTCGTTTTAACAGGAAATATTCGTACAATGGCACAATCATTGGTGGACCCCACAACAGAATTATTATCGGATTGAGAAAACGATAAAAATACTTTATGAAAATAACGGCGGAAGTTTTACCGTTAACTGTTGAAACACCCGGTGTTAAAAGTACAGTAATACGCATGGTTGCATAGTAGCACACAATATTAATTATTGATGCTTACGTGATAAGTCACTCAGTTTTATTGGTATTATTAATGTAATAATACAGAAAATCTTTTTATATAAAACAGAATACTTTATTAAAGTTATTCTATAAATAGAATATATTATATTTTATTATGCATAGTGTTTGCATAGTAAAAATCTTTTTATATAAAAATAGAATATATTATATTTCATTTAAAAGATTTTTCTTTAAATATGGACCGTCAGATTAAAGTAAATCAATCTGGACCGTTCATGGATTAGTTATTATGCATTCTATTTTTCTGTAAATAGAAGCTCATTCATTCATTATTTTCTTACGAATTCACTGAAACTCTAGAGAGATAAACTATAGAGAGAAAGAAGAAAGTATTCTGCTACTTCACTACTTATATATCCAGTACTCTTCTTCTTAAGGTAGGGAATATTATTTATTGTACTCGTAAGGGGTATTCTTTCTTTCTTATTCATGAAGAGGACTTCTGTTATTTCATTCTTTATTATTATGTTGGAATAACCTATCTATGCAAAGTATTACATACATGGTGAAATTCTTCTAATATTCTATTCTTTATTATTTTGTTGGAATATCCTGTCTGTGCTATACGCCGGACCTGGTTCCATTTTTATTATTCCGTCTTTATTATTCTGTCGAAATATCTTGTCTGTGCTATACGCCGGACCTGGTTCCATCATTTATTATTCCGCATTTATAATATTGTTGGAACATCCTGTCGGTCTGAATTTTACCTGACCTGGTTCCGTTATTTAGTATTCTGTTAGAATAACCTGTCTATGCGAAGTACCGCATGCATGGTGATTTCTTTTGTTATTCCATTCTTTATTATACTCAGTTGGTTAAAAATTTGACTTCTATACTCTATGAAATTTGTGGAATATCTTTGATATTTGCGCTTCATCCAGTATCTTTTCGTGGAAATATTCTTCTGAGCATTCTTGAATTTTACTCTATAAAGCAGTATCATGTTGATAATTTGAACGTTATCAGTTCCTGGATAAATTAATTCTTCAACTTATTTTATTGAATGCTTATATCATTGTCATCATCCTCATGTTTATATTATTTTGAAAGTCATCTGTGGCCTGTAGTGCATAGATGGACTTGGTATGATTATGACCAGGGATTATTCGGTGTAATCATAACCGTAATGTTACAAATGGTGTGGAAAAAGTCCTCATTGGCCCGTAGTGCATTGATGGACAGTTTTTGGTATGATTATGGCTATGGATTCTCTTTGGCCAAAGTGTAAAGATGAATTGTTTTATGGCATGATCAGGACCGTTGATGAAAACACGATTATCTTTGGCCCGTAGTGCATGGATAATTCGTGGTCGTGATACTAAAGAATATCCTTGGCCTGTAGTGCAGGGGTGATTCGATGACGTGGATTTTTTATTAAGCTGAGTCCCAGCGATAAAAGTGATGAAAAACTTTTTAAATCAAAACAGATAGTAGATTCTATTCTCTACTTAACTCTTTTAATGGATTGCTTGTTCCGCTGTAGTTAAACTTGATGTCTATTGTATATTATCAGTTTAACATTGTTGGAGACTAATGATAATTTATTCTGCATTATCTTAGTCATAATATTTTTTACTGGGCTAGTTGAGCTCACCCTTTCTTTCACTGTTCTCTTCAGGAAATGAGAATATAGCTGGGACGAGTCGGGGAACGGAGTAATGGTCCAGAGGATAGCATTAGTAGTCCTCACTATTCTGTGAAATAGTATGATAATTATTGTAATGAGGACTCCTTTTGAGTTTGGATAATCTTTAGAAGACAATATTTGTATTCAAACTCACAGCATATGTTTTGTCGTATTGTACACGACAGTTGTATTATTAAGTTGTATTTGGATTTATGTACCATGTAAGTGGCGACCCAAGATGGGCGACGTATACATAATTTTGGGGGCGTCACAACTATCACTTGTTTCGATCAGTCCACCTTCTCTCCAAAACTTACAACTTCAGCAACCTTTGATCTTTGAAGCTCTTCTACATTTATACATCTTCCCAATCCTTCCGTTGGAAACTAGCCGTTGGAAGCTACTCAAATGTCTTCGCAGATCTCTAGTTGCTTGAGGTAGACTGCTTGATGTGACATGTCATACTTTTTCTGACACTGCAGTCTACAGTTTCACCTGCCCTGTCAGATGTATCACTTTACTGTATTGGGCAGATTGAAGACTTTATTACTCCTGATTTCTAGATCAGAGGTTGTCCTTTTGCATCGATGCTCTCACTAAGCACTTGTTCGAATATTACCCCTCAAATTGAACCGATGCCAATGCTTTAGTCTTCAGGTATTTGAACTCTACGATTCTGATGCGTGTCTTCAAGGACCTGATCGTAGTGTCTTGTTGAGTGTTTCTCGTTGACTGGTAGAGTTAACACTACGATCTGGAAGAGTGTTGATTGGATCTTCAATGTAGAACACCTCTTCCTTGTATTATGCAGTGCTTCAATACATCTATTTACTTTGACAGTTTTCAGATACTGATGGCCTGATTCCTTGTCCTGGTCCCCTTCTGAATATCAAGACACTTCAGATTTGTGGTGCGTTCAGCTTACTTTCTCCTTGTGATCTCCCGTTCACTTATCATCAATGATCTGACCCGACACTTAATCACTTTAGCCTTGCTCTTCAAAGGCTGATCAGTATCTTGGTTTACCTTCCATCAGTCCCTTCTTTGTTTGGCAAACACTACGATCTTGGTTGCTTCCAAGATCGTTGTCTTCTGTTCTCTTGACAGCAACTGCATTAGCTGACTTTTCCTTAGTCAACTGCTGAAGTCTTCATTGGACCTCCTTGTGGAAGACTTCATCATGAATGGCCTTTCAACTCAATCTTGATGCTGATTGGATTGTTGCTTAGTTCTTCTGCTAGCCTACATGCCATTCGTTGAGTGCTCTCTGGTTCCCTTACTGTGGATTGCATCTTTGCAGTGCCAACCAGAGGCTTTGTACCTTTGTATATTCTGGGAGTGCTCATTCGTTGAGAGCCGTATCTGCTCTACGATCCTAACTTAGCATTGTGAGCACTACTATTGGAGTCGTAGTTCTGCACTCTACGATTCAGCTTCGGCTGTGCAGACACTACGATCCCGAGATCAGATCTTGACACTCTACGATTTCTGCCTTCAGCTTGTTGTCTTCATCTGATCTTGCCCGACTACGATCTCTACATTCATTTAGTGGACTCTACGATCTCAGAGTGTGGTCTACGATCCTTGTCTTGACTTTGGCATCGCTAGACTCTACGACTCTGAGTGTAGAGTGCATTTCATACTTGGCTTCGACAGATGGTCATTCGGCTTATAGGCAGGCTGTCTCTACGATTCAGAACATGATTTTCTCAGCACACTACGATCCTGAGGAAGCTCTTCTCGACACACTACGATCCTTCTTCGTTTCCCTTGGAAGTCTACGAACTCCGAGATCTCACTATCTTGCATACTCCTATTCTGCCTCGATAGTTCCCGAGTTAACTCTAACTCTCCTGGCAGACTACGACTTCTGGTGCAGTGCTCGACGATCAGACAAGCCTATCTATTACATCATAAGATCAACCTAATAAGCTTGATCTTTCTATTTTTATAGTCCTTGAACATCATTTCTTTTTAAGGACTTTACAAAGCTGTTTTGCTTATGTAGGATCAACCTAACATATTTGATCAATTCATTCTAAGTCCTTGTACATATATTTCTATTATCTATCAGAGGACTTTACAGCTTTTCTTCATACAAGCATACTTGTATATTCATTCATATATATATCATAATCAAATCATATATTAAATAGGAATATCATTCACATGTTTATTCCTGACAATCTCCCCCTATTTGATTCTGATAAAAACAATAAGTGCATATGCATGTTATGAATGAATCTTAGATACAGTGAGCAGCTGTATTTCTAAACAGTTAATCATGAATGTCATTTATATTAATATAGCAATTATATATACAGACATTCTACATCCTGGATCCACAACATACTAACAGACTAGAGATGTACCACCTTGGCTCCATGTATGTTTCTAGGATGCTTGTTGATCAGCTACTCATCTGATCCTGCTTCTTGCTCTTGCTCCCCCTCAGATAATGATCTTCTATCTTTGCATGGCTCCCCTTCATCATCTTTCTTATCTGGCTCCCCCTCAGATTTTGCTATCATGGGATCATCATCTTTAGGCTCCCCCTCAGATGATGATTCTTTATCTGCTGCTGCTGCCTTCTTCTTTGACTTCTTCTTCCTTAACCCTTTGCTCTTCTTTTGATGTCTCTTGTTCCTCTTCTTTCTTTGCCTCTTTTTCTCCCCCTTTTTGTCATCAATCATTTGAGACAGCTGCTTCATGTTGGAATTAAGCTGCTCCATCAGATAGGAGGAGTTTGCAACTTCAAACTTTAATTCTTGCTGGCTGAGCTCAAGCTGCACAGAGAAGGACTGTTTTAGATCATCAATCTTGTCAGAGAGGGCTTCGATCTGCTTTGCATTGGCCTCTTGAACATGTAGAGCTACTGCCTTCTGGTCTTGAATGGCCTTCTGATAGATGTTATCTCTCTTTTGCATTTTGAGAGATACATCAGCCAAGATAGCTTGAAGCTTGTGTTGGAAAGAGTCATCTCCTGCTGCCGTCTGCTTCTGTGACTCTTCAGTGAGCATGGATATCTTCTTGCTTAAATCATCAGAGCTCTTCAATAGTTCCTGATCCAAAGCAGTTTGATCCTCTTGAGTGGTAGCTTCAGTATGGGCAATGGAGTGGACTCTACGATTATCATCTTTGGACATATTTTCAAAGGTATGGATAATCTGAACAATCATGGAGTACCAATCACCTGGGGATGATGATGGAGTGTCTGATAGCAGTGCTTAGTCATAAGGAGACTTCTGAGATTGGGCTTGAACACTATCAGTCATAGAGTGAACAGACTGTACGATTAACTCCTTTGACATGACCCTTCTTCTTTCAGAGTCTACTCTACGATCGAAGGGAATGTAGAGATTTCCAGCTTATCTATAGACCTTGAAGTAAGGCTGGTTTGTGATCAGCTTGGTGGCAAACTTCTTCACTCTTGGAAAGTTCTGAGCCACCAGTTCCATGCTTGGAAAGGTCTTGTAACACCAACTGAAGTAGCTTCCATCTTTTTCAGTAAGTGCCTTTGACCATGGCATCCACTGGAAGAACCATCTCATCAGCAATGGTTGTATGATCCATTTCCATGTTGTTCCAGTTCTTGACCAAGTCAAAGGAGGTCATTCTTACTATTCTGACCTGTTCACCTCCATGGTTTACCCATCTGTCAGGAGGAGTCTTTGATGGTTCATTGGGAACTTCTACTACTATTCTCCTGATAAATCTTATAGGTGAGAGAACAGGGTGAAGTTCTGAGTTTTTTGATTCCTAATCTTCAGAGTTGGAATCATTTCCTGCTTCTTCCTTCTCAGAACCAGAACAATTTAGATCAGCTTCAGTAGAGAGGTCTTTTTGTTGCATTTCATGTTCAGACTCTTCTTGAGCATCTTCAACAGAAAATCCTTCTTGCTGAATTTCATCATCTGAACTTTCTTCAGCAAGTCTTTCCTTAGATTCTTCTTCTCCACTGATGGCTTCTTCTTCAGCATCTTCTCCTGGGGATACAGATTCATCATCACTTAATTTAATGATGTCATTTGATTGGTTACTGTTCCTTTTGGAGGCAAACTGAGCTTGCAGCCTGTAGCTCTTTCTTCTTCGTAGAGGTTCAACTATTGGAGAGACAGACTCTTCTTCTTTTTCAGTCTCTGACTCTATTTGCTCATCAGATACACTTCTTTGAAGATCAGCACTGGCAGGGGCATACTCTTCTTTCTTGGCCTTATCACTTTCTGAGCCATCATGAAAGCTTTCTTGGATTGAGGGGACATTTTCTTCTTCTTCTTCTTCAATAGCATTTTCTGACCCATTCTCTGGGCGGGTTGGGGTAGTTGCATTTGGGGATGCACTTTGATCATCAGGAATTTCTTTTTCTTCATCAGAGTTGTTTCTCTGAGAATTGGCCATGGGGCTAGAGCACCTTTCTTCATTAGCAGATGTATTGATTTGAGAAGCTAAGACTGGTTTGTCATCCACCTTAGCTTTCTTGCTGACTGGCCCTTGAAGCAACCTGCTGCTTCTTCTTTTTATGGTCTCAGCAGTTTGGGCCTCTTCTTCCTTCATCTTGTTCAAGGAGGAGACTCTCCTTGGTGGGGTCTGGGGTTTCTTCACATTACCAGCTCTTTTCACTACCTTTGATTTCTTCCTGGTTGGTGTGTTTTCAGCTGCTGCAGAGTCATCAGACTCAGAGCTCTCTGCCTCTGCTATCTTCCTTTTCTTGGCAGAGGCTCTACTGCTGCTCCCAACTGTTAGCCTTTTGTTCTCCTTGGGGTTCTTCTTCCAGTTTTCAAATAGTTGTGGAGACATCACCTTGTGCACATTCAGGGCTTCTCTCTCTTCATCCTTGATCTTTCCTCCTAATTTCTTCTTCAGAATGATACTCAGCAACCTCCCATGAAATACCTTGGCCAGGAGCTTCTTCTCAGCCTTCTCTACCCATTTGGAGATCTGATCAAACAGGATAGCTCCAAAGTTGATTTGTTTCTTCAAAACTATTGCTGACATGATTTTCAACTGCTGGTCGATCACTGTGTCATGTGCAGTGTTTTTACATAGTATGCACTTTCCAACTATTTCAGCAAGGAACTCATATTGCTCAGGAAACTCCTTCTTCTTCATGTCCTTAAAACTAGGATTTCTTTGATACCCCATAACTTCCTTTACCAATTCAGTGTTGACATTGTCAAGGTTCTTTAGCCCTTGGTTAGGAAAACCTAGGCATTGATTGAGGTCAGAAGATTTAACTTGAGATACTGACCTTTAACCTTGGTAGTAAGAGTTTCTGAATCTAGAGAGACGTTTGAGTAGAATTCTTTAACCAGGTTGCAGTAGACTCGAGTATTTGCCTCAAGGCATTCTGAAAATCCAGCCTTCTTTACAAGCTCGAGAATGTCCCTAAACTTCTTTTCAGATTTCTCAAACGATTTTGTTCCAAGCTGAGTACCAGTAATCACTTGACAGTTTTCCATTTTGAGTAGTTTGAAGAATGTGGGTATTAGATATAGAGAAGTTTATGCGAGAAGGCTGTCTGGTTGGTAAGGCTCTGGGGGATAACTAATTTTGCTCTTGAAAAGCTTTTTAGGGTTTTGAAAATGGGAGGGAGAAAGGTTCGATATCTTTTGGTAACTGTCTGCAGATTTGAACTTGTATTTATGGCAGTTCCTTCTAACTCTTCATACTCAGTGAGTGTCAACTGTCCATTGGTTGCACGTTGCCCAGTAATGAGCAGTAACTCCCCACAAATTTTTAGTTGTTAGAGGAGTGGACGTTTAATTGACGTGGCTTTGACTGTTGACCTTTTGATTTGTAGAGTAACATGATGAGATAGCTATAGACTCTACGATTTCATTTGTTGACTCAACGATCAATTTCTGAGAGATGTTGCAGTGGGTGGCTTCGTCTTTCCTCCTTACTTCGATGCAGCATAGCTCAATCACTGATGTATTCGAACTTATCTCCTTAACTTGAATGGCTTAGCAGATGTCTCATTCTTCATGCTCCTTGTGAACTGAAGTACCCTTGGGTAGAACTACGATCGTTGAGTTGTCTTCTACGATCACTGCAATTGTACTACGATCGTTTAGTCCTTTTCAAACTCAACTCTACGATCGCTGACTGACTTGATTCTTCTGAGATGAACTAGATCGAGTATTCCTTCTGGGATAAGGTAGCTCAGGAAGGGCCAACCTCTTATAGAGAGCTAAGGGTCAGGTTTGTCCCTGAGGCGCTTTCCAGATGAAATACTATGGCAGTGGTTTGCAATGACATCTCATTAGACCTTTTCTGATGGGAAGATCTTCTATCAGCTTTAAGTATCTGCCTTGCTGAAGTCGTGGTGTCCTCCGGCTCTTACTCTACGATCATATGTTTGATCATAGATATTTCACGATTATGGATTAGGTGGCTGAAGGGTTATCAGTAGTACGTTTTGAGACATTCCTACTGACTATGGATCTTCATTTGGTTCATCAGCCACAAAGTTTTGGGACTCTACAGCTGGTACATCTCTCCCAGATTTAATAGTGCTGTTATTCCTTAGCAGTTCACTGCTCCCCCATTGTTGATGTTGTCATCTCAGATACATGTGATTCCTTCTTCATGATCATTTGAAGGCTGCCCAGCACTTCTCCTTCTGACTGGAATCATCATCATTTCTTATATTTCCTTGTATCGTAGAGATGAGTATTTTTAGGATTGATCACTCTACGATTATTTGACAGCACTACGAACGTAGTCTTCTTTGACAGTCCTTTGTTTTGAGAAGTTCTGCTTCGTAGAGAACTCCTTTAGTCTTAAGCTCAATGATCTTCTGTTGTGAGCTTCCCTTGAGGATCCTTTCCATAGAGCATGTCTCTCTTGATATGGGTACATACAATCCTCTTTATCTTCTGTTGCATGGCATGCTCTCATATGCAGATTTGCAGCCATGTGAGCTCCATTCTGGTTAGCTCAGAGGGTCTTCAAGGATAGGCTTGGACATATATGAACTTTATCAGACTTATCCCTGAACAGTCCTTAGCCTTCTGCTGGTTGAATCCTTTTGAATGAAGTCTTCTGCTTCAGCGTTCCTTAGTGTGGTCAGACTGGCCAAGTACCTGCAGGTTTAAGTAATTTCTACTTTTGGTCCCCATTGTTGAATGGGTCCTGCTAGGTTAGTTTTCTAAACCCCTATTCCTCTTAACTGGATGATCACCAAGTTTTTCACCAACAGACATATTCATGCATGCAACTATCTTGAGATAATACATTTTTGAGATGCATGATGTTGAGTGTGTGTAGGATTTGACAATTAAAGACACACTCTTTATCTATGATAGTTTCATCATTTTACTGGGTTATGTTCACAATGTTTAAGTGTTCACAGAGTGTGAATCAACTCTACGATTTATGAGTATCTAGTTGATTCATGGATGTGATCAGTTTCTATAAATCAGCAAGATCCTCTTGTAGAACTAATCATTCTCGGTGTGTTGTCAAACACTTAGAACATAGGCTTGTACAAATATACTAGCACACCAGCAATTATTACTTAATACAAAGTTCATTTGGTCTGTGATACTCTTATGATCTATTTCATATTTTCTTCAAGATGTCATCTTCAGCCTAAAACTTGGTTAAAGAGAAAGTTTGTAGACATTGGAATTTTCCATCTTCGGACTACTTTCTCTTTTTACCTTTTTAGGTAGATTATGACTTTTTGACAGAATACTGTCATAGTTCATAAGATGGTGCAACTATGATGTATACATTAATGATGGTGAGGAACCGTACCTTTTTACTGTCAGTTTCTTAACAGTCATTTACCTTAGATATACTGAGTTCAGGTATTGATGTGCATAGCTTTTACTTTTGCCCCTTTCAACATAATGCTCTCGTCGACCTTTCATCAATCAGTTATGGTCTTGAAGATGTAGATCAAGAGAATCGTGGCATTAAGATCTTTGACATCTTTGAGTTTTTAGAGATAGCACCCAGATGTTGATTGGTCACTCATAGATTTGAGAAGATCTTCTTTCTCCTCTTGATCAACAATTCTTAGTACGTATGACCTCTTCATCTTTCAAACTGATAAATGCTTACTTCTTTATCACTGATGTCTCTTGCTCTTTTTCTCTCGTCTGGTCTTCAGACTACAAGTTTGACTGCAGGCTAGGATTGGTCTTGTTGATAAAATAATTGAGGATATGGACCAATCTGAGCAGCTTCAGGTGTATACACATTTTTACCATTACACAATATTTCCAACGTGTGAGCTCTTCTGCATATAACAAGTTTCTTACTACTAAACCAGGTTTAGAACAATGTTAGTGCCTGGGATCAGACTCAAAGCGATTAGCTTTTGAATATAGCATGAGAACCTGCTCTGATATCAATTGTTAGTTCCCATAGGGCACAATAGATCTAGAAGGGGGGGGGGGTTGAATAGATCCTTTTTATTTCAAAATACTTTTCTGGTTTATGATGTATTGTTCATATTAGAGTATATGACAACCATAGAATCTTTTCAAGCACAGCGAAATAAGTAAAAGATTCCCCTTCATTGATATATTCATAATCATACATACATTGTTCGTTGGGTTAGTTTAGTTGTAAGCAGTTAAAACATACATAGCAGTTATAGCAGTTATAGACATAATGTAAATGACACAAGGGGTTTTAAGTGGTTCAAAGACTCAAGCTCCTAATCCACTCTTCTGCTTTCAACTAGCTGGATTTCCACTAAGGAGGGGCAGCACCCTGAATCTCTACGATTCCTTCAAGGCCAGCAGCCTTGGAACTTCAGTTCACTAAGAACTCTTCAAGGCCAGCAGCCTTGGGACTCCTCTAGTTCCCTAGGAACTCTTCAAGCCCAGCAGGCTTAGAACTTCGTGTAGTCCCTCTAGACAAGGACCCTTTGGCCCTGCTTTGTTTAGTCCCTCCGGACAAGGACTCTTTGGCCCTGCTTCATTTAGTCCCTCCAGACAAGGACCCTTTGGCCCTGCTTTGTTTAGTCCCTCCGGACAAGGACCCTTCAGGCCCTGGCTTCGTTGAGTTGTTTGTTTGTTGTTGTTGGAGTCGGTGCTGAGCTGCTAAGATGTCTTCATGCTCTGAACATCTTCTATCTTTAGCAGCTTGGCTTGATCATCCTTGAAGAGCAGTTGAGTGTTGCATGATGCCCTGCTTCTTAGGTTGCTCAACTACTCCGGATGACCCCTTGATGAACTACCTTGAAGATCATTCTCCTTGGTACTTGATGGCTGCACATGAGAGGCTTCTAAGATGACTGTAAGCTCTTCTTCAAGGTACTTAGAAGCTTTCTCATGCTTGACACCAAGAAGGATTTTGTAATCTCCCTTCTTGCTACTCGATGCCTTCCCATGATGGACTTGCTAAGATGACCGTAAGCTCTTCTCTATTGTACTTAGAGTCTTCCCATGATGGACATCTAGATGGCATGATGCTCTTCTTTCTCTCGGCAGTTCAGAACACTCTTCATGTAGTAGAACTCTCACTTCTACATAGTAGAACTCACACTTCTACTTCTTGCTTGATCTGACTTTTGAGTGTTCTTGGTGGTCCGTAGAGTGAGCCTCTGGACTCACTATCACTTGATTCGATCAGTACACCTTCTCTCCAAAACTTACAACTTCAGCAACCTTTGATCTTTGAAGCTCTTCTACATTTATACATCTTCCCAATCCTTCTGTTGGAAAGTAGCCATTGGAAGCTATTCAAATGTCTTCGCATATCTCGAGTTGCTTGAGGTAGACTGCTTGATGTGACATGTCATACTTTTTCTGACACTGCAGTCTACAGTTTCACCTGCCCTGTCAGATGTATCACTGTACTGTCTTGGGCAGATTGAAGACTTTATTACTCCTAATTTCTAGATCAGAGGTTGTCCATTTGCATCGATGCTCTCACTAAGCACTTGTTCGAATATTACCCTTCAGATTGAACCGATGCCAATGCTTCAGTCTTCAGGTATTCGAACTCTACGATTCTGATGCATGTCTTCAAGGACCTGATCGTAGTGTCTTGTTGAGTGTTGCTCGTTGACTGGTAGAGTTAACACTACGATCTGGAAGAGTGTTGATTGGATCTTCAATGTAGAACACATCTTCCTTGTATTATGCAGTGCTTCAATACTTCTATTTGCTTTGACAGTTCTTAGATACTGATGGCCTGATTCCTTGTCCTGGTCCCCTTTTGAATATCAAGACACTTCAGATTTGTGGTGCGTCCAGCTTACTTTCTCCTTGTGATCTCCCGTTCACTTATCATCAATGATCTGACCCGGCACTTAATCACTTTAGCCTTGCTCTTCAGAGGCTGATCAGTATCTTGGTTTACCTTCCATCAGTCCCTTCTTTGTTTGGCAAACACTACGATCTTGGTTTCTTCCAAGATCGTTGTCTTCTGTTCTCTTGACAGCAACTGCATTAGCTGACTTTTCCTTAGTCAGCTGCTGAAGTCTTCATTGGACCTCCTTGTGGAAGACTTCATCACGAATGGCCTTTCAACTCAATCTTGATGCTGATTGGATTGTTGCTTAGTTCTTCTGCTAGCCTGCATGCCATTTGTTGAGTGCTCTCTGGTTCCCTTACTGTGGATTGCATCTTTGCAGTGCCAACCAGAGGCTTCGTACCTTTGTATATTCTGGGAGTGCTCATTCGTTGAGAGCCATATCTGCTCTACGATCTTAACTTAGCATTGTGAGCACTACTTTTGGAGTCGTAGTTCTGCACTCTACGATTCAGCTTCCGCTGTGCAGACACTACGATCCCGAGATCAGATCTTGACACTCTACGATTTCTGTCTTGAGCTTGTTGTCTTCATCTGATCTTTCCCGACTATGATCTCTGCACTCATTCAGTGGACTCTACGATCTCAGAGTGTGGTCTACGATCCTTGTCTTGACTTTGGACTCGCTAGACTCTACGACTCTAAGTGTAGAGTGCATTTCATACTTGGCTTCGACAGATGGTCGTTCGGCTTATAGGCAGGCTGTCTCTACGATTCAGAACATGACTTCCTCAGCACACTACGATCCCGAGGAAGCTCTTCTCGACACACTACGATCCTTCTTCGTTTCCCCTGGAAGTCTACGAACTCCGAGATCTCACTATCTTGCATACTCCTATTCTTCCTCGATAGCTCCCGAGTTAACTCTGACTCTCCTGGCAGACTACGACTTCTGGTGTAGTGCTCGACGATCAGACAAGCCTATCTATTACATCATAAGATTAACCTAACAAGCTTGATCTTTCTATATTTATAGTCCTTGTACATCATTTCTTTTTAAGGACTTTACAAAGCTGTTTTGCTTATGTAGGATCAACCAAACATATTTGATCAATTCATTCTAAGTCCTTGTACATATATTTCTATTATCTATCAGAGGACTTTATAGCTTTTCTTCATGCAAGCATACTTGTATATTCATTCATATATATATCATAATCAAATCATATATTAAATATGAATATCATTCACATGTTTATTCCTGACAGAACTGAACAATAGGTTCTATCAATGATAATCAAAATCTGAATCATGTTTCTGAGGGTCATTATACCACGAACTATGTCCATAGTTATAAGTAATCTTTCAACTTAAACTTTAACAGTCATAAGACTATAGGGACTTCTCGTACTTAGGGGGATCAGCCCTTCGTACAATGTATTGTGCACAAACATTTCAACGATATGCATAAATTATCTCCTATAATAGGGTTGTTCATCTCAGCATTTAGAATACAAGTCCGTCCCAAAGTAAGTTTGGTTTGGATACATTTCAAGGTAATTTGTAATTCAACGAACATCAACTAAGGATTAGTTGAATAAATAGGTTATATCATTATGTTATGGAATAAATCATAAGCGAATCAACATTGTATACTAAGGTTATGCTTTGGGAATAATCTAAGAGCATAATCATTGAATAACATAACATACCTTGCTTAAACAATACTAAGCTAAGGTTATTTAGAATTGAGTACTAAGCATGCATAACAAATAGTAAATTAAACGATAAAACTTGTTCAATATTAGTATTTCAGAATGTAGAAACTTGCATGCTAAATAACAAGTTAAAGATTAGAGTAACTTACTCAATATCAAGAGATAAGGTTTAATAGCTTGTATAATATAAATAGAGTTACGAAACTTGTACAAAGAAGTTTAGAGTTAGAAAATTTGCATAATTGTAAACAAACTAGAGACAAGAACCTTGCTCAATATAAGAATAAGGTTTAGGAAACTTGCATACAACAAAACAAATTAAAGACAAGAATAACTTGTTCAATATCAAAAGATAAGGTTTAGAAACTTGTCTTGCGTGTAAGCTAAACCATAACAATTCTATTCACAATATCCTATACACATATCATCATGACATAATTAGTCATTACAAATACTCTATATATAAATAAGTATCTACATCATTATGGTTTGATTTTTAATCACATAATCAAATTATATTAGTAATAAAACTCATTAACTATTAATAATATGATCATTCTTAGTATAGTAATACCAAAATCACATCTTAACAGGCATACTATTTCATTTAACAACTTTTTCAGACTTTGTGTAACTAAAACATACTGTCTGACCATTCTGATAACTCGCGCTACGGCGCCACAGTTTACACTGTGGAGCGGCGATGCGGCGCGACGCTGCTGCGCGAGACACATGCCAAAACTTGGTGTTGTGGCGTGACGCTACGACGTGAGACTTGTACTGCGAGGCCGCGCTGCGGCGCCGAAGTACAGTCCTTGGCGACCAACTTCGGCAACAACATAAACAAAGCCTATTTTTGGCCTACAAGCTACTTTCTAACAACTGAATTAACACATAATACATATACAGACTTCACACAAACATAATTTAAGGAGTCTTAACATGATTTTACCCATATAACAATATAAACATCGAATTTAAAACATCTAATTCACTATTTTTGATAAAACATCACTTTTTGACATTTTCAGTGAAAATCATCATTGTGATTTTGTTTCTCAACCAAAACAGTTAATTCAAAATACTTTGTTTTAGTTTCTTCATCGTCTTTCAAAATCAATAATCAATTGATATGTTATACAAAGAATTAAACCTCAATTTTACTTTAAACTAAGCCATATTCATATGTTTTCATACCAATTCACTGTAATATGGTTTCCTTCACAAATAAATACATAACATGAATTAATTTACTATAACTCATCTATAAACTTATAAAAACAACTTTATAACAACCAATTTATCATATAAAAACCATATACAACAAATAATTCAACCCTCACAAAGTTTTACAGAGGATTTTGGAAGAGAATAAAACTACAACTTTTGAAAAATAAAAGAGTAAGATGATACATTTGTTTTCTAGAAGATAATAGCTTCCCTTTGATTAACAAGCTTCCTTCCCACAATTCTGTAGGGATTTCGGCACATCAAAGAAACGCACATCGGAATAATATTGAAGAAAACAATATAATTTCTGAAACCCTAAATAAGATCCATGCAAAAATCAATTAACTCAGTGTAAATAGATTATACCGAATATGAGAATGCTTCCGAAACGCTTTGAATCTCCAACGCAATTCCTCACGAAACTACGTCTCTATGGTATCCACACGAACGTCGCACGAACCGTCACACTATTCTGCAATAAAGGGACTTGCGCTACTAGCCACCAAAAGAACGAGATTTTCGAAAGGTTTTCTCTCTAGTCTCTCTCTAAGAGCGGCTAGGGTTTTTGAAGTTATGATGATCCCTAAGTGGCTGCTATATATCATATATATAGTAGTTAAAAAATGAATTAATCAAAACCTAATTTCATAAAATATGAATATATATATATATATATATATATATATATATATATATATATATATATATATATATATATATCTTAATTAAGTCTTACTTAATTAATATACATATATACAAATTATCCTTTTAATTTAAATTCGTGATTTAAATACTATTAATCATATTAATATATTTAAATCCTTAAAATTTAAATTAATTCCCTTTTAAATTACGTTATGTGTGTGACCCTATAGGTTATTATTACATTGACAATAATTTTAAAATCATATTATAAAATTATAAACAGTGAGCGGCATCTAATAATGCATCATTGCTACACAAGTAATAATAAGATCGATGATTCGATGCAACCTTTTCGTGACCAATGTTTCAATGTAATTTAATCCTTTAACCTTAATATCCTAGATTAAACTCGAGTCATGGAATGTGTCATACTCTTCATAATTTAATATGAGTTTTTCTTGATCAATGAGTAGACTATATGAAACAAATCACTATTTGAGCATGGCCATGTATTTCATAGTCCTACTCAATCAAGAGGCATATGGATATCACCCCTAATATATAGGAGGGTTAAATTCCATCTAGATCACTCATATTCCTCACACGATTCATGGTGTACCCGATAATCACCTTTATAGTCCACCATATTAAAGGTGACATTTGATGATATCAAAGTACATAAATTCTCATGTAGTAATATAGTGATTTCAGGTTGGAGGACCATTACATCATTGTCACTATGAGAATCGTTAATGACATTTTGCATATTGTTCCACGTAGAATTCTCATGGTGGGTCTGTCCAGTACATCGTTCTCTAACATGTACCTATGTATTGACTTAATATCTCATATATTTATGACCAATGAGATTTGGTCATCAGTCAATCCACATACTAGTCTCAATGCATCATTGTTGTCCAATCAACAATGATACTCGACTAGGGACATTTAAGAACAATGATACTAATTGTAATTATATAATCTCATGTTCAAGTCACATACTTGAAACTATATAATTTGTATCACTATTCTGAGTTTTATTATGTTAACATTTATATAACGTAGTAAATAAAACCATAATAAAATCATTCATTTATTCAATCAAATATAATATCAAAACATTAAGCAATTATATCAATTAATTGGCCTCTAGGGTATAAACTCTAACAAATTCCTCTCTCAAAACCTCTCTAGAATTCTCCCAATTCTCTCTCAATTTTTCTTCTTTTTTCTTCTTCTGTGTTCTTCCTCTCTATTCCAAACTTACGTACTAAAAATATAACATATATGATATAATATGTATTAATTATATAATATAAATATATGTATAACTGATATCAGTTATTTTATTTTTAAAAATCAAAAGCCATAAGGCTTGTTTGGCTAACTACCTTAAAATTAACCAATTAATCCTTTAACTTATTTTAATAACTCATTTATAATATATAGTTTATGGTCACTCTTAATTTAATTAAGTTTTAATACGTAATTTAATTAATTCTAATAACAATTTATTAAATAAATTTATCACATAAATAAATACAACAAAATTATAATTTTCTTTATAATTATAATTTTATTTAATAAATTAACACATCATTTTAATTACAAAAATCAAATTAAAATATCATTATAATAATTCATTTAATCATTATAAACTCTCTAATTTAATTTATTAATTAAATTAGAATATTATCTCATAATAATTAATTTCCTTAACTCATTAATTATTTATTAAATAAATAATTAACCAAATCAAATCAAATCAAATCAAGTTAAACAAATATTTATTCAACAATAAACACATCCATTAAATATTTATATAATTCAATAAATATTTAAAATTACAAATTAAAATTCTGGATTGTTACAGATGTGATACTAACGATTATCCGTGGCCCGTAGTGCATTGACAATTCGATAATGTGGATTATTTATTGAGCTATTTTCCAGTGATAAAATATTGATGATGAACTTGTAAATCATAGAAGATAGTAGATATTATGATCTACTTGACTCTTCTAATGGATTGCTTGTTCCATTGCAGTTAAACTTGATTTCCATTGTATTCTATCAGTTTAATACTGTTGAAGGATAACGATAATTTATTTTGTATTATCTTAGTCATAAGATTCTTTACTAGGCTAGTTGAGCTGATCACCCTTTGCTTTCATTGTTCTATTCAGGAAATGAGAATATAGCGGGGACTAGTTGGGGAATGGAGTGACGGTCCGAGATTGTGGCTATAGTAGTCCTCACTATTCTATGAAATAGTGTGATAATAAATATAATGAGTACTCCATTTGAGTTTGAATATTGTCTACGAGATAATATTCGTATTAAAACTCTCAGCTGCGTTTTATCATATTTTACGCGACAGTTGTATAATTAAGTTTGTATTTGAATTCTGTACCATGTATATGACGACTCAGAATGGGTTGTGTATACTTATTTTGGGGGCGTCACACTATCATTTCGTTGTGTTAGTTTTATTTGTTACAATCCAGTTCATTTAATTGTGTTAGTTATTTCATTTCATAATTCTTGTACTCTATATCCGTACTAGGCATTTGGCTCATGCTGTATTTTTCTTCCGGTAAGTAATCAGGGGGATCAAGGGTGTAACGCCCCGAAATCCGGTCTATTTCACATCCGGATTCCGTACGTCACTGTCATACTTCTTACCAATCATACATCATTATATATTGAAATATAACAACATACATTCTCAATTCCCAGGTTCTCGAAACCTTATAACCTTTCTCAATATAAATAATGATAATTACATTATTCTTTACATCTTACACGAGTGACTTTCATCCGCCACAAAGGATTCATAACTGTTCATTAAACTAGTCTATAGAATAATTCTATCATTCTATATTACAAGTCTTCACTTGTTCTTCACACACATTCATATAATGAATGGCACTTCGTCTGAATACCGCTCAGCTTGATCTTTACGGGATCCTTAAGTTCTTTCTAACATCGTTCACTGAAAATATTTTTATTTAAAGCAAGTGTGAGCATTCAATTGCCCAGCAAGTCATAACAGTTGAACAAACAACTTCAAGAGTGTAAACATTCTTCAGAACTTCAATAACCGAACAAAGGTTATGAAGCAGCTTGAATAATAGGAATAGTCTTGATTCCTATCATTTTAAAACATTAGTCACATGGACTTTGAAATACTTTCATTCTCTACTTTCTTTCATGCACAATCGGTCTGGCTAGAATCAATAGCACAGACTTAACAATAACGGTTCATGTATAAACCGAACATACTTGTATTGAACAGTTCGATCACAAAACAGTTCATCTCATAAAAACACCGAAGTGCTCACATTGTGGCTCAAGGCCTCATACATACTACCATCTTGTACAAATATCGCACATTCACACATAGACAGAACCTCTCAAGTTCAACATCTGAGAAGTTTTAGAAACTAGCATTCATTTAAACTATGAATGAAGTTAGGAAACTTGCCTTACGCATAGCTACAGCTTACAGTTTACGCTGAAATGCTTATTCCAAAACCCTATATAACAAATAAGGAAATAACAAGTACACCAATCAGTCATATACTTGACTTACGCATTGGTTTACTTAACTTTACTTCTTAAGGTTCGCGTTCTTGTAATTTAACCTTACGCGACTAACTTTCATTACCAGATTACGGCTTCATGACATACTGAGATGTCTTACTCAACACGTTCATCATCTTTGATGATTCACATTCTTATCTTCTTCTTATACTTCTCTAGGACTCAGCACACATCGCTTTTCTGCTAGTAGTCCATATGGTACTCTGAGTGGTTTCCCACAAACAACCAACAAACAAGTTCCCGTCTCATCTACACTGCCCACACAGTGAGTTAGATCGGTTGCCAGTTTTGTATATACCTTCGCTCTCTGAAGGAATTGTTTAGCCCAGCTCCCATATGTCAACCATCAAAGGTTACGATTGTACTACAACCTAACTTACCTTAACTTATCCGAACCATTAAACTATAATGTTCGTTAAGTCAACTTCTTATTCCTTATGGCTTTCTGGCAACTAAATGCCATACCTCAGGAATCATGCTTTATCGTCTAAGTCATACAATCTTTTGTATATTCGGAATGATCATTCAATGTCAATACTATGAGACCATAGCGTTAAACATTTCATATGAACTTATTCATATCTTACAACGTCCGGTTCCCTCAACTCGGAACATTGTCCAAGTTATACTTATTAACTCGGCTTCTTAACGTTATACGTTATTATCTCTAATTTAGTTTCTTCACCGTTCACGGTTAATCAACATTCTTCATTACATTACGGTTAAACCATACACAGGGTGTAGGTTCTGCCCGTTTAACACTCACTTACACTCAACCCTTACGCTGGTTAAAGTGTTCAGCACTTACTTTTTAATCTATCATTCTCACCCGACTTATATTCGGCTTTCAGTAATCTTATTACCGTTCGTTACGGCTCTCTTGATACCATTCATATCTTACTTACTACCTTCATCAACGTCTATGTCATACAACCACGGTATACTTAGAACGTTCGTCCAACACGAATACAATTCACAAGGATCGTTTACGTATTCAACGTTTTACTTGTTCGTCTTTTAATCTCTCATTCAAACTTTACTCAAGGTTTTAATTACTTTCATCATTATCCATCCCATGAACCCCATGTTCATTATTCTTTCTTAATGTCGAAGCCATACTGTTTGTTGTATGCTAAGACCGATCGTTCATCGTAACTACGTTGTGTTCACAGCGTCTATACGCTTTACATTCATCTCTCAATGCCATGTCATAACATCAAAATGTTATACATCAACATCGTCAACCAACGTCTAAGGAATCACAACCATAGCAATCCCTCACGTTCGTTTATCGCGACTACGGTCCCCGGACATCGGTTCCGTAACCCGCATCTACATTCTTTGTCTTTTATTCTTGTTTAAACTTTTCGTTCAACCTTTGCTAAAGGTTGAAAACACTTGACTAAGTGTTACATTACATGAACTATATGTTCATACTTCTTTCCTGCACATCCCCCGAGAAATTGAGCAGTTAAAATCTCATTTCTGGGTATTGCACTGCACTGGCGCTGCGGCGCCGTGCCTTGCCTTTCCTCTTACGCTGCGGCGCCACTCTCTAGAGTGTATGGCCGAGCTCCGCACTGCGGCGCCCCTTCTCGCGCTGCGGCGCCCCTTCCCGCGCTGCGGCGCCCCTTCCCGCGCTGCGGCGCCAAGACAAAACCCTAGGAAATTTTTCTAAGTGTTAAGTCAAGTTTGAGATGCTTACTTTACGATCTCATAACTTCTTCGTTATAACTCGGAACGAGGTCGTTCCAAAGCCATTCTCTTCCTTATCTTACGTACTTTAATATGCCTCGGACAGAACTTCATTCTGAATCCGTTAACATGCCATTCCATTGGCTTAATCTTAACCCTTCGTTCATTTTACGCTTTTAACGTTCTTCGTTCGTTCGTCCGTAATTCGGTCATCCGAACTCGGAATTCGTTCATTCTTGAGTCCATGACTCACATTTTATACGTTCTCTTAGATCCTTATGAAACCCTACACATTCGGGTTCATTTAGTAACTTTCTAATTCCCGTTCGTCTTTTACGAAATTTCGCCATAACTTCGTTATAGCTCAATTTTAATCCGTTCTTCATGAACGTTTCTAACGTTCCTAACCAAGCAATAAGCAACTAACTTATACGCGATGGTTTTAAACTTTTCCATCAACAACAATTACACTATGAAGGTTTTAAATTTGTCCATCAACAACGTTCTACGCGTGTTCTTCGCGTTCTTCGTTTTTAATCGATATTTTGGATTACGATTTCACTTTTTCTTGGAATTTGATGTTATAGAACACCATTCCTTACTTAATTCACCTACTCGTTCATAATATTCATTCGGATCGCTCAAAATCCTCACGAATCTTATACTTGCTTAAGAAATTTATAAACTAAATTTCTTATTCCTTATTTCTTATTTTCTCATGATTTCAACCATATGAAATCATTTCTAACATCATCTACTTATTATTCTACTTAATCTATATTTTAACATAGAAAACTTAAAGAAAAATATTAGAAGAACTAGGGTTCGGATTACCGTTCTTCTTTATTTCTCTTCCGTTAGACAAAGCCGGCGATTTGCTAGTTTTTCTATTCCACGATCACTTTTGATCCGAGCCTTCATGCTCATACTCTTCTTCTTCCTCTTCCAACCGAGCTCTCTCTCTCTCTCTCTCTCTCAAGTTCTAGGATTTTCAAAAATCCTAGAAAATGAAATTAAGCTTTATATTTATAGATTTTCAAGGTTAGGGCATTTTGGTCATTTCCCCTCCACCTCCTTACTATTCCACACTTGGCAACCAAGTTTACTTGGCCACCACCCTTACTTGGTGGCCAAGTGGCCGGCCCACATGCCCATGGGTCACCCCATGGGTTGCCCCAATGGTTTTTTTACCTATCCGTTTACCCACCGGTTCGATCCGCGGTTTCTTTTCTTGGTTTGGGCCTTAACCCTAATTCTTATTGGGCCTAACTTGGGCTTAACTTCATAAATCATTGGGCTTGACATAATCCAAGTCCAATTAGATTCTACAAAGTCCATGAACACCAAGTCCATTAAGACTTATCGCATTCTACGATCGTATTCTACGCATTCCTTTCTCGTATTCTCGTATTCTCTTCGTATATTGTTCGTACGATATTCGTATTATACGTCGTACTAATCTTCATAATATACTCGTATAATAACTCGTATCATACTCGTATTTGTCACACATAATAACCCTAATTATTATACGCGATCATAAAATTCTCGGAACTCACTTTCCCTAACCCTTAGGTTTTGAGTCCGCAGGCGAAAACTTCGTTTTTGCCATAACTGAAATATTATTGAATATTCCATCACGTCTAAGAATTAAACGTAATCCAGAACTTCTCAGAATTTGAAAAATAATCTCCAAGCAGAAATAGGTGAATAGTGCCTATTTCGTCTTTTTCCCCGAAAAATATTTTGTTCCCGGAAAAATTTCATTTTCGTCTTGAAAATTCTTACTCGTTCAATCTAGCTCGTAGCCAGAATACTCCCGACTTATAATCATTCTAGGTTATAGAACGATTAATAAACACTTAGCACAGAATAGTATTAATAAAAATTCATTTTATTAATAACTAATTCTTTAACTTAAATTCTTGACAATCCGATTTTCCGGGTTGTCACATTCTTCACTCCTTCAAAGAATTTCGTCCTCGAAATTTTAGCTTACCCTTCTCCTCAACTTCTCTTCAAAGAAGTTCTTATCTTTTCATCATTCCTAACCTCCATAACCTATCAAAAATCATGAAGCGAAAGGAATAACTAGGAATATAAAGATTCCTTTAAAATATTTCATTCTTTTGCTGAGGGGTCAAATTGACCATGAACTCTTACAAGGTTAAACAGCCTCTCGCCGTAAACCTTTCTTACACGGTAAGTTTACAATCACAAAGAAGGTAAACTACCTCTTCCATACGTAGGTGATCAGTCTAACGTATAACCCCATTTCAGGGTATGTTCACCTCAGACTTAGATTCTACACCAAAATAATTTGGTTCGGCATAGCTCTTCAAAGAAAGCTCGATTTTCTTTTAATCATGACATACCATTCGTCTTAGCCAACTCAAGTAGCTTTAGACCATATCAATAAATTGAATATCAACTTGAAACATTCGTCTAGTCAACTCGCTTGACATCGACTACTTCTTTAAATTCTTTTGCAATACATCAAAATGTTTTATGACATCATGATACCGTACTCTTCACAGTACGTTGAGGACTTCGTCAGTTTATGACTTCTTCATTATACATCATACCATAGCAGGTTATTGATCCTCTGATCAAATTCCATACCAGGTTTAATTACATTAACAACTCCATCTTTTTACCATCCTTGCATCAAATGCACTGATGATATAAAATTCATTTTGATATTTTAAATCAATTTCTGTCTAGCCGAAACAATTGGCATAGACATAAAAAGCATAGCTCTTTTAAAATCCATTGGTTCCAAAAAGTTGAACCAATTCTTTTCTTTTTCAAAATGTACAATTCAGCACGATTTGAATAAACTTCGAAATCTAGCATAACTAGAGGATTTGGAATATCCTATTCTCCATCTTCCTTCATTGTCTTTCTGCGACAATACTTAAACTTCTCTAGCACCTTCAATGCTAAGTCTACTGAAAATACTTCGTTTTCAGTCTAAACATTCCTATTTCTTAGTACAGTCCATCAACTTACCACACATTATGGGTTCAGGAACTATCCACAATAATCTGAGTTTAAGAACATCCAGACAGACCTTTGGCGTCCATTCGCTGAAACATTTGAAAACATACCATACTATTATGAGTCACAAACTTACCATAAGTATGAGTTTCAAGACTCGCACCTACCTTAACCTTCTCTATCTATCAAGTATATACATGAGAAAAGATTCACCTTCTCGTCATATACATCTTAATAGCGCGACCAATTCCAATTATTATCACTGTAATAAACTGAGTAGTTGTTACACCAAGCACAAACCTCTGCCCATACAAAGGTTCATATAACTCAGCCATCACATGAGTCCTCAATTGAAATCTTACAACTTCTAACTTCCTCTGTACTTAATACAAATTTTCTTTAATTCGTATAGTAACCTTTACAACTCAATCTGAGTTCTTCTTCCCGTACTACTTCGTAGTACCATTCATTCATAGCATTAGCTATAAATCATTCATCGTTTAACAGCTCATCTGTTACTACGATTTACTATGATCACGTGGTGATCTTCTTATCATTCTCTCTACGATTATAGTCTTAGGTACTCTTACCTAAGATTTATAACCTATCAGCTCTGATACCAACCTGTAACGCCCCGAAATCCAGTCTATTTTCACATCCGGATTCCGTACGTCACTGTCATACTTCTTACCAATCGTACATCATTATATATTGAAATATAACAACATACATTCTCAATTCCCAAGTTCTCGAAACCTTATAACCTTTCTCAATATAAATAATGATAATTACATTATTCTTTACATCTTACACGAGTGACTTTCATCCGCCACAAAGGATTCATAACTGTTCATTATACTAGTCTATAGTATAATTCTATCATTCTATATTACAAGTCTTCACTTGTTCTTCACGCACATTCATATAATGAATGGCACTTCGTCTGAATACCGCTCAGCTTGATCTTTACGGGATCCTTAAGTTCTTTCTAACATCGTTCGCTGAAAATGTTTTTATTTAAAGCAAGTGTGAGCATTCAATTGCCCAGCAAGTCATAACAGTTGAACAAACAACTTCAAGAGTGTAAACATTCTTCAGAACTTCAATAACCGAACAAAGGTTATGAAGCAGCTTGAATAATAGGAATAGTCTTGATTCCTATCATTTTAAAACATTAGTCACATGGACTTTGAAATACTTTCATTCTCTACTTTCTTTCATGCACAATCGGTCTGGCTAGAATCAATAGCACAGACTTAACAATAACGGTTCATGTATAAACGGAACATACTTGTATTGAACAGTTCGATCACAAAACAGTTCATCTCATAAAAACACCGAAGTGCTCACATTGTGGCTCAAGGCCTCATACATACTACCATCTTGTACAAATATCTCACATTCACACATAGACAGAACCTCTCAAGTTCAACATCTGGGAAGTTTTAGAAACTAGCATTCATTTAAAATATGAATGAAGTTAGGAAACTTGCCTTACGCATAGCTACAGCTTACAGTTTACGCTGAAATGCTTATTCCAAAACCCTATATAACAAATAAGGAAATAACAAGTACACCAATCAGTCATATACTTGACTTACGCATTGGTTTACTTAACTTTACTTCTTAAGGTTCGCGTTCTTGTAATTTAACCTTACGCGACTAACTTTCATTACCAGATTACGGCTTCATGACATACTGAGATGTCTTACTCAACACGTTCATCATCTTTGATTATTCACATTCTTATCTTCTTCTTATACTTCTCTAGGACTCAGCACACATCGCTTTTCTGGTAGTAGTCCATATGGTACTCTGAGTGGTTTTTCACAAAAAACCAACAAACAAGTTTCCGTCTCATCTACACTGCCCACACAGTGAGTTAGATCGGTTGCCAGTTTTGTATATACCTTCGCTCTCTGAAGGAATTGTTTAGCCCAGCTCCCATATGTCAACCATCAAAGGTTACGATTGTACTACAACCTAACTTACCTTAACTTATCCGAACCATTAAGCTATAATGTTCGTTAAGTCAACTTCTTATTCCTTATGGCTTTCTGGCAACTAAATGCCATACCTCAGGAATCATGCTTTATCGTCTAAGTCATACAATCTTTTGTATATTCGGAATGATCATTCAATGTCAATACTATGAGACCATAGCGTTAAACATTTCATATGAACTTATTCATATCTTACAACGTCCGGTTCCCTCAACTCGGAACATTGTCCAAGTTATACTTATTAACTCGGCTTCTTAACGTTATACGTTATTATCTCTAATTTAGTTTCTTCACCGTTCACGGTTAATCAACATTCTTCATTACATTACGGTTAAACCATACACAGAGTGTAGGTTCTGCCCGTTTAACACTCGCTTACACTCAACCCTTACGCTGGTTAAAGTGTTCAGCACTTACTTTTTAATCTATCATTCTCACCTGACTTATATTTGGCTTTCAGTAATCTTATTACCGTTCGTTACGGCTCTCTTGATACCATTCATATCTTACTTACTACCTTCATCAACGTCTATGTCATACAACCACGGTATACTTAGAACGTTCGTCCAACGCGAATACAATTCACAAGGATCGTTTACGTATTCAACGTTTTACTTGTTCGCCTTTTAATCTCTCATTCAAACTTTACTCAAGGTTTTAATTACTTTCATCATTATCCATCCCATGAACCCCATGTTCATTATTCTTTCTTAATGTCGAAGCCATACTGTTTGTTGTATGCTAAGACCGATCGTTCATCGTAACTACGTTGTGTTCACAGCGTCTATACGCTTTACATTCATCTCTCAATGCCATGTCATAACATCAAAATGTTATACATCAACATCGTCAACCAACGTCTAAGGAATCACAACCATAGCAATCCCTCACGTTCGTTTATCGCGACTACGGTCCCCGGACATCGGTTCCGTAACCCGCATCTACATTCTTTGTCTTTTATTCTCGTTTAAACTTTTCGTTCAACCTTTGCTAAAGGTTTATAACACTTGACTAAGTGTTACATTACATGAACTATATGTTCATACTTCTTTCTTGCACATCCCCCGAGAAATTGAGCAGTTAAAATCTCATTTCTGGGTATTGCACTGCACTGGCGCTGCGGCGCCGTGCCTTGCCTTTCCTCTCGCGCTGCGGCGCCACTCTCTAGAGTGTATGGCCGAGCTCCGCACTGCGGCGCCCCTTCTCGCGCTGCGGCGCCCCTTCCCGCGCTGCGGCGCCAAGACAAAACCCTAGGAAATTTTTCTAAGTGTTAAGTCAAGTTTGAGATGCTTACTTTAAGATCTCATAACTTCTTCGTTATAACTCAGAACGAGGTCGTTTCAAAGCCATTCTCTTCCTTATCTTACGTACTTTAATATGCCTTGGGCAGAACTTCATTCTAAATCCGTTAACATGCCATTCCATTGGCTTAATCTTAACCCTTTGTTCATTTTACGCTTTTAACGTTCTTCGTTCGTTCGTCCGTAATTCGGTCATCCGAACTCGGAATTTGTTCGTTCTTGAGTCCACGACTCACATTTTATACGTTCTCTTACATCCTTATGAAACCCTACACGTTCATTTACTAACTTTCTAATTCCCATTCGTCTTTTACGAAATTTCGCCATAACTTCGTTATAGCTCAATTTTAACCCGTTCTTCACGAACGTTTCTAACGTTCCTAACCAAGCAATAAGCAACTAACTTATACGCGATGGTTTTAAACTTTTCCATCAACAACAATTACACTATGAAGGTTTTAAATTTGTCCATCAACAACGTTCTACGCGTGTTCTTCGCGTTCTTCATTTTTAATCGATATTTTGGATTACGATTTCACTTTTTCTTGGAATTTGATGTTATAGAACACCATTCCTTACTTAATTCACCTACTCGTTCATAATATTCATTCGGATCGCTCAAAATCCTCACGAATCTTATACTTGCTTAAGAAATTTATAAACTAAATTTCTTATTCCTTATTTCTTATTTGCTCATGATTTCAACCATATGAAATCATTTCTAAAATCATCTACTTATTATTCTACTTAATCTATGTTTTAACATAGAAAACTTAAAGAAAAATATTAGAAGAACTAGGGTTCGGATTACCGTTCTTCTTTATTTCTCTTCCGTTAGACAATGCCGGCGATTTGCTAGCTTTTCTATTCCACGATCACTTTTGATCCGAGCCTTCATGCTCATACTCTTCTTCTTCCTCTTCCAACCGAGCTCTCTCTCTCTCTCTCAAGTTCTAGGATTTTCAAAAATCCTAGAAAATGAAATTAAGCTTCATATTTATAGATTTTCAAGGTTAGGGCATTTTGGTCATTTCCCCTCCACCTCCTTACTATTCCACACTTGGCAACCAAGTTTACTTGGCCACCACCCTTACTTGGTGGCCAAGTGGCCGGCCCACATGCCCATGGGTCACCCCATGGGTTGCCCCAATGGTTTTTTTACCCATCCGTTTACCCACCGGTTCGATCCGCGGTTTCTTTTCTTGGTTTGGGCCTTAACCCTAATTCTTATTGGGTCTAACTTGGGCTTAACTTCACAAATCATTGGGCTTGACATAATCCAAGTTCAATTAGATTCTACAAAGTCCATGAACACCAAGTCCATTAAGACTTATCGCATTCTACGATCGTATTCTACGCATTCCTTTCTCGTATTCTCGTATTCTCTTCGTATATTGTTCGTACGATATTCGTATTATACGTCGTACTAACCTTCGTAATATACTCGTATAATAACTCGTATCATACTCGTATTTCTCACGCATAATAACCCTAATTATTATACGCGATCATAAAATTCTCGGAACTCACTTTCCCTAACCCTTAGGTTTTGAGTCCGCAGGCGAAAACTTCGTTTTTGCCATAACTGAAATATTATTGAATATTCCATCACGTCTCAGAATTAAACGTAATCCAGAACTTCTCAGAATTTCAAAAATAATCTCCGAGCAGAAATAGGTGAATAGTGCCTATTTCGTCTTTTTCCCCGAAAAATATTTTGTTCCCGGAAAATTTTTATTTTCGTCTTGAAAATTCTTACTCGTTCAATCTAGCTCGTAGCCAGAATACTCCCGACTTATAATCATTCTAGGTTATAGAACGATTAATAAACACTTAGCACAGAATAGTATTAATAAAAATTTATTTTATTAATAACTAATTCTTTAACTTAAATTCTTGACAATCCGATTTTCCGGGTTGTCACAAAGGGTAAGTGTGAAGAGAGCTTCCTTTTATCCAAATGGATTTAGATATTTTGTTTAGGTTGTGATCCAAAGGTTTATTTGGAGTTGTAATAAAAATTTTAGATTACGGTTTTAGCCAGTTAAATATTTATTATGATTTAACTGGTGGTATTTATCAGATTTTTGGACTATTCTTTTGTGGCTTGGAGCCTTGCTATAATTTCTTCAAATTTGTTGTGTTTTGAGTAACCTCTCTTTCTTTTTTGGAAAGGGGATGTTATAGTATGCCAACTGGTTCTTGACAAATTCACTCTAAATCATGAGAGATGATCAATAAATCACATAAGAAAGGTAAGGCTATTTTGAATAGGAGATTAAGAATTCCATCCATTCCAATTTGGTGGAAGAGTAAAGATCTTTTTCTTGCAAATTGACTTTGAAACATCAAAATCTCTAATTTTAGGACAGGGTTAGTAGGAATTTGCTCTTGGGTTTACGATATGTTTTGAGAAGATGATATAAGGTGTATTTTTATGGTTGATTTTGCTAAACTAATTAGTCGGAAGCTGGTCGGAAGTTGGGTGGTCTTAGAGTTGTCAATTCATACTGGATCAATGAGGTACAACGCTTCGTTGAGCATTGTCGACGTCGGGATTTTTAGATGTCCCTTTCCGTTACTTGTTCTTTGGTGTTCTCAGTTTAAGTGAGATTTGTTTGAAAAAATAAGTGAAAACAGTACGACATGTATAATGTCGATGATGGATTGTTAAGAGTCGCCAGTTTGTTTTTTAAATGGTTGTACCAACACAACCGAGAAAAGGTTTGCACATTGACCCAATGATGTGACACTGCTAAACGGGTCGGTGAAACCGACATTCATTAGGGTCCGGGGACTTGGTTATGCGTAGGGAAGGTGTTAGGCACCCCCCGACATCCGTGTTACCACGGCGACCGCCTTTTTTCAAGAAACTATTATCTGAATGTGTGTGTGTGTGGGTCAATGTGATGTTATTTGGAAGTAGTGCGAGGCCTCGTTCGCACCTATATACACAGGGTTTGAATTTATGTAAAAATTCAGTTTTAGAAAGATATGGCAGTGATGTTTTATTAAAGAGATTTTTCAAACCCTGATGCTCAATAGTAATTGAGACCTTTTACACTCCCATTTTATTAAGTGTTCGGCTTGATTGATTTTAATTTACAGATGCGAGGCATCCGTACGAAAATAATGTACAAAATAATGCCGACTTCCTCATGGGTATTGAAACCATCTGAGGAAATTTAGACACCGTAGAATAATTTACAAGCTGCTTACATCTGAAAATGTCCATCACGGGAACCGAATCTAGATCCAATAGGCTAAATCTGTGATCACATGATTCCTAGGCGCACATAATACCGCAATTTATATGAAAGCAGTAAGCAGGTATATATATAAAAGCTGTAAATATATATATACAGACATGATCACCAACCACGAAGCACCTCCATGGGGGATCAGAAAATGTAAATAAAGCTGTAAAAGCTATCAACCGCCACGGAGGAAACTCCAGGCGGGACAAAATGTAAATAAAGCTGTAAAGCTATCAACCACCACGGAGGAAACTCCAAGCGGGACAAAATATAAATAAAGTTGTACAAAGCAATCAACTGCACGAAGTGAACTCTAGGCAGGACGAAACGTAAAGAAAGCTGTAAAAGCGATCAACCACCACGAAGTAAACTCCAGGTGGGACGATATATATATATATATATATATATATATATATATATATATATATATATATATATATATATATATATATAAAAGCGAGTAAACGCATCAGATGTAAAATCCAGGCTCATCGAACAGAGTTCGATACACAGTTAATAAATATAAGTATATATATATTAAAGCAGTAAACGCTCCAGACCAAAGTCTAGGCTCATCGAACAAAGTTCGACACACAGTTATATTATATATATATATATATATATATATATATATATATATATATATATATATTGAGCCTAGAATTCAGTCTGGAGCGTTTATTTATATATATATATATATATATATATATATAAAATTGAAATAAAACTACGGATCGAAGTCCGGGCAAACAAGCGCAACACGACTCTCAACGTGAAGAAGGGTGTGTGCAAAGATGAAGAGAAGGGCTTTAAAGTGTGTGAGAAGGCTTACAGTTGACTGGCAAAGAAGACTTCTATATCTTTAAAGTGGGTAAACACTGGCTTTCATAGGTACAAAAGTAACTATATGTGAGCTCACATGTGTTTAAAATGAGAAAGTACACTGTATGGGGTGAGTGCAGAGTAAATTGGGCAGGGCTTCCTAGCCGTTTTCTCTTTCAAAATGGCCACCGCAAGCCCTCTATTTATAGAGGGTGGACCCACAGGTGTACCTGCGGCTGAGCCGCGGGTGTACCTGCGGCTGAGCTGCGGGTGTACCTGCGGCTGAGCCGCAGGTGTACCAGAGGTAACCCGGGTGGGCCCAAGTTTCTCGGGTCGAGTCGTCTCGTAGTACGTGCACTCAGGCACTGTAATGTCTGCTCAAACTTTTAGAAGTGTAATCCGTGCATCCGATTGAGGTATACAAAACCTATTTCGGACCGCCTTTGTCGAGAGTTGTACAATGGCATAGGATTAGAGTTTGTACGAAGTCATTAAAGATGAGATGATGCCCACCGGTCTTCAAGCTTCAAATTCTATCTGTTACCCCGCACAATAGTCACTCGGGATTGGTTATCCTTGATTCTTGTGTGACGTCGTTTGTGCAAAAATGTGATGAAATGTTGAGACGACGTGACGTGGAATCGCGTTGGCGAGATGACGATGTTGCCCCTTACCGGTGTTATCACTGGATTGAGCTGATAAAACATACGTTGCTCAGGGCTTCGCTGAGATTGGACTGCTGTAATTGTTGAAGGTCCTCAGTGTCATCTCTGAGGTGTGCATGTCCTCCCGGTGTTATCTCCAGGTTGGTACTGAGTATCTCGTTGTGAGCGGTGAGATTGAAGCTGGTTGCATTTGAAACATGTGGTGCCCCCAAAATTAGGTATACATCACCCATCTTGGGTCGTCAGATACATGGTACAAAATTCAAATATAACTTACTAATACAACTATCGTGTACAATACGACAAAACATAACTGTGAGTTTGAATACAATTATTGTCTACTAGAGATTATACAAACTCAAAAGGAGTCCTCATTACAATTATTAACACACTATTTCACAGAATAGTGAGGACTACTAATGCTATCCTCTAGACCGTCACTCCGTTCCCCGACTAGTCCCTGCTATGTTCTCGTTTCCTGAAGAGAACAGTGAAAGAAAGGGTGAGCTCAACTAGCCCAGTAAGAAATATTATGACTAAGATAATGCAAAATAAATTATCGTTAGCCTTCAACGGTGTTAAACTGATAAAATATAACAACATCAAGTTTAACTACGACGGAACAAGCAATCCATTAAAAGAGTCAAGTAGAGAATAAAATCTACTATCTTTTATGATTTAAAAGGTTTTTCATGACTTTTATCGCTGGGACTCAGCTTAATAAATAATCCACATCTTCGAATCACCCCTGCACTACGGCCAAGGATATTCTTTAGTATCACGACCACAATTATCCATGCACTACAGCCAAGGACATTCGTGTATTCATTAATGGTCATGATCATGCCAACAACTGTCCATCAATGCACTACGGGCCAATGATAACTTTTACCACACCATTTGTAATATTACGGTCATGATTACACCGAATAATCCCTGGTCATAATCATACCAAGTCCATCTATGCACTACAGGCCACAGATGACTTTAAACAAAATATAAACATGAGAATGATGACAATGATATAAGAATTCAATAAAACAAGTTCAAGAATTAATTTATCCGAGAACTAATAATGTCCAAATTGTCAACATGATACTGCTTTGTAGAGTAAAATTCAAGAATGATCCGAAGAATATTTTCATGAAAAGATACTGGATGAAGCACAAATATCAAGAGTATTCTACTAATTTCATGGAGTATAGAAGTCAAAACTTTAACCAACTGAGTATAATAAAGAATGGAATAACAAAAGAAATCATCATGCATACGGTACTTCGCATAGACAGGTTATTCCAACAGAATAATAATAACGGAACCAGGTTAGGCAAAATTTACACCGACAGGATGTTCCAACAGAATAATAAAGACGGAACCAAGTCCGGTGTAAAACACACAGACAGGATGTTCCAACAGAATAATAATAAAGACGGAACCAGGTCCGGTGTAAAACATACTGACAGGATGTTCCAACAGAATAATAATAAAGACGGAACCAGGTCCGGTGTAAATAACGCAGACAGGATGTTCCAACAGAATAATAGAAGAATGTCACCAAGTATAGGGTAAACCTCGTATACAGGTTATTCCAACAGAATAATAAGCAATGAAATAACAATAGTTCTCTTCATGAATAAGAAAGAATAACACCCCTTACATTAGTATTAGATTGAATACTGCAGTAGTGTAGTAACAGAATACTCTTCTTCTTTCTCTCCTATTCTCTCTATACTTTCTCTCTCTATAGCTTGAATGAATTCGTGAAAAATAATGGAGCACTAGGCCTCTATTTATAGAAGATTTCTAGCTTAGCACTTGAAATGTGAAAAGGCAAGTGGCTTGACGACTGGTGATGTGAAAACAAAAGTGGTTTCACGCCTGTAATGTGAAACGACAATTAGTTAGACGCATGTAATATGAAACGACAAGTGGTTTGACGTCTGGTAAAGGTAGTTACTATTGACGAAGGTAATTACTATTGACGAAGGTAATTACTATTGACAAAGATAATTACTATTGACGAAGGTAATTACTATTGACGAAGGTAATTACCATTGACGAAGGTAATTACCATTGACGAAGAGACTCTTAGATGATGACATATGGGCCCCCCATAAAATAACCAAACTTACCACAAACGTCTCATAATAGACTCTTTATATACATCAAGGATTGAATAAATATTACCACAAATCATTTTATTTTTATTCAACACATATTTAATCTTTCAACAATTATTAATCATTTATAACTTGTCATGTCAATTATTGATTTAATAATATAACATATTATACAGATGATACTGTGACAATAATTGAATCAATAATATAAGAGATATGATGCAACAATTATTGTAGCAATAATTGAGTATAGCTGAGTGACTTCTCACGTAAGCATCAATAATCAATACCGCGTGCTACTATGCAACCACGCGTATTACTATACTTTTAATACCAGGTAGTTCAACAGTTTTAACGGTAACACCTCCGTCGTTATTTTCATAAAGTATTTTTGTCATTTTCTCAATCCGACAATAATTCTGTTGTGGGGACCACCAATGATTGTGCCGTCGTACAAATATTCCATGACAAAAAGAATATTCCCCGACCAAACGAATATTTTATAACAACTTGCTTACTTTATAAAATTTATAAATATTACCTACAACTATAACATTATATCAAATTTACTCCATAATATTCAAAAATAATATTTATAGAAAATTCATCTTTATTTATAAAAGTTGGGGTCTTACAACCTCCCCTTCTTATGAAATTTCGCCCTCAAAATTAGGATACGTACCTGGTATGTCGAAGAGGTAAGGATACCTTGATTTTATTTAAGATTCTAACTCCCAAGTCATTTCCTTAACATCGTGGTTTCTCCACAAAACTTTGACTTGAGGTATAACCTTGGAGCGTAGAATATGTTCCTTCTTATCCAAGATTTGAACAGGAACCTCTTCATACGTTAAATCTTCTGCTATTTCGTCCGGTTCTAACTCAATAATGTGGTTTGGGTCTTTCACATATTTATGTAACATGGATATGTGAAAAACGTTATGAACACGAGATATACTTGGCGGTAAAGTGAGTCTGTAGGCCACAGTTCCTACTCGATCGAGGATTAAAAATGGGCCGATGAATCGAGGATTGAGTTTTCCTCTCTTTCCAAATCTCGTAACTCCTTTCCATGGAGCAACACGGAACAATACACGATCTCCTATATCGAATTCCATGTCCTTTCGATGAAGATCATCATAACTCTTTTGTCGATCTTGTGAGGTTTTTATACGTTGTCTGATCATTTGAATCTTTTTCGTAGTCATACGTACCAACTCCGGTCCCAACAACGTTGCTTCACCCACCTCATCCCAGCATACTGGAGAATGACACTTTCTTCCATACAACGCTTCGAATGGAGCCATGCCAATACTTGCTTGATAACTGTTGTTGTAGGAAAACTCCATCAATGGTAAGAACTTGTCCCAAATTCCCTTGAAATCAAGGACACAGAGTCTTAATAGATCTTCAAGAGTTTGAATAGTCCTCTCCGACTGTCCGTCCGTCTGAGGATGATATGCCGAGCTAAATCGTAAGTCTGTACCCATAGCTTTTTGCAAACTAACTCAAAATCGTGAAGTGAATCTTGGGTCTCGATCAGAAACTATGGATACCGGCATACCATGCAGTCTTACAATCTCGTTTATGTACATACGAGCAAGACGTTCAAGTGTATAAGTTTCTCGTATCGGTAAGAAATGAGCAGACTTAGTCAATCTATCAACAATGACCCAAATCGCATCCATGCCTTGAGAAACCTTAGGAAGACCGGTAACGAAATCCATGGTAATGTACACCCACTTCCATTCTGGAATTTTAAGTGGTTGCAATGGACCTTTTGGTACTTGATGCTCCGCTTTAACTCATTGACAAGTTAGACACCTTGAGATAAACAACGCTATCTCTCTCTTCATATTGCTCCACCAAAATGTATGATGAATATCATGATACATTTTGGTACTCCCAGGATGGATTGCAAACGGTGTGTTGTGCGCCTCCATCATGATTTTATACTTTAAATTAGGGTCGTTAGAAACACAAAGTCTGGAGTTGACTCGAAGTATTCCTTCTTCATCGATTCTTGCTTCCGGCATAGCACCTTCTTGCACTTTCTTCCTCATATGCATCAGCTCCAGGTCTGTAACTTGAGCAGCTTTAACTTTATCGATTAAAGTCAGTTCTACTCGTATATTCACAATCATCACATGGATCCCTGGAGTCTTTAACTCTATCTCCATCCTTTGCAAGTCACACAAAATGGGCCTTTGCGTTGACAGTATCGCAGTCGTACTTGCATATGATCTTCTACTCAATCCGTCAGCTATCACGTTCGCTTTTCCATGATGGCATTGGATGGTATGATCATAATCTTTCAACAGTTCAAGCCAACGTCGTTGTCGCATGTTGAGTTCCTTTTGAGTAAAGAAATATTTGAGACTTTTATGATCCGTAAAGATCTCCACTTTCTCCCCATACAAGTAATGCCTCCAAATCTTTAGTGCGAAGACAACAGCTGCCAACTCTAGATCATGAGTAAGATAATTTCTCTCATATTCTTTGAGTTTTCTTGAGGCATAGGCTATGACTTTTCCATGTTGCATGAGAACACATCCCAACCCTTTGCCCGAAGCATCACTGTAGATGACAAATCCCTCCGAGCCAGATGGTATTGTCAGAACAGGTGCCGAAATGAGTCTCCTCTTGAGATATTGAAAACTCTTCTCACATTCTTCGCTCCAATCGAACTTTGTATCTTTCCGAGTCAGCTAAGTCAATGGAGTAGCGATTCGAGAAAATCCTTCCACGAATCTCCGATAATAACCAGCTAAACCGAGAAAGCTACGTACTTCGGTCACTGATTTAGGTTGCTCCTAGCTTTGAATTGCTTTAATCTTTGTTGGGTCAACAGATATTCCATGACTTGATACTATGTGCCCAAGGAATGCTACTTCCTCAAGCCAGAATTCGCATTTCTTTAACTTGCCATAAAGCTTGTATTCACGAAGCTTTTGGAGTGTTAGCCTCAAGTGTTGCTCATGATCTTCACAGCTTTTGGAATAAATAAGGATGTCATCAATAAAGATGACCACAAAGTGATCTAAATATTCCTTGAATACTCGGTTCATCATATCCATGAAGGCAGCAGGAGCATTAGTCAATCCAAAGAACATGACTAGGAATTCGTAATGCCCGTACCGAGTTCTAAAAGCCGTCTTTGGAATGTCATCGGTTCTAATCTTCAATTGGTGATATCTGGAACGAAGATCAATCTTTGAAAAGAATTTGGCTCCTTGCAACTGGTCAAACAGGTCATCAATACGTGGCAATGGATACCTATTTTTTATGGTGACATGATTCAACTCCCGATAATCAATACAAAGTCGCATACTCCCATCTTTCTTCTTCACGAATAGAACAGAAGCACCCCAAGGAGAAGTACTAGGATGAATAAATCCAATGTCTAACAATTCCTGCAATTGGGTCTTTAACTCCTGAAGTTCAATAGGAGTCATTCGATATGGGGCTTTGGAAATGGGTTTTGTACCGGGTTCAAGGTCGATACAAAATTCAATTTCACGCTCAGGGGGTAGGCCAGGAAGTTCTTTCAAGTATACGTCAGGAAATTTATTAACAATAGAAATATCGTTCAAAACTGACGTATTTTTGTTTAAATCTGTGTCATGAGCTAAGAAAGCTTGACATTCATTTTTCTTTTCAATAAACGAATAGCTTTATGGCTTGAGATGACCGTGATTGATTTTAATGGTTTGGTCGCTTGAATTCGCATAATAGGTTGATTAGGAATATGAAAGCTAACAACCTTACGGAAACAATCAATTTTTACATGATGAGTAGTTAACCAATCAATCCCTAGAATCACGTCAAATGCAAGTATTTTCAATGAAATGAGATCTACAGGTAATGTGAGGGTACCGATTTGAACCAAACAAGACTTATAAACAGTTGATGTAATGAAGGTTTTTCCCAACGAAGTTTCCACAGATAAGTCAAAGTCTAATTTCTCCGGAGTCAAATTTAATCGATGAGCGCAAGTAGGAGAAATAAAAGAATGGGTAGAACCGGTATCAAATAAAGTATAGATTTCGTTAGAGTTTATGATAAGCTTACCCGTGATGACCTCATTCGGGTTCTTTGTTTTCTGGGAGGTCACAACAAACGCTCTCCCTTGCACTACTGGTTTTGACTTTTCTGAGACTTCCTTTGGTGCCTCCATCCTAGCTGAATTTGTCTTCGGTGAACGACAAAATCGGGCTAAGTGACCTTCTCTTCCACAATTATAACATGCTTTGGACGGCATCACACAGTTTTAACTGGTGTGCCCCTCCCCTCCGCATTTGAAACATATGATAGGTGGATAGGTGGTCGTTCTCCTTCCTTAACGACAGGTGCTGGTGCTGACGTCTTTCCATCATTGTTGAATCTCCTCTTCTTGAAATGTTCATTCTTATTGTTTTGGCCCTGATTACCACCGAAGTGGTTACCATTTCTGGCCTGTTGATTCCCTCCACGCTTGTTGTCACCGCTTCGATGACTGCTCTCGCTGGTATTATCATTTTGCCGGCTGCTCTCTTTTAGTTGCATTGACTCGTTATCGCGCTCCACTAACTGAGCCATATTTACAACATCTGAATATAAACATAGTTTATGAGAAATAAGATGTTGACGTATCTCCGGCTTCAAACCTCTTAAAAGCATCCGTGTCATTCTCTCTTTATTATCCACTAAGTGGGACGCAAACCGAGATAACACCGCAAATTTAGCCTTGTATTGCGACACGGTCATATTGTTTTGTTCCAACTTGATAAACTTCACCTCCTTCATGTGACGAATACTTTCGGGAAAGTATTTGTCATTGAACAGCTCTTGGAAATTCTCCCAAGACATCTTCAGTACGGCAGGTTGAGTACGTTTAACCGATTCTCACCAGTAATCTGCCTCTCCGCGCAACATAAAGGCGGCAAAGGGAACCTTTTGCTCCTCGGAGCATCCCAAGACATCAAATATCTTGGTGATCTGCTTTATCCATGCTTCCGCCATAAGTGGTTTTGGCTCTCCCTTAAACTCCGGTGGTCCCAGCTCCTTGAACTATTTAGCGGTGACAGCCCGAGAGTTTCCAGTGTTTTCACCTGTATTTTGAATAGGATCCGCTCTCGCCTACTGTTGCATGAATTGCATAAAGCCCCTGAACATTTGATCATTCATCATTTGGTCAGTGTTGTTGTTTGCATGAGGATTGTCGTCTTCCTGATGCACATTATCCTGATTATTGATATGTGGTGAATCAACGGTCGCCTATGTTCCATTGCTATTCTCGGATGTCATTTTCAGATACTTCTACAAAACAAAGGTTAATTGACATGTAACAAATTTTTCCTAAATTCTGACCGACCAATTAAATACCACATAAACTTAGGTAGGTCATACTAGCAAAGGAATTCGCCGTCTCTCCCCTCCTAGTACTATTCTCACATCTTAGCCAGGGATCATATCCCTAAGCTTTGATACCAACTGTGACACCCCCAAAATTAGATATACATCACCCATCTTGGGTCGTCAGATACATGGTACAAAAATCAAATACAACTTACTAATACAACTGTCGTGTACAATACGACAAAACATAACTGTGAGTCTGAATACAATTATTCTCTACTAGAGATTATACAAACTCAAAAGGAGTCCTCATTACAATTATTAACACACTATTTCACAGAATAGTGAGGACTACTAATGCTATCCTCTGGACCGTCACTCCATTCCCCGACTAGTCCCTGCTATGTTCTCATTTCTTGAAGAGAACAGTGAAAGAAAGGGTGAGCTCAACTAGCCCAGTAAGAAATATTATGACTAAGATAATGCAGAATAAATTATCGTTAGCCTTCAACAGTGTTAAACTGATAAAATATAAAAACATCAAGTTTAACTGCAGCGGAATAAGCAATTCATTAAAAGAGTCAAGTAGAGAATAAAATCTACTATCTTTTATGATTTAAAAAGTTTTTCATGACTTTTATCGCTGGGACTCAGCTTAATAAATAATCCACATCATCGAATCACCCCTGCACTACGGCCAAGGATATTCTTTAGTATCACAACCACAATTATCCATGCACTACAGCCAAGGACATTCGTGTATTCATTAATGGTCATGATCATGCCAACAACTGTCCATCAATGCACTACGGGCCAATGATAACTTTTACCACACCATTTGTAACATTACGGTCATGATTACACCGAATAATCCCTGGTCATAATCATACCAAGTCCATCTATGCACTACAGGCCACAGATGACTTTTAACATAATATAAACATGAGGATGATGACAATGATATAAGAATTCAATAAAATAAGTTCAAGAAATAATTTATCCAGGATCTAATAATGTCCAAATTGTCAACATGATACTGCTTTGTAGAGTAAAATTCAAGAATGATCCGAAGAATATTTCCATAAAAAGATACTGGATGAAGCGCAAATATCAAGAATATTCTACTAATTTCATGGAGTATAGAAGTCAAAACTTTAACCAACTGAGTATAATAAAGAATGGAATAACAAAAGAAATCACCATGCATGCGGTACTTCACATAAACAGGTTATTCCAACAGAATAATAATAACGGAACCAGGTTTGGCAAAATTTGCACCGACAGGATGTTTCAAGAGAATAATAAAGACGGAACCAGGTCCGGTGTAAAATACACAGACAGGATGTTCCAACAGAATAATAATAAAGACGGAACTAGGTTCTGTGTAAAACACACAGACAGGATGTTTCAACAGAATAATAATAAAGACGGAACCAGGTTCGGTGTAAATCACACAGACAGGATGTTCCAACAGAATAATAGAAGAATGTCACCAAGTATAGGGTAAACCGAGTATACAGGTTATTCCAACAGAATAATAAGTAATGGAATATCAACAGTTCTCTTCATGAATAAGAAAGAATAACACCCCTTACATTAGTATTAGATTGAATACTGCGGTAGTGTAGTAACAGAATACTCTTCTTCTTTCTCTCCTATTCTCTCTATACTTTCTAGCTTGAATGAATTCATGAAAAATAATGAAGCACTAGGCCTCTATTTATAGAAGATTTCTAGCTTAGCACTTGAAATGTGAAAAGGCAAGTGGCTTGACGACTGGTGATTGGAAAAGAAAAGTGGTTTCATGCCTGTAATGTGAAACGACAATTGGTTCGACACCTGCAATATGAAACGGCAAGTGGTTTGACGTCTGGTAAAGGTAGTTACTATTGACGAAGGTAATTACTATTGACGAAGGTAATTACTATTGACGAAGAGACTCTTAGATGATGACATATGAGCCCCCCATAAAATAACTAAACTTACCACAAACGTCTCATAATAGACTCTTTATATACATCAAGGATTGAATAAATATTACCACAAATCATTTTATTTTTAATCAACACATATTTAATCTTTCAACAATTATTAATCATTTATAACTTGTCGTCTCAATTATTGATTTAATAATATAACATATTATACAGATGATACTGTGATAATAATTGAATCAATAATATAAGAGATATGATGCAGCAATTATTGTAGCAATAATTGAGTATAGCTGAGTGACTACTCACGTAAGCATCAACAATCAATACCATGTGCTACTATGCAACCACGCGTATTACTGTACTTTTACTACCGGGTAGTTCAACAGTTTTAACGGTAACACCTCCGCCATTATTTTCATAAAGTATTTTTGTCGTTTTCTCAATCCGACAATAATTCCGTTGTGGGGTCCACCAATGATTGTGCCCTCGTACGAATATTCCATGACAAAAAGAATACTCCCCGACCAAACGAATATTTTATAACAATTTGTTTACTTTACAAAATTTATAAATATTACCCACAACTATAACATTATATCAAATTTACTCCATAATATTCAAAAATAATATTTATAGAAAATTCATCTTTATTTATAAAAGTTGGGGTCTTACAAAACAAGCATTTCCGGGGTTATCTCCGAAACTGCATTCCTTGGGGTTATCACCAAGGTTGGTGGCTATTCCCCTGATTGGGACTGAGACTGGATACCTCGGGGTTATCTCCGAGATTAATCGTTCTACTCCAGTGTGTGTTCCGGTATTGGATCTGAACGTCTCGGGGTTATCTCTGAGGTTAGAATTGTTACTCCCAGTGTGTGTTTCGGGGTTGATGCTGAACTTCCGGTAGTATCCAGTATTGATATGGATTGTCTTTCAGGGTTCCCTCTTAAAAGACGAATCTCTTCTTCTGCAATGTTAGTGACAGCAGTACAGATAATTTTGAGTGTCTACAAATTCCCCTCTTTATCATACTCATGCATGGCAATGCATGGGTAGGATAAAGAATCCTAGACACTTGAAACACAACAAGACAAACATGGTACTATATGTAGCAACATGATGCAACTGTATGATGCATGTGTACGGGGTTGTAGCCCAAATGCTGGGGATGATTGTTGGCTCCCTGTTGCTTCAACTGGGGATTGGCAATGATGACCAGATTTGATGTGTAATCCGAATCTGTTAGGATGTTGATGTTGGGGTTATCACCAAATTCCTGGGTCCTTGATAATGACTTGATCTTGAAGATGTACCTCTTATGTGTAAGAGATCTGTGGGGATAAAGCTTGGTCTGTTTGAGGATGTGTATAATATTTTTCATCATCTATCCTCTTTGATAACATTGACTTTTCCTGGTTGGTATCGCCAGGACATGTCAAGAATCAGTTGGATTTACTGCCAACAACAAATGTTGTCAAGGACGCCTGACCTTCATTGATGTGTACTTCACCGACATGTGAATTAACGGCTGAAAAAAAAACCCTGTGGGATAGACTGTCAAGGTTGCTTGACCTTCGCTGACGTGTGAATCAACAGCTGACACTCTGTGGGTAGATTGTCAAGGTTGCTTGACCTTCGCTGACGTTTGAATCAACAGAATCATTGCGTTGTGACCCCCGTCGGGGATCCGTTGGGGAATATGAGTAATCGAGCATGAAATCCTCGAATAGCTCTAGAGCTCTGATAGGTTTAATCGCTATCAGCTGAGATAACGTCAAGGCTGCTTGACCTTCGTTGATATATGTGTCAACGGCTTGAATTCGCGTTATAATCCCCTGCCGAGGCTTCACGTTGTAACCCCGTTGGGGATCTATGTTGTAACCCTCGTTGGGGATCTACGTTGATCTTTTAGGGTAATAACCTGGAGTTGGCGGCATTGGACCTTCTAGCTCAGGCGCTGGCCCCTCAGATGACCTATTCAGTTTTGCCGGTGCAGATCCTCCTTTATATAGGCCTGACATCCCTGTTGATAGAGATCTAGTGACTTAGGAGGAGTTACATCAGGTGGACAGGATTAATGATGTGGACATCGACACCATTGTCTTCTTCTGATGTGTATTCTCGTAATATCTTTTGATAGGCCTCTGTTAGATATTGGGTGGCTATACCCAATTCTCGCTATATCTTTTGATAGGCCTCTGTTAGTAGTAGGGCGTTTGTGCCCCATTTCCCTATATTTGTAGCTGTACGGAGATGTTGTATTAGATGATGATATACTTAGGAATATATGCACATTTTTTTATTCCCTATATCATATTGCCATACATTATCTGCTATGCATGTATCATGTTAGGCATATGTATGTATGTCCAAAGATATTCAGCATTGACCCCTGGATGGTCTTATGACACGGCCCGTACAGATGTCTTCTTCGACAGTTAGCCGTATAGATCATACCCCACCATCATTGGTGGCATCGGGTATGCGATCGTGGTATGATAGCATGTCACCATCAGACAGGGTGACCGTAGATCATTTGCTGCAGCATACCATGACCTTATTGATGTTTCAGGTTCCCGCAGGGTTTGTGGACAGGATGTTAGAGCATTGGGTACCGGATAGGCAAGTTTTCTGATTCGGGACCCATGAGTTGACTCCTACTCTGGAGGAGTATGCATGATTGATGATGCTGCCATTGGACAGACCTTACGTGCATATGGCTTTGGGAGACATGAGTAGACGGTTCATGACTCTCACTGGATTGCAGCGCATAGTGGTGCAGGATGAGCTGACATCTGGCCATGTGATATCCCAGCATTTTCTGTATGACAGATTTGGCTCTGAGGATAGCTATTCATGACATTCCGGGGATTTCACTGCACCGGAGGATTATTGGCGTTTAGCCAGGGTTGATGTACTGCTGTTATGCGTACTGTCGTATGTCTATATGCCACGGTACATGGATGAGATAAACATGGGTGTCATCATGGTCGTGAGAGCTCTCAGGGAGGGTCGTACCATTATACCGATGATCATAGCAGAGACCCTGCGGTCAGCATCTTACTGCTACACTTATCCGACAGGAGTGTTCACAGGTAGTTCGGTCATGCTATATGTGTGGTTTATGTCCCACTTGAGACCGATTGGCACTCTTAGACGGCATGAGTATTGGTTCACCCACGATATAGCCATGTCCTACTCCTTTCAGCCATAGAAGTATACGGATGCTATGTCTTGGTCCCCATTTTTGGTAGATATTAGAGATCCATTTGCCATATTGCCGTGTTCGGGGCTTAGCTCACCATACAGCTTTATTACTCACGCTCCGGGCATGGACTACCTCCCTCTGACTGGTTCGAGGGGCGTGACTACTTATCACCCAATGGTTGTGATGTCGCAGTTCGACCAGTTTCAGGATTTTCATCCTTTTGAGGGGGCGATAGGTCAGCGTTCAGCTTCTCGATATCTTTCAGCAGAGGACCGATCTCGGGTGTATGTTTGTAGGGATCATCGTGAGATAGCTAATTTTTCTATCAGTCATTCAGGTTGTTCTGCAGAGTATTCTGCAAGGATGGAGATAGAGATTTTATCGGCTACAGCAGTATCTACAGTATCAGATAGTGAGTTAGATGATGTATAGCCCATGGAGGACATTGATTCCCACACCGAGGAGGAGCCAGGTGCTGGGTTGCCAGCATCTCTTTTAGATTCTCCCAGTACTAGCACTATTGTGATCCAGCATTCAGCACAGTACTTTGAGCAGAGTCTTCATCTGATGACCTTTGAGAGAGATCATGCTCGATCTATGATGTTGACTGCCCTTGATGGGAGAAACGCAACTCTATTAGAGAGAGACGAGGCATTAACTTGCAGAGATGCCGCTATTGTTGAGCGGGATGAGGCTAGATCAGCTAGAGATGCAGTGATAGTTGAGCGGGATAGTGCCATATCTGCCCGGGATGTAGCCGTTACAGATAGTACTGCAGTGAGGTCCCTTACCACTGGCATGATTGCAGAGATGAGCTCATATATTGATGATCATATGGTCACCATGCAGATGGCTGCAGATTTATTGGGTCGTGTGGATGTCCTCATACAGGAGGCCACAACTTCGCCTCCTTCTTCTGAGAGGGATGCTATGTTGGGCTTGTTAGCTCGCATACACGCTGATTTGTAGTTGGGCTTGGATTTTCCTGCACAGACTAGCTTAGCCATTTTATTATGCATAGTTTACATTGTATATATCAAACAACATTATATATATGACAGGGAAATATATTTTTGGATCACTTCCGTTTTAGATATGCTTTGCTACTTGCTTGATATTTTGCCTGCTGCTTCAGGGCTTGTGATTTTGATGTATTATGAATGTGACGCCCCCAAAATAGGTATACAACACCCATTCTGAGTCGCCAAAATACATGGTACAGAAACAACTACATCTTTACTGTTACAACATAAGAACTGTGAGTTTAAATACAAATATTGTCATCTAGACAATATCCACACTCAAATAAGTCCTCATCACAATTATTGATACATTATTTCACAAAAATGGTAAAAACTACTAAAATAACTTCTAGAACCATCATTCCATACCCCGACTAGTACTCGCTACATTCTCGCCTCCTGAGAAAAATGGAACAAAAAGGAAAAGGGTGAGCTCAACTAGCCCAGTAAAGAACATTATGACTAAGATAATACAGAATAAATTATTGTTAGTCTTCAACATGGAAAAATCTAATAGAATACAATAGACAACAAGTTTTAAATCAATAACTGCAGCGGAAACAACAAACCATTAGAAGAGTCAAGTAGAGAATGAGTTCTACTATCTTCTAAGATTTAAAAGTCCATCATCAATATTTTATCCCTGTAACAACAATCAATAACCATCTTTAATCAAATATTCATCTTTGCACTACGGGCCAAAGATATTCACTTGTATCACCAGTCAGTCATATTCATCTCAACACCTGTTCATCTTTGCACTACGGGCCAAAGATATTCATCAGTTAATCATTCATCTTTGCTCTACAGGCCAAAGATATTCAGTAATATCATCATTTAGGACTGAGGATGATGAAAAAAAAATATCTTAAAGAAAACGAATCCAGTGAAACAAAATAACAAATATTAAGGATTCGTATTTCGATTTATCCATGTCCAAAAATACCTTATAATTATTCATAGTGAAGTAAAATTCAAGAATGATCAAAACATGGATACAATCAAAGCTAATACCCAGAATAGATATTTTGGACGAAAAGAAGAAAATTTCATTTTCGGTGAATAGTAGCTCGTGAATAGTAACTCATGAATAGTAACTCGTGAATAGTAACCCCGACGTGAAAAGTTCCAAATTTGATAAAAATTTTCAACCAATATTTCGGCATAATGATATTGAAGAAATAATATCATTCTCGAATAAAATAACATCCCTTACCTCGTAAAGACGGTACTTCTGGTCGGAATATCGGTATAAGGCTGAAAGAAACTTGCTCTGATGAATAGAAACTCTCAAAGTATCTAAATACTCACAAAATACACTCAATAATCTAGAGAGAGAACGAGAGAAAACTTGTTTCTGCTGTGATTTTCAATTCTAACTTAAGCACCTATTTATAGGAAAATGCTAGAACGCCAAAAGAGACTAAAATAATAAAATATTAATATTTCAAACAACAATTCTACGTATGCTATCAATGACCAAGACCAGGCCCTCAATGCTGAAAATTTCAGCAGCCCATGTGTTGTACCAACCAAAAGTGGGTCCCCCCATAAATTTAATAAAAATCATTTTATTTTTCAAAACTTTAATAATTCATAGAAAATAACCCTTTTATCAGAAAATTCGAATCTTGCGACTTTTTATAGGAAATTCAATTCTCTACAACTTTGCAGAAGAAAGTTTTTCCAAATTCCAAACAGAAATTGACCGAAATCCATAATCGGGTGATTTTATAGGCTAAAATCAAATTTCAGTCAAGAAATGGGGTCCACCGACACACAAAACATGTGTTAATCATTTAATAAAAAAAATACTCTTCCTCCTCATATACTCATATATCCCACACTCATTGTAAAACTATCACCATTATTATATTATTAAATAAATTATTTTATCAGAAAAGATAAAATATCATTTTTTTTAATAATTGTCACTTAAAAATTTTCTCCATCTATATCCACATAAAATTAATATTTTTCTCATCATATAAATCAATAATTAATTATTCACAAATAATATTACAGAATCACAGTACTGGCAACCAGGCAATTCCCAGGAAAGAGGGGGCTTTCCAATAAGGATTTCTCCTTACTAGCGCGCAATTAGATGACCAAACCTCTCCTTAGACAGACTTTCTAGACATTGCCAATAATATTATCTAATAATATTATTTAAATAATATGAATTATTGATCTGATAATAGAAAATACTGTGTAGTGACAATTATTGAAACAACAGTAATATAAAATATCAACGCAATAATTATTGAATCAATAAAATAAAATACTGAACATTAGTTACTGTAACCATTATTGAGTAGTGCCTTCTTACGTAAGAATCAATAATTGGTGCAATACAGTGTGCTACTGTGCAACAACGTGTATTACTGTGTTTTAACCACCGGGTATTCCAACAGTATTAACGGTAACAACTACGCCGTTATTTATAAACAACTTATATTTGTCGTTTTCTTCATCCAATCGCTTTCCGTTATGGGGCCCACAAAAGACTGCGCCGTCGTACGAATATTCCCCGACAGAAAGAATATTCCACGACCAAACGAATATTCCCCGACAACAATGAATATTTTATAACCACCTGCTTATTTGAAATATTTGCGCATTTTACCCATAACTAACCTCGTTAATCAATTTAACCCTTACTATTTCAAAATAATAAATAGAGGGAATTTAAATTTCATTTATTAATAATTTGGGGTCTTACAACCTCCCATACTTATGAAATTTCGTCCTCGAAATTGACGTACGTACCTGGTGTTTCGAAAAGATGAGGATACCTCGCTTTTATTTCCGTTTCCAACTCCCAGGTCATTTCCTCAATAGCATGGTTTCTCCACAAAACTTTAACTTGTGGTATGACCTTCGTGCGTAGGGCATGCTCCTTTCTATCCAAGATCTTGACAGGTACCTCTTCGTACGTTAAGTCTTCAGCTATCTCGTCCGGTTCTAACTCAATAACGTGGTCTGGGTCTTTCACATATTTACGTAACATAGATATATGGAAAACATTATGAACACGAGACATACTTGGAGGTAATGCGAGTCTATAGGCCACATTTCCTACTCGGTCAAGAATCTGAAATGGACCAATAAATCGTGGATTGAGCTTTCCTCTCTTCCCAAATCTTATAACTCCTTTCCATGGAGCCACACGCAACAATACATGATCCCCAATGTCAAATTCCACGTCCTTTCGATGAAGATCCGCATAACTCTTTTGTCGATCATGTGCCGTTTGTATACGTTGTCGAATCGTTTGGATCTTCTCTGTAGTCATTCGTACCAACTCTGGTCCTAGCAACGTTGCTTCTCCCACCTCATCCCAACATACTGGAGAGCGACACTTTCGTCCATATAATGCTTCAAATGGGGCCACACCTATACTTGCCTGATAACTGTTATTGTAGGAGAATTCCACCAATGGTAGGTACTTATCCCAACTCCCTTTGAAATCTAGGACACAAAGTCTTAATAGATCTTCAAGGGTTTGAATAGTCCTCTCTGATTGTCCGTCCGTTTGAGGATGGTATGCCGAACTAAATCGTAAATCTGTGCCCATAGCTTTTTGCAAGCTAACCCAAAATCTTGAAGTAAATCTTGGGTCACGATCCGAAACTATGGATACTGGCATGCCATGCAGTCTCACAATCTCATCTACGTATATACGAGCAAGACGTTCAAGGGAATAAGTCTCCCGTATCGGCAAGAAATGAGCAGACTTAGTTAATCTATCAACAATAACCCAAATAGCATTTATGCCTTGAGAAACCGTGGGAAGACCCGTAACGAAATCCATGGTAATGTGTTCCCACTTCCATTTCGGAATCTCAAGTGGTTGTAATGGACCCTTTGGCACTTGATGTTCTGCCTTTACACGTTGACAAGTTAAACACCTCGAGATAAACTTTGCAATCTCTCTCTTCATATTATTCCACCAAAATGTATGTCGAAGATCACGATACATTTTGGTACTTCCAGGATGGATTGCAAATGGTGCATTGTGTGCTTCCATCATGATCGTGTACTTCAAGTCATAATCGTTAGGAACACAAAGTCTGGAGTGGACTCGAAGTATTCCTTCTTCATCGATTCTTGCTTCTAGAACAGCACCTTCTTGCACTTTCTTCTTCATACGCATCAGCTCCGGGTCTGTGGTTTGAGCAACTTTTACTTTATCAATTAAAGTTGGTTCTATACGTATACTTGACATCATCGCACTCGTTCATGCATAAGATCTTCTGCTCAACGCGTCAGCTACCACGTTTGCTTTTCCAGGATGGTATTGAATAGTGTGGTCGAAATCTTTCAACAACTCGAGCCAACGTCATTGCCGCATGTTGAGTTCTTTTTGAGTGAAGAAATATTTGAGGCTTTTATGGTCTGAATAAATCTCCACTTTCTCCCCATATAGATAGTGCCTCCAGATCTTTAGCGCGAAAACGACTGCTGCCAACTCTAGATCATGAGTAGGATAATTTCTCTCATATTCTTTAAGTTGCCGCGAGGCATAGGCTATAACTTTTCCACGTTGCATGAGAACACATCCTAGCCCTTTGCCTGAAGCATCGCTATAGATAACAAATCCATCCGAACCAGATGGTATTGTCAGAACAGGTGCCGAAATGAGTCTCCTCTTAAGCTCTTGAAAACTCTTCTCGCATTCCTCGCTCCATACGAATTTGATATCTTTCCGAGTTAGCTGAGTTAACGGGGTAGCGATTCGAGAAAATCCTTCCACGAATCTCCGATAATAACCAGCTAAGCCCAAAAAACTACGTACTTCAGTCACCGTCTTTGGTTGCTCCCAACTTTGTATTGCTTCAATCTTCGCTGGGTCAACAGATACTCCATGTTTTGACACCACGTGCCCTAGGAATGCCACTTTCTCAAGCCAAAACTCGCATTTCTTCAACTTAGCATATAACTTGTTTTCATGCAGCCTTTGGAGTACCAGCTTCAAATGATGCTCATGATCTTCACGGCTTTTGGAATATATGAGGATGTCATCAATAAAGACAACAACGAACTGATCCAAATAATTCTTGAATACTCGGTTCATCATATCCATGAAAGTCGCAGGAGCATTAGTCAATCCAAAAGACATGACTATGAATTCATAATGCCCGTACCGAGTTCTGAAGGCAGTCTTTGGAATATCCTCAGTTTTAACCTTCAGCTGATGATATCCAGAACGAAGATCGATCTTTGAAAAGAATTGTGCTCCTTGTAACTGGTCAAACAGGTCATCAATACGAGGTAGCGAATACCTATTCTTAATAGTGATATGGTTTAATTCCCGGTAATCAATACAAAGTCACATACTCCCATCTTTCTTCTTTACAAATAAAACAGGAGCACCCAAATGAGATGTACTAGGACGAATGAAACCGATGTCCAACAATTCTTGTAGTTGGACATTTAACTCCTGAAGTTCAATAGAAGCCATTCGATATGGGGTTTTAGAAATGGGCTTTGTACCAGGTTTAAGATCAATAAAGAATTCAATTTCACGTTCCGGGGGTAGACCGGGAAGTTCTTCAGGAAATACGTCAGGAAAGTCAATAACAACAGGAATATTATTCAAATTTGACGTGTCTTTATTCAAATCCATAATATGGGCTAAGAAAGCATGACATCCATTTTTTAATAAACGAATGGCTTTATGGCTTGATATAACAGTGATTGATTTTAATGGCTTAGTTGCTTGAATTCGTACAACTGGTTGGTTAGGAATATGAAAACTAACAACCTTACGAAAATAATTAATTTTGGCATGATGAGTAGTTAACCAATTAATCCCTAAAATCACATCAAAAGCAAGTATCTTTAAAGAGATAAGGTCAACAGGTAATGTGATGGTGCCAACTTGGATCAAACAAGATTTATAAATAGTGGATGTGATGAAAGTTTCTCCTAACGGAGTCTCCACAGATAAATAAAAGTTTAACTTCTCCGGAGTTAAGTTTAAACGTTGAGCACATGCAGGAGAGATAAAAGAATGGGTAGAACCGGTATCTAATAAGGTATAAACTTCGCATGAATTTATGATTAGCTTACTCGTGATCACCTCGTTTGGGTTCCTCGCATATTGACCAGTCACGACAAACGCTCTTCCAGGAACCGTTGACTTTATCTTTTCTGGGGCAGCTTTTTGAGTCACCATCCCCGCTGGACTTGGTTTTGCTACAGTGCAATCTCGAGCGATATGTCCTTCCTTTCCACAATTATAACATACCTTAAACTGTTGTGGGCAGTTTGGGCTGATATGTCCTTCTTTTTCGCACTTATAGCATATAACCGGTGGTCGTTCTCCTCCCTTAGAACCAGTTGTTACTGGTACTGACGTCTTCGTATTGTCATTGTTGAATCTCCTCTTTTTAAAATCTCCTCCCGACTCGCTTCTTCTATTTTCATAGCCACGATTACCACCAGAGTGGTTGCCGTTTTGTCTGTATTTTTCTTTCTCCGCTGGTTATCATTGTTTTGATGACTGTTGTCACCGATATGATCCTGGTTGTGGTCCCTCAGTTGACCATACTCGTTATCTCCTCTAATAATTGAGCCCTGTTGACAACATCTGAATAGAGAGAAAATTTATGAGAAATGAGATATTGACGTATGCCGGGTTTCAAACCTCTCAGAAAGTCCTCGTCATACGTTCCTCATTCTTCATGAGGTGGACATACCTCTCCTACTATTACCTACTTTTCCTTATAACACTCTTTTCTCTATTGCTATACATATTGTCTCACTCTCCTTTAATTAGTACTTTACTACCATCATTCTTCATTGACATTATACTTACTCTCAATTTACTCTATACATACTCTACATTCTTCAAATGTCATTACTCTCCATTCTCTTTCATCCACTTATCCACTTCTTTACTCTCCTACTAGTACTGACTGTCTACACCATCTACTGTCTCCTCTTCATATCTATATCTTATCATGAACCTTTCATTCTATCTTTCCATCTATCTGAAATTAATTGTACCTTGACTTCCCCATACTATTCGATGCTTCCTCATTCCTAACTCTATCTCCACAGTTCTCTCTTCTACACATACACATACCTTCCTTTATTCAATTTACAACTCTGCAAACTTCCTCGTACATACCGTATATTATTCTGCTCTGAACTCTACCTCCTTCATTTGACGAATACTTTCAGGAAAGTACTTATCATTGACAGTTTCTGAAAATGTCCAAGACATGCTGAGTGCATGGGTACGCTTACTGACTCCCACCAGTTTCTGCCTCACGAAACATAAATGGCGATGGAACCTTCTGTTCTTCCGTGCATCCCAAGACATCGAATATCTTGGTAATTTGCTTGAACGCGTTTCCGCCATGATCGGATCTGGCTTTCCCTTAAATTCTGGTTGGTCCAATTCTTTGAATTTGGCTGTGACAAACGTGAATTGCATCATTTCCTCCTGTATTTTGAACACGAGTCTCCCTCGTTGGTTTTGCATGAATTGCAAAAACTTCTAAACATTCCATCGTTCATCATCTGCTCATTGGTGTTGTTCACAGGAGGAACATTGCCAGCCTGTTGCACGTTCTCCTCGTTGGTAAGCACCGGTGTCTCCACGGTCTCATTTACTCCACTGTTAACATTCTCAGTCGACATTCTCAAATACTGCCATAAAACAAGGGTTAATTAAATAAATTAAAAAAATCACATAATACCCCTATATTATGACTGACCAATAAATAAGCTTAGGTAGGACACACTAGCGAAGGATTTATTCGTCTCTCCCTCCTAGTTCTATTCTCCGATCTCCGCCAGAGATCATATCCCTAAGCTCTGATACCAACTGTGACGCCCCCAAAATAGGTATACAACACCCATTCTGAGTCGCCAAAATACATGGTACAGAAACAACTACATCTTTACTGTTACAACATAAGAACTGTGAGTTTAAATACAAATATTGTCATCTAGACAATATCCACACTCAAATAAGTCCTCATCACAATTATTGATACATTTTTTCACAAAAATGGTGAGAACTACTAAAATAACTTCTAGAACCATCATTCCATACCCCGACTAGTACTCGCTACATTCTCGCCTCCTGAGAAAAATGGAACAAAAAGGAAAAGGGTGAGCTCAACTAACCCAGTAAAGAACATTATGACTAAGATAATACAGAATAAATTATCGTTAGTCTTCAACAGGGAAAAATCTAATAGAATACAATAGACAACAAGTTTTAAATCAATAACTGCAGCGGAAACAACAAACCATTAGAAGAGTCAAGTAGAGAATGAGTTCTACTATCTTCTAAGATTTAAAAGTCCATCATCAATATTTTATCCCTGTAACAACAATCAATAACCATCTTTAATCAAATATTCATCTTTGCACTACAGGCCAAAGATATTCATTTGTATCACCAGTCGGTCATATTCATCTCAACACCTGTTCATCTTTGCACTACGGGCCAAAGATATTCATCAGTTAATCATTCATCTTTGCTCTACAGACCAAAGATATTCAGTAATATCATCATTTAGGACTGAGGATGATGAAAAAAAAATATCTTAAAGAAAACGAATCCAGTGAAACAAAATAATAAATATTAAGGATTCGTATTTCGATTTATCCATGTCCAAAAATACCTTATAATTATTCATAGTGAAGTACAATTCAAGAATGATCAAAACATGGATACAATCAAAGCTAATACCCAGAATAGATATTTTGGACGAAAAGAAGAAAATTTCATTTTCGGTGAATAGTAACTCGTGAATAGTAACTCATGAATAGTAACTCGTGAATAGTAACCCCGACGTGAAAAGTTCTAAATTTGATAAAAATTTCCAACCAATGTTTCGGCATAATGATATTGAAGAAATAATATCATTCTCGAATAAAATAACATCCCTTACCTCGTAAAGACAGTACTTCTGGTCGGAATATCGGTATAAGGCTGAAAGAAACTTGCTCTGATGAATAGAAACTCTCAAAGTATCTAAATACTCACAAAATACGCTCAATAATCTAGAGAGAGAAAGAGAGAAAATTTGTTTCTGGTGTGATTTTCAATTCTAACTTAAGCACCTATTTATAGGAAAATGCTAGAACGCCAAAAGAGACTAAAATAATAAAATATTAATATTTCAAACAACAATTCTACGTATGCTATCAATGACCAAGACCAGCCCCTCAATGCCGAAAATTTCAGCAGCCCATGTGTTGTACCAACCAAAAGTGGGTCCCCTCATAAATTTAATAAAAATCATTTTATTTTTCAAAACTTTAATAATTCATAGAAAATAACCCTTTTATCAGAAAATTCGAATCTCGCATTTTTTTATAGGAAATTCAATTCTCTACAACTTTGCAGAAGAAAGTTTTTCCAAATTTCAAACAGAAATTGACCGAAATCCATAATCGGGTGATTTTATAGGCTATAATCAAATTTCAGTCAAGAAATGGGGTCCACTGACACACAAAACATGTGTTAATCATTTAATAAAAAAAATACTCTTCCTCCTCATATACTCATATATCCCACACTCATTGTAAAACTATCACCATTATTATATTATTAAATAAATTATTTTATCAGAAAAGATAAAATATCATTTTTTTTAATAATTGTCACTTAAAAATTTTTTCCATCTATATCCACATAAAATTAATATTTTTCTCATCATATAAATAAATAATTAATTATTCACAAATAATATTACAGAATCACAGTACTGGCAACCAGGCAATTCCCAAGAAAGAGGGGGCTTTCCAATAAGGATTTTTCCTTACTGGCGCGCAATTAGATGACTAAACCTCTCCTTAGACAGAACTTTCTAGACATTGCCAATAATGTTATCTAATAATATTATTTAAATAATATGAATTATTGATCTGATAATGGAAAATACTGTGTAGTGACAATTATTGAAACAACAGTAATATAAAATATTAACGCAGCAATTATTGAATCAATAAAATAAAATACTGAACAGTAATTACTGTAACCATTATTGAGTAGTGCCTTCGTACGTAAGAATTAATAATTGGTGCAATACAGTGTGCTACTGTGCAACAACGTGTATTACTGTGTTTTAACCACCGGGTATTACAACAGTATTAACGGTAACAACTACGTCGTTATTTATAAACAACTTATATTTGTCGTTTTCTTCATCCAATCGCTTTTCGTTATGGGGCCCACAAAAGACTGCGCCGTCGTACGAATATTTCCCGACAGAAAGAATATTCCACGACCAAACGAATATTCCCCGACAACAATGAATATTTTATAACCACCTGCTTATTTGAAATATTTGCGCATTTTACCCATAACTAACCTCGTTAATCAATTTAACCCTTACTATTTCAAAATAATAAATAGAGGGAATTTAAATTTCATTTATTAATAATTTGGGGTCTTACAATGAATTCCTCCTGGATGAATGGACATTGAGTTGCCTCTGGACAGTTCAGAATTGATCATTGATCTGTATGTATCCCTACCATCTTTGGTGTCTTAGGACTGGTTTCTGAATGGAAATGTGGAGAAGAGTATGGCTTTCCTCTCTGAGATTGACCGCACCACAGATGGTCACCAGTACTTCTATTTATGAGAAGACTAGTTAATTCAATCTCTTATAGATTGGTGTTGTTCTTCAAGGTATGACCGCAGCTTAGATGGTCGCTGAATCTCCTATTTGGGAGGAGTTCAGGTAATTCCATCCCTTTGGTCTAAAGCCGAATGAAATGTAGTGGATTGACAGATGATCCTAGTACCAACTGACAAGGGTTTGTGTTTTGGTAGGGGCTGAGACCGAACCATGAATGGTTGCCTACGTACTCCTATTGAAGAGGAGATCAGTTCTGCGTAGTTCGAACCTGGTGTAAGAGGTTCAACGCCGTATATGGCAGAAATGGTGTATGCATATTTTTGGTTGTTTTTGTTTTTGTAAGGGTAGAAATGTTTTTTTTATTTTTGTTTTATTGAGACCGGGCCATGTACCATGGTTGCCTACGTACTCCTATTGAAGAGGAGATCAGGTCGACGTAGTTCGCCCCTCAGAGCGAGAAGAAAAGCGTGATCCCATGTGCAGGTCAGAGTGCGGGGAGGAGAAAGTTTAATCCTAGGTTGAGGATAAACTGCAGGTATGAGAAGTTTGATCCCATGCATGGGTAGCCAAACTACAAATGCGAGAGGTTCAATCCGCAGTGGGATGACTTAAGTTGTAGGAACCAAGAGAAGCTAGGCTGCTAGCTTGAACAAGTATGTTTCCCTGAGGGGCAAAGTATGGAAGAGTTATGTGGTAAAGGGTTAAAGAACCAGAATGACTGGTGATCTGATGGTCCAACACCAGGATGTTTTCTTGAGGGCATCTTCAGATATAGTACTGTTTCACGGTGTCTGAATTGATGAGTTGTGGAAATTCATCGCCGTCCATTTCTTGCAATCTGAGAGCGCCTCCCGTCAATACTTCTTTAACAACAAACGGGCCTTCCCAGTTAGGAGCGAATTTTCCCTTAGATTGATCTTGGTTGTCAAGGATCTTCTTCAAAACCAAGTCATGTTGTTTAAACTGCCGTAGCCGGACTTTTTTGTTGTAGGATCTGGCGATCCTTTGTTGATATAACTGACCATGGAAGATAGCTGCGGTTCTCCTTTCGTCTATTAAAGACAATTGGTGATACAAGTCTTGTACCCATTGGTCTTCATCCAGCTGAGTGTCTATCAACACTCTGAGAGATTCCATTTCAACTTCTATAGGGAGTACTGCTTCCATCCCATAGGTTAATGCGCAGGGTGTTGCTCCAGTGGAAGTACGCATTGAGGTTCTGTAGGCTAACAGAGTAAGAGGCAATAGGTCAGGCCAATCTTTGTGGTTGGCTGACATCTTTTGCATGATCTTCTTGATATTTTTCTTAGCCGCTTCAACAGCACCATTCATCTTTGGACGATAGATGACGGAGTTCAGATGTTTGATTTGGAATTTACTACATAACTCCTCCATCATTTTGTTGTTGAGGTTCTTAGCATTGTCAGATACAATTACCTCTGGTTGTCCGTATCGACAAATGACATTATTTCTGATGAAAGCAATGATGACTTCTTTGGTAACCCTGGGGAAGGAGGCTGCCTCTACCCACTTGGTGAAGTAGTCGATCATGGTGAAGATAAATCGATGTCCATTACTGGCTTTAGGCTCAATGGGTCCGATCACGTCCATTCCACACATTGCGAAGGGCCAAGGTGAACTCATATTGTGGAGCTCCCGTGGAGGGGCGTGGATAGCATTCCCATGAATTTGGCACTGATAGCATCTCCTGACGTGGTCATTGCAATCAGCTTTGAGAGATAGCCAATGTCCTGTCTTGAGGACTTTCTTGACAAGGAGGGGGCAACTCATGTTGGGGCCACAGACTCCGCCATGGATTTCATCCATAAGCCTTTGGGCTTGATCTTTGTCTAAACATCTGAGGAGACCTAGTCCTGCATCTCTTTTGTAGAGTGCATCTCCACTTAGGTAGAATTTCATAGCAAGTCGATGGATACGCCTTTTCTCAGTCGGGCTCTCTTCCGCGGGTGTAGATCCATCTCGTAGATATTCCTTGATATGCTAATACTAAGGATGTTGGATGGGAGGTAGCTCATCCGATACTTCTCCAATGTAATTCCTATAGGTTGGGGCCTTGTTCAGGGAAATTGTGACGCTTGGCAAGTGTTCCTTGTCTGATATACGAATCAAGGAGGCCAAAGTAGATAATGCGTCTGCAAATTCATTCCTATTACGAGGAATATGTAGAAAGGAGATTTCTTCGAACTCCAAAACCATCTGTAAAACTTTCCAATGGTAGAGCAGCAAATGTAGTTCCTTAGTTTGATAGATTCCGGTGGATTATCTGATTACCAACTCTGAATCTCCAAAGACAGTTAATCGCCTAATGCTCATTGAACGAGCAAGTTTTAGCCCCGTGAGACAGCCTTCATACTCAGTTGTATTGTTGGTGCTGACAAACTATAATTTGATGGCGATGGGATACTGCTCCCCTGTACCAGATACTAGAACAGCTCCAGCTCCAGAACCTTCCATATTAATAGCTCCATCAAAATACATTTTCCACGATTGGCGTGTATCGTACTGATGGTGTTGCTGAACTATCATTACTCATTCATCGGGGAAATATGTTTCCAAGGGTTTGAAATCCCCTGAAGGTGCGGCAGCTAGTTCATCCTCAATTCCTTGACCTTTGATAGACTTTTGAGTCAGATATACGATGTCAAATTGTTGTAGGATCAACTGCCATCTGGACAGCCGATAATTTAACATGGGTTTGTTGAACACGTATTTGAGAGGATCCACATGGGATATAAGATGGGTTGTGTGACCATGGAGGTAATGATGTAACCTCATGGAAGCCTATGCTAAAGAACAACACGTCTTTTCGAACAGAGTGTACTTGTGTTCACTGTTGCTGAATCTTTTGCTGAGGTAATAGATAGCTCATTCTTGGCCTCTATCGTCTTTTTGTCCCAACATGCAGCCCATGGCGTTGTCACTTATGGACAGGTACATGAACAGGGGAATATCATCCCTAGGTGGTACCAACACGGGAGCTTTGACTAGCTGGTGTTTAATTGTAAGGAAGGCATTCTGTCACTCATCATTCCATTTCATGGAGGAGTTCTTCTTTAATAGCTTGAAGATTGGCTCACAGGTTGTTGTGAGTTGAGAGATAAATCTGCTAATGAAGTTGATTCTTCCCAAAAATCCCCGTATTTCCTTTTCTGTCTGAGGAATGGGCATTTCCGTGATGGCCTGGATTTTGGAAGGATCCAGCTCAATCCCTTTGTGGCTGACTAGAAATCCTAGCAACTTGTCTGATTTAATGCCAAAGGCACATTTAGCTAGATTTAACTTCAAGTTGTATTGACGCAAGCTGTTGAGCAACTTTCTGAGATGGTCTAGATGGTCATCCTCCTTCCGGGACCTGACAATGATGTCATCCACGTAGATCTCAATCTCTTTGTGCATTAAGTCGTGGAAAAGAGCCATCATAGCTCGTTGATAGGTGGCTCCGGCATTGATGAGGCCGAATGACAACCGTATATAACAAAAGGTTCCCCAAGGTGTGATGAAAGCAGTTTTCTCACGATCTTCTCAGCAACCATGATCTGATGATACCCCACAAAGCAATCAGCAAAGGAGTACATGTCGTATTGCAGAGTATTGTCAATGAGAATGTGGATAAATGGCACGGGAAAGCTATCTTTTAAGCAAGCTTTGTTCAAGTCCCGGTAATCTACGCAAACTCGTACCTTCCCTCTGGGTTTAGGCACGGGCACAATGTTGGATATCCACTCAGGATATGTAGACACCATGATGATGCCAGCTTGAAATTGTTTCACAATTTCTTCTTTCACCTTTAAACTCCACTCAGGTTTCAATCGCCTGAGCTTTTGCTTGACTGGCTTAAATTCTTCTTTAATGGGAAGGCGATGAAGGACAATAGCAGTGGACAAACCCACCATGTCTTCATGAGACCATGCAAACACATCCTTGAATTTGGTTAGTAGCGTAACCATGTCATTCCTTTGGTTTGGGGTAAGGTCTGAACCAATCTGGATTAACTTAGGGCTTTCTAAGGTTCCGAGATTGAAAAAAATGGTTTGATCAAGGTTGGGTTTAGGTTTGTCTTTGACCCATTCTTGAATTTCTGGAGGCACCTCAATGTCATCCTGTATATCCATCAAGGGTGAATTCATCTCTACATCAAAGGTATAATCCTTGTGGAGAAGAGGCACCGTATCAGCAAGTACAAGAACATCTAAATTCAGAGTCCTGAAATAAAATATGATTTCACTTAGTATATATAAAATGTGTTGATCATACACAGTGTTAGCATATACTGGCAAAATAAACTGCTAATACTGTACAGAAAAGTAAGCAATTATTATATCTACAGGGCAGAAAGAGTTCTGCCCATTTTACCCTTGTCGACCAATACAAGGAATGCTATTTTAATTGGCAAGGGTAAAGTCCGGGTGGACCGCAGCGATGGAGGGATTGTCATCGTCCTCCCTATCCAAAATGATGGCCATTACATCTGGGCAATCATCGTCTGGGGTGTATCTGTTGGTATGTTCATAACGAACGATGATGCGTATGCCTGACATCATTCGGATGACGTCTTGCTTGATTCTTCGTTCCTCCTCTTCCACTGCGGGATTTGGAACAAAGACTTCTTTCTCCTTCACCGGTACCGGTTTGGGAAATAACATAGCCATTACATTGGCTGGCACCTTTATAGGAGGTTGTGCGGACTCAGAGTTTGAAGGCGAAGATAAATGCCGCATGGTTGAAGCTGAAGGAATCTGCTGATGTTTATGAGGATTCCTATGACTAGAACTGGCAGAATAGCCTAGTCCAGCTGTTCCAGTCTGCCTGGCTAATTGAATTGGGTACTTGATACCCTGGCAATCATTACCCAGTCCTTGTCCCGGTTTATGACCCAACGACATCATTTCTTGAGTAGCCGACATTACCTTGACAGAAATCTTGGGTTTGGGAAATGACGTTCTAATAGCATGGTATTGGGTATTGCTTACTTCTAAAGCATGAAAACTGACCGGCTCAACATCTGCGTTGGCATTGATGAATGGCATGTCCCCTTGTTGGGGACATTCTAGTTCAGCGTTGATCGTGACCAGGCTATTATTGATAACATATTTCAAATGTTGATGAAGAGTGGAGGGGACTGCCCTTGCCATATGAATCCAAGGTCGTCCCAAGAGCAGGTTGTATCCCGAATCTATCTTGAGTAAGTGGAAAGATACGCAGAATGTATGGGGACCAATTTCGATTGGCAGTTCAATTACTCCGACCGAATTCCGACGGGCTCCATCAAAAGCTTTGATGATGGTATGGCTACTCCAGAGTCGATTGAGATTGATATTCATCTTCACCAAGGTAGCATATGGACAAATATTAAGAGATGAACGTCCATCTATCAAGACTCCAGCTAGCATGTATCCGGAGGACAAGACCGCAATGTGCAACGACTTGTAATGACCGGTCCCTTTGGGCAGTATGTCATCATCAGTGATGGATATCACATTGTTGTTGAAAATGTGATCAACCAGATGTTGAAATTTTTTCGTATCAACTGATGTCTGTAGATAGGCTTCTTCTAAAACCTTCAACAAGATCTTTCGGTGATCCTCGGAAGTTAGGACCAAGTCCAAAATTGATATCTGTTGTGGAGCTTCTTTTAAGCTTAAAACCACCTTGGCTTCGTTATAACCCATAGTGCAGAGGAATCTTTCAATCTTCTCCATGGGTATTTTTCCCTTTGATTTGGTGGTAGACTTCATCACCTGTTGGGGAAGATACAGTGGATTTTCCTTTGACACTGCAACAGTGGTATGTGAGGTGGATCCTTCACCTTCTCCATAATTCCACGGAACCTTGCGCAAGCTAACAATAGGGTATTGTGCTTTGTACGACAAGTTGATTGGTTCGGGAGCGGCCACCTTCAAAGGATTGTTGCTTCCCTTGAGTTGAATTGTTGGCATTGTGAGTGATTGATTAATCCCATCAGTTTTAGTGGATATGACTGCTACCACACTCTTCCACTTAGTAGGACCTGTATTCTCACTTGCACGTAACACAATATCGTCGTCTGCTAAGTGCAGGACACCACTGTCAATTAGATTTTGAATAAGGTGGCGGAGTGCCCAGCATTCTTCTGTACTGTGACCATGAGATTGGGAGTGATATTGACATACTCCATCAGAGTTGTACTGCCCTGAACGGGGGTTGATTGGAGGTAGAAGTGAACTGATCCTTCCTTCATTGATTAACATCTGAAGGATTTCCTCCATAGGTTGGCCCAGATAGGTGAATTCCCTTTTGTTGGCAAAATCTCGACGGGCTTTGGCATTTGCTCTCTTTGTCACTTTGTCTTCCAGCATTTCACTTTTTGAAAGTGACGAGGGAATATTCATGACAAGCGGTAGGAGACTGGCATGCTCCTGGCTGATTAATTGACGTGTCACTTGATGCTGATAAGTCACTAATTCTGCCAATTGCTCAATTTGCTTGCATAGAGCTTTCATCTTTCGTTCCATTGTGAATTGGAACTTGGCATAATCCCATTTGTCAACACCGTCTTTGAGGGTCTGGGAGGATTCATAGTTGAAATTGGAATTCTGTCCATTGCTCCAATTGATCATGTTGACCTATTCTTCTTTGTATTGAGGAAGAGGGTTGTCTTGAACGTGGGGCTAATCTGGTTTGGTGACCATGATCTCACTGTTGTCTATCAGGTCTTGGATCTTATGTTTCAAGGCCCAACAATCCTGAGTATCATGTCCAGGTGCCCCGACATGATAAGCACATTTCCGAGCAGCATTGAAACCCCGTCCATTAAGGCTGGCTGGTGGAAGAAGATGTGTAATTTTCTTCTGTGTTGTCAGAAGTTTGAGAATGTTCTCGAGTGTATCCCCTAAGGGTGTGAACACTCGAGGGCGTTTGACTTCTCCACCTTTTGGTATTTGAGGGTTCGCAGACTATGCTTGAAAGGGAGTGTACTTTCTCCTTTGAATATGCATGTTCTGATTGCCTTTTTGACCCTGTAGTATCAGGGAAACATCTTCCTCTTTCTTTTTGTGGACCCTTCGGGGGTTGTTTCCATAATTTTCGGATTGGATTGATCAGCAACAGCTTTAAGGGCATCTAGGTCTTTAATCTTTTTGGACTTCAAACCCATCTCAGCCATCTCCCCATGTTTGACCATTTCAGAAAATGGTTTGCCGATGCCGGCTAAAACTCTTTCATAGAACGGAGCTTCTTATATGTCTATGAAAGTCATGACCATCTCTGATTCCGTCACGAAAGGTCTAACTTGGGTAGCCAGGCGTCTCCACCTTTGAGCATACTCTCTGAAAGACTCGTTAGACTGTTTCTTGATCTTGGTAATTTGATACCGATCAGGAGCCATCTGAGATTGAAAGCTGTATTGAGTGAGGAAAGCGTGTGTTAGCTCTTCTCAACTATGGATCTTTAAGTTGTCTAATCTTGTGTACCACGAACGGGCTTCTCCAATTAGACTCTTTTGGAACAATTGCATTCTGAGTTTTTTGTCCTCTACATAAGATCCAAGTTCTCCAATAAACACCTTTAAATGTGTGTAAGGATCTCCTAACCCGTCATATTTTTCAAAGTCAGGAGTTTTAAACTTTTCTGGATAATGAACACCAGGGAAAATGCAAAGATCAGCATATGAAACACTCCCGTGTGTTTCAATTCCCTTTGATAGCACGAAAGGTCTCTTCCATTTGGAGGACTTTCTTTTTGATGTCACCAGTGTCTAGATCTCCAGTGGGATGGGTAGCATCATGAGTTTTGTTGGTCGTATCCAACTGTAGTTCAGGTATTGTAATGACCTAGGTTCCCCCCTTGTGTGGAGGATTCAGCATGTATGGGTATTTTTGGACCCTGATTGGACTGGTGTAGTTCTTTGAGTAGAACAGCCAAATTTGTAATTTGTTTGCTTAATCCGTCAAATTCTTTGCGAGAAACTGGATTAAGTTCAGTCTGATCGGATGACAACATGATTGATTGTAGGCCTGTAGCCTTTTTGGATTTTGACCGGGTAGTAGGTCCGATTGGTTCCCTGCGAAAGACTTGCATAATTTAGTCCTTAGGGAATATGTGTATAATAATATGCTATGTGATGTGTCCATTTTACGAATTTTTATCCTGCAAAACGGATGTCAGCTGTTTGTAGCATGTTAATTAAAATATGTATGTGTACGCATTTCTTCATATTTCTCATTACATGGAGATATATATGGAATGTAATTACAAGTAATTGTGTTTACAAGTAATTTGAAATGAGAGAGCATGAAGTGACTTTCCTCCATTTTGTGTTTATCAGAGGCTGACCCTATCTTAGGTTACTCTCGCGGATTTTTGGCATGAAGGCTCCCAAATCATCGCAATTTACTCAACGGGAAATTAATCCAGTCTTTCAACTGGAGCGAATTTGGGTGGTGCATTTCTTGAGCCTCGAGGAATTAGTCTTCCCACGAGTCTAGTAATCAAACACCGACGGGATAGCCTCCTGGTGGAGGGGCCACACAACATACATTCACATACATTGCGTCTCACCATATGAAAATGATGACATGTGCGAAGCACTAATATCACAAGCAAATATGGTGCGAAGCACTAATATCACAAGCAGCTATCGTGTGAAGCACTAAGTGCAATCAGGAAATGCATTCGTACACATTCATCAAATGTAAGTGCAACATCCATACATAAACAGATAATAGTTTTGAAAAGATTGATATAGTGGCTTAAGCCCTCTTACTGGAGTCCCCAGCAGAGTCGCCACCTGTCGACGTCGGTATTTTTAGATGTCCCTTTCCGTTACTTGTTCTTTGGTGTTCTCAGTTTAGGTGAGATTTGTTTGAAAAAATAAGTGAAATAGGTCCGACATGTATAATGTCGACGATGGACTGTTAAGAGACGCCGGTTGGTTTTTTAAATGGTTTTACCAACACAACCGAGAAAAGGTTTGCACATTGACCCATTGATGTGACACTGCTAGACAGGTCGGTGAAACCGAGATTCATTAGGGTTCGGGGACTTGGTTATGTGGAGGGAAGGTGTTAGGCACCCCCCCGACATCCGTGTTACCATGGTGACCGCCTCTTTTCAAGAAACTATTATCTGAATGTGTGTGTGTGGGGGTCAATGTGCTATTATTTAGAAGTAGTGCGAGGCCTCGTTCGCACCTATATACACAGGGTTTGAATTTATGTAAAAATTCAGTTTTAGAAAGATATGGCATTGATGTTTTATAAAAGAGGTTTTTTAAACCCTAATGCTCAATAGTAATTGAGACCTTTTACACTCCTATTTTATTAAGTGTTCGACTTGATTGATTTTATTTTACAGATGCGAGGCATCCGTACGAAAATAATGTACAAAATAATGCCGACTTCCTCATGGGTATGGAAACCATCTGAGGAAATTCAGACACCGCAAAGTAATTTACAAGCTGCTTACAGCTTAAAATGTCCATCACGGGAACCGAATCTAGATCCAATAGGCTGAATCTGTGATCACATGATTCCTAGGCGCACATGATATCGTAATTTGTATGAAAGCAATAAGTAGTAAGTAGGTATATATATAAAAGCTGTAAATATATATATACAGACATGATCACCAACCACGAAGCACCTCCATTGGGGATCAGAAAATGTAAATAAAGCTGTAAAAGCTATCAATCGCCACGGAGGAAACTCCAGGCGGGACGAAACGTAAATAAAGCTGTAAAGCTATCAACCACCATGCACAGAGGAAACTCCAGGCGGGACAAAATATAAATAAAGCTGTACAAAGCAATCAACTTGTGAGACCCCGAATTTTATGAAATAAAAGTATTCAAATTTTTTTTTATTTTGGTAAATAGTTAAATTGATAAAAGTTTAAAGTTAAGGGTAGTATGTGAATTTTTTTTTTTCAAAGTAAGTAAGTTGATATAAAATATTCGTTTTATCGGGGAATATTCGATTGGTCGAGGAATATTCTTTTTATCAGGGAATATTCGTACGACGGTACAATCATTGGTGGACCCCGCAACAGAATTATTGTCGAATTGAGAAAACGACAAAAATATTTTTATGAAAATAACGGCGGAAGTTTTACCGTTAAAACTGTTGAACTACTCGGTAGTAAAAGTACAGTAATACGCGTGGTTGCATAGTAGCACACGGGTATTAATTATTGATGCTTACGTTAGAAGTCACTCAGTTATACTCAATTATTGCTACAGTAATTGCTGCAACATATCTCTTATATTATTGATTCAATTATTGTCATAGTATCATCTGTATAATATGTTATATTATTAAATCAATAATTGAGACGACAAGTTATAATATTAATGATTAATAATTGTTGAAAGATTAAATAATATGTGTTGATTAAAAATAAAATGATTTGTGGTAATATTTATTCAATCCTTGATGTATATAAAGAGTCTATTTATGAGACGTTTGTGGTAAATTTGGTTATTTTATGGGGGCCCATATGTCATTATCTAAGAGTCTCTTTCGCCAATAGTAATTACCTTTACCAGACGTCAAACCACTTGCCTTTTCATATTACAGGCGTCGAACCAATTGTCGTTTCACATTACAAGCGTCGAACCAATTGTCATTTCACATTACAGGCGTCAAACCACTTTTCTTTTCACATCACCAGTCGTCAAGCCGCTTGCCTTTTCATATTGCAAGTGCTAAGCTAGAAATCTTCTATAAATAGAGGCCTAGTTCTTCATTATTTTTCACAAATTCATTCAAGCTATAGAGAGAGAAAGTATAGAGAGAATAAGAGAGAAAGAAGAAGAGTATTATGTTACTACACTACTGCAGTATTCAATCTCCTACTAATGTAAGGGGTGTTATTTCTTTTGTATTCATGAAGAGAACTTCTGTTATTCCATTATTTATTATTCTGTTGGAATAACCTGTATACGCGGGCTACCCTATACTTGGTGAAATTCTTCTGTTATTCCATTCTTTATTATTCTGTCGGAATATTATGTCTGTGCATTTACGCCGGACCTGGTTCCATTATTTGTTATTATGTTGGAATAACATGTTTATGCGAAGTACCGCATACATGGTGAAATTCTTCTGTTATTCTATTCTTTATTATTCTATTGGAACATCCTGTCTATGCTTTACGCATGACCTGGTTTCATTATTTATTATTATGTTAGAATAACCTGTATGTGCGATCTATCGCATGCTTGGTGAATTCTTCTGTTATTTCATTATTTATTATTCTGTTAGAATATCATGTCTGTGCGTTTACGCATGACCTGGTTCCATTCTTTATTATTCTGTTGAAATAACCTGTCTATGTGGATTACCGCATGCATTGTAAATGATCCTTCGTATTCATACGAATAGTATTTTCATTAAAAATGGGATTCTGCTAGGGGTAGTTTCGTAATTTTTCTGACCCTCAAAAATTCTGAAAAAATTTTAAAATGATAATTTGATGAGTTTTCTAGATTGTGTCCAAAAATAGCTATTTTTGGATGTATAGATTAAGTTATGGATTTTATGAGAAAAGACTATTTTAAAAGTAAACCCTTATAACACCTTGTGGGTAACTCCAAAATTGGTGAAATTTTTATTGGGAGTACATGTATATAACAGAAGTATACCCTGTAAATTTCGGAATTTTTGGACAAAAGTACAATTTATGATAAATGTCTAAATATTCGGCAGCTTTAGCCATATAAAAAATAGTAAATGAATTTTAAAATTTTGGAGAAAAATATATGTTCAAGATGAGACTATATTCTGCTAAATCCCAGAAAAAAAATATTCTTGGGACTATTTTGGTATTTTTCATGAAAATGAACTAGTTATGAGTAAATGAATTAAATATGTTATGTGAAGTAATAAAATTAGAAAATAGGATTTTATGGCTAGAGAATCCTATATAGTGTATATGCAGATTTTTTTTTGATGAGGGATTTGATCATTGATTATGAAATCTTATGAGTATGGCATTTTTAAATGATTAAATACATTATTTGATAAAGTGTAAACAATTGAAAAAAATTATTTATAAGTTTAAGAAATGATTAAAATATTGTTATAATATTAATGATATTAGATTATGAGATTATCAAGTGATTGATAACATTTGGTTATTATTGAACGCTGGATAAATTGTATTATAAATGTTTAATATATATCCTTTATCTTATTTGATTAATTCTTATATCATTGTCATCATCCTCATGCTTATATTATGTTGAAAGTCATCTTTGGTCGTAGTACATAGATGGACTTGGTATGATTATGACTAGAGATTATTCGGTATAATCATGTCCGTAATGTTACAAATGATGTGGAAAAAGTCCTCATTGGCCCGTAGTGCGTTGATGGACAATTTTTGGTATGATTATGACTATAGATTCTCTTCGGCCAAGGGTGCAAAGATGAATTATTTTATGGCATGATCATGACCATTGATGAAAACACGATTATCTTTAGGCGTAGTGCATGGATAATTCGTGGTCGTGATATTAACGAATATCCTTAGCCGTAGGGCATGGATAATTCAGTGATATGGATTGATTATCGAGCTGAGTCTCAACGATGAAATATAAATTCATGGATGTGATATTAACGAATATCCTTGGCCGTAGTGCAGGAGTGATTCGATGATGTGGATTATTTATTAAGCTGAGTCTCAGCGATAAAATATTTATTATACACTTTTAATTCATAGAAGATAGTAGATATCATGATCTACGTGACTCTTCTAAAATACAGTTGTATAACTTTGGCATGTAGTGCAAAGATGAATTGTTAATGAATATCTTTGGCCGTAGTGCAAAGATGAATTTATTAGTATGATTATGAGGAGGAATTCTGATTTGGTATAACCATGATTTTTGATGTTTCAGGTGAAGATAGGTGATAAAAATTATCTTCGTCCTGGTTGCGAAGAGGAATTTAGAACCAGAATTATGATTATGAGTTATTCATATGATTGTGGACAGGAACTGTTAATTTATTTTACATGGATAAAATAGTATTGGTGGACTTTTAACATAAAGAAGATAATAGACCTTATTGTCTATTTGACTCTTCTAATGGACTGCTCGTTCCGCTGCAACTATGGTTGAAAAGTTTTATCATCTACCATATGTTCTAAATCTCTGATTTATTATTGATGAAAGCTATTGATAATTTAATTATCTTTATTCATGATATTCTTTACTGGGCTAGCTGTGCTCACCCTTTCTGCTTCACAATTCCTTTCAGGTAATAAGAGTGTTGTCGTAAGAGTGTTGCCGGGTCGAGTGGGGATAACAGGGGAATAGAACAGTGGTCTCTAGCTGTGGAGGTCCTCCCTAAACAGTATAGAAAAGTGTGTTGTATTCTATACAACATTTAGTAGTTATATTTGGTGAATCAAATAGGGTGAGGAGAACCCAACTTTGGAAGGGTGTTTTACCACTATCATACAAGATGTCTAATGACATACAACCTCGTGTTCTCATAAGACATGGTTGTGCACATTCACTAGCTGAATATATCTACGAGTACTACCTGTATGATCTTGGAGTTTATTTGAAACATAATTTTCACTTGGAGACAACGGAGATATTTATATGTCAAGAGAAGACTCACCATTGGGAAAAAGATGATAGTAATCTTCTCGTTTTTCTTTAGGGTCTATTGGGTCAACCAAGGATAATTCTGTGGCCATATGATATCTATTATAACCTAGACGCATGGGCTCCCACGTACGAAGGTTTCCTTGAGCACTTCCCAAAGATTTTAATTTCTAAAATAGTTTTTGACTATACTTTTATGTAAAGTACCATTATAAGGTTGTGGTCGAGGCACCATGAGAGTTACATACATTTGTATTAAAACTCACAGTTAACTGTGGTCGTATTCTATACGACAGTTCAACAGTTGTATAAATTAAGTTGTATTTGAATTTTGTACCATGTATCTGGCGACTCAGAATGGGTGATGTATACCTAATTTTGGGGGCGTCACACAACTGCCACGAAGTGAACTCCAGGCAGGACGAAATGTAAAGAAAGTTGTAAAAGCGATCAACCACCACGAAATAAACTCCAGGTGGGACGAAATATATATATATATAAGGGATAAACGCACCGGATATAAAATCCAGGCTCATCGAACAGAGTTCGACAACAGTGCGATAAACGCACCGGATATAAAATCCAGGCTCATCGAACAGAGTTCGACAACAGTTCATATATATAAGTATATATATATATATATATATATATATATATATATATATTATATATATATATATATATATATATATATATATATATATATATATAAACGAGTAAACGCACCGAATGTAAAATCCAGGCTCATCGAACAGAGTTCCACACAAAGTTAATAAATATAAGTATATATATATATATTAAAGTAGTAAATGCTCCAGACCGAAGTCTAGGCTCATCGAACAAAGTTCGACACACAGTTCATATATATATATATATATATATATATATTATATATATATATATATATATATATAAACTGAAATAAAACCACGGACCGAAGTCCGGGTAAACGAGCACAACACGACTCTCAACGTGAAGAAGGGTGTGTGCAAAGATGAAGAGAAAGGCTTTAAAGTGTGTAAGAAGGCTTACAGTTGACTGCCAAAGAAGACTTCTATATCTTTAAAGTGGGTAAACACCGGCTTTCGTAGGTACAAAAGTAGCTATATATGAGATCACATGTGTTTAAAATGAGAAAGTACACTGTATGGGGTGAGTGCAGAGCAAATTGGTTAGGGCTTCCTCGCCGTTTTCTCTTGCAAAATGGCCACCCCAAGCCCTCTATTTATAGAGGAGACTAAGCCACAGGTGTACCAGAGGCAACCCGGGTGGGCCCGGGTTTCTCGGGTCGGGTCGTCTCGTAGTACGTGCACTCGGGCACTATAATATCCGCTCGAACTTTCAGAAGTGCAATTTGGGCATCCGATTGAGGTATACAGGACCTATTTCGAACCGCCTTTGTCGAGAGTTGCACAATGGCATAGGATTAGAGTTTGTACGAAGTCATTGAAGATGGGACGATGCCCTCCGGTCTTCAAGCTTCAAATTTTATCCATTACCGCGCACAATAGTCACTCGGGATTAGTTATCCTTGATTCTTGTGGGACATCGTTTGTGTAGAAATGTGATGAAATGTTGACACGACGTGATGTGGCATCACGTTGGCGAGATGATGATGTTGCCCCTTACCGGTGTTATTGCCGGATTGGGCTGATAAAATAGACGTTGCTCAGGGCTTCGCTGAGATTGGAATGATGTAATTGTTGAAGGTCCTCAGTGTCATCTCTGAGGTGTGCCTGTCCTCCCGGTGTTATCTCTGGGTTGGTACTGAGTATCTCGTTGTGAGCGCCGAGATTGAAGCTGGTTACATTTAAAACAAGCATTTCCGGGGTTATCGCCGAAACTGCATTCCTTGGGGTTATCACCAAAGTTGGTGGCTATTCTCCTGATTAGGACTGAGACTGGATACCTCGGGGTTATCTCTAAAATTAATCGGTCTACTCCGATGTGTGTTCCAGTATTGGATCTGCACGCCTCGGGGTTATCTCCGAGGTTGGAATTGTTACTCCCAGAGTGTGTTCCGGGGTTGATGCTGAACTTCCGGTAGTATCCGGTATGGATATGGATTGTCTTTCAGGGTTCCCTCTTAAAAGATGAAAATGTCCTTCTGTAATGTTAGTGACAGCAGTATAGACAATTTCGAGTGTCTACAAGCATTTTGTTCTATTCTTGTTCATATAATCTTTAATTTGTGGTAATTACACTAGTTTCCTTAATGTTAGGACTCAACTTACAAGTACTTTGAGGTAATCTTGGTTGATCCTGCACATGCTACCATCCAAAATGACCCGAGGATCAACTGGATCAACAATCCTGTTCACAAGCACAAAGAGCTACGTGGGCTCACTTCAGCTGGAAACAAATACAGGGGTTTACGTGGAAAAGGTCACCTCAACCACAAGGCTCAACCTTCCTGCAGGGCAACTTGGAAGAGGAGCAACACCCTCTCCATTCGGCGCTACCGATAATTATGTTGACTTTGCATGTTTTTTCCTACTTACTTGTTTTTGTTTTTTTGGGAAGACATGTTGGGTTCTAAAGAGTTTTATAATTTTGGTTTCTGAGATTTGTGAATCATATTCTCTGTAAAATGATTCATATTATAAAGGTACAAAAGTTATGGTATTTTGTTTGAGTTCTAAAGAGTTTTGTAATTTATGAGGTGTGCAAGACAATAGATGAGGTGACGATCGTGTTCATAAAAAGTCATTGATTAATCATGAATAGAAAAGTTTAAATTGAGGCAGATTGTTATGTTCCCTATTTGTTGATGCAAGTTGAATTTTCACGTTCGAAAAAAAGCCGAGATGAACCCTTCAGAATTTTTTTGAATAAAATAAACAAATTCATGAGTATTAATTACTTTAGATATTGAAAATTAATGGTGTTATAGTGGAACAATATTGAATAGTTATGTAATTGCAGGTGATGAATAATTATCTCATCAATTTTAGTCAAATTTAATTCTCATCGCTTATGTATATACATGCTATATACATCCAAAATTTACTATTCATGGGATTGCTTCTAATATTGTGTTCAGTAACTTCATGTCTACTTTAATATAACGGGGATGGAGTCAAAATTTTCTTCACAAATTTATTCAATTTTAGCACGTTCCTAACTAATGTATACAAAATTCTTCTAGAGACCACGCAGAGTATAAGCAAAGATGGAGCTTATATAATTGCACGTCTAGCCAAAATACAAACAAACAATAAACATCAAATATCACACAAATTTTTAAAGAGGAACAGAAAGCACAAACATACTTTTTGTAAATATCCTCCTAACCATAATCCAAAGAGAATTAATACAAATTAATTTAACATTTATCCACACAATGAAGTTGCATAAGTGTGCCTCTAATAATGTAATTTTTCCTATTAATAACACTAAATGCTCTGCTTGCTTCTTGAGGGACAAGATGGTTGTAGTAGCAGTAGTTGCAACAACAAAGGAACTTGGACCATCACTTCTCATCAATCTTCTTTGTTTTGATCACAGGTTCTCTCTGAGAAGATTGCCCAAATTGAAATAAATAACATGTATCAAAAATTTAGCAAGTGAATTGAAAAAAAGTACGAGTTGTGCACATTATTTATAGGTTATACATGGCCATGTGTGTATCTACAAGAATCATGCAAATGTGTTGTGCAGGTTCCAAGGGGACTATGAGTTTTATGTAATATTATACATTTTTATCATTTGATATATTATACCGAAAAAAGGAAAAAATAAACCTGAATTCGAAAAGCCTTTCAGAGGCAACTTTTCCCATTACATCTATACGAAATTACAACTACTACCGCCGAAAATACTGTTTACCAAAATTTTAACTTAACACCATAAAAATCTACAACTCCAACAGCGGAACCTAGAATAAATAAATAGTTACTTAAGATTTGTCATATTTATGTTGATTAGCAAACTGTACAAGCATAAGGAACCTCCAAAAAAGCTATAAAATCCAACAAATTCTATGTGCACTGTAAGTGTGAAGAATAGTGTTCTCCCAAATTGAGATAGACTAGCAAATATGTACTATAAATAATATTTGCCCATGATATAGTGATTTTTGAACTATAATGACATAGTTACTTAAAATTGTTCACAAATAATTATTGTTAAAGGAAACATAAACCCATGAATTTACAATTTTGAGTTGATGAGGTAAAAAGATTCAAAAGAACAAACGGAACGTGTTAGTTCCCAGAGGGCATAATAGATCTAGAAGGGGGGGTTGAATAGATCCTTTTTCTTTTCAAAATACTTTTCTGGTTTATGATGTATTGTTCATATTAGAGTATATGACAAACATAGAATCTTTTCAAGCACAGCGGAATAAGTAAAAGATTCCCCTTCATTGATATATTCATAATCATACATACATTGTTCATTGGTTTAGTTTAGTTGTAAGCAGTTAAAACATACATAGCAGTTATAGCAGTTATAGACATAATATAAATGACATAATATAAAAGACACGAGAGATTTTAAGTGGTTCAGAGACTCAAGCTCCTAATCCACTCTTCTATTTTTAACTAGCAGGATTTCCACTAAGGAAGGGCAGCACCCTGAATCTCTACGATTCCTTCAAGGCAGCAGCCTTGGAACTTCAGTTCACTAAGAACTCTTCAAGGCCAGTAGCCTTGGGACTCCTCTAGTTCCCTAGGAACTCTTCAAGCCTAGCAGGCTTGGAAATTTGTTTAGTCCCTCTGGACATGGACCCTTTGGCCCTGCTTTGTTTAGTCCCTCCGGACAAGGATCCTTTAGCCCTGCTTCATTTAGTCCCTCTGGACAAGGACCCTTCAGGCCCTGGCTTCATTGAGTTGATTGTTTGTTGTTGTTGGAGTCGGTGCTGAGCTGCTAAGATGTCTTAATGCTCTGAACATCTTCTATCTTTAGCAGCTTGGCTTGATCATCCTTGAAAAGCAGTTGAGTGTTGCATGCTGCTCAGCTTCTTAGGTTGCTCAACTACTCCGGATGACCCCTTTATGAACTGCCTAGAAGATCATTCTCCTTGGTACTTGATGGCTGCACATGAGAGACTTCTAAGATGACTGTAAGCTCTTCTGCAAGGTACTTAGAAGCTTTCTCATGCTTGACCCCAAGATGGCTTTTGTGATCTCCCTTCTAGCTACTCGATGCCTTCCCATGATGGACTTGCTAAGATGACCGTAAGCTCTTCTCTATTGTACTTAGAGCCTTCCCATAATGGACATCCAGATGGCATGATGCTCTTCTTTCTCTCAGCAGTTCAGAACACTCTTCATGTAGTAGAACTCTCACTTCTACATAGTAGAACTCACACTTCTACTTCTTGGTAGATCTGACTTTTGAGTGTTCTTGGTGGATCGTAGAGTGAGCCTCTGGACTCACTATCACTTGATTCGATCAGTCCACCTTCTCTCCAAAACTCACAACTCCAGCAGCCTTTGATCTTTGAAGCTCTTCTACATTTATACATCTTCCCAATCCTTCCGTTGGAAAGTAGCCGTTGGAAGCTATTCAAATGTCTTCGCAGATCTCGAGTTACTTGAGGTAGATTGCTTGATGTGACATGTCATACTTTTTCTGACACTGCAGTCTACAGTTTCACCTGCCTTGTCAGATGTATCACTTTACTGTCTTGGGCAGATTGAAGACTTTATTACTCCTAATTTCTACATCAGAGGTTGTCCTTTTGTATCGATGCTCTCACTAAGCACTTGTTCGAATATTACCCTTCAGATTAAATCGATGCCAATACTTCAGTCTTCAGGTATTCGAACTCTACGATTCTGATGCATGTCTTCAAGGACCTGATCGTAGTGTCTTGATGAGTATTGCTCGTTGACTGGTAGAGTTAACACTACGATCTGGAAGAGTGTTGATTGGATCTTCAATGTAGAACACCTCTTCCTTGTATTATGCAGTGCTTTAATACTTCTGTTTGCTTTGACAGTTCTCAGATACTGATGGCCTAATTCCTTGCTCTGGTTCCCTTCTGAATATAAAGACACTTCAGATTTGTGGCGCGTCCAGCTTGCTTTCTCCTAGTGATCTTTCGCTCACTTATCATCAATGATCTGACCCACACTTAATCACTTTAGCCTTGCTCTTCAGAGGCTGACCAGTATCTCGATTCACCTTCCATCAGTTCCTTCTTTGTTTAGCAAACACTACGATCTTGGTTGCTTCCAAGATCGTTGTCTTCTATACTCTTGACAGCTACTGCACAAGCTGACTTTAAATAGTCAACTTCTGAAGTCTTCTTTGGATCTCCTTGTGGAAGACTTCATCACAAATTGCCTTACAGCTCAACCTTGATGATGGTTGGGTTGGTGCTTAGTTCTTTTGTTAGCCTTCATGCCATTCGTTGAGTGCTCTCTGGTTCCCTTACTGTGGAATACATCTTTGCAGTGCCAACCAGAGGCTTCATATCTTTGGATATTCTGGGAGTGCTCATTCATTGAGAATCCTATCTACTCTACAATTCAGACTTAGCATTGTGAGCACTTCTGTTGGAGTAGTAGTCCTGCACTCTACGATTCAGCTTTGGCTTTGCAGACACTACGATCCCGAGATGTAGTCCTGAACTCTACGATTCATCTTTGGATTTGCAGACACTACGATCCCGAGATCAGATCTTGACACTCTACGATTTTTGCCTTGTGCTTGTTGCCTTCATCTGATCCTGTCCGACTACGATCTCTACATTCATTCAGTAGACTCTACGATCTCAGAGTGTAGTGTACGATCCTTGTCTTGGCATCGCTAGACTCTACGACTCTGATCATAGTCTTCGTTTCATACTTGGCTTCGGTAGATGGTCATTCGGATTACAGACAGGCTGTCTCTACGATTCTGAACGTGACTTCCTCAGCACACTACGATCCCGAGAAAGCTCTTCTCGACACACTACGATCCTTCTTTGTTTCCCTTGGAAGTCTACGAACTCCGAGATCTCACTATCTTGCATACTCCTATTCTGCCTCGATAGCTCCCGAGTTAACTCTGACTCTCCTGGCAGACTACGACTTCTGGTGCAGTGCTCGACGATCAGACAAGCCTATCTATTACAACATAATATCAACCTAACAAGCTTGATCTTTCTATATTTATAGTCCTTGTACATCATTTCTTTTCTAAGGACATTACAAAGCTGTTTTGCTTATGTAGGATCAACCTAACATATTTGATCAATTCATTCTAAGTCCTTGTACATATATTTCTATTATCTATCAAAGGACTTTACAGCTTTTCTTCATCCAAGCATACTTGCATATTCATTCATATATATATATATATATATATATATATATATATATATTATATATATCATAATCAAATCATATATTAAATAGGAATATCATTCACATGTTTATTCCTGACAATCTCCCCCTATTTGATTATGACAAAAACAATAAGTGCATATGTATGTTATGAATGAATCTTAGATACAGTGAGCAGCTGTATTTCTAAACAGTTAATCCTGAATGTCATTTATGAATATGGCAATTATATATACAGACATTCTACATCCTGGATCCAGAACATACTATCAGACTAGAGATGTACCTCCTTGGTTCCATGTGTGTTTCCAGGATGCTTGTTAATCAGCTACTTATCTGATTTTGTTTCTTGCTCTTGCTCCCCCTCAGATGATGGTCTTTCATCTTTGCTTGGCTTGCCTTCATCATCTTTCTTATTTGGCTCCCCCTCAGATCTTGCTTTCATAGGATCATCATCTTTAGGCTCCCCCTCAGATGATGATCCTTTTTCTGTTGCTGCTACCTTCTTCTTCGACTTCTTCTCTCTTAACCCTTTGCCCTTCTTTTGATGCCTCTTGTTCCTCTTCTTTCTTTGCCTCTTTTTCTCTCCCTTTTTGTCATTAATCACTTTAGAGAGCTGCTCCATTAGGTAGGAGGAGTTGGCAATTTCAAACTTTAGCTCTTGCTGTCCGAGCTCAAGTTGTACATTGAAGGACTGCTTCATATCATCAATCTTGTCAGGGAGAGCTTCTATCTGTTCTGTGTTGGCCTTCTGAATTTGTAGAGCTTCTTCCTACTGATCTTGAATGGCCTTCTGATAGATGTTATCTCTCTCTTGAAGTTTAAGAGATACATCAGCCAAGATAGCTTGAATCTTGTGTTGGTAAGAGTCATCTCCAGCTGCTGTCTGCTTCTGTGATTCTTCAGCGAGCATCGATATTTTCTTGCTTAAATCAACAGAGCTTTGTTGTAGTCCCTGCTCCAAAGCAGTTTGATCCTCTTGAGTGGTAGCTTCAGTATGGGCAATGGATTGGACTCTACGGTCATCATCTTTGGATAGATTTGCAAAGGTATGGATAATCTAAACAATCGTGGAGTACCAATCACTTATGAAGGATGATGGAGTGACTGATATCAATGCTTGATCATAAGGAGACTTCTGAGATTGAGGTTGAATATCGTCAGTCGTAGAGTGAACAGACTCTACGATTAGTTCCTTGACCATAACCCTTCTTCCTTCAGAATCTACTCTACGATCTAAGGGAATGTAGAGATTTCCATCTTGTCTATACATCTTGAAGTGGGGCTGGTTTGTGATCAGCTTGGTGGCAAACTTCTTCACCCTTGGAAAGTTCTGAGCCACCAGTTCCATGCTTGGAAAGGTCTTATAACACCAGCTGAAGTAGCTTCCATCCTTTTCAGTAAGAGCCTTTAACCATGGCATCCACTGGAAGAACCATCTCATTAGCAAATCATCAGGATTATAGAGAATGGTTGTGTGATCCATTTCCATGTTGTTCCAGTTCTTGACCAAGTCAAAAGAGGTCATTCTTACTATTCTGATCTGTTCACCTCCATGGTTTATCCATCTGTCAAGAGGAGTCTCTGATGGTTCATTGGAAACTTCTACTACAATTCTCCTGATAAATCTTGCAGGTGAGAGAATAGGGTTGAGTTCTGAGTTTTCTAATTCCTGATCTTCAGGGTTGGAATCATTTCTTGCTTCTTCCTTTTCTGAGCCGGAACCATTTAGATCAGCTTCAGCAGAGAGGTCTTCTTGTTGCATTTCATGTTCAGACTTTTCTTGAGCATCTTCAACAGAAAATCCTTCTTGCTGAATTTCATCATCTGATCTTTCTTCAGCAAGTCTTTCCTTAGATTTTTCTTCTCCACTGCTGGCTTCTTCTTCAGCATCTTCTCTTGGGGATACAGATTCATCATCACTTAATTCAATGATGCCATTTGATTGGTTCCTGTTCCTTTTGGAGGCAAACTGAGCTTACAGCCTGTAGCTCTTTCTTCTTCGTAGAGGTTGAACTATTGGAGAGACAGACTCTTCTTCTTTTTAAGTCTCTGACTCCATTTGCTCATCAGATACATTTCTTTGAAGATCAGCACTAGTAGGGGCATATTCTTCTTCCTTGTCCTCATCACTTTCTGAGCCATCATGAAAGCTCTCTTGGATTGAGGGGACATGTTCTTCTTCTTCTTCTTGGATAGCATTTTTTGACCCATTTACTGGGCTGGTTGGGGCATTTGCACTTGGGGATGCACTTCGATCATTTTCACTGTCTTTTTCCTCATCAGAGTGACTGCTCTGAGAGTTGGATATGGGGCTTGAGCACTTTTCTTCTTCATTAGCAATTGCTGCACTTTCTTTCAATACATCAGCTTCATTCTCATTACTGGATGCTGACTGTGAAGACTGGACTACATCTTCAGTCTCTTTCTCCTCTGCTGACTCTATGTCCCTTTCTTCAGCAGATGTATTGACTTGAGAAGCTAAGGCTGGTTTGTCCTCCACCTTAGCTTTCTTACTGATTGGCCCTTGAAGCAACCTGCTGCTTCTCCTTTTTGTTGTCTCAGCAGTTTGGGCCTTTTCTTCTTTATTCTTGTTCAAGGAGGAGACTCTCCTTGATGGGGCTTGGGATTTCTTCACATTTCCAGCTTTCTTCACCACCTTTGATTTCTTCCTAGCTGGAGTGATCTCAACTGCTGCAGAGTCACTGGACTCAGAGCTCTCCGCCTTTATTGTCTTCCTCTTCTTATCAGAGGCTCTGCTGCTGCTCCTAACTTTCAGCCTTTTATTCTCCTTTGGATTTTTCTTCCAATTTTTAAATAATTGTGAAGACATCACCTTGTGCACATTCAAGGTTTCTCCTTCATCTTCCTTGATTCTTCCTCCTAGCTTTTTCTTCAAAATGATACTCAGCAACCTTCCATGAAACACTTTGGTCAGTGGTTTCTTTTCAGCCTTTTCTACCCACTTGGAGATCTGATCAACCAAGATAGCTCCAAAATCGATTTGTTTCTTCAAAACTATTGCTGCCATGATTTTCAACTGTTGGTCGATTACTGTGTCATGTGCAGTGTTCTTACATAGTATGCACTTCCCAACAATTTCAGTGAGGAATTCATATTGCTCAGGAAACTCTTTCTTCTTCATGTCCTTAAAACTAGGGTTTCTTTGATACCCCATAACTTCTTTGCCAGTTCAGTGTTGACATTATCAAGGTTCTTTAGCCCTTGGTTAGGAAAACCTAGGCATTGATTGAGGTCAGAGGATTTTAACTTGAGAGACTGACCTTTAACCTTGGTGATAAGGGTTTCTGAATCTGTAGAGACGTTTGAGTAGAATTCTTTAATCAAGTTGCAGTAGATATGAGTATTTGCCTCAAGGCATTCTGAAATTCCAGCCTTCTTCACAAGCTCGATAATATTCCTGAACTTCTTTTCACATTTCTAAAAAGATTTGGTTCCAAGCTGAATACCAGAGACCACTTGTCAGTTTTCCATTTTGAGAGTTTGAAGAATGTGGGTATGAGATATAGATAGATTTATGCGAGATGGCTGCCTGGTTGGTAAGGCTCTGGAGGATAACTGATTTTGCTCTTGAAAAGCTTTCTAGGGTTTTGAAAAAGGGAGGGAGAAAGGTTCGATATCTTTTTGGTAACTGTCTGCAGATTTGAACTTGTCTTTATGGCAGTTCCTTCTAACTCTGCATACTCAGTGATGTGTCAACTGTCCATTGGTTGCACGTTACCCAGTAATGAGCAGTAACTCCCCATAACTTTTCAGTTGTTAGAGGAGTGTACATTTAATTGACGTGGCTTTGACCGTTGACCTTTTGATTCGTAGAGTAACATGATGAGATAGCTATAGACTCTACGATTTCATTTGTTGACTCAACGATCAATTTTTGAGAGATGTTGCAGTGGGTGGCTTCGTCTTTCCTTCTTATTACGATGCAGCATAGCTCAATCACTGATGTATTCGAACTTATCTCCTTAACTTGAATGACTTAGCAGATGTCTCATTCTTCATGCTCCTTGTGAACTAGAGTACCCTTGGGTAGAACTACGATCGTTGAGTTGTCTTCTACGATCGCTGCAATTGCACTACGATCGTTTAGTCCTTGTCAAACTCAACTCTACGATCGCTGACTGACTTGATTCTTCTGAGATGAACTAGATCAAGTATTCCTTCTGGGATAAGGTAGCTCAGGAAGGGCCAACCTCTTAGAGAGATCTAATGGTCAAGTTTGTCCCTGAGGCGCTTTCCAGATGAAATACTATGGCAGTGGTTTGAAATGACATCTCATTAGACCTTTTCTGATGGGAAGATCTTCTATCAGCTTTAAGTATCTGCCTTGCTGAAGTCGTGGTGTCCTCCTGCTCTTACTCTATGATCATATGTTTGATCGTAGACACTTCACGATTATAGATTAGGTGGCTGAAGGGTTATCAGTAGTACATTTTGAGACGTTCCTACTGACTATGGATCTTCATTTGGTTCATCAGCCACAAAGTTTTGGGACTCTGCAGCTGGTACATCTCTCCCAGATTTAATAGTGCTGTTATTCCTTAACAGTTCACTGCTCCCCCATTGTTGATGCTGTCATCTCAGATAGATGTGATTCCTTCTTCATGATCATTTGAAGGCTGCTCAACACTTCTCCTTCTGACTGGAATCATCATCATTGCTTATATTTCCTTGTATCGTAGAGATGAGTATTTTCAGGATTGATCACTCTACGATTATTTGACAGCACTACGAACGTAGTCTTCTTTGACAGTCCTTAGTTTTGAGAAGTTCTGCTTCGTAGAGAACTCCTTTAGTCTTAAGCTCAGTGATCTTCTGTTGTGAGCTTCCCTTGAGGATCCTTTTCATAAAGCATATCTCTCTTGATAAGGGCACATAGAATCCTCTTTTATATTCTACTGCATGGCATGCTCCCATATACAGATTTGCAGCTATGTGAGCTCCATTCAAGTTAGCTCAGATGGTCTTCAAGGACATGCTTGGACATATAGGAACCTTATCAGATTCATCTCTGAATCGTCCTTAGCCTTCTGCTGGTTGAGTCCTAATGAGTGAAGTCTTTTGCTTCAGCATTCCTTAGTGTGGTCAGACTGACCAAGTACCTGCAGGTTTAAGTAGTTTCTACTTTTGGTCCCCATTGTTGAATGGGTCCTGCTAGGTTAGTTTTCTAAACCTCTATTCCTCTTAACAGGATAATCATCATGTTTATCACCAACATATATATTCATGCATGCAACTATCTTGAGATAATACATTTTTGAGATGCATGATGGTGAGTGTGTGAAGGTTTTATCAATACATGACACACTCATTATCTATGAAGGTTTCATCATTCACTTGGTTATGTTCACAGTGTTTAATTGTTCACAGAGTGAGAATCAACTCTACGATTTATGAGTGTCTGGTTGATTCATGGAGGTGATCAGTTTCTATAAATCAGCAAGATCCTCTTGTATAACTGATCATTCTCTGTGTGTTGTTAAATACTTAGAACATAGGCTTGTACAAATATACTAGCACATCAGTAATGATTACTTAACATAAAGTTCATTTGGTCTGTGATACTCTTGTGATCTATTTTAGATTTTCTTCAAGAAGTCATCTTCAGCCTAAAACTTGGTTAAAGAGAAAGCCATCTTCAGACTACTTTCTCTCTTTACCTTTTTAGGTAGATTGTGACTTCTCGACAGAATACTGTCATAGTTCATAAGATGGTGCAACTATGATGTAACATTAATGATGGTGAGGAACTGTACCTTTTTACTGTCAGTTACTCAATAGTCATTTACCTTAGATATACTGAGTTCAGGTATTGATGTACATAGCTTTTACTTTTGCTTCTTCCAGCTTAATGCTCTTGTTGGCCTTTCATCAATCAGTCGTGGTCTTGAAGATGTAGATCAAGAGAATCGTGGCATTAAGATCTTTGACATCTTTGAGTTTTCAGAGACAGCACTCAGTTGTTGGTTGGTCACTCATAAGATTGAGAGGATCTTCTATCTCTTTTCGATCAACATTTCTTCGTACGCAACCTCTTCATCTTTCAGACTGATGGATGCTTTACTCCTTGTCACTGATGTCTATTTCTCTCTTTCTCTCGTCTGATCTTCAGACTACAAGATTGACTGCTTGCTAGGATTGGTCTTGTTGATATAGCAATCGAGGATATGAACCAATCTGAGCAGCTTCAGGTGTGTACACATTTTTACCTATACACAATATTTTCAACTTGTGAGCTCTTCTGCATATAACAAGTTACTTACTACTAAACTAAGTTTAGAATAATGTTAGTGCCAGGGATCAGACTCAAAGCGATTAGCTTTTGAATGTAGCATGAGAACCTGCTCTGATACCAATTGTTAGTTCTCAGAGGGCACAATAGATCTAGAAGGGGGGTTGAATTGATCCTTTTTCTTTTCAAAATACTTTTCTGGTTTATGATGTATTGTTCATATTAGAGTATATGACAAACATAGAATCTTTTCAAGCACAGCGGAATAAGTAAAAGATTCACCTTCATTGATATATTCATAATCATACATACATTGTTCATTGGTTTAGTTTAGTTGTAAGCAGTTAAAACATACATAGCAGTTATAGTAGTTATAGACATAATGTAAATGACATAATGTAAAAGGCACAAGTGGTTTTAAGTGGTTCAGAGACTCAAGCTCCTAATCCACTCTTCTGCTTTCAACTAGCAGGATTTCCACTAAGGAAGGGCAGCACCCTGAATCTCTACGATTCCTTCAAGGCCAGCAGCCTTGGAACTTCAGTTCACTAAGAACTCTTCAAGGCCAGCAGCCTTGGGACTCCTCTAGTTCCCTAGGAACTCTTCAAGCCCAGCAGGCTTGGAACTTCGTTTAGGCCCTCTGGACATGGACCCTTTGGCCCTGCTTTGTTTAGTCCCTCCGGACAAAGACCCTTTGGCCCTGCTTCATTTAGTCCCTCCAGACAAGGACCCTTCAGGCCCTATCTTCGTTGAGTTGATTGTTTGTTGTTGTTGGAGTCGGTGCTGAGCTGCTAAGATGCCTTCATGCTCTGAACATCTTCTATCTTTAGCAGCTTGGCTTGATCATCCTTGAAGAGCAGTTGAGTGTTGCATGATGCTCAGCTTCTTAGGTTGCTCAACTACTCCGGATGACCCCTTTATGAACTGCCTTGAAGATCATTCTCCTTGGTACTTGATGGCTGCACATGAGAGACTTCTAAGATGACTGTAAGCTCTTCTGCAAGGTACTTAGAAGCTTTCTCATGCTTGACCCCAAGATGGCTTTTGTGATCTCCCTTCTAGCTACTCGATGCCTTCCCATGATGGACTTGCTAAGATGACCGTAAGCTCCTCTCTCTTGTACTTAGAGCCTTCCCATGATGGACATCCAGATGGCATGATGCTCTTCTTTCTCTCGGCAGTTCAGAACACTCTTCATGTAGTAGAACTCTCACTTCTACATAGTAGAACTCACACTTCTACTTCTTGCTTGATCTGACTTTTGAGTGTTCTTGGTGGATCGTAGAGTGAGCCTCTGGACTCACTATCACTTGATTCGATCAGTCCACCTTCTCTCCAAAACTCACAACTCCAGCAGCCTTTGATCTTTGAAGCTCTTCTACATTTATACATCTTCCCAATCCTTCTGTTGGAAAGTAGCCGTTGGAAGCTATTCAAATGTCTTCGCAGATCTCGAGTTGCTTGAGGTAGATTGCTTGATGTGACATGTCATACTTTTTCTGACACTGCAGTCTACAGTTTCACCTGCCGTGTCAGATGTATCACTTTACTGTCTTGGGCAGATTGAAGACTTTATTACTCCTGATTTCTACATCAGAGGTTGTCCTTTTGCATCGATGCTCTCACTAAGCACTTGTTAGAATATTACCCTTCAGATTAAACCGATGCCAATACTTCAGTCTTCAGGTATTCGAACTCTACGATTCTGATGCATGTCTTCAAGAACCTGATCGTAGTGTCTTGATGAGTGTTGCTCGTTGACTGGTAGAGTTAACACTACGATCTGGAAGAGTGTTGATTGGATCTTCAATGTAGAACACCTCTTCCTTGTATTATGCAGTGCTTCAATACTTCTGTTTGCTTTGACAGTTCTCAGATATTGATGGCCTAATTCCTTACTCTGGTTCCCTTCTGAATATAAAGACACTTTAGATTTGTGGCGCGTCTAGCTTGCTTTCTCCTAGTGATCTTCCGCTCACTTATCATCAATGATCTGACCCACACTTAATCACTTTAGCCTTGCTCTTCAGAGGCTGACCAGTATCTCGGTTCACCTTCCATCAGTTCCTTCTTTGTTTAGCAAACACTACGATCTTGGTTGCTTCCAAGATCGTTGTCTTCTGTACTCTTGACAGCTACTGCACAAGCTGACTTTAATTAGTCAACTTCTGAAGTCTTCTTTGGATCTCCTTGTGGAAGACTTCATCACGAATGGCCTTTCAGCTCAACCTTGATGATGGTTGGGTTGGTGCTTAGTTCTTCTGTTAGCCTTCATGCCATTTGTTGAGTGCTCTCTAGTTCCCTTACTGTGGAATACATCTTTGCAGTGCCAACCAGAGGCTTCATATCTTTGGATATTCTGGGAGTGCTCATTCGTTGAGAATCGTATCTACTCTACGATTCAGACTTAGCATTGTGAGCACTTCTGTTGGAGTCGTAGTCCTGCACTCTACGATTCAGCTTTGGCTTTGCAGACACTACGATCCCGAGATGTAGTCCTGCACTCTACGATTCAACTTTGGCTTTGCAGACACTACGATCCCGAGATCAGATCTTGACACTCTACGATTTCTGCCTTGTGCTTGTTGTCTTCATCTGATCTTGTCCGACTACGATCTCTACATTCATTCAGTAGACTCTACGATCTCAGAGTGTAGTCTACGATCCTTGTCTTGGCATCGCTAGACTCTACGACTCTGATCATAGTCTTCGTTTCATACATGGCTTCGGCAGATGGTCGTTCGGCTTATTGACAGGCTGTCTCTACGATTCTGAACGTGACTTCCTCAGCACACTACGATCCCGAGAAAGCTCTTCTCGACACACTACGATCCTTCTTCGTTTCCCCTGCAAGTCTACGAACTCCGAGATCTCACTATCTTGCATACTCCTATTCTGCCTCGATAGCTCCCGAGTTAACTCTGACTCTCCTGACAGACTACGACTTCTGGTGCAGTGCTCAACGATCAGACAAGCCTATCTATTACAACATAAGATCAACCTAACAAGCTTGATCTTTCTATATTTACAGTCCTTGTACATCATTTCTTTTCTAAGGACATTACAAAGCTGTTTTGCTTATGTAGGACCAACCTAACATATTTGATCAATTCATTCTAAGTCCTTGTACATATATTTCTATTATCTATCAAAGGACTTTACAGCTTTTCTTCATGCAAGCATACCTGCATATTCATTCATATATATATATTATATATATATATATATATATATATATATATATATATATATATATCATAATCAAATCATATATTAAATAGGAATATCATTCACATGTTTATTCCTGACAGAACGTTTGAAAGATGAAACTTAAGAGTTCAGGCCTAAAGTAGCGCAAAATAAAATTATGGAACAAACAAGAATTCAACACGGCAAATTGTTCTTTCTGTTTAACTGATTATAGCTGATGCACATGACATATGTAAGATATTAATTATATACGAATATATAACCATACAACTATAATCCAAATATTGATCTTATCAAGTTGCGTAGTGCACTCACATTTAAGTGAAATAACTGAAATTAAGAGAAATAACACCTACCAAATAAAAATGGAGTTTGACTACTAAAGAGGGGTCTAGAGTTCCATGACATTGCAAAGCCTGTAGTTGTAGTAGTGGCAGCTGGAGTAATCCCAGGTTTCTCTGTGTTTTTATCTCATTATGCTCAAGTTGAGAGGATATAAGTTTTTGATGATTTATATCAACAACTTTCTTAAATAGTTATTTAACCTGTACCATCTAAAACACTAATCTGAGCATGGAAGTTACAAAACAATGTGAATAATATATCGTGAAAGCTCAAAGAAAAAACTATAAGTAATTGCCCTAAAATACAAACCCAAATACAATATTTCAGAACATTTCACAACATCCCTAAAATACAAACCCAAATACAAAGAACAAAGACTTGAATAGAAAAAACTCAATATAGAAAAATCCAATACATCCAGTACAGAAAAATCCAATACAAATAAATTTAACGAAGAGAGGAGAGAAAGAGAGGAAACTTCGTTCAATAAATAGTCCTATATTATTAAGAGACCAAGAAGTAATATCTGGTAATTTCGAACTTTAAAAAATACTAAGGGAATACTTTCAAGAGTCTTTCTATATAGCCATGTGCGAATAAGTGATTGTGTATATATGTGTAATACTAATCAAGTGATGAATTAAAGCTAAATAACGAATTAAACAAAAATTAATTGTGCCACGATTGTTGCAGAAGAACAGAGGAACAATCATGGTGAAAAACCTATTAAAAATTCACCAAATCGCAACATCACTTTTAAAGGGGTCACATAAACCCTCGAAATCATTCGACGTCAAACCCTTACCGAATCGAGGTGTGACTTAAGGAGGTCTGAAATAGAAGTCGAGATCAAAGTCGAGATCGAACTGATGAGCAAATGTGTTTTTGTATTGAACTAAAGTCGCGATGGTAATCACAGCGGCGGTGGTGACAGTGGTAGAGGTAATTTCGATATACGGTAGTGGATTTGGGAGGAGAAGCCCTTTATGAGATTGGGGAGGAGATGGGAGGAGATGATGTACGATTGAGGAGGAGAAGGGAGAGAAACAGCCTTTTTTTAAGTCCAAAACGACGTCATTATGGAGACTGTGTAAAAAAAAAAGCACGACTGTGCATACCCATCCCCCCCACACCCACACACACACACACACACACACACACACATATATATATATATATATATATATATATAATATATATATATATAACCCTTCTCCATTGAATTAGTTCGTTGAACCGACTATAGCGATGGTTCAATTCGTCCTTATAGCATAGAAACTTGACACCACAGTTAAATTGATTTTTCAATGATTTAGAGGCTGATGAATCGTCACTATAGCCAATGACGAAACTATGTATAGACCTGGAGGGGGGCCACGACCCCCGCCCTCCCAAGGTTTAAAAATTTTATAAGTCCCACTTGTTTATTTATTAAGTTGTTCATGAAGACTTCTGATTGCAAAATAATTGTATTATTAAATTCATTATAATTGCAAGTTTCTATAATTGGAGCATAATATTCTCTGTGTTATTCTAATTGAATTATACATTTGTATTCATGTAACCAACTAAAACCCCTTATTTAATTTTTTTATTCTTTGTTTATTTTATGAAACTTGATATTTTAATTTTTAAAAGTTTAATGAGTGATCATAATATTGTATATGTTAATTCTAATTGCATATTAAATTTGTTTTCTGGTAACCAACTAAAACCCTTACTTATTTGATTGCAAATTTATGAAAATTTTATTATTAAAAAGTTCAATGAGTGGTCTAATAATATTGATCAACTCATTCTTGTAGTGTTGTTAACTTAATTTTTAATTTTTATTTCAGAATCATGGAAAAATCACATTTTTTTCAAGAGAAAGCAATCAAATCAAGGTAACACATCTATGCTTACCCCTGATCCTAATGTTCAAACATTTCTGCCTACAGCCTACCCCTGAACAAGAACAACGTACTCTAAAATTAATTACAGCCCATATAAATGTATTCTTCCTTAATACCATTTTTTTGAATATATATTATGTTGTTAAAAAAAATTTAGTCCTCTCCAAGATTTAATACTGACATCGTCTCTTGCTATAGCCGATCCGTCTTTATCTTTTCGGGTTGGTCGGAGAAAATTTTCATATATATATATATATATATATATATATATATATATATATATATATGCATGCTGCTGACTGTATGTAGCCTGAAAAGGTAAGATGTCCCATGAGAGAGAAAACAAAAGTGTTCAACATCAAGAATTTTGTGTTCAAACCAAACAAAACGCAACTAGTTTTAATTCAACTGTTAATTAAAAGTTAACAATCTTAAAAGTTCCTTGTTTTCTTAATATTTCCAAGGGGCGGTGATTCATGATTGATAAACTTTTTTTGCAATAATGAATGCAGGCTATTTATGTTTTGATTTTGTTTGTTTCTAGAAGGAAAATGTCGCATAACAATAATATAATGTGGTTGTTAAGTTTATACTTTGTTTAAAATTATGAACATTTGATGAAGTAGTTATATTAGGTCAAATTAATTGTATTTTATATAATGTTTTATTATGGTAATTCTATTCGTATATATATTGCCGGTGTATCAATTTTAAACTATTTACAATAATAATTTTATTTATTAATTGTTTTTAGAAAAAAATCTAATTGATCTTTTTCATTAGTTGCATAAAAAGATATAATATAATCAATATTTTATTATTATGCCATCACGTTTATCTAACAAGTTATCATTTATTAATAGTAAGCATGAAGTAAAATATTTGTAAGTGTCTGTTTGGCAAAGTTATGTTGTGTGGTGTAGAGTAGTATGATGAAACACTTTTAAATGAAAAGTTTTTGACAAAAGAGCTTTTGTAAAAAAGTTAAAAGATAGTATTTGGTTACTAATTGTAAAAGTACATTTAAAATTATTAATAACAAATTTAAGGTAATTGTGTAGTATGAGATTTTATTTTATTTAAAAAAAAATAAGGACGGTTTTGTATTTGGTGGTTGGTGCTTTTGACTAAAGTGCTTCCGCCAAAATTATAAATTTTAGAAAAATAATATTTCCATATATAATTTTTATATTTTTATATGTATTCCCCTCACAAAAAGATAGGACCCACACTAGTCTCTTATAAGAGAAGATTATGTGGAAATATCCAAATTACATGTGAAAATATTATTTTCCTAAAATTTATATGTTTCATTTAAAAGTGCTTTTGAATTCAAATTCCTATTTTTGTAAAATGCTTTCGGAAAGATATCAAACACCAGAATATTTTCATTTTTAATTTAAAATACTTGTAATTCAGATAAAAACTTTTTTTTTAAAAAACTGAGAAATTATAAAGTTGGTTAACAAAATACACAAAATTTTTAAATCTCATGGTTAGGTTTAAGTCTCCATAAGATTGTGACAAATCTAATTCTAGAAACAATGAAAAATATATACGGTCCATATAAGAGATCAAGGGTTAAACTTACTGATTGGTGGTTAATTTGTCCCATTTGCAAAGTGGTTAGGCTCCGTGTTTCCAATGAGAAAGTTTCAAAGAAAAATTTCTACTATTATTTTCTTGAAAGTGACTTTGTGAGTTGAAATTATAAGTTACTTTCTGAAGAATCAAAGCTTAAACATGCATTGACATTTGCTTATTGTTTCCATCACTAGATCACAAATTGGACCCTATAGTTTAGGCGTAAAATTAATTTTCACTCTCAATTTTATTTTAAATTAAAAGTATTGTAAACCTTGAGACCCTCCGCGCTAAAATTTAGCATACAAATATTTTTTATGTAGAAAATGTGGAGGGTGCAAACTGTTTAATCGGTCCAAATTTAAGGTGTTTCTAATCGAAAGTAAAGATTGGGATAAAAGTCAAATTTGAATATAAATTGTATGGTTTATTTTATAAAAGTAATGTTATGGGTCCCAATTTTTTTGTCTGATATGATATTAGATATTTTAATGATAATTAATGAGAGTCAATCACATAAGATCTATCTAATCAATGTTATGGTGACATATCATTCAAGATTAAAAATTTAAAATCTCTAACAATACCCTTTTCGTAATTCTATCAAACACTTGAAAATACAAAGATATTTGTCACTATTGCAAAGCAAAAAAAAAATTAAGGAGCCAAAAGCAAAATTAGGTTGGAGCATTTTCAAAGAACAAATGAAATTATAAACAATTCTTCTGATGAGATTTGTGTAATCTTAATTTTTATCATTTTTTAATATATCATGACGTTGATATTATAATTATATTATCTTGAGGTTAGAGGGAGAAACGATTAAATAATGTGATTGATAGACTTAATCCTTTGAGATTTGTTGTAAGATTCTGAATTTTATGAAATGAAAGTATTCAATTTTCTTATAATTATTATTCTATTTAGTAAATTATTAAATTGATAAAATATTAAAGTAAAGGGTGATATGTGAAAATTTTACAAAGTAAGCAAGTTGTCATAAAATATTCGTTTGGTTGGGAAATATTCTTTTTGTCTGGGAATATTCGTACGACGATACAATCATTGGTGGACCCCACAACGGAATAACTGTCAGATTTAGAAAGCGACATAATTAATTTTTTATAAAAATAACGATAAGACTTTTACCGTTAAACTGTTGAAATACCCGGTGATAAAAAAACTGTAATATGCGTGGTTGCACTGTAGCACACCGTATTGCATAGTATCTCTAAATTATTAATCCTTACGTGAGAAGTCACTCTGTTTTATTCAATTATTGCAACAGTAGTTGTTGCATAGTATCTCATGTTGGGAGAATGCATATTATGATTTGATATTTTAATGTATATGCTCATGATTATTTGTAAAGTCATTCAAGTAATATATGTACAAGGACTTACTGATAGATCAAATTTGTTAGGTTGATCTAAGCTCTTAACGTGTATCATTCTATAATAGAATGTATAGATAGAACGATCAAAGCTGTTAAGTTGATCTTGAGATGTAATAGATAGGCTTCGAAGAAATCGAAGTGTATAAATCTGATCAACATTACAGAAGTCAAGGCAGAAACGTAGAGCTTCAAAGATCGTAGTGTGCCTGCCTTGAAGGGCATCTTCGGAAATCGTAGAGTGGTCCCAACGTTTGCCGAGCCAACTCAACGATCGTAGTGTGCTGTAAGAAACGTAGAGTTTACAAGTCAACGATCGTAGTGTGCTCTCGGAAACGTAGAGTTTACAACTTAAGCAAGCAAAAATCATAGTGTGCAAAGACTTGAGAGAAATCGTAGTGCTCTCGGCTGATAGCATCAGACCAGGCACCAAGGCGACAAGTTACCAAGATCTGAATCGTAGAGTACCATGATCAGTATCGTAGAGTATCATCTATCTTGTGTCAGAAAACGTCGAGCCTCATGATTTGTGTGGAGATAGGTTCCAACATAAGAGGAATGGATTCTAAATGCTGCAGTACTCACCAGTCCCAAAGTCATAAGAAATATCCTTAGTATGCAACAAAGAAGCGTATTGAAGAAGCTAAGGAAAGTACCATTGGTAAGGGGGAAAACACCTTTTCAGATGTTAGGTGAGAAAGCAGTCTGCAGTGTCTGTGGGCCAGAATGCAGTTCAGAAGATGTGCAGAAATGTCTCCATCAAAGAACAGAAAAGTCAGACGCATTTAATGCTTCAACGGATGGATCCAACGGATAGTTTTTAAGATCACATATATGCAAATCAAACAGATGAGAGAGCAAGCAAGCAAGCAAGCATTGAACAAACAACGTGAACAACTCTCAAAGCTAAACTCTATGATCTGAGAATTAGCAAAGCTTGCTCAGCTACTCAGTTCTTTCGAACAAGTGCTTAAACAGCAACTGAGTAGCAACCATCAAGAACTCAACATCTATCAATCAACTGAAGAAGAGTTCCAAGTCTGCTGGACTTGAAGAGTTCTAAGTGAATTGTAAGAGAGCCAAGTCTGCTGGACTTGAAGAGTTCAAGAGTTAACTAAGAAGTTCCTAGACTGCTAGTCTAGAAGGAATCTGTGTGATTCAGAAGTTGTAAAAGACATCCTTAGTGGATTTTCTACTCGTTGAGTAGAAGAGTGGACTAGGAGCTTTAAGTGCTCTGAACCACTTAAAACGACTGTGTCTTTTACGTTCATAC